>CM049410.1:8612500-9212500 GCA_026929865.2 Hyperoplus lanceolatus | reverse complement strand
ATAAAGAGTGTAGAGACTGGTGTCCACTTGTTAGCCTGTCCTGCAAACATTAGCATGTCATGCCAACAGACTAACTACCTACAATTAACGGAAACTGCATTCCTTCCAAGACCAAGAAGCTTTTCATACCATTTAAGTCTATTTTTTGTTCAAAATCAGATTAGCACAGCCAAACTCTTTATCCAACATAATGGTATGTTCGCTGGACACACTGGTGAGTCCTTAAAGGTTTTTGGTTTTAATGCTTGAAGTGAAACAAACTGTTTAAAAATACAAACAATAGGCTAACTCAGAAAATCCAACTCTGTCTTGATTGACCAAGAATGTAAGCAGCCAAATGTTGGCTCCTGGAGCTAACAATTTCTGGATAAGCTAGCTAGCTCCAGAGTCGATAAAAACCTGCTAGCAACAGCTGTCTTTTAAAGCGACAATTCCTTTTTTCTTCCTTTGTCCGAGAGAAAATAAAAATACATTGGCTATTTCTTAATATTACCACTCATTTGGAGGCTTCAAATCTGTGAAGCCTCCAATGTGCAGTTCAAAAAAGCTGAAGCAAAGCCACCAGTAGAGCAACACATTACTAGAATTACTGTATATTGTACTGTTAGACTTTTTGCCTCAACAAGTTGCAGCCTTTTTAGTCTTGTTTCTCTCTTCAGAATGCACTTTCTGCATCCGTTTCATTTGACATCGTAAAATCACCATAGGGAATTGATATTCAAATGTCAATCCCGATCTTCAACTACAACAAAATATGGTTGAACAGATACAGGGCCGTGTTGGACTGGCGAGAGTCTTCAGCATCTGGTCTCAATCAACTAGCCACAGGCAGCAGAGACTCTACTACTCTCTGGCTGGCACTTTGTGAATAAGGTCTTTATGAGAGGTTTCAGTTCAGGTCAGTTCAAGCCACGATAAAATTTGCTTTTGGCCATGACCATTTCTTGCCGCCGTACATACACAAACATTATGGTAGGTGAGTGAGCATGTCTCATAAACAACATTCCGGTATATATTAAGTGAAAAACGTGTCCTTGTCAAACGAACATGCAAAATCAGCACATAATGAGGCTGTTCCATAAAAACATGTTTCTTCTGAGCACACTGGCACTAAAGTCTTCCTGAACTATGTAAAATTATGTTTAAGTACCAGCCTTCCTGTTTTCTTTTAACACCTTTTACTGTTCCATTAAAGAAGACTGGCGTAATGTTAACATTTATTTTAGATTTTGCATTCTGACATTCTGTGCATATTAAGATGTGTCACATGCAAATTAAATAAATGGATAAAAAGTTAGGAATTATGATAGTCATAAAAGTCAAAATGATTATACACTAAGCTAAACTTTACAAATCATAATTATGATATAATACAAAAACATATATGTTTTATTATCATGATGATACAATATTAAATATTGAGTTTTTATTTAGTTGAAAAAAAGCTAGTTTTCTCTTGATGACATCACAGCATTAAAAAAAGAGTTTCAAACACTGCCCTTCATCATGGCTTCTGTACATAATCACACAAAATTAAAACAAAGTAAACATTTGACTTTGAAGACGTAGAAATTTAGTCCGAATTTCATTAGGCAAGTATAGTATAAATATAGTAACAGCAAGTCATTATTAAGAGATCATTATTCAGAAGTTTGATTTTTTTTGAGAAATTTGGGGTTATTAGGTTAAAATGTTTTAATAATATAAATCATAATTTCATAACAAAATTCTGACTTTTAAGTATTAATTATAAGTGTTAAGCTCCAAATCGGTACTTTTTAAGTAAAAAGACAGAATTATGTGATAACATTACTACTTATAATTTTTCCTTTATTTTGTCTTAATACATTAAATTATTGTCTCATAATTTTGATTAAGTGACATAGCCTACCATATCATAACATAGACCAATCATTTATTATTATTTTTTTTTTCCTTCGGGTCATTTATAGCTTTTCTTTTCCTGGCAGGATTGGCTTATACCATACAGGTGGTGCTGTGATTAGATGCTTCACTGGAAGTTCTCTCTTGAACTATTTTAGTAGCTTTACTTTAAGTTGTTCCAGGAAAATCATGACTTGTCTCTGTGTGGGTGTTCTTGATTAGTATGTTTGTACGGGCATTTGATTTTTCTCGACTTTTACAAGATGCAGGCGATCCATGCGCCATTTCCTAGGACACCAGCAACACAAAATAACCACATAGAAGGAAAGCCATATAAGGTGTGCGCTGGGGGACTGTGTGTTAAATTCACTGTGTATTTCACATGTAATGGAGGGGCATGAGCTAATAACATGGAATTTATACATTGAATGTAAACTAGGTAATTACATGTTATTGACTTCATTACCTTGATTTGCTGTGAAGTGTGGACAGAGCCGCTGACTTTGGAGGAGTGAGCAGTCCTTTTCTGCTTAAAGAGCCTCACCCTGTTTGATACTTTCTATCTCATCAAAATAATTTTGTCTATTGTCTACTTTTCTGCAGATCCTTCTCTTGTTCCCCTTTACAGCCGTGTAGTTCATCAATATCAAATATTTGTGGTTCAGATGTTGATGGGCGCAACTGAAATTTGACTTTTTTTTGGATGGGAAAATTGATAAACTTAATGGTTTGTACTTCTTTCCTACAAATGACATAGATATTATGCATTATTACGGCTTTCTAATGTCCAAATCATGCAAGGCTGCACATTTTTTAAGTGTGTTGCTTTGAATTCCAGGCAAAAATTGTGTTATAGAAAAATAAACTCAGACAAAATTACCTCCAAAAACAAACTAAAATGATTGGAAACCAAACATGCCCCTAGGAGGTACAGCAGTAAATTCTTTCAGAAAATCAAAAAATCTGCTATGTTTGGAAAATGGTTGTCAGGATTGGGGGCTGGCCCATAAACATGCAAAAACACTGGACATTTTCATCAAATGGACATAAATAGAAAGTGTTTAAACAGACGCAGGCCTAACACATATGATGCCCCATCTTGCGAAGAGAAGGTATGAACAGTACACGTACACAAATCAGACTAATTGGTCAATCTGCCCATTAAGTGTAATTGCGTGGTGCAAAGAGGGTCCGTTTCTTATTTTGCAGTTTCCTAGCAGTTCTGATTAGTTTAGTCAAAACAACTTATTTAAGTGTCGATAAGGAGAACCACTGCAGGTCTGTTCCAAACTCTACCATTTAACAAGGTGCATCTGTGAGCCCCAAGGTGCCCCCCCCGGGTGAGGTTTGCTGAACGGGACCAGTAAAGTGTGTTTCCACAAAATGAAAGACCAGATCGAACTCAAGGCCTTTTTTTTCTTCTTCTTTTTAAGAAACCTTTGGCTCATGTGCACTGAGAACATGTTGTCCAGTTTATTGAATGATTGTGAAGAAATAATAGTCGTCATTTACGACAACTTTGTAAGCTGTGCGCAGAACGGGTTTGTACTAGTACACACAGAGAAAAGAAAGCCAAAGATAATGGAATATGAAGACACTGTATAACCAAAGGGCCTTTTCTGAACCCAAACAAAGAGTCTACGGGAATGCTAGCAGCTCTGTGAAGCTGTGCTAAGGCAGTCCGATGGGATCAGTAAATGTGTTTCTCCATCACTTGAGAGATCCACTATGAACTTTGTATTGCAACACAATTTGTTAAGAAAGTTTTGCATTTGGATCGAGGCAGATTGGGCTGACACAAAATAAGCTATTTTATGATTCTAACTGTCCTTGTAAAGGCAATGAATGGCCAAAACTATAAAAATGTATCGGATACAACAAAAGATGTTTGGGTCTTGCATTATCCAACACCTGGTGATTACGAAACTTTCCCCAGTGTGTCCTTTGCTGTTTCTGGTATGTGGTCTTTGTCATTATGTTTGACTTGTGTTGACAGGCTTTGGGGCTCTGCACACCACCAGTCCGGCAATTGACTCAACTGCGCTGTGGAAAATCCGAGGGCAGAGAGAAAAAAATTATGATTGCACACGACAGAGAATTTGGACTGCACACTCCAGTGAAAGTGTTCCTGTGATTTACTAAAGGTCTCTTCTTAGCTGTTATGGTAAGTGGGATTAGTAATGTCAGCATAATCAGAGAAGATTTGTACAAAGAGAGATGTACAAGCAAATATTCCCTGTAGTGTGTGTTGTTTTGCCCTTTTTATGCACGATAATACTTCAGGAAAAAGATCTTTGCAAACAGGAAGAAAATGACATTGTTATATTAGCAGCTTTTCGTTGTCCATTCCAATCAGAGTTTTAGCGCCTTTAAGGTCATTGTTTCACTGGTTTAAGGGCTTGCAACTGAACTGGTTTGGTTCACTCTCTTTTCTCTCATCAGGTCTGTTTCAAATGCCTGCTTCTAGTAAGAAAGCTCTGATAACCCAACTGTGCTACCTGTGCCCAACACAAAACGTCAGAAATGGAAGACACACATGCATCACAAATGCATCGCCTTGTAAATGAACTACAAATGACACATCATATCCCAATGAATCATCTAATCATGATGACCTTTGACTTTATCAATTGTGGCAAAGCGATGGCGAAAAGGAGGCACACAGATCAGTGAACCCATCTCGTGCCTACCATTCAGTAGGCTACAATGGGAAATAGGAGGAATAAGATTAATATCACTGCCTGAAGCAGAGACTGAGGATGGTGTGAAGCAGTGAAGTTTAAAATAGCTCAGACTAACCGCACGTGAAAATAAACGGCGTCTCTACTCAGGAGGAACAATGGTCTGTAAAAGAGTGAAAATAAAGATATGTAATGGCTTTCATTCCATCAGTGAGCCTGCATTATGAAAGTTGACTCTATAATAGCATGTTATGATAATAAAAATGAGATGAATTAAAAAAAACTCTTAATAAAGGAAAAGTTTTCTAGAGCACTTAGTAAACTGACCGGAAGACATTTAAGAGTCATTGTTCTTAGGGCCTTGGTGATGCGCCTGTCCTACAGGTTAACCATTATTCACATGCTTTACATTGCGGGCCTCATCACCTACTCAGGCCCTAATTAATTAGGTATAGCATTAAATGCCCAAGGTCCTCTATGAAGATTTTTGGGTAGCGATCTCTCACACATTTTTTCCCCCACATTCATATCCACTTATAGAGTTGTCACTTGAATTATAGAGTTACTGAATGATAAGGGGCCTGTGGTCTTGTGCTGCGGCTATTTCACACTTGGTTGAGGCAAGAAAGTGCCCATTCATTACGTACGCTCGGCGAAAGACAGGAATGATAATAGCCACTCCTGTCTACTGTTCATCACAGCAGTAGAGATTATACAGCAGGAGGAAGTAAGGAACCTGGAGGAGGAAGGACGGAGGGCAAAAGCAGTGGAGCTTGCGTCCCAGGGAGCATGGACCAAATGGGACTTACCCAAGAGGAAGATCACATGGGGAGATCTATGGCGATTGGAGCCTTTCCGTTCAGGGTCGAAACACCCAATAATCGATGGAGACCGCCTGACGACATCAACACCTTCTGGCCATGGCCACATTCACCAAAAGTGAATGAAGGAGAAGCATCTTTGGATGTAATTGTAATCATGTCACCATGTAATGAATAATTTTGACGTTTTAATTATGCAATGACGAGGGAAGTGATGACGAGTGGCACCCGGAGGCGCCTAACAGAGAGGTACTTTACACTGCTGAGGCACAAAAAAACCACATCCACTGTATGCTTGAACCAAAAACAATGGCTGCACTTTTTCACCTATCAAAAATGAAATGCACTACATTGCACAGTGATTTTGTATATTCACTCCAGAGAACCAGTAAGTTCTATTATAATTTTATAAATTCTCTATTAAAAGAAAAAATCGAAAGAATCTTTATAAATGTTTTTAAAGATTTTGCTCACCTTTGGCACAACTTGTAAACACAACACTGACATATTATAAGATCATAGAGTTGTCGCTAATATGTAAGCAAGCAGTCATGAGAAAATATTATACATAGATTTATTTACATGAACAATATAAGATACAATTTAAACAGTTTTCCAATTGTTTTTTGATACATGTGTGAGCAAGCTGTAAATACAGCATTAGCATATCGCCTTGTGGCCAATGCTTTAGCTAACAGTTTAATTACATATCCAGCATCGACATAAGAATTCAATTGGAGACATGTTTCTGGCTATTTTCTGAATAAGAGTCCTCTTCCTCTTGGCACTGTTTTCTTCTTCTCCAACTCCTAAAGTATCTGGCTCTCATGCCGCTAAATGCTCCACTATGTTCACAAGCTATAGTCGCTCACTTTGTGTTTACCCTTTTGGGCTGGACAAGTATAGTACAGAGGGTTTTAAGAGGTTTTTGGCAACAACAACAAAAAAACAGCACTCCAACACAGCAGGCTGGGGTTTTTCCCCTTAAAGTATCGCTGAAAACGAACAATTGAATATAACCAAATAAATAGAGTTGTATAGCCCTTTAAAAGAGGTCAGTCTAAACGTAACTCTAAACATAACTGGAACTTAAGTGTACCAAAACATGCTAACTCCACAAACAGGCCTGCCAGAACTTCAACTAAGGGAGACTTACATAGGCTACTGTGACCTACCTGACCAAGAACAAACACAGTGGATTACACCATAGACAATACATGAAACGTCATAAACAGAAGGTCTAATTGACAGAAAACTCTGTGTGATCCTCAGCACCCTTATCTGTTGTCTTAAAGGTCAGGTAACTAAAAAAAAGGGAAAAAAGAGAGAGAAATGAATGAGTACAACTTCAATCATATAACATGCAATGCAAAACAAATGTTAGATGTTACATTTTCTAATAAATAGTTCAGACTGATTGAGTTGTATGTGACTGCATGAATATAAATGAACATTTGGCAATGCTGGTGATGTGTGCTGGAAACCCCAGACCTTTAACTAGGTGGCTGTGTCCGCCACACCATAAAACCAAAACAAAGCGCTTAAAGATGCAATAAAGCTTCACCAAGCCGAGTGGAATGAGTCGTTGTGATCATTCTCTGTGGGTTCAGCAGGTAAACGTTTTCGTCAGTAAAACAAAATGAAATTGAAACCCTTCAAATGTGTGTACAGTATAAGATAAACTGTAGCAAATGCTTGCACATGAACTTACAGTGTGCAGGGTACACGTCACTGTACGTTCCCATGCTTCTGGGACAAATAGTACAGAGGAAGCTGAGGTTTAATGGTCACTTGTAGTGGGTGTCGCGGATATCCGATGTGTTTCTATCAACTCCCAAAGGGGCCTGAGCAAGACATCTCTTCTTTCTCCTTTGCTGCTGTTGTTTCATAGGGTTTTAGGAGGGATATTTTGAAAACAAATAGACACCAGTTACAGTTAAATGTCGTTCTTCACATGCATTTATGTATACTGTATGATGTTTTATATGGACCTGTGTCTGCAATAAAGCTTTATATTTGTTTGTCTACTGATAAATGTTCCTAAGAAACATAACACATCCAAAATAAGACCCAACAATCACACTGCCGGGAAGGACAACCATCAGTGTCCACATCCAAACGAAACGGCACACGGGTCAAATGCCAGACACTTTGCAAGAAAGGGAAATTATCTCATTTGATAAAATAAGTCATTTGAACCAATTATTATTCTGACTGGAACTCATTTAATCAAAATGCACTTTCCTGGAGACTTGAGCAATTGATGGAGTATGAAAACTAACGAGCTGGCCATGCATAATGGCAAAAAGGTCTAGTCTAAATAGCATGAAAATTGTGAGGTTTTCAACAAACAAATCCTGGAATTTTTTTGTTGGCGATTTGCAGAGATGCAGCGATTGGTGTGACAAACTACTGAAATCAAGCATAACTGACCAGGCCGCTGTTGATTATTGAAGACTGAAATTACTGTATTATTCCGGCATTTTTTTCTGGTTGCATGGCAGTGTCATTCAGCAAGCAGATTCCTGTGTAATGAAGCAAGGCGTTCAATGTCCAAAAGCACAACCATGGACAACCAAGGCCGTTCTCATAGTTTCTGAGGCCTCTGGATCGGCCAAGGAAGGGGGTGGTTTTTCGAAAAGCGAGAATTACTGTCGAATATCATGTACATTCTTGTCCAGTACTGTGGACTACACAGAACCCTTCGTAAGAATCGACTTACCAGTGTTTTGGCATGTGGTTTCCTGTTTTATGGTGGGCCCCTTTGGTGCAAATAAAAACATGCAGACTGAATGAATACTCCGCCACAATGAGAAGCAATTGAGTGTGAGTCTTTCCATGGTTCTGCAGACAAACAATAGCAAACGCAGAGGGGGGAAAAAGTTCTTAAAATCCAAGTGAATCGGACGATTTGTGTCAGGAGTTGTACAGTACACCCTGTCACCAGGTTGGCTAGTTCTTCACCTTTTACTTTGATTTTAAACAATTTGAATTCTGTGGACTTGTTGCATATTCGCCCCTTCTACTTGTGGTCATATAAAGTGGTCTTCTATGTCCTTTTCTTTTGTTCTTTTGCAGAGCAGACTTGCTACTTGCCCTACCGATCCTAAAAGGCCCATCGTCTCCCGGGCTACTTTTTTCCATTCACGACTGCTGAGTTTCTCCATTTAGACATCTCAGACGTGCTCCAGGTTTTTATAGCCCCGGCACACTGACAAGGATGCATTAACCCTGGCTATTAACACTGCCGCAGCTGCACCTGTCTCTAATGGCATGGCCGTCTGACTCTTTGGCAGGCTTTACATACCTGCAAAGTGGTGCCGACGTGCACACAGGCATCAGACAACTTAATCTCCGCTTTGCAATGCGCTTTCCAAACACATTATTATTCCAACAGTTTTTATACATTCTGGCACGTCATCAGTGCATGCACACATGTTCCAGTCCTCACCGCACTGCCAGTCAAAGTAGACAAATCTGGACACACAGCTCTAGTGTGTGTGTGTGTGTGTGTGTGTGTGTGTGTGAACAAAGAGCTGTATTGTGTACATTGGCACATCATTTTACAGCGGTGTCCTTGAACCACTTTGCATAGTTGACAGTGAAATAACAGGAGGGCAGGTATAGTCTACTGGAAGAGGAATTCCAGATGAATGCAGAGATACAATGTGAGTGACAGGTGATGATGGGAACCTGAGGAGCTCTTTTCATCGTTTGAGTGGTGTACATATTTATTCTGCAAGCTTTTTCCCGGAATAATACCAGGGATTTCACCGATTGGAAATGGGAATTGAGAATCTCCCTGAGGAGAGGCCTGGAGCATTCAATCCTAAATCTCCCGCAGCAGCAGCAGCAGCAGCAGCAGCGGCAGCAGCGGCAGAAGTCTGGCCAGTCTTCCAAAGATGTGGAAAATCATTTGCGGCCACAGCTGCGGCCATACAGACTAAGACAGATTTGTTTGTAGTGGCGGGCGAGCACAGCTGCTTTGCATTGATGAGAGCTGACCACAGGGATGTTGTAGGTTGTTCAGATGTGGCTCTGCAGAGCAAAGGAGCGTTTAGATGTCACGAGAGTTAACAGGCGAGGGACAAGTAAGAGCTTAAAACAATAAGAGCAATACATGCCATTAAAGCTATAGTGCGTAACTTCTTTTACCCCCCATGAGGAATTCTGACTTATATCAACAACAGTGTCGGTGCATCTACATGAGGTAAGTCATCAGTGGTCACACATGGATTTTATTCCTTCTGCTGATTGCAAGGTTTTTTCTTAGCTGTAGAATCTGAAACTGAAACTTTTGGTGGCCGGTTTTCTGAGCTCCTGCGCCAGTGTCAGGGGGGGGGGACACCAGTTTGTAAACGCTGCCATACTGAGAAATACAGAGAGAGTTCTGTGGAGCTGATATAGGCTTGAACAACTTTGTCTCAACTTGTTTGGAGATGGCTTGAATGTAACCGTCATTGATTTATTATTAAAATTCAAATATTTGTATCGGTTTTCACAAGTATTAAATCTGTACTCAATGCTCCCAAATAAAATACAAGCAGTCAATACAGTTAAACTGAATTACACATCAGAATAACCATTCAAGTCATAGTGAGACATACAAGTTCAAATAATGAAAACAGAGAAATCCTAAAATAAAATATACAGTAAAATAAGGGTGGGGGGGCAATCTAAGGGAGTTCAGATTGAAAGTAGGAAAGAAACGGTTGCCATACTCTAGCTGTTGGGCTGTGTAGTTAAGATGTTCAAGTTCGAGGTGGGACCTATACCCAGTGTCTGTGGGATGGGGGCGAGGCCTTTTTCCAGTATCAAGCATCTAGCGAGCAAGGTGGTAAACACTATGATCTCAGCCTGGTCAGATGTTATAGATGTCTCCTCAGAAACTACACCAAACTAAAGCTCTCAATGGATTGGGATTGGGATGACTTCCTTGCAAATGGTTAAAAAAAATTATTGAATATTCCTGTCCAAAATTGGTACAGGTCGGGGCAAAGCAAGAATGTGTGGCTGAGGTTAGATTGGTCCAGTCTGCACTCAATACAGGTCGGGTCCAATCCAGGGTGGAGTTTAGCCTGCCTGCTCTCGGACAGATGAACCAACATTCATTTAAATGAAAAAAATAACGCTAAATCGCTTCAAGTTATACAACTTAGGTCAATTCAGGCAGCTTTTGCTTTGAAGATGTCTACCCTGGCATTCATCAGCAAACACTATTGACTCATTTTGGTCTAATCTGATGTGATGTGAAGTCATGCCTATTTTAGTTCAAAACTAGCTGCTCATAAAAGCCATAGTTGAAAGGCCTGTTTTCCTGCAGCCTTAGGCAAAAGTCCACCCCTTTGATTCACAATTTCTACAGCTTGTTGTTGTTGTTGGCTTAATATCTAAGCCCCTGCATCTCTTAATTGTTTACTGGCGTTGAGTTGGGGGGGGGGCGAGGCAGCTGGAGTTTTTAAAAAGTTTAATTTTTCTTCACTGGGCCTGGTCTGAGTGGCACATTCATGGTGTCCGCTCCAGGGAGTCTCTGTCAGTCTGCTGCGAGGAAGAAGTGTCTGCTATTCACCGCCTGAGACACCCAGAGGCGATGTGAGCTCGGTGCAGCTCCGCCGTATAAAAGCAGCCGGCAGCAGACAGAGAAACAGAGAACATGCTTGTGCAATGTCACAGGGAGGCTGCTTGCTCTGGGAGGAGGAGAGTGTGAACCTGGGTCTTGTTGTTTGTTGCAGAATGAGGAAACTCTTCAGGTGAATAAGTGCTCTTACTTTGGAACAACAACGCACAGAGGACATCAAGTATAACCCTGGAATTAATTTACATTTTTAACTTACTTTTGTTATGAGTAATTGTCAGAATGATCAACAGTGATCCAGATCATCTCAATGGATTTCTTATTTCTAAGGTAGGTTGAATATCTTTCATGGCAAGGCAAATGGAAAGGAAACACGGTACGCTGCGTAGCTATTATTCCAAGTTCATTTAGACATTTTATGGTAATATTGACAGTTTGGATCTATTGAAACAGTTTATGGTTAGTGGTTTGCCAACACATTTGGAGAAAGTCAACTTTAAGTCATAAAAAGATTCCAACACACTGGTGAAAGGATAATGATTCTTTACACTCGATGGGGCTACAGGGGTTTATCTGTTGTGTCAGTAATCATCATTATCATTTTTTTTGTAATATGTAGGATGAAATTAACACAAGGTGATGATACAAGCAGCTACATTGCAGTCTCCCCCTCCTCCATGCATTTCATACATTAATCATAGGGCCAGTCCATTGTTCATCTCCATACATTCCCTGCTGTATCATTCAACCAGGAGACATCCTGAATCCTTTAGTGAGAATTTTGTGACTGTACCTATTGTTGAAGAGTAAACTAACCTCATTTTTTGATTGTGTCATGTGTTGCTGCTTTGGGAAAGTTGTTTAAATAACCTGTGTTTCCGCTTGAACTGGATAATTTTTGATTGTAAGGCTTGTCCGTGCAATCCGAAATGATCCTGCGAGTAAAACCATTGTTTTGAATTAAACTCTCATGCTAAACTTTGTACAGCCAGTATTGTCTGATTACTTTCTCCCTACAATAGTTATTGCTTATATACATATTTAAAAACAAATGGTAATATATATAATGTAAATGTATATATAAACAAAGATTAAAACAAAGTTCTGAGTAATAAACGTCTATAAATTAAAATAAAAAGAAAGTATGATTTTATAAAAACCTTGTCTGGTTGAATTCAAATGGAAAAAAAAATTGCATACACAGAATAGGAAATCAGTTCACAAAGTTACAATTCATAATCAGTTTAAAATGTAATGGTCAACTACGTGATAATATGTTTGCTTAAGAAAATACAATGATCAGTCTTTCTTGGCTCGCTCTCCAAGCAAGTCCAATACGTTACTGACTCTCATGTATGACTCTTTCTTATTTTGCATACTGGCACATTTGCCTAATGAGAGTGTAATTACTGCTAATGTATGCTACCAGTGCTTTGAGAGGAATGTGTGCAGCAGTGTGTAGTGCCAACTCAAACTGTCCAAACTTGTTCACACTGCCAATGTTGTCTGGTATGAAGTGAGAAGTGAGGCCTCTTTGTGGCTAAACCCCACAGAGAGGCTGGGAACTTATTTGTTGTTTTAAAGCTAAATTACCGTAAAGGGATGATGTTAGTGCAATGTCAAAATATTCATCAAACATTTAAAAATGACTCCTGTGGGAGTTTTGACGTATGTGGGAGAGCGGACAGGGGGAAAAGTGGAGTTGGGTCCTTTTATTTTTCCACCTCTGGATTGATTTATTAGATTTATTTTTAAGCAATCCCTTGATAGTCACATCAGGGCTATGCAACTCATTCATTGTGTTGTTCGTTAAATAACATTCAATCAGAAACACAATTCACAAATCTATTTCTATTTTTTGCATTAAGAGTTTTGTGTGCAGGGTAAAACATTTTTTAAACGTACCACACCCCCTTCAATCCGAATCCCTCAACGCCTTTAAAGAAACCTTCCGTGGCAGCAATAACCAGCCATCAAATAGAGTATCTCAATGTTTTCCTCGCTTCTCAGGTAGTGAGTAGATTGGTTGCTGTTATGTTGTGTTAAGATATTGGGGGTTTGAAATTGGGGTATACGATTTGTAAAGTTGTCCCAGTTCAATATTATTGACATACTGTGGAGGAGGTTGCAGTCTCTATTAAGTCAATGGGGTTGATACAATAAAACATTGATCATGCTGGGAAAGATCTTGCTTGTTTAAAAAGTCAAACATAAGAATCCTCCCCACCAAACATTGACATTCAGTCCAAAAGCTGATCCAGTCTTTTTTTTTTGCCCTTTCTCAGTATCTGCACCACCAGAGCAACCACATCAGGCCCAGCAGAGCCCGGCAGTGATGCTTGCCATGCAGCACTACAACTCCTCTGGCCTGCTCGGCCCCTTTCCCCTCTCTAACCACACCACCATGGGCCAGGCTTCTGAGGTGAAGGCCGTGGCACACAACGCCACCCGTCCGCCTTCCAACCCCACTGCCGCCGGCCTCAGCATGACCCTGGGCATCCTGTTCAACGTGGTGGCCCTCGTCATTCTGGCCAAGGCTTACAGTCGCTTCCGCCGGCGATCCAAGGCTACGTTCCTGCTCTTTGCCAGCTCCTTGGTGGCAACAGACCTGGCCGGACATCTTATCACCGGAGCCATTGTGATGAGGTTATACTCCTCGGGCACTGGTGGCTCCGTGGGGGAGACTGCATCCATCTTTAGAGGCGATCCAGACAACCCGGACGCGTCCTGTCTGTTTCTGGGAGGTTGCATGGTGTTCTTTGGCCTGTGCCCTCTCTTCCTGGGCTGTGGCATGGCCGCAGAGCGCTGCCTGGGCGTCACCAAGCCTCTGGTGCATGCCCATCTGGTGACCACAGCGCGGACTAAAGTGGTACTGATCCTGATTTGGCTACTGGCGTTAAGCGTGGCCCTTCTGCCATACTTTAACCTGGGTGCCTATACGTACCAGTACCCTGGGACGTGGTGTTTTATCAGGGTGATGGAGGACACCAGAGTGACAGATTTGGCCTTTGTATTGCTGTTCTCTGGGCTGGCTTGGAGCTCCCTGGCCTCTGCCTTTGTGTGCAACACTATCAGCGGGATCACACTAGTCAGGGCCCGGCTAAAGAAAAGATCCTGCTCCCAGCGCCGCTCGGCCACGTCTCATGACACAGAGATGGTGGTCCAGCTGGTGGGAATTATGGTCACCTCCTGCATCTGCTGGAGCCCTCTGCTGGTGAGTGTGGGGAAAAGTGTTGAACAGATGTTGAATCCCATTTTTAAAAAAAAGATTATTGTTTCTTAGAAATCAATGTTGCACGAGGTACAAGTACTGCTAGTTTCTAAAATGTAGGCCTAGGTAAACATATATTTTAGCGAACATTATAAAATATTCTGCATGCCCTTTAAAATCATTCATGTGAAAAGATATAAACTAAACTAAAGTTTGTCATGTTTGCACAACCTTTATTTGAGAAAAATGTATGCTTTAGATGAAGACATTTGTTGATTAGTCATCTACAGTTGGTCTGCAGCTGATCCACTGTCAATAACAGAACTCTGGAGGGTTTTTACAGAATAAATCTCAACCCAAAAGACAAAGGGATCAGCAGAACATAAGAAACATGGAAACTTAAGGATTCAAATCCTCTGGTTGTAATAATCTAATTTGCATACAACTTTGCATCACATTAAGCTGTTTAGAACAGCAGGAAACTGAAAGTTTTGACTTTCTTAATAATTCCAACTGACTTAAGCAGCACCATTGCTATTTAAAATGCAATCACTCGATTCTATAAGAAAATTATCAGAATTTTTCAATTCACTTTACTGGGCATTGACACAGTTTTCTGTCAGTGACACTAATAACAATGAGAAGAGTTTGTTGCCTTGATAAGATTAAACATTTTTGTTGGCTCAGCAGCTGCCTATAAGAATTGTTTTATTCTGTAATACTGCCAAACAATATTCTAAAATGCCATAGCAGGCAGTTTTCCCTTCTTCGATTCCACTAAACTGCTTTAAGGCCAGAAAATTAATTGTCTCATATTCGTATATTTGGCATCTTTTTGTTTTCTTAAGCTTTGTGATGTTTACAAGGAGTGAAACATTCAAACCCAAGCACACTGTACATGTCCTATGCATCATTGTATGCCAATTTCCCTAAATTTCAGGCAGAAACATTTGATATCTTTGGAAACTTTAGGATCTTTAAAGGCTTTAAAATAACATCGCTGTGGATTTCAATAATCTTACGCTGCACCAACAGAATACATTTGTAATGGCTAACATCAGTGAGGTTTTAAGGGTCAAATAGTATGATCCAGTTTTGGTTCATGCAAGCCATCTTTTGTTTTCCACACAAAAGAATAAAGGAAGACTTTATGGTTCTTAGTTCCTTATTTTATGAACTAAATTGAGTGCGATTAATCAATGGATGCATTTACTGCATTGATACAGCAACATGTATTTCCATAATTTGGTATACATTTTAGATGATTCCGCAGTGTGGGATTTTGAAAAGGATGTAATCAATGCAGTTATGAAATGCCGGTTGTGAGCCAGAGAATATTTGCACAAGTAAACTCAAACCACTCTTTAGTTCATGAAATAATAAATGACATATGAGTCTACTTGCATATTTCTTAATTGATGAGTTTATTTCAATGTTACAGGAGCCTCAACATTTAAACTTTATTGCTTTTTTCAGGTCTTTGGACTGATGTCAGCCATACGTTCCTACAGTAGCACCATGGGCAGCGACAAGGACACTTACAGGGAGCTGGTTATGACGGGGGTCAGGATGGCCTCGTGCAACCAGATACTGGACCCGTGGGTCTACATCCTGCTGCGACGCGCCATCCTCAAGAAGATCTACAGGATCACCAAGAGACAGGCTAGCTTGAAGGGCAGCACCTTCCGCTCTGTACGCTGGGAGGTCGGCTCTTTTCTGAACTCAGAGAAAAACAGCGTGAATAAGATTTCCATGGACTTACAGAGGAAGGAAGGGGGCGTGTCAACAATCAGTTTGTAACAGACACTCTGTCACCTGTCAGAGATTTTTGCTCTTGGCTAGGGGGGAGTGAGAGTCCCCCTGGTTAATGTGTGTGAAGTAGGCTATATGTGTTTGGATCCTAAGTGGTCAAAACATTGAAGATTTGATGTATGAGCCAGTATTGTAAACCCTACAAAAAAGCCCCAGCTCTTTATAAACTGCTTTTAATGCTAATTTAACTGTCCTCTGTGAGAGCAGGTGTAAATATTAAAGATCTTGTTAGTTGGAGAGTAACGTGTTATATTTCTGTTGAAGTGAAGACTGTGTCCAGTCTTAAAGCTAACATCTCAACTCAAAGGTTGTTGTCAGTAAATGTGCCATTTGTTCTGTTCTCTGATGTAACATAAAAGTCAATGACTTGTGTAAACGCTCACATAGAGAGCAAAATAAAAAAGGTTGTGCTTTTACCTCAGCTATAAAAGATGTGAAAAAAACAACACCCTGTGTGTGTCCAAAGCAGTGCTGTGAAATGAATGTGAATGAGTGCTATTAAATGTGTGTGTGTGTGTGTGTGTGTGTGTGTGTGTGTGTGTGTGTGTGTGTGTGTGTGTGTGTGTGTGTGTGTGTGTGTGTGTGTGTGTGTGTGTGTGTGTGTGTGTGTGTGTATCTATTTACAGTGCCCCTCCCCCCCTTGAGTGTCTGGGGACTGAAGTGAAGCTATATATGTGTGTTGCAAAGTAAATTGACTGTGATATTGCTAGCAAAAGGGAATGTATGATTACACAATAAAGCGTTATATGTTCATTTTTTTATTTCATTGTGGATCATAGTTGAAGTCAATATTTTACAACTTTGTCAAGATACATGTGGCAATGTTTCCTTTGTCAAGCTTTATTCTTTCTGACAAAGTAAGGTAAGGCATAATGTATATAGTCTTATAGCAGCTAGTTAGCTTAGCACAAAGACTTAAAAGTTAGGGTCTGGCTCTGTCCAAGTGTTAAAAATTAAAACTGCTATACATTTTGATTCAACACACACAAATAATATCCCTCTGTAGGTAATATCATTTTATATATATCAAGTCTTATTTATAGTGTGACTTGCCATCATATCAGACCTCTATGTTGCCAGTTATTCTCCATGATGCCAAAAGCCTCTCTAGAGGCCACTCCACTGTGATTACAATCAATCAGAATAGAGTTTATTGCAACGTTCAAACATAGCCTAGTCTCGCACAACCAGACCAAACAACAGCTAGTAGTACTTTGACACATAGCCTACAAGACATTTGCAGTGGTCTAGTATTGCACACAATATATAGGCCTACAATAAACATAGGCCTAGATCATCACATCAGATCAGAAAACATAAAAATAAAATGTACAATAACATATTAAAATAGGGAGACGTGTGCAATTTTCTAGACTATCTATTTAAGAGAATACCATAGGCTCCAATTGTGCAGGAGCGAGTGAGCATGATCAAACATTTGCACATTAGTAGCCTCGTTTCAGCAGGCCTAGTCTTGGGTCAAAAACTGTAGAATTACCCATAACGCTCGTCACGTGCAGGTAAGAATAACCTGTCGTTATACAATCGTTACAATGTAGTAATTATTGTGTATACTCGATATGATCAGCAAAGGCAAAGCCAGCTGTGGTTGAGCAGGCGAGACATTACTAGCCACGCCCCTGGGTCGGTAGTCCCTTTTTCTGATTGGCTAGACTGGCAGTCACACGCAAAGTCCTGTCCAATGAGCTTATTCGTATTTTAATGTCGTGGGCGTTTCCGCCTCTGCTCCTCCTGCTACCGACTCGAGACCGGGGTGCTAGCGTGCAGCGGCGTCCCTTTAGCAGCAACGATACCTCGGTGAGTAAGAATCATACAGTATTTTAGTACTTAAGATAAACGGAAATAGTTATTAGGTGGGAGCTGGAATCAAAGGAAACTAACACGGCATTTTATTGTGTCGTAGCGCGTTAGTGTAAATGTGCTTCAGATATGGTTCCATTTGGCTTTGTTGGGCTAAGCTAACCTGCTAAATGCTAACTGTTGCGGCTCTTTCTATGGGGTCTCGATTTTGTCTCCTCGACCATTTTGGTGTGTGATAGGCAACATACCATTGTCCAAACACAAACATAATTTTCTGCAATGTGTTTGCACTTTTTTTTTTTTTAGCTATTCAGCTGACAAGCCTGATAGGTACAGGTTGTTTTTGCGTGTTTAGTAGTTTGGCGAGCGTGTCTGCACGGTGCAGCTTTCAACGATGATGGGTGATCCGTTTTTTCTTCTTTCTTTTCGGTGGGGGTTGTTAGCTGGGTGCCGTCGCTAGCTGAGTTAAAATGGCGTCTGTTTTTTTTTTTGTTTTTCCAGTCTATGGGGTCTCGATCCCACTTATTCATAACTCACTTATTCACCCAGCTGATAAAGCCTTTGTGTCCTCGCAGTGTTAACAGGTGTAACGGTGGCGTGTAGGTCACAGCAGGCAAGGTTTGCTTGGTGCGTACGCATCACTGGGTCGCCGACGAAATAAATAAACAATAACATGCTTGTGCTCGTCATATATATCCACATGATTTGACTGTAATGCGCCAGTAGACAAAACTATCCTCTTTTAATGTTGTGTGTTATATTTGCAAAGTTTACACCAGTGGGTGTGTCTCCTACATTTAATGCCATGTCCTGGCTGCCTGCCCTCTTAATCTCACTATTTCACCCTGATCACATCACATGATTTAGTTATATTGAGTGACACGCTTGCAGTCATGCATAAACAGCCAGTCTTCCCTGAAGGCACATTGGTTGCCTTCTTTGAGGAGAAGAGAACATTCGTATTTCGTCATAACTTGTCTCTTTTCGGTTTGTTTTGCTTTTGGTGTGAAGGTGCTTCCTAGAAAAATGTCTTCCCATTGTTTAAGTAATATTTGTTGTATTTTTACCATGCAGTACGGCACCCTATTGTTTCGTTATCATTGTATGTTTATGCTCCATTGTATTAATCGGCTCACAAACCTTAAATGAATGAATTCCACCTCACCATGGTGTTAAAATGGGTGCCTGCTTTCCCCCTTCCCTGTACAGACGGAGCACAACATTGTCACCTATTGCCGAGAAGACCCATATTTGAACGCAGTCTTTCACTGGATATAGGAGTCACCAAAGTCTCTAGAACAACAATGGTAATAACTTCCCTTTTCCCTCTGTATTCCATTTGAAATGATGCATCTGTGTGTTGTTGTTGTATGTCTCTGACGAACAGACAGGCAGCCAAAACACGGGGCACGGCACGCTGGCCTCGTCGTTAAATGTCACTGTTAACAGGACAAATAAATGTGTCACATCTATTTTAGGTCACAGGGCTAGTGCCAGCTTTCTGATGCGCCAGTCTGCCCGGGGCTTTACAAACACATGCTGCAGCTTCCACTTCGCCGCTCTCTCTCTGTAAATTGGCTTTGGCTGCCTGTGCGTAGTCTCTGCTTGTGTAATCACTGGTGGTGGAAGCTTGGCCAAGACAAGAGGCCTTGTTATTCCCTTTTTTAATTAATCAAAGTAGCAAGTGAAAGGAAAAGAAGGTATTTTTTTTTAATCAGGATCAATGTATTTTCCAGGTTGACACAGAGCCTGTCACGTAAAGCAGGATCAATGAAGTTAATTGAAAAGCTGTTTTGTAAAAATAAAATAAATAAACAGGTTACTTGGAAAATGTTAAAGCCTGAAATGTGGACAGGAGTTGAAAGAGCTGCTCTGTGTTGCATTCTGTCCAGGAAGCCAGATATCCTGAATTCAGAAATCAGAAATCCTGCTTTGTGAACCGGCCTGCTTTTGATTAAACAGTACAATGCCCACCCTGTCCCAACATGAACTGCTCTGGTATGTCTTCTTCTTTGTTAAATATTTGAATGTCTCTTCACCCATAGCCTCCCACAATGCGCCACCGCTCCATGCGAGTCTTCATGAATGATGACCGTCATGTCATGGCCAAACACTCCCAGATCTACCCAACTCAAGAGGAACTGGAAAATGTACAGAACATGGTCTCCCACACCGAGCGGGCCCTCAAGTCTGTCTCTGACTGGCTGGACAAGCAGGAGAAGACTGACTCTGACAACGGAGACACGGATAAGGAAAGGTGAGGAGATGATGGGTAGTGCTTCTCATGTTCAGTTTGGAGAAAATTCGCCCTGTCAATAAGAAATGGTTTAAGTGAACACCTCCTCACGGTCTGTCTCTGTCTTTGCCTTCTCCCCTGTGACGGCTGTGTCTTCTGATAGCGAGCAAAAAGACCAGTTCACTCGCTCTCTTCGCGGTGTAATGAGGGTGGGCCTGGTTGCCAAGGGCCTGCTATTGAAGGGGGACCTGGACCTGGAGCTGGTGCTCCTCTGTAAGGACAAACCCACCATCAGTCTGCTGAAGAAAGTGTCTGAAAACCTTGTTGCGCAGCTCAAGGTGAGAAGGTGTCTCTGCTAATTATTTAGTTCACTGGTCGATGTGAATCACATTTTCATTATGGCCCAATCATGTTTTTTTTTAGGACAATACAGATTTAGAAATTTGGGGGGGGAGGGTTTGTATCCATCCTCTTAGTATTTTTTACATCTCTGTCAACGGATAATGGAGTAAACACACACTTGATTCACCAATGGAAAAGTTAAGCTTACATCACTCTTTTCAATCATGTTTAGGTATATTTCTTAATTAGAATAGCAGAGTTTATGACTTATTGGGATAGATGACGCTTTCATCTGTAGGGTTACGTTAAGATTTTCACAGTGGCTAGATTTGATTTAATTACAAAAACATGTGCTTGTATTTCCATACATACAGAGCCAAACATTGTTTTTGTTCTACAATGCTGGGGCAGATGTCTATTTTATACTTTGCATAGTGCTAAATAAATAGTTAATTAGAATTCCTAATACAAACTATTTTGTCGACTTTGGACCTGGGAATTCATAATGTGCATGGTTTTCATATTATTTTAGTACAAACTAGGGCTGTCAAAATTATCACGTTAACGCAGGGTGATTAATTTCTGGAATTATCAGCGTTCATTTTTTTATCGCAATTAACGCATGTGCAGAATGATCCGCCCTGTGCATCCCACCGGCTCTGTACTACAGTCACTCTAACTTTGTGACTGACCCAGGATCAGTAGCTGCGCGCAGCCAAACATAACAGCACGCTAGCCCATGCCGTGTTTTAAACTGCTAACGGTCACGTATGTGTCGGGGGCATAGATAGTATAAAATAAGATGTCGGGAGCAACAGGAGGAGAAACATTGTCCGCTCTGTTCAGAGCCCGCGTAGTCTGGCTTGACCACTTCCGCCAGCGTCTATTAAGCGCTGGCGTCGGCAAACAACGCTATGCCTCCATTGGCTGCTTCCCGGGGTTAGCCCCGCCGTAGATGATTGTGATTGGTTTAAAGAAATAAAAACAGGCCAGCCCAGTTTCCCCCCCGAATAGACGGCTCTAAACGGAGTGCTTCCAGACCATACTACTTGCTGTAGGCTTTGCGAGACTAGAGCCCGCGAGGACACAAACGTCTGCATTTTTCAGAGGTGTGTGTGTGAGAGTAGACATCAACATAACGTCGGCTTCCTGACACACACACACACACACACACACACACACACACACACACACACACACACACACACACACACACACACACACACACACACACACACACACACACACACACACACACACACACACACAGTATTCAAGAATGCACAACCTATAGATTCACAAAATAAATGCCATTATAAAGCCTATATTTGCCCAAAGACATAGTAAAGAGACGGACCAATTGAATTATGGTGTGGAAGGTATATATTTTAGTTTGATTTAAATTTATTTTCAGTATAAAAACCATAATTTGGATTTTCAATTTATAGAAAATAGTCATTTTAAATGTACATATCCACCTTCTGTCCTTTATCTTTCCGTTCATACAACAATATACAGAGAAAATTAGAATTTCAGGTATTTTTCGAATGGTAAAATTAATTGTGATTAATCCACAGAATCCTGTGATTAATCTGATTTAAAAAAATAAATAAATAAAAAATAAAAATAAAATGTAATCGTTTGACAGCCCTAGTACAAACTAAAATGGGCCAACCATTTTGTTCAGTGAGAAATCAGATGTTCTATGATCTTTTAAAACAAACATCTCCAAATCTGCAGTGGCCTCACTATTGTTGCGTTTTTAAACACTTTGGTCTTTCACAGACAGAAGACAAGTATGTGGTGACCCAGCACGTCCGTGAGGCCAGTATCGTCATCAAGAACACCAAGGAGCCCCCTCTCAACCTCACCATTCACCTGACATCTCCTCTGGTTCGTGAGGAGATTGAGAAGGTTGCTGCTGGAGGTAAGCTCCTACACTGAGGCCTCAGTGTTCTTTAGTGGCTCCCCTCCTCCAGCAGGGAAGCCAGGCCAGGCAACCAGAATAGACAGATATTGTTTATTGGGCCTTCAATGGAGCTAGGGGACAGGAATGCACATGTCACATTATGCAACTGCGCTATACTTATAGCCCTATAGACACTCTCGTAGTTCCATGTAATGTAATTGTACATTTTTGATGGCCCAATATACAGTATAGGGCAGGTAGTTTACTGACTGCTGAAGGCGGGGCTTTCTCTTGCCCCTTGATATTCAAGGTCACCAACGAAATGAAGGCTTACTGAGAATTTAACCAAATACAAAAAGAGAGACCACTTGTTTGCATGTGTTTTATCATTGATGATGAACGGTTTGCATTGCAGCAAAAATGAGTAGCAAAACATGTGGTTCAACCGTCCTTGGAAGTCAGACCCAACAGTGGGCTATTGTTCCTTTTAGCAGGGAAGGCTCTGGGTTACAGATAATGACGAGAGACACTTGGAATCTGCATCTATGCCCAACTGTGCTCAAAATCCACAGGAATTTGCCCCAGTTGTTAGTTTATGATAGACTCAGCCATGTAACAATTGCGCAAAGTCCCTTTACTGTATAAAAACAAAGTAAGATTGCCAGTAGGTAACACTGTTTGGGAGCACTCAACAGTATTAAGCATCTCATTTTGAGCAGGTGTTGACCTTGACCTTATCTGTAGCCCGGTGCAAACAGTGATGCCCAGTTTGGGTCTTTGTTTCATTGAAAGCCATCAGTTTTGCTGCAGTGTGGACCTGTTTTGATACCCACGTTTTTGTGCATCTGATAACTTCTGCCTGTGGTTCCAATTCTGATTCTCACTGTCAAGCCTTCTAGTTTGTCAATTTTTAGGGACGCTGGACCTTTGACCAACTGGCCGCTCTCTGTCTCGGAAGGGGCAAAGTGCAGTGTACCCAGTACAGGGGCAAAGGGGAGGGGCTCTACCTCCTGTTAACGCCAGAAAAGAAAAAGCACACATTTTATTTAAGCATCCATGGAGAGGCATCCTCCCATTTGAAACAACCAACCACCCCACAATAAAGGCACATTTTTTTATGCCAGGGTTTTTTCCCCTAGTCAAGTTAAACCCAGCTTCACAATGCTGTCGTTCTGGTGGGTTCTAAGTCTTAATCACTGTGTGCCTGACCGTGCAAATCCATATTAACTTGGTGGTTGTGCAGTGGAGGGGCCCCCCTCCCCTTCCCCCTCCTGCCTGTGGTCTGGGAAGGCTGCCTGTGTTCCCCCTGGCCGGCTGACAGAACTCCCCTTGGTCAAACTGTACCTTGTCTTCTTATTCCACCTGCCAATAGAATCGCTTTCATGCAACGATCCCCCGGATGTTCTGGACAGGCAGAAATGCCTAACTGCCTTGGCGTCTCTCCGCCACGCTAAGTGGTTCCAGGTTTGGATCTTGTCTTTATTTGTCTCTAAAACAGACTGAGTTTGGTTCTATGCTGTATGTTCCTTTTGTCATTTATTTCGGCGTCTCCATGTGTTTTCTTTTTGTTTTTTTCTCTTAATTTACTCTTTTGAAGTGTACTTCCTGTAGTAATAATTGATGCTCCGGATATATTGTGTCTTAGGAAACCTTTGTCATTCCACTGTTGTAGAGTTGCTTTGCTCACTTAACAGGTTCTACTGCAGTGTCATTTAAAAAAAAGCTAAATTCTGCTTTATAGTCATAGTGCATTAGTCTCCCTCACTCCTGCTTAACTCAATCACTGAAACAAATAATAATCTGGGACTAATATACTATGTATCCAGGTGCAATATTTCTCTAATGTCAGTGTTGGTGTGAGTTGTTGTTGTTGTTGTTGTTGTTGTTGTTGTTATTTTCCCATTTATGCAAGCTACTTGTAGAGTCGTTTCTGCTGCCACATTTTGTGGTTTTGACGATAAACTGTCTTTGTAGTGATTTGAACCATGTTTATTACTCTTTGTAGTACTGTGGCCTTTTGTCATCTTTGGCTTCCACACTTTTATAATGCTCCAACTCTCCCTAAACTCTGGCTGTGTCCGTTACTGTGTGCCACAAAATCAACAGGAATATTGCACCTTGAGTATTTCTTTTTGTTTGGCTGCCACCGACTTAACCATTACAACCACAACAATGCACAGCGCTTTGAGATAGTTCACATGGCCCTCACATTAAACCTTGTATTAAAATTGAGGTGGCTTTATTTACACTTTTTTCCTTAACATGTTTTCACCTACAAACAGAATTGTCTGAAAGCCACACCATCAATCATGATCATTAGTAGATTCTCCCAACCGGGTGATAAAACATTATTCTATCATCCAATGTTTCTCTACATTACCATAATGACAAGACTAAGCTTCTATAGTCCGTGTGGCTTCATTTTTCGTTTACTTTAGTTTATTTTTGTGTTGAAGCCTCACATAGTCTTCCACTTAAACTAAGGGTGCTTTTCCTCCCCATGCCCCTCCCTCCTCCCTCCCCCCTCCCTGCTTGTGTCCCCAGGCCAGGGCCAATGGACTGCGCTCCTGTGTCATCGTCATCCGGATCCTAAGGGACCTGTGTGCCCGCGTCCCTACATGGGCCCCGCTCCGTGGCTGGGTGAGTGAAAGCCTCAATTCTTGCCTCGATACACCAAAGTCCTTTTTAAACCTCCTGGGATCATTGCTTCTGATAAACGTTCAGAATGTAGGAAGTAGCTTTCTTCAGACCAAGTTGGCTGTTTAGAACCGAGAAGCTCTCTGTGACCATTTCCTTTTGATAAGGCTTTGTCTTTCCAATATACAAAAAATGCAAGTAGCCACAATTCCAGTTCTTAATATAAAGAGATACTATCAAACGCAGTGAGCTGAAATCGCTTTGTGCTAGCGACTGAGCTTAAAAATAGCATCCTCATGAGATTGTTTCCCTCCCTCTCCTGCTTTTCAGCCACTGGAGCTGATCTGTGAGAAAGCCATTGGCACAGGGAACCGGCCCATGGGGGCAGGAGAAGCTCTGCGCAGAGTATTAGAGTGTCTGGCTTCAGGCATTATCATGGCAGGTGTGTATGTGACGGAGGCTCTTCTAATGTTATCTAATTCTAGGTCCTAATGGCATCGTGTCATTGTGTAAGCACTGTCTTCTACATTATAAAGGCCGATCTAAAAGTGTCATCTGGTTGTGTTGCAGATGCTGCTGGTATCTGTGATCCATGTGAAAAGGAGCTCACAAATGCTATCAGTCACTTGGACCACCAGCAGAGAGAAGACATTACAGCGAGTGCACAAGTGAGTAAGATACAATGGTGTGTTTGTGTGCAGTTAAAATGTAGTTAACATGTGATTCACATTGTATCTCTTGTATCTTCAGCATGCCTTAAGGCTGTCGGCTTTCGGACAGCTTCACAAAGTTCTGGGAATGGATCCCCTGCCCTCAAAGATGCCCAAGAAACCTCGTAGTGAGAATCCTATTGATTACACAGGTAAACAAGGCCAGCTCTCCTCTTGGTTATTGTTTGTTTTTAGATTTATGGTGTAGATGCAATGCAATAAGGTGCTGCCTTGAATGTTCTTGGGACAATATTCTGTGTGTGTCTGTGATGCAGTGCAAATCCCACCAAGCACAACATATGCCCCACCAATGAAAAGGCCCATCGAGGAGGAGGAGGGAATGGATGACAAGAGTCCAAATAAGAAGAAGAAAAAGCTGCAGAAAAAATGTAAGTGCTGTTTTGGTACAGTATATTTGTTGAAACTTAATCAAAATACAGGTTATAAACCAGATCTAAATTAAAATGCTCGTGAGATGTAATGAGCTTTTGAGTTAAAAGGAAGGTTGTGGTTAAAGGAGTAGTATATCAATTGCCTAGCCTGGCTCCGCCCGCCTGCCTACTTCCGGCCAAATTTTATTTTCCCTTCAGTAGTCAGTCTGGGTGTACAGCGCATTTCCCAGATCCTCCGGAGAATCTACGATCGGCCAATCAGCGAACAGAGCGAGTGGCTGAGAACGCTCCAGTTTCAGTTGAATGCTGCGTTGCTTTATACTCGGAAGAAGGAGATTTCCGACTTGGTAGTTCCGAGTTCCGACCTGTCTGTGTTCCAGTGCATCTGCTCGCGAAAGTATGGATGCCTAAAACCTCGTCCAAATAACTAAACGTTAGGCTCTAACAAGTTACTGTTGCCAGGTACCGGTAGATTCATAGACTACAATATGTATAGTGAAGTCGGAAATTTCCGAGTTCCCTGTCCAACTGGAAGGCACCATCAAAAGCCGGCTCATGACACACGTGATGACCAAACGTGATGCGATTGGTTGGCTAATCCAGAGTGGCACTGGGCAGATCCAATAGTTTTAAACTTCGACAGACACCCGCCTCCAAGTGAGTTAACGTTTGCCAATTACAGCACTTCCAGACCATCTGTACAAATGAAATGAAGTACGGTGGTCTGGTTGGACCAGGCTATCAATTGCCAGGAAGAAAAGAAAAAAGTGTCAACACAATTGCATGACGCCCTAAAGACTTAACAATGAATAGACTGAGATAATAGGTCATTTGTTATTTGAAGCCCTTTACAAACGTAGACATTGTTTGATAGCGTATGTCGTGCTGTTCCACCAGCTCCAGAGGAGAAGGCTGAGCCTCCCCAGGCCATGAACGCTCTGATGAGGCTCAATCAGCTGAAGCCAGGACTCCAGTACAAACTGATCTCTCAGACCGGCCCGGTTCACGTTCCCGTCTTCACTATGTCTGTAGAAGTGGATGGGAAGCCCTTTGAGGCTTCTGGCCCATCCAAACGCACTGCCAAGCTGCATGTTGCTGTAAAGGTGAGTACGGCATCCTAAAGTAAATAGTACATTTTGACCGTTTCAAACTCAAATGAATGTTTTTATATTTCCTGGCATTGTTTAAACCATGAATCTGTGTGTACAATGACAGGTCCTCCAGGATATGGGACTGCCCACAGGAGCAGAAGTAAAGACTGAGTCGATAAATCTGGAGGAGACAGTAGTAGCCGTCACTGTGGAAGAAATGAGGACAGTAACGCCGACCGAAACGGGCTCTGCTGCCACGGGAACAGCCAACGCAGACGCCACTGATGCTGCAGAGGTACAAAGCAGCTGGCAATGTGTCGAGTGACCATTTCTCTTTTCTTTTTCTTACACTCACCATCTGTCTCTCCTCTCAGGCGGCCCGCCAACAGGGACCAATCCTCACTAAACACGGCAAGAACCCCGTGATGGAGCTGAACGAGAAGCGCCGCGGCCTCAAGTATGAGCTCATCTCTGAGACCGGCGGCAGCCACGACAAGCGCTTTGTCATGGAGGTGGAGATTGACGGTCAGAAGTTCCAGGGGACGGGATCCAATAAGAAGGTGGCGAAGGCTCACGCTGCACTGGCTGCTCTGGAGCGGCTCTTCCCTGAAGGCGCTTTTTCTGACGCTTCTAAAAAGAAGAAGGGACCACCCATGGTAAACGAACACCCAGTAAAACAGAAAAGAATAGGATTATTTAGACCCAGGCTTCAATCAAATTTGATGCAAGATGATGAAGATTTTTTTCATATGGTAAAAATGTGTATCAAATGATACAGTAGGTGTTATAGGACAATTTTCTGGTAAAATAAAGATTTAAATTACAATGAATTTTAACATTGGTCTGGGAGTGGAGATGGAGCCAGTTAGCATGTAAAACTCATGTATAATAATTCTTATAATAGAGCTCGAACTTAGACATAAACAAGCGACACAATTGAAAGATATACCTCTAAATCAAATATTAACTTGGAAAATATACTTTGTCAAAATGTAAATGTATAATGTTTCTCTTCTCTCCAGCACGGTTCAGGCTACGATATGATGGGAGACTCTGCAGATGGAGATGCAGCTTCGCCCAGGGGCCGAGGGAGAGGAGGACGAAGTCGTGGAAGAGGCAGGGGTTTCAACAATGGAGGAGGCTACGGCCAAGGAGGTAACAACACACTTCGACTGCAGCCAACATCTGTATACCTATATAAAGTTAGTAGACATAGACATGCTTAACGTAATTGACGGGTGTACAAGTCAGCATTATACCTTTGTGTCGTCCTCCCAGGTGGATTTGGATCATATGGTTACGGGAACAATGCTAACTCCGGATACAGTGAGTATTCATTTCCATTATAATCCTGGTTTGACTGGAGGTGTGCTCTTTGTGTGTGCTGCACTTTGGCTTTTCTTCACCATGCAAAACAAATGTCTCAGCCGGTGTGTCAGCACTGATGACGTCGTGTCTTCAGGCAGGATGGTGCACCTGGCCAGAGCTGTGAAAAAAAACTAGGAAATGTGGCCTATTATAGAAAAGTGTGTGTGTGTGTGTGAATCCGCGGCAAACAAGGATAACAAATTTTGGGGTGATCCGAGTTCAATGATTTTAAATTTCTCTGCTTTAAGCCACATGATTGAATGTGTTTTTGACAGGCCCCCTCTTTTGAGAGCCCCTTTTCCTCCCTCTGGCAGCCTGTCCTGGGGACTGACCTACATGAGCGTGACAGGAGCAGAGAAATCTAAAAAGAAAGAAACATTTAACCCAACAACTCAGTTTGAAAGCAATCTGACCAAATGAGTCATTCAACTGCCACCTTTATGGCAGAAAACCAAAAATTAAAAAAATCCCAATAAACAAATCTAATTTTGATATTTCTTTCCCTTCTCTGCCCTGTCTCACTCTTTAGGTGACTTTGTCTCAGACTGCTATGGCTACCACGAGTTTGCGACATAGATCTTCCCCCAGTTTTAGAAAATCAAAAACACTCCTTTTTTAGAGAGGATACAAATGGACAAAATACTCTGTAGTGTTCCAGCAGCATCATGAACTCCCTTCACAACCCACAAGTCCGCAACAAAGTGACAACGACCCCTCCGCCCTGTGTCGCCACAATCCACAATCATGTCCTGGCGCCTCGGGGGGACGGTCTGCCTCTGCATGCATGTAGCCACAAGTCACCCTCGTTTGTCTTGACCTGCAGTGGACGTACCTGAGCACGTGGACCTCCGCAAACTGCATTGTCTATGGCCACTATGTGTCAGCCCAAGGACAGGGCTTTGATGGGGTTCATTTGGATCATGATTTAAATGAATCAAGTGAAGGCCTGTAGGAGCTGGACATCATACTGCCTTTGAGATTTTCAATAGCCTGTTCTCTCTCTCAATTCAATTCAAGGGGACTTTACTGGCAAAGAAAACAACAAGTTAACATTGCCAAAGCAACCCTCTCTTTATTTATCTATCCCTCTCTTCTGTTTACCTACATGACAATACTGAGAACTTTGGAATTATGTCATTCTAATGCCTTTTTATCCCTTTTAATCATGATAGCGCAGTTTTCTTTGTTTTCTGTTGCTTTTCAAATCTCTGTTGAATCTGATGTTTCTGTGTCTCATATCAGCAACACTGTTCAGTCATGGCTACACTGAATGCATGATGGTCTTACTTTGGAAGTGTTAGGTACTAGGCGTATCCTAAGTGTAACAGCATTAGGCATCGATGAATGAGACTGTTGGCAGCATTATGTTTGCACTCACTGACTGGCCGAATTACAAAATCTGATGTATGTTTGTGAAGGGAATACTTCTTGCTCTAGCTCCTTTTTTTAATGCGTTTGTTTTTTTTTAAATAAATGTGGCATCACCATTCATCATTGTTACTCAAAGGTCTGAATTATTGAAGTATGTGGCATGTGTGTAAGGAGTAGCTGTAAGAATATATCAAGTTATTCTTATTTAATGATGTGATTTCCCAGATTACTACAACAATGGTGGTACAAATGGAGGAGCCGGGGCAGCAAGCAGCCCATTGGGTGGCCCTGCAGTGAGCCCAGCACCAGGGTCAGCACAGGGCTCCTTCGGTTCATACTATCAGAATGAAGGAGCATTCACCTCCACTCTTGCGGCCAAAGTTCCCAAAAAGAAACCCCCCATGCACAAGGGAGCAAAGTCCCCCTTTCCAAGTCCTCCAGTGGCCAACACTGGAGCTGCGGCGGGCTACCAGTCAACCCCCCCTCCAGGGCAGGCCTCCTATAACCAGTACACCCAGAGCTACGGGCAGGGGAAGAAGACCTTCACCCAGAACCAGGGTGGAGCGGCTGGATACTCCTACAGCACTGCCTACCCCAGCCAAGTGACGGGCGGTGCTACACCTAAACAAGAATACAGTTATGAAGGTGGGTTAAGGGGATTTATGAAGGAAATTCCAAGATAAGGTTCTGAAAACATTATCACGGAATTATATTTTACATGTGTACCATGTAAAGCAGCATTGCTGCTACGATTTATAAGAAAAAAATCGATTTTTTGTTGCGAGGATTTCTTTCTTGTTTTTAACAGATTCTCTACACTTTTCTCAATTTTTAGAAATTTACATTATGAAAAGAGAAGTGAAGATCAAATCATTTGGTATGTTGTAATAACAGGAATGGTCAGTTTGGCTAACTGCCGGTCAGTGACTGCAGTTAGCAGTCCCCTCCCTTGTCCCCATGTCACCACATAAGCGAGTTATCTAGCATCATCTCAGATCCGTAAGTGTGGTAAAACATGATAAAAACCATCAAAACAGACATTGGGAAGGATTTGTACCTGCTCCACCATTGTAGGCGCTTAAACATTCACCCCAGTTTTCTGTCTCTGGTCCAAGCAAAATGGTGGTGTGACTATATGTTGGACTCAGAACTGGGTACATCAGGTTTTCTGCATACACTGAAACACAAATAATCTGTACACTGGTGCAGAGTGTGGTTAAGAGTGGTGTTCAGGTCTAATAGTCTCTGCTTCACTGATGACAGTTAGAGGTTGCTGAACTAAATGTTTAACTTTTTATGTTTATTTAAATTTGCCAGACCTGTTGTGTGACCCTTGTCGCGGATTCTGCCTTTCTCCAAAAGGGCCAAATCACTTGGTAGTTTAGGAATTATTGAGATTTAATCTAAATATTCAATTTACTAAATCGACTGGAATAAAAGCATGAACAAGATAAACTCCGTCAGTACAACATAATTATTATTTATTTTTTATTGGCAACTTGTAAATTTCAGTAGTTAGGAAAATGTTAAGCTCTATAACTATATACATTTAACTGTCGCACCTGTTCCTTGTAGGTTTCAACAACCAGTCCAATTACAACTCCCAGGGCGGTGCAGCAGGAAGCAGCCAGGGCTTTGGCACCAACAACTCTCAGTACCACAACCCAGCAGTGGGCTACGGCAGGGGAGACAGCACCATGAATTACCAGTACAGATAGACTGTGTCACTCCGTCTGCAAATCATCGGCACCAAGCACCCCGCATCAGTGTCTCGAGCCTTCTCCAAAGAAAGTGACTGACTGTGCTCTCTGCCTTTTTCATGTTCGCTTCTTAGGTGCTTTTGGGTTTATATGTGGCACATGTGGGCACAAAATCAAGATGTCTGGACTTTGTTAGGTTTCAGGGCTGAGTATAGTGGTCTGGTCAGTGCTTAGTCTTGTGTTTTTAGGCTACTCCTATTTTTTTAAATCTCTGCTACTACCAGTCCTCGTCGTCATCACTAAATATGATGGCTGTTGCTACAAATGTTTCACTCACTAGCTCTGACTGGGTTTCCTTTATATGAAGACTTGTGTGGTGATTTATTTTTTTTTCCTGTGAAACTAGTAAAATCTTGTGGTTTTAAACTGCAAAGGTTGCTGTATTACTTTTTTGTAAGAACCCCAAATGGCTTGTTTTATTTCCTGCATCACGTGATTTTTGCTTTTTTTCGTAATAGTCAAATAGTTATTTTATTAAGTGGTTTTGAAGATTATACTTACATTCTGATATTAAATCGTTGTTTCCACTCAATGTATCTTTTTGATTGGGTGGGATTTATTCCTGTCAATGTATAACAAACTGTGTTTGTATTAATAAATGATTTTATTTTGAATGGCGGTCTGAATTTGAGTTTTCACTTTCAGTATCAACTATTTGTACTACTAGCCTACTATTGATACTATTAAATTCATGACCTGTTATAAATTGCTTAATTATTAGATTAGATTTTTTTTTACACCCGAGTAACCAAATCAAGGCCTACTTGTTTTATAACTGATCAATGAAACAAAATTAAATGAAAAATAAATGTTTTCTCAATTTATTTAAGGAATACAGTTAAAATAAGTCTTAAAAAGTCATAGTATTTCTGATATACAGAAATGTAATTAGTCAACAGTACTTACGGTAGTCAATCTCTGCTGTTTGTTTTTTTCTTTTTTTGACGCGCCTCTACTCCAATACATTCGGCCTTTCCGAACGCAACGTCACGTCCTGTCTCTTCAAGGTTCAGCAGTGCTCCAGCATGGCGGACACCGGTGTGGTGGAGACGCTCCTACGGCGGATAGAGAAGGTGGACGATGGCGTGGACAGCCTGGAAGTGGCATCAGGCCTCGGTGTGGACCACCAGGTCATCGTTGGAGCCGTGAAGAGTCTGCAGACACTCGGAGACGTGAGTTTAGGGGTTCTGACGGCCCGGCGGAAGTCGAGTCTGGTATCGTCAACAGTGTTAATTTAGTTTGACTGATGCAATAACGTCACGACGCTTTTATAGAGACCTGTCAGATATAGTTGTTTAGACGCCTCGGCGTTGAGCTATACAGCACAGTTAGGATGAGTATTTACTCTGCTGAAGAAGTCATATTTAAGGGAGCTGACACCTGCTGTTTGTTTCCTACTTGTGCAGATCATTTCAGCCGAGCAGCGCTCCACCAAGCGATGGGAGCTGACGGAGGAAGGTACGGAGATAGCCGAGCAGGGCAGCCAGGAAGCCCGGGTCTTCAGCTCCATCCCGCTGGAGGGTCTGGCACAGAGCGAGCTCATGGTGAGTGAGTGCTGCAGGTCGAGGACAGGATAGGTTGACCACGGTGACAGTGAAACAAACACACACACACACACACACACTCACACCTGCAGCCGGTCTGATGCTGAACAAACTAATGGGAACGTTCAGCCTGATTTAGTCTCTGTTGTACCGTACATGTATTTACCAGGTGTCTTTTGAAGCTTGTTACCAATACCATCAGTGGATATTTCTTCACGATCTACTACAATGTCTGTCCTGATAAAATAAATCCAGTTTTAATACACACCATAGTAAACAGTCATGTTTCTAGCTCTGGTGCTTTGTTTACATACCCGTTTACAGAGTCAGGCTGTGTATTCACACCGATTTTTTCCGCAGCTCACACCGATGCACCGGAGAGGTAGCGGATCTTGAGATATTCACTGATTTTGACAAAAAGTGACAAACTCTTAATCATTATTACATGTTTTAGATAATTGAATATGTCTGTAGTTGTCATTTAACTTGTACACAGAATTTACACCACGCACTGTTGCATATGTGAATATCTGATATTTTCACGCTGACACGGTTGCTCCTCTGTGTCTGTCCCTGTGCAGAAGCTGTCCTTTGGGAAGATCGGCTTCAGCAAGGCCATGTCCAACAAGTGGATCAGATTGGACAAGGCACACGAAGGCGGCCCCAGGATATTCAAGACCGTATGTCAACTTCACATCAGCCTAGGAAATCATGGTGCATTTCTTTTCCTGCCGATACCAGTTCTAAACTGTGTGTGTTTGTGTGTGTGGTTATGTGTTGATCCCCAGTTGGAGAGCATAGAGGACCAGGTGAGAGAGAAGCTGCTTCTGGTACTGAAAGGCAACACATCTCAGCTGGAAGAGAAGGAGAAGAACGAGCTGAAGAAGAGAAAGCTGCTGTCAGAAGTGTGAGCAGACCCTTTTGCACAGCAGGGTGATGGTTGTGTGCCTTTGTCGGCCAGTAAGGGGCAGTAGGAGGTTTACTGTGGCCTCTGTGAGGTTGGGATTATATCTAAAACTTGTCAGACGTTCGGCTTCAACAGTTTCGTTAAATAACGTTTATAACATATGTTTGGAAGAACCATGGATTGTGTTTTGGTATCTGTGACTTTTGTGGCAGATGCTTTGGGACTGGATTCCTTCCATTTCATAACACAGTTGCAGTGTTTCCCCTACCATTATACAGGCCTGGCGGCCCCGCCAGGCCGACGGGACCCCGCCAGGCCAACAGCTGCCCCCCCCCCCCCAAAAAAATACATATATTATTTTTTATTTTATTTTTTTTCTGCGCGCGATGCCCGTGTGCATTCGGAGCGCACATGTCAAACGGGGAAACTGACTAGAAAGAACCTTCCTTACAGGGAGTTGAACAGGAAAAAGTGCTGAGCAAAACTTGGAAAGTTAAAGTCGCTGTAGCAACCAATCTATAGCAACAGCTGAGACAGCGCAGCAAGTTATCAGGCTATTGTAGCTCTACAAGCTTTATTTTTTGGTATTTTCAATGCTACTTTATTTTTATGTTTTAAATTGAGAACTAGGCTACATGAAATATAATGGTCGGGATATGAAATTTGGCTACGTTTGCACACATTTTGATCATGATGTGTAGCCTAGGTTAATTAATTTATTTTATATTAATATTTGATAAATTAAAGAAAATGTTTCATGATCCAGATTATTCCAGAAATGAATACTAGACAGGACATACGTGTCTATATTAGCTCTTAGTGTATTGTATTTTATTTTCATATCCATGTGTTTTTCTTCAATAGTTTATATGGCTTGTGTCTCCAAATTATTCCAGAAAATTGTTTTAGGCAGGACATACATGACAGCTGTTTACAGAGCAAAAACAATTAAATCAGATTTAGCTTCTCAAAGTGCACCAGATTGATGCATTTAAGTTTAAAATGGTAAAGGTTTTCTTCCGCAGGGGCATGCCCTAAGACCCCACTAGAAGGTACATTCTCCCCCAGCAGTCTCAAAAAATCCTGAGGGAAACACAAAATGTACAAACGTACCGAATGTGAAGGCATAACCCTATGCCCTAATTTGTAGCGGGCTGTCAAAAGAGGCTCATCCATAATACGGTTGGTTTTGGTCAATTTCTACTAGAAATTTGGTACGCACACCGCGCGCATACTCTTTTTCAGCTTTTACCACCGGGCCTAAAAAAAATTCTAGGGGAAACACTGAGTTGTATAGTCAAACAGCTGAATTCTTCCAGCAGAGCTAGTAGAGTTTCATCTTTTATTTGTGTCAACCTGACAGTGGATAAAGTGAGACAGTTAATCGCATAGATGTTTGGAATATGGTGCAAGCTGCTGTCACCTACAACACCTTGCATAAATGCAACGTCTTTAAGACCATGTCAGGGTCCAAAGTGAGCTTTGCTCCAGAATGTACTGTGTACAGGGAAGGGAATGAGAATACAAAAACATGTCTCTAGATTAACTCAGTTACCAAATATGTCACGTGTGTGTTTTTGATGTCTAAATCCTCATCATAGAGACAGACAAAGATGAGAGGTGTAGCAGAGAAACTCGCAGATATGCCAGTGGGGTTCATGTAGACATATTTGGGCGACTGTGGCTCAGGTGGAAGAGCGGGTCGGCCAATGATCGAAGGGTTGGCAGTTCGATCCTCGCCCAACCACTTGTGTCATGGTTGTTGTGTCCTTGGGCAAGACATCCACCTTGCCTTGTGTGAATGTGTATGACTGCTGTATGTTTGAGGTGGTGGTCGGAGGGGCCGTCCGCACGGAATGGCAGCCACGCTTCCGTCAGTCTGCCCCAGGGCATCTGTGACTACTGTCGTAGTTTACCACCACCGGTATGACTGAGTGTGAATGAATGAAACCTGGAACCCTGTAAAGTGCTTTGAGTGCCTTAAAGCACTGTCTGTCTTTATCATGCATTTCAGTACAGCACCACCTAACACTTCCATAGGGTTGAGTTAGCATACAACAGTAACTGTTCTGTGTCTGTTTTTTTAGGACGGTGAAATCTTACTGGATCTCTAAGGGCAACTGCTTCAGCACCTCCGTCACTAAACAGGAGACGGAGCTCACTCCTGAGATGATTGCCAGGTAAGGACAGCTGCTATTCATTTGATTTTCATATTTGGTGTACCGTTCTCTGTCTAGCTCATCGTGACATGGTGTGTGTGTCCCGTCCGTCCTGCTCCATCTCTCAGTGACGGTGTGCAGGATCTCAGACAAGGGGACACAGAGAAACTCTGCCCATATATGGGGACAAGTCCAAAGATTTGGACTTTGTCCTAAAGGCAGGGCAGGACAAACGGAGTGTGCACTAAAAAGCCTTTTTATATCTCAATGGTCTTTTGATGTTCCTATTCTCTCTGTAGTGCGGCTTGTTGCTTTGTATCTTGTGGGTGCCCTGTAACAGTCGCTGTTTCCATTATATACTTTTACATTAAAAATAATGGTTAATGAATATATGCATTAATTTTAGCCCGCATTCAATCATACTGTATCATAGATTGAGCTTAAGCCTTGAGATGTTCCTTCTACCACAACATTCAAATCGATGCTTTTACTTTCAAATGAACGTGTGTGTGTGTGTGTGTGTGTGTGTGTGTGTGTGTGTGTGTGTGTGTGTGTGTGTGTGTGTGTGTGTGTGTGTGTGTGTGTGTGTGTGTGTGTGTGTGTGTGTGTGTGTGTGTGTACAAGCTGCTGACTATAAAGAAAAAGGATGCTGTGGTTTACTGACACAGCAGAAGTCAAAGCAGCTGACTCTTTGTGTTGTGTTTTCAGTGGCAGCTGGAAAGAGAAGAGCTTTAAGCCTTATAACTTTGAGGCTCTGGGCGTGGCTCCAGACTCTGGCCACCTGCACCCGCTGATGAAGGTGCGGACGCAGTTCAGGCAGATCTTCCTGGAGATGGGGTGAGGACTGGAGCTGTAAATATCCAAATGAAACAAGCCGTTTCACACACACACACACACACGCACACGCACGCACACGCAGGCACACACACACATACATAAAACACACACACACCAACACACAGGAATAAAAAACTCGCACACGCCACACCACACACCATACAGGCATACAAAACACTCACACAGTTAATTCTCTTCATTTCGTAGCTTCACAGAGATGCCCACCAACAACTTCATAGAGAGCTCTTTCTGGAACTTTGACTCCCTGTTCCAGCCCCAGCAGCACCCGGCCAGAGACCAGCACGACACCTTCTTCCTGTCAGGTGAGTGTCTTACCTGTCTCTCCCTCAGTCCTGTGATGCCTTCAAGTCATCTCAATGATAATTTCCCCTGAACGCCATTGTTTCCCAGACCCAGCACTGGCCCATGACTTCCCTCCAGACTACCTGGAGAGAGTGAAGACTGTCCACTCCAAGGGAGGCTATGGTTCACAAGGGTGAGACAGCCATCATCACATAACAAACAATACCATTCAGCCCCAGGACAAGCTTATCTAATAAACTGCTGTCCTTCAGGTACAAGTGTGAGTGGAAGATAGAGGAGGCTCAGAAGAACATCCTCCGCACTCACACTACAGCCGTCAGCGCACGCATGTTGTATAAACTTGCCCAACAGGTGAGTTGGGCACACATACTTTACAGGTTTGCTTTTTTTTGTGGTAATGTTTTTAAAGGAGTTTTCCCTTTTTTATATCCTTTTAAGAACACTAGCATAGAACACTAGCATTTTTTTTTTTAGAATGCAACTTAAGACTGAACTCTTACCCATGAATCACTATCTTTTTTGGACTCCCAAAGTCGGTCCTTAAGCCCAACCTCATGGCTGCTGTTGTGGCAACAAATCCCTGCAGCCCGGTTTGAGGCTAAAAAAGTGTAACTGAGTTCCAGATTAGTTCTATATAGGGGAAGGTGGGGTGATTTGTGCGTTTTGGAAGTTGCAAAACCCCTTGTTTCTAGAAAACCGTGGAAGAAATTGGAAATGTGACCACATATTTAAGAAGAGCCATCCATTTGACTCATCCTCTAAAGATGGGAGACACAAGGAATAAGATATAAGCACATGTAAGCTCAAAAAACTGTTTTGCCTTTCAAAGTAAAATTTCCATGATCAAGGTTTTTTGATTATTGTGTCTGAACAATTATAGACACGTTTGAAAACATTTGACACATGTTTTAGTGCTTTGGTATGCTACACTTTGAGTCTATATAATTAGCACAATGTCAACCCTAAATTGCTGCATCATGCCTATTATCCAAAATTCTGGGGATGGGGTGATTTGTGCGCAAGGGCCTGGGTGAGTTATAAGTAAGTAAGTAAAATGTATTTATAAAAGCACATTTATGACAGTTTACACTGTCCAAAGTGCTGTACATAGTGCATTCAGTAGGTAAACAATGAAGGTACAATAACAATAACCAAAATAAAAGACGTAAAGCCCATACATCCACATAAACACAGATAGTAGTGCAGAGGTAAGATAGTTAATGGGGAGGAAACACCAGGGTGTACATATGGGTTTTGAGCCTTGATTTAAAGGCAGAAATGTAGGGGGAATCACATTTGTCAGGTGGCAGTTGGTTCCACAAGCACGGAGCAACTAGTGCAAAGTACATTTCTGAGAGTTGTGCCAGTGGCATGGCTGTATACGCTGGTCACCAAAAGAAAGTGATTGTCTACAGTAGCTCAGAAGAGAGTGACATCTCAATTCCACTTAACGACACCACTGATGAGAGTTCAGATGGCCAGAAAGATGATGATGGTGACTTTGTCATTGTGACACAATGACGCACAAATCACCCCACGTAGTGGGGTGATTTGTGCGTCAAGACAACTTTTTTTCCGAAAGCTATATTTCTTAAACAGTTTATTCCAGATCCAAAGTTTTTATTGCCAGGGATGCACAACATCCTGAAATATATGTACATATTTGAGTTGGAGACATAACTGTCAAGGCCTCACTTTAAAATCACTTTGAGTAAAAAGTTGCACAAATCACCCCACCTTCCCCTACATGCAATGTATTTTTATTATTCATTTTGGACTGAGATGTATATTTATAAAAATAAAAATTAGGGGAGTGGACACAAGGACGTGCATGAAACAGCCAAAATGCAGTTGTGTAACCGTTCACACATTTTTGTTAATGTTCAAAGCGTATGTGTTGTCAATGAGTTTTTATTAACCATTAAGTCATTAACCATTCTCCCTCTCTTCTCTCCATCCTCCTGCTTTCCCACCAGGAGAAGTTCACCCCGGTCAAGTATTTCTCCATCGACCGTGTGTTCAGGAACGAGACCCTGGATGCCACCCATCTGGCAGAGTTCCACCAGATCGAAGGTGTGGTGGCAGACTACGGCCTGACACTGGGAGACCTCATGGGAATCCTGCATCAGTTCTTCACCAAACTAGGTCAGCAAGACTGTCAAACTGTCAAAAAAAAAAAAAATCCCAAGACACACAAATAAAGCCCCCTTTTTGTTTTCTAGGAATTACCAAACTACGCTTCAAGCCTGCCTACAACCCGTACACAGAGCCCAGCATGGAAGTGTTCAGCTACCATGAAGGTAAAGTACCACTAAAAAGTTTCATCCAACCAATCGCTTTCCAGCTGGAAAATTAATCTAATAAATTTAAATAGCTTCTTTTAAATAAAATGTTTAAAAGTTCTGCTCAACAAAGGCAAAACACAGTAACATAAACACAAGTTGTGCCCTGAAACATCTGCATAAAGTGAACGCTATGAGGTGGCTACAGCTACAACTAATGTCAGAAAACTTTCAATCCTTTTTTCTCAGCTCACCTGCTCCTCTAGTTACTACATCTGTGCCTTGTGTGAGACAGTTCTGTTTTGTGGTTTTGGTTTGATCTCTTTCTCTCCGTTCGTACAGGACTCAAAAAGTGGGTGGAAGTAGGGAACTCTGGCGTCTTCAGGCCGGAGATGCTGCTGCCCATGGGTCTGCCTGAGGACGTGTCGGTCATTGCCTGGGGCCTGTCTCTGGAGAGGTGAGCTCGCCAACACACACACACACACACACACAATAAGAATTTGTTCCTAACAGAGCGAATACAAAGTGTGCTCTACAGGCTTAAAGGTTTTGAGAGATCTTAGCTGACCTGCATTTTATTAATTTTCAATAATTCCATTTTAAGGATTTATTCAGCCAGCAATTTACATTTTTAAGATTTATTTTGTCGTAATTGGATTATTCTTGTTTATAGATTATTTAAATTCACTTTCTACTTATATATTTCAAGTTAGATTATAAACATTTTTGTTGAGAGACTGCAGTCTTGGCTGTTTACAGCTAATCAAAGTCCTGTCGGTCACACTAGTGCTGCTTGTAGAGAATACTTTAATTTAATGTAAAGTTGTTGTATCTGACTTTTAACAAGGGGACAACGGCTATGGCTCATAAGTACGGAGTAAGCAGGCTGGGATAGGCTCTATAATCCACTCGGAGTAATCCTGCCTCTTCCATACAGCCTTCTGTTGTTTCTGTAATACACACAACACAAACGGTATTTTCTCCATGGATAACTGTTGCTCACTCAGCCTTCTCCTCTGACCCCACAGGCCCACTATGATTAAATACGGCATCAACAACATCAGAGAACTGGTGGGACACAAGGTCAACCTACAAATGGTCTACGACGGCCCCATATGTCGACTGGACTCCTGAGGTATCACCTAACCATAACCCTTGTTATAATAATTATTATTTTGGATGGACTCGCCTTACCTCCATCGCGTGACTCCTACATTTCTGTCTCACTGGAGGAAGCCCCTAAACCTGTGACTGTAGCAGAAAATAGGGTCCGTTTTCCTCCATCGCCCTTTCTTCAGACCAACCACAGTAAATTGTTCTTAAAGGGGACTTAATGATAGGAGCAGCCATTGGATCAACTTGAAACTGTGCTACCATAGAAAACATCAGTCAAAGTCGTGTTACATGCTACGGAACAGCAAACAACCTTATTGTACAGGAAACAATACAACTTTTGGAACAAAGGTCCAATAAAAAGCTTTTTTTCCAAATAACACAATGTGACTCAATGTGTGTTTTGTTAACTTGTTGTAAACATGCCATATTGTATTTCCAAAGTTAGTTATATCTGACTTCTGCTTTATTAATGTAAAAACTAAAAATACATCTACCGTGACTGATGTCAAAGCTGGAAATAATCGTTTTCAACCCCTCAAATTGATATGTCTATTAAAATAATTAATCATTTTTAACATGTAATGGGGGAAAAAACATGCAGGCGAATTAATCAATTAATTTGAATGGCAGCATTCCTCTCGGCGTAAGTCCTGGTGTTGTGCGTGCCGGCTTAGTTGAATATCCTACTGGCTGGGACACTTAATAGGACTCAGCCTTCATTTAATGTGAGCTTGTTCGCATTAATGAAGGCTGAGCCAAGATGTTCAACTTAAAGTGACACCAGCAATCAAAGCCTAAATGTTGACTATGTAGACATTTTAATTCTGTGTTCAAGTGTGGAAGTCCCGTTAGCTGACAGGTTAAAAACAGTGGCTTGAATAAAGATTTGAAAAAAGGGCACGTAGGCCCTGCTGTGCCCCCCATTTCTGCAAATAAAATTGAAACAGCCCAGAACCTTCTCGCCTCTGTCTTTAGAGAGCTTGATCTTTTCAACTGTGTGGAGAACACAACCTCCTAAAGGCAAGCAGACTGCCCACTTTTTTGGATTTTGTAATTCTGCATTCAGAACATGTTTTTCTGGCCCCTTCCCCCTTATTTAAAAAAAAGGAGGAAGTCTGAGAATAGAGGCTGCAGAGAGCTGATATTAAAGCTCACTTTCCCAGCATGCCATACTACTGTTTACCTGTTGTGCTACGGGCTGCCCCGATTGGCTACGCACACCGCAGTTGGAAATCTATAAGCGCCTGTGCCACTTACTATAAAGGTCGTGAGACTAAGCAGTGTTGTGTTCTTGAGGAACTACTAAGTCTTCCTCTTAACCTAATCCCCCCCCAGTGTCTTGAAATAACATTTTACTCATGAGACGACCAGCTGGTTGGTTTAACAGTTCTGAAGCAGTTTTGTCCATGCGACTATAACATAGTCCTAAGTACCCCCTCTCAAGTCCCAGGAAGCTTCGGATCTCACGGGACTTTTTTTTACCAGAACCTTAAGATCAGTGACAACAGGAACACTGACACTAAATTCCAGCAGTATGACGTTATACTCAGAAACCTGTGAGCTGGTGTCCTGAGCCCACAGTTTAATCTCTAGTTGCGCAGCGAGATTATTGGTACATGACCACGCCCAATCTTTCAATCTCATGCCACCAGTGCAAAACAGTCAACAAGTCACTCCCACTGATCAAACAGTAGCTCCACTCTTATATCTTGCTGGGCTTCGATAAGAAAAAGCTTTATTTCATCAGCGTAAAACCAACAAATAGTGTCTGTTACACTCAATCTGACATGTCGAACAGCTTCTCTCTGAAGCCTATAGGCACGCAGAGACAATACACAGTGACCTCTTTTAATCCTCTTTGGTCTTTTTGGTTTTTCACTTCTTTAGGGTGATTGCTTTGACTTTTTATCCGTGCTAGGCTCTGTTAACGGGCATGTTGCTAGCTACGGTGGGCCCTTTTGTTTACAGACATTTTGTTTACATACCCGTTTACAGAGCCTATGTTGTCAAATTGTAATTTTGACCACAAGCATTCTCCATTCAGAATATAAAGGAGCAGGCCACAGCGCGGTGTGGTCAATGCAGTGGATTTCCCAGTGTCACTTTAGGAGGGGAACATGAGACTGGGGTTTCTACACATCATACATGACAAACACCTGTTGAGGGCCACATGGAACACATCACAGTAGTCAGATCTTCACGTGTCATATGTGTGTTTTGGGTTCCTGTGCATGATCACGGCCCTTGTCAAACACAATATCACATGTCCTTGGGGATGAGGACCTCTTTGAGTCCCCCCGGGCTTGTGGAGAAAGTCAGAGGGCTGTTAGTCATGCTGTGCGAGTGTGGGAAGAAATGGGGGAGGTGGGGGAGGTGGGGGAGGTGGGGCATGGCGCTCATTAGCATTGGGCTCATCTGGGGGCTGCCATCATGGAAGACGGGCAGGGCTACGACCACGTCGTCCGAGTCCCACACGTGGAAGGCGTTGTGGGCAAAGGGGTGCACTGTGGGAGGATGGCTGGTGGCCACATTCTGCGGGGTGCTGTCCTTGGTCTCTTCTTCCTCAAGCGGACCCAACAAACAATCTAAACACCGGAGACAGGGGTTAAAGATTGCAGCCTACTACCAACGGTAACAAAAGGATATGAGGTCAGTGGATAACAGGTATTCCCAAACAGGGGCACATGTATTCTAGGATAGAGAAATAAATAGATGGATAGTGTTATGGAAATGAATATTGCCATAACGATGGATAGATAGATAGATAGATAGATAGATACTACAGTGACTTAACTGTAAACTTGACCAAACTAACCCAAACACTGACGGTTCAATTAACAAAGAAATGTAACAATATACACTTTATATACAAGGACAGTTTGAACATAACCCTATCCCTTGGAACATGACAAAGGAGTTATTCTGTTCATATGATGGGGCTTTTGGGAATATCAATATGACAATTCATACAATCCACTCTAGATGTGAACGTCTATGTGAAATAGTTGGTTGACTCAAATAAACTGTATAGTACACCTCATTTTGAGACGCCGCAGGCAAAACAAAAAGAAAGATGTTACTGACTTTATCCAACATCTAGATTTTCGTTGTTTACATAATTGCTCAGGTATTGCCAAATTTCCACATTAATTCAAACATTTCTGAAAGATATAATACAAAAAAATGATTGTTTGTTATTGACTGGTAACGATGCATGATGATGTATTTTAAGTTTAAAATATTACACTATTCATCTGCAGTGTCTCGCCTATTAAGTCACAAGAAGGCAATACCTGCTATGTCAATGGCCAGGTCCTTTATGAGATGTCCAACAATAGCATAGGCCACTCCAACGACTACCACTCCAGCCATGAGCAGGTACAGCACACCCTTGGGCATAGGGATGAGATCCTTGGGTGGGGGCCTGTACTGCCTGTACATAGGCTCTTCTGTTGGCGGTACATACGGGGAACCTTTTCCTACAGCCACGGGAATCAAGCCCGTGACATTATAGACATTGTAGATATCCATGACTTGAGATTTATGAAGTGTCAATGACTGACTGTTCCCTTTGTTTCCCTCCTCAAAGCTGCTCTGTTCTCCTTACATGGCAAATGTATCCATTCCTGCAAAGAAAACAAAATAAACATGTAGGCCTACAAGGAAAGTAATTTCAGTAACAGCATTTAGACTTTGCATTTTAATTCCAACCTTGTTCCAAAGCTCCAAATCTCTCCAAACACGTCTTCTCAAAAGTCCCTCTGTCCTTGGTGCTGAAATGAAGCGTGCCCTCCTCCAGCAGTAGTAAACCGTCTGACCTGCCCACTATAGGTCCCTTTAGTCCTATCCATCCTACTCTGCTCTGTCAACATGTCTGACCCAGGCTTACTGCGCTTAATTCCTTCATCTTACCTAGAAGTCGTCTTGCAGGAAAAAAATCAGTCAATCCAGCTTTGTCTGAAGTAAAGGGAACAGTCAGGCCTATCGCCTGAAGGTGCCGACAATCTGTTTCAAGTAGGAACAATTAGCAGCACCTTAAAATCGTGATTCTGCTGGACTATGCTGTATTGTTTTAATAGAGCCCCATGCACTGTAGTTTTCTTGAAAACAAAGTAAAGCTCTATTTTACATTTTTTAAATACAGGCCAATATTTCTCATCAAAACACATCCTTGAGACACAACAGATCCAAAGACAATATGAGGCCCATAGCCTCCGTTAGATGCCGCATTGTTTACATCTGGCATATTTCCCAGCCTGTGTTGGTGTGTGACCCCAACTGTCAATCTGTCAAGCAGCGTGAAGCCATTAGCAGGATATCAATCAGCCACCTGTTAACATTTGTGAAAATAGTGTTCCTGTGTGGTATAAAGTAATTAAATTCACATTGTACATTTAACCTTCCATCTTGATGTAACAGTGTACACCATTGGGGTCGGTTCCCCATGATGTTCACCAACCCTGAAGAAAAACATGTCAACAAAAAAACTACTGACTACTGGTTTGACTGGGGGCAGAAGCTGACCTAAAGTAGGAGGCAGGGCCCTCATGCCAAAATTATGTTTGCATGGCCCATTTGAAAAAATGTTATAGCCTACAGTAGGTTCCTATTCTTTTTTTAGAAGTGGTATTAGTTTCTCAACCTCTCCCTGTCTATTTTGGGATGATGTCAGCCTAGAAATGTTATGTTTATGTGTGTGAGTCACATACACATAAACATAGCGGTGAAGTTATTCACTGTTTCCTTGATCCATTTGTAGTGAGGTGGTCAGAGCGTCCCCCTAGAGGCTCAGTCCTCAGAAGCAGCAGACCCGGTTCGGAATCAACAGGTCGGATTCTCTGCATGCCATTCCCCTCTCTAACCCATTTTATCTGTCTCTCTGCACTATTAATAAGATGCATTGAAAATGCCAAAAAATAATCTTTTAAAAAAATAACGGTTTGAGGTCAAACGATCTTATATTACACAAAAGATTAGAGAGAAGTCCCAAAAAATGAATACAAATGTAATCTTTTTCTTCTTTCCTCTCCCATTAATCATCTCACAACCCCTCAGATGAATCTGGTGACCCATTGGAGGGGGCCTGACCTATAATACCACTGGACTAACTGCGTTCTTACTAACATTTTTCACTTACAGTATTATTCACTGTTCCCTTTTTTACTACCCGAGTACCACCCCTGAGTAAAAGTAACTCCCTACCATGGAGCCTAATATATAAATCAGAACAGTACATTTTATTCTATTACTTATATTAAAATGTACTACGAGGAACTTTTAAATATTTCTGAAACTGAAGATTTTCAGAAAATGATCATGAATTACATGAAACCATCAGGTCAAAGAATAGTATTTTTATATAGTTCTTCTTAATGCCATGGGTGACGCTCACACAGGAACAACTGCTGGCGTAGTAAAAACACCATCACTTTTGTCCAAAGGGGAAGCAAGAATTAACACAACCTGAAAGGTCCTCGGAGCACCTTTAATTTATTATTTCAAATAAGCAATATATTCATGGCTTAAAAATAATTTTTATTTTATTCAAGCTCTGATTTACATCTTTATTAAACCAAGCCAGTAAAGTGCCAAAGGCCATCATGTAACAATAGTAGCTGATGTTATCATTCATGCAAGATTACACCAAGTACAGAGGGACAACCTCTGAGTCATGTCATTGAAATTGAAAATAAGAAAGCTTCACAGGCAATTCTAAACAAGTTGTGGGCATTTACTGTCTGATAAGATGTTTTTATACAGTAATACTGTTGCATACCTCTGTAACTAGCAACAAAATTCATTCAGAACCGTCAATATGTCACTACAGTAGTGTCCATGGAAGTCTATACAATGATTTATTTGTTTAAGTAGAGTAGAAAAATAGCCCTTTTTTAATTAAAAACTATCTACTTTCTCTCCAAATAAAGCACTCAAACATATATTCTACAAACCGGAGAGAAAGCAAACGTCAAAACTATACAGATAAGTATTCGGAATCATCACAATAATTTGCCGCTGAGTTTGACATGCGAGTTACAGTTCTAACAGCAGCTTCCTGGTGGCAGCATTTAGAGAGGAGGGATCTATTTGTCCACAGTGAAGGACTGCAGGCCGGTGATGGCTCGGCCCAGGATCAGGGCGTGGATGTCATGAGTACCTGGAGGGGGAGAGGACCCAAATCATACTAGATTAAAAAGTGCAACACCAAAAATAAACTGTTAATAAAACAGTAATACTTCTAACTAATCCCTAAGCTTTTGTTTGCAGAAGCTAATGGAATGTCTTTTTTGGTTTCTTAATTTTTTTAAATCTTATTTTTACCGTGGGTAATTTCCTTTAAAAAATCTTTCAGGTAATTCATTTCCTTTTTGACTATGCCTAAAGTATTTTATACTAGGGCACGTGCAAACTCGTCTCGACCAAGTGGACTATTTTGTCAATGTGTCACTCCTCACCTTCGTATGTGTTGACAGCCTCCAGGTTCATGACGTGGCGGATGATGTGGTATTCATCTGAGATGCCGTTTCCTCCCAGCATGTCTCTGGCCTGCCGGGCGATGTCCAGGGATTTACCGCAGCTGTTCCTCTTCAGCATGGAGATCATCTCTGGCGCTGCTCTGTTGACCAAAAAAATAAAAAAATACAGAATTTACTTAACTTTAATTTCAGGCAAGACGCTCGTCCGCCGATTTGGACCACACTGAAACATTTGAACAACCATAAAGCCCCTTTGACACTGTAGTAGTAGGATTCCCGCAACATTCCCGGAACGCTCTGTGTGAATAATTAAATCGGTAGTTGTGGAACAGGGGCGTGGCCACGTTGTCAAGACGAGCTAAAAGTCAGACTGCAACCGGGATTTTAAATATCTCTGAGGTAGCAACAATTTCTGTAGTCAAAGAAAGAAAAGTTAGAACATTTTGAAAAAGCTGCTGACAGGCACGGTAATATCCGGAATTGCTTTGTAAAAGGGTCTAAAGAAAGGAAAATAGGAAATGCCATATATACCATGTCCGATCCTATCAAATAGACTTCTGCTAGAGAAGATCAATAGGTCTTTACCTCTTGTCATCGATAAGTCTCCCCAGCTGCAGACAGGACTGAAGGCCGATGGTGATCTCCGTCAGCATGTCGGCCATTTTCTTCTGCATCAGCTGATTCCTTGCCAGTGGCACCCCGAACTGGATTCTGGTTTAGAAAAACAACAACGTCCTCATGTTAATGAATAAATAACAAGGTAGCGTGAAAATCTGTAACATTACACTGGGAGAGCTGGGACATCTGACCTGTCAAGAGTGTACTGTCGAGCTGCGTGGAAACAGAACTCTGCAGCGCCCAGAGCGCCCCATGCGATACCGTAGCGAGCGTTGTTCAAGCAGCCAAAAGGACCCTGGAAGCAGCAAGAGAGAGAGAGGGCTTTTACTGCTGTGTGTCTTTCACATGAAACAAAATGCCTAATAGAAAATGGACGCTGTTGAGCCAAAAAATGTATCTCAATCATTAAGCACACAAAACAAAAAGAGCCATAAACAATGTAGGACATCCTGAACACATTAATATAATAAATATATGTTTTTTATTTTTTATTAAAAGCTTATATTATTTATTATATTCATATTTTTTTTCTTTTTGTTCATCTTCTATTAATTTTTTTACCAAATCGTTCCGAATCAAGACTTAATTTCATGTAACAGAACAAAGGCGTGTACAGTCATTTAAAACTATCTTCCTACAACACATCCGTCCAACTGAACTGCTGTCACTCTCACCCCAAGGCCTGAGACGTTAGGCAGCAGGTTCTCCTCTGGCACTTCCACCTCGTCCATGACGATCATGCCAGTGGCGGAGGCTCTAAGGGAGAACTTGCCCTCGATCTTAGGCGTGGAGAAGCCCTTCATGCCGCGCTCCAGGATGAAGCCGCGGATCTTCCCGTCGTCACATTTGGCCCAGACTACGGCCACATCCGCCACAGGGGAGTTGGTGATCCTGGTGGTGGAAGCAGAGGGCATGTGAGGGGCACACGCCTTTGTGTATGCACTGGTAGACCACATTTTTCTATTAAAGAATAAGTGACACTCATTTGAACTGTAATTATGCAATGTAGTGGTGGGTCAACTTTGTGACCTGCATTTACCAACTACCGAAAATATTCTGTAATCCGTTCTGCATGTTCTTAACCCATTGATGACTATGGCAATCTAGGATGCATGTCCTTAATGCCTGAGGGTTTTCTGAAAAAATAGTACGAATTGTCAAGTCTACCAAAACCTTAATATCTAAGCCTGTGTAGCACATAGAAACATGAAATAAAATACATTTAAAAGTTAAGGTTCACAGGTTTTATTCAAACATGCTCCCTTAGCGCTTACAAACCAAAAAATATTTCTAAAAATCGTCAAAATTAGATTAATTAGAAAATTATTAAATATTGTTAATAAATAAATGCAATGTGTCAGTAGTCTATAGTAGACCTTGATTCTGCGCACCAAACGCCACTAACTGTTCCGTCGTCGACATAGCCGGCGTATTTTTATTATTATTTTGTTTTATTTTTTTATTTTTTATTCTTTTGTTTGACGTGATTTTCGGCAAACCACACAACTTTTGGGTGGTCACGTGGTCTTAAAAAAATCAACAGAACCCACCTCTTGTGTATTTGAACCAATGACAGTGCATTCTATGCTGGGAATGCCATGAAAATTAGATAAAGTAATAATGCTGCGCGATGCAGCATCAGGCAGGAGAGCCAATGTGGCATCGCGCAGCAGCCGTCATCAATGGGTTAAACACAAACATTTCTGTAATATTTCTTCTTACACTTTTGGACCTACAGCGTAATACATTCATTAACTTATATAATGATGAAAAATGTTTACAAATATTGAAAAAAAGTACTCTCCTCAATTAGAAAAAACGAGTCTCTGTTAATGTCATACAGCCAAATGTCATACATCACTTTGGCTGTAAAGAGCACCACCATGTGGACAACTAATGCCATGTCGAGCCCTGTGCCAAAGCAAAATCCTCAAAATCGTGACACCAGGAATGTCTTACTAAAATGTAAAACATCATATTAGATGCAAGAAAAAATAACTGAATAAAGCAAAGACATTCAAATTAAAACATCTGTTAGCTGTTGTTGTGACGACGTAGTTCCCAAATAATTAATTCATTTACTGGATGTTAATACACTTGACATTAACCCCCGATACCTAATGTAACCCTGTCATCAGGAGGTGATTAAGTGCATGCTGCTATGTCAGACACATCCCACTGTTCTCTCTGTTTATTATGTTGCAGTTTCATGCTTCCTTAAAATAGACCTCCTGACCTGAAAGTGTTCTTGGCACACACTGGCAGTAAGGTGTAATAAATAGCCTGAAATACAATCCTACATGCCTTCTTTTAAAGGTTTGAAAACATAGACCCAGCTATTAGAATGACTTATTTTCACTAAATACTAAAAAGTTATCCAAGTCTAAAGTGAGTTATGAGAAAACTACAAAGTGTATACCGTGAAATGATGACACAATTGGCCTCTATTGTTGCTGAAAAATCTACTTCAAATCCTGTCCATTCGAGTAAAGAAAAACGGTTCACCTTCCAATGAGACGTTATCAATTAAGGCATAGCTCAACAATCATCTCATACTGTTTGGCACAGATCCACTACTCACCAGGTCTTGGAGCCGGTGACGGTGTAGGTGCGACTGGACGGATTATATTTGGCTCTGGTTTCCATGCTGCTGGGGTCGCTGCCGTGGTTGGGCTCCGTCAAACCAAAGCAACCCAGGATCTCTCCACGAGCTATTAACAATAATTATGATAATATATTGTATTATATATTCCGCTTTTCTGGAAACTCAAAAGTTGCTTGCAATAAACCAAGAATAAACCAACAGGTCAGTCAGTCATTGTTTGAATGTCAAGGTTAATGTGTTAGTTAACCTCCCAGAAACTCTGAGGTCAGCTACAACTCTACAATCGATTAAATCTGGTCTTAAAACATTACTGCTCAACTCGGCTTTTAAAATGACCTATACGGCTATATGTACTGCCTGATCTTTGTCCTAACTATTTTATATCTGTATTTGGTTTCATTTTAATCGTCTTACTTTAATATGTTTTTTTTGTTTCATTTATTTGTATTATTATTTTTGATATTCTTGCATGCTTTTAATTGCAGTCAAATTGTAATAGGTTTCTGTTTATTTTTTCAATTACCTCTTTTTGTTTTTACTCAATAAAGCACTTTGAATTGCATAAGCGTGTGAATTGTGCGATACAAAGAAATTGCGCTGCCTTGCCTTAATTTCTGACAACAGATCAGCACAAACTAGTTGCTGTGAACTATTTTAATTTCCCCCATCTATTGTTGAAAGATAAGCTGACTGACTGTTGATAGAAAAAATGTAGTTGTTTTCTCCTCTTACCTAGCCTGGGGAGCCACTTCTGTCTCTGCTCCTCTGTGCCATAGGCATAGATGGGGTGCATGACCAGTGACGACTGCACGCTCATCACGGAGCGATAGCCGCTGTCCACTCTCTCCACCTCTCTGGCAATCAAACCATAGGCCACATAGCTTGTCCCAGCGCAGCCATAACCTTCACATCAAACACAGGAAGAGTGTTTTTGTCAGTGTCATTCACAATGGAGTGTTACACAATAAATAAAGTGAGGTTCAGAGTTTTGTCACAGACACGCTTTAAGCTTTCTCAAAAAACAAACAACACATCGGTCCAGTGTGCACAAGGCCAAAGTCCATTTCAGAGAGTCATTTGTGTGACAGAAATCTGGCTGTTTTACAATACCACCATTGCTGTATTGTACAATTTAATGCTACAATAAAACACACACCTGTGGAATATCATGTTAATGGAATCAAAAATGTAAATGGGATTGCCTGCCTCTGTATCCTACATGCAATCAGCCGCGAACAGTTTGCCTGTCAAATCAAATATACCCCGTTCAGTCTCACCTTTAATGGTTGGGCCCAGGACACCCATTTCTCCCATCTCAGACACAATGTCTCTGTGAAACACTGAAAAAAAATGTCACAAGGTTAAGATCTCATAAAGAACCTGTATTTAGAAACATAGACACAAAAATGGGCATTATGCATGTGAAAGCAGCAAGGGGAGAACTGATCAAAGTTCAAAGCTCTTATTTGTAGTGTTCACAACAATTACTGAAGCAGTATTTGGCAATTCAATTTCAATTCAGTTCTAGTGCTCTCTCCAACAATGCTGCACAGAATGTATACAAGTAAATAATGCAAGTATCTGAAAAAAAAGTATATAAGACATTAAAGGATTTTGAGAAAAGGACCCTGATGAAATCGAACACCTTAATCACCTTCATTTCTGTTTGCCAAAAGGATGCGAGGCATCAGTTTCTCTTGGCAGTATGTCCGGAAAGAATCCCTGATCATGATCTCATCTTCCGTCAGCTGGCTCTCCAGCTCCAGGCCATCCTGCCAGTTGAACTGGACTTTAGCTGTCACACATTTGGAAGAGGAACAATTACTCAAACTTAAAAACCACTGTTACAAACATGCTCTGGTGAGAATCGCCGATCAAAACATAATGTCTTACGTGCTTTAGGCTTCTGCTCAGTCTTTTCTGCGTATGTGGAAAATTGAAACGATGAAAATCATTAACATTGTGAAAGGAATGCAAGGATTTCATATGCCAAAAACGTTTAAAAATATAACAAAATGCATTGTAAGAGGATATCGCACTGTTTCCTGATTTTCTAAGTAATTAAGAAAAAAGGTCCCTTCCCATAGTTATAATATAGCACATTTATTACTAAGGTACATTTAGTTACATTTCTGTGTACAATTTTGTTACTATTTGTCAAATTACAGATTACCCTGTATCAAATATAGCTTCAAAGGAAATGCATGGCTCTCCCTGTGAGTGTGTGGGTGTGAATGTTATCCAAATGACATTGAAACCATCAGGATGAAAATGGGCAGCTCAAATTCAAGTTCGGTATAAGCACGTTAATTACAGGTGCAGTTGTTGGCAATTAAATTCTTAAATCACCAGTGGGTGGTGCACTGTCACAATGTCGCTGTCACAGTGTGGTGTCGCTGGCTGGCATGGTGTCATAGCACTTACCCAATCTGGCAGCCGCTGCAGTTCCCTGTGCTCTGGAAGCAGAGACGATGGCACATCTTTGAGGGTTGACCAAGAGACGGCACACAGCGCTCCTCAATGCCATAATGAAGACAAGTCTGTAAAACATACATGTTCCAAGTTTGGTATACATTCACTCAACTAGATTCAACTTAAAAGTGCAATAGTATTACAGTGTCATTGTCAACCATGGTGCTGGCAGAGAAAGCATTGGCAATAACCTTCACAGCTATCTCCCTAAACTGAGAATTAGGAGCCTCAAAATGAGCTCATGGTGTCAAGATGTCAGAAGAAGAGCTAGGTGTAATAACCCTGAAGCAGTGTCTGACTACTGGTCTGTATTATAAGTGAAAATGCCAGCTGCAATGGAAACACTGAAGAGATAATGACGATGCCATACTACTCCATGAAACAGATCATGAAGCGACCTGTTAGTCACAAATTGTCAAGTTAACAGACCTTAGTTCTGACAGACAGCTCTGTTTGGTATGCAGCCAAGCTAAGGTAACCTAGCTCAGCTAACCTGTGTTAAGTAACAATACTGTAGCGACATGCTAACAGCGCCAGCTCACGAAAGTTAGCTAGCTACTGGTGTTTACAGCATTATTTTCAGATAACCATTGTAACAGTGTACGGTAGCAGCGGTCAAGTTTGAACATAGCTGTAAAGAAAAGACATGGACGAATATGTATACGAGCATTTACCTGTGTTAATGGGACAACAACCCTTGTCCTGACTTCACTTTCGTTGCCTCAGGTTGACGACGCAGCGACACTCTACGTCAAAACACAGCCTGACGTCATCGCGCAAAGCAGACCTGCTGTGTGTGCCATAATGAGTGTGGCAAAGTAACTGAACCACAGGCCACATAATACACCGTGGCTAACTATTTCTGTACAGAAGCAGTCGCTCTGTCTTTGTGAAGGCAATGTTCGTAAAATAATGACGCCAAGACATTTAAATAGGGGTGAGTTCTTTGTTTGTTTGTATCCATCATCACCCAAGATGGCTGCTTTCAGAGGACACTTCAGCCTCTGAAACCCTCTCTGATTGGCTCATTAGCGGAGGCGTGGGTTTTGGAGGAGGGGACATCTGTGACTTTATTCAGATTTCACTTCCAAGAATTGAAGCGCCCAAGGTCCAAGGATAGAAGTAGCAACACCAGACCAGACACAAAAAGTTCTCCAGTTGTTCTCATATCAATAGCCTACTCCTCAACATCTAGGCTACAGGACCAGTGACCTGAGATTTTTTAAAGCTTGTTTTCAATTTAAAATTAATTCTTGTATTAAGCCCAGAAAAATATGCAATGCAATCTTTCAGACGTTAAAGTACCTCACGGTTTTTATTGTAGGTGTATTTAAAAAAGATTCCATGATGGTTTGATTGTGCAAAGAATAAAATCAGTTTTACTGCAGTGCAGAACACAAGTCATGTGCCATTCTGATTAGAAAACCTGTTATAAGCTATTTGATTTAAAGTTAGATTTAAAAATGTAAGAAAAAGAATAAAGAAGAGAATACGTATTTGTTTGTATTACTTATGTATTCTGATGCTTGAATCTTACCTGAGTTTTGTAGTTTCTACATTTGACAGCTCAGTAGGCCTAGCTGTTTACCTTACTGAATAATATTCAAAACAGATATAATAAGAATAAAAAGTAGGATGAGCTGTTGAACAGCGAATAGAACTTTAAATATATATATAAAAAAAGGCAGTCTTGTGATTAAGTTGTTTTGTATTGCACTGGAACACTAACAAGAGATAGTTTTAATGAGAGTCGTGAAAATCAAAGCAGCAGAGCCTGAAAATTACCATTTTTTTTGTATCCCAAATGGGTTCAATTTCCACAACCCCAGTTTGTAACACAAGCTTGCAATAGAGATACAGAAGATATGACACATTTGCAATGGTTGAATAGTCCTCTTTGGGGAAATAAAAGCTGCTTCATACACTCATGCACTACATTAATACATGGTAGATAGATAGATAGATAGATAGATAGATAGATAGATAGATAGATAGATAGATGGATGGATGGATGGATGGATGGATGGATGGATGGATGGATGGATAGATAGATAGATAGATAGATAGATAGATAGATAGATAGATAGATAATTCTGCATATAGGCCTAGTGGCCTACATTATTTGTATGTGCAGTTTGCTTACAATGCTATAGAATAATTACTCCAGTAAACTTCAGAATGTAAGTTTTTATTGTAATTCTATTTTTTAAATATGCAAATGGAGACTTATTAAAATGGTGGTAGGCTATTTCTCACAGGCTACTTTAACTTTGGATCTAAATGACTCTTAAGCCTACCAGCAGCTGTCTTGACTCACAGAGTGCAGAGTCATACCAGGCAATGATAGGCCAGTGCGTTGAATTATAAATGAATAGATTGCTTTTATAATTAATGTTGTCTTGAATTTCATCTGGTCAATAAAAGTGATGATGTCATTGACTTGTTGCACGTGTTGCTGACGGAAACACGTTTTCCCTGTGGATTATTAATGATGGACAAACACAGGCGGTATGCACTTCGTTATGGTTAATGAAATATTGGGATGTCTTTCATTTGTGGTATTGACACAACAGGGCATGGGACAGTTAACGCCTGGGTTCTGAAAAGTCCTGATAACAAAAACTAAAAAAAAAACTCCCGCCTCCGCAGAGTGATTGGTTTAGCACCTCGTCAATCACGTCGTACTGCGTTCTTATTGGCCCAGCTCCCGCCTCTAAAGAATCTCCCTTTAAATGTTAGCAGGACAGTCGAGATTTTTGGAGCGGATTTCACTCTCTGTCAAGTGGGCTCGAAAGTGACAGAAGAGCGGAGAGTCTGGTGGAAATATGCGGTAGTCGTTATCATCTTTGGTCCAGAACATACACACAGTAGGCTATAACCATGGAACTGGAGGAGAAACCGAAATATGGTAATTATTTAAAAGTCCAGCGCGGGACATGTTAAACTTCATTTTGTCCTGGGAAAGCTAACTTAACAACTCAGTTACTTTACCGTTATAACCCAGTGTAGTTTGTTTTGTTTCGGCGCAAGACGACAACTCTACTCGTTTATGAAACCATAAATAGTTCTTAAAATAGTTTCAGTGTTTAAAATACATTGTTTATTTATTTTGCGTTTTCACTGCTGCATAGGCCTACTGTATTGTTTACTATCGCGCACGTAGCTTTTAAGGACCGTTTTCTCTCGTGACGTTACCGTGTGAACTTGTGCATTCTGCCCCAACTGAGAGTAATCTACACATGTGTGGACCGTGTGAACACAATGCGTGGGTTTAAAGTTGTATTCCCCCAAGTTACAACCCTGGCAGTGCAGTAGCCTACAACGTGCCTATGGTCCATTGTACCATATGGTGTACAATGTCCCAGTTTATCATGTGCTTGTCCAGTTGCTGCAACATTCCTCAGACTGGTATGGCAGGCAATGGGAGCTGACGCGCTATGTATAGAGCTTATTAGAAAATACCTCCTTCATGAATCATGTGAAGAAGAAGAGGGTCGCTGTTTATCAACTGCCTGCCTTCACTCCCTTGGTGGTGTCATATTAGAGATATACCTAGTGACACACGTAGGCTGCATGTTTTGTTTAAATCCCCATTTCAACATAGTCTATTGTTCAAAACAATGTGGAGTTCCTTCTGTGGGCTTGTAATCATTCCCCCCTATTTTGCATTATAACGTTTTTTTCTAGAGTGACACATCCCGTTGTATTATGGGTGTGCTATGCTGCTCTTTGCTTATCTTTCATTGGGAAGTGCATTTCATCAAGACACATTAAGCGATAAGACAACACAGACAGAAGAAAGGGCATGTTATGGGAGCATTTGTATGCCCCGAAAGGCATTGTTTTGAGCCCATACTCTCGCCTTTTGTATACAATGATGAATAAAATGGACTCCTTCAGGAATTAGCCTATTGCAGTCCCCATTGCTTTAACATGTTTAACAAATGCAGGAAGTTGCCGTAGGATTCAAGATTGTTTATGTTGTCATATGCCCAACAATTACAGCATTTGCAGCATTTGCAATGACATTTTGAGTCTCGGACTCCCTTCATTGGAAATGTTTAAGAGAAACACACATTGTGAAGAGAACCACCTGAGACCTCACTAAAAAATATAGCGTAGTGTAAAAAAGTAAGTGCAGAGATCGTGAGTCTTGAGACTTTAGGCAAACCAGCTAAAGAAAGAGACCGGGATAACGGCCTATTATACATGCCACACACAGGGAGAACATTACAGAACACACTGTAGGATTTAAGCAGAGTTTCCATATGTTGGAGCAGTAATTTCAGGCTAAGTTTATATCAAGAAACCCACAATGACAGGATTTGAAGCAGGCAGGCAGGCAGGCAGGCAGGCAGGCAGGCAGCAGTGCCCGGGTGCAGATTAGCTGTAATTACGGGCCATATTTAGGAGAGTGGCGGTTGAAACCTGATAGCCCAGCTTCTCTGGCCTCTCTTTCATGTTTGTGCGGTTCTTTTTTTCATAGCTCGTTTTGGGAACACATTTGCATTTATTTGTTTTCCGTTCACTTCCTGTACTGGACTTTTTATAACAAACAGCCCAAAAAACCCATCTCGGCCATTGCAGACACCCGTTTTCACTTTATTATGCTTCAACAGCCACCCAACTGGATCATGTGACTGGGCTGACTGTCTAGAGAGGTTCTGCCAACTTGCCTACAACAGTCTGAGGCATGTTCAGAGCATTGGGAAGTTGATTGGTTATTAAGGTCAGGGCAAATGGAGTATGGGGACAGGATTTTTGGATGTGTGTCCAGCCCATCTCAGTGAGCCATGCTCTGTCCAGTCAGTAGCGGTGTTTGTTGATCTTGGCTGAGCTTTCTGACCCTCCTTAAGGATGAGGAATGTCTCTCTTTGTTTAAAGAAAAGCAACAGGTTTAAGAAAAAGTGACTACAAGGAACTTTTAAATGTTTATGAAACAGTCTCATTTTCATCTGGTGATCATAAATGACCCGTAACAGCGAACCAGAACATCAGTGAAAACAATGCTATTTTTATATAGTTGTTATTAAAGCCTTTGCTCAGGTCCAATTTTCACTGGGAACTTAAAGATCTCCTATTATTTTCTGGTCTTAATTTCTCATTAATGACTCCTATGGAGCAACCTGACACAAATCACAGCACAAAAAACTATGTAGATTTTCGGGAAACTCTTCCTTTCATCTGGGCGATTTCAGCATTCTCTGTCAACACTGGGCTTTGTCCTTCTCCTCCCCCTCGCCCCCCTCCTGCCAACCCCACTCCGTTGTGATTGGTTTCCTTCCGGAAGACTTTCAGCGGCATGGGCAGATTCGAGCAGGCAGGTGCAAGTGCCCCTGGCTGCAGCTCGCAGATCGAGGAGGAGCTTAAATTTAGGTTTAAACGTTTAAGCAAAATTTAAGCTCCTCCTCGATCTGCAAGCTAACTCGGGGCGCCATCTGGTGGCGCAGATCTGGTAGCACATTGTTGTGTAGAATATAACGATAATGTTATATTTGATAGGCCTATATCTATATATATACATATTATATATGTAGGTTTAATATTACTATATAGCCTAATATATGCTAATTTCATAGTTAAATGTATGTTTTTATCAAGGGGACACTGTGAGGACCCCCAGACCCACTTTCACTCACTCTAACTCGGCCACATCCATAACGCCAAGCTCATTCGCCACTTCCAGGCCGGCCCCCGTCCGTGTGCCTGAACCCAGCGCCGCTAACAGTGACTCTTGGTCGGCCACACTTCATCCAGAACGCCCCGCTGTTTCACAACCTCCGGCTCCCGGTATTACGCCTCAACCCAGCCCCGCCAACTGTGACTCGGTTGTCGGTGTTGGTCGGGGTCATCAATATGTTCCCACAGCCTGTTGGTCCCACCACAGCCCTATGTTTTCCTGAAATTGGCGATTATGTTCAGGCATCACAGCTCGGTGGTTAGGGTAAGGTGATAGGGAGAGTTTAGAAAAGGGAGACACACACCCAATCTCACACACAGAAATAGGCTACTATTTGGTTAAAAATGTAGGGCCTACGGCCTCAACCCAGACCCGCCAACAGTGACTCGTCGGCCACACTTCATTCAGAACTCTCCGCTGGCTCACAACCTACAGTCACGGGTTACGTGCATGATGCATCGCACATTCTTCGAGCAGGGTTAAACGTTAAACGTTAAGCCCTGCCCACATTTAAGCAAAATTTAAGCTCCTCCTCGATCTGCGAGCTGCAGTCAGGGGTTACTCGGCAGGTGGGGGCATGGCAGGAATGTGCCTGAGCACGTTGCAGCATTACCATACATGGAAAATCCGGATTGATCTATGTAGATAAATTCCGGAAATTTGTGAATCGCGACCGGCGTTCCTAGTGTTTAGCGCTCTGCACAGCCACCCCAGACGGTCAGCAGGGAATACATCTTAATGCATGTAAGTCATCATTTGACACTTTAGTATGGTTAAACAACACTATAAATCATTATAACAACGTTTATAGGTCATAAAAGTTGAAAAAGCATAATAGATGCTCTTTAAGACAAAACGTTTGACGTCAGACATACCGAAACACCCTGTGTTTCCCTAATGTTACTTAATCAAAGTTTACTGTGCTTCACCATTATTAATCTAACATAGTCAGATACAAATACATTAGATCATCGCCATGCATCCTGGGGTCTCTCTTTCACTCGCTTCCTAAACAAATATACGCACGCAGCAGACCCATGCTACCAAGATCTTTAGGACAACAGGCACTATCACAATTTTCATTGAAAATATTCTATGTGATGTAAAGCGTCTTTGAGTGACCTCCAAAAACAGGGCTATATAAATCCTATACATTATTGCTGTAGACAGGCGTTTGCATTTGTATCTAGGAAATGAGAGAACATTTAGTCTTGAAGGTGTGTTTGTGTTAAGCTAATTCTGTATGATTCATATAGCCTACATGAATTGGATCTGGCTACACTTGCTGTTGTCTGTGTATGAGTTATAATAGATGGCTAAAGCAGGTGGAACCCCACACAGATAAGAGTTTCATGACGTTGGGCTTTTCAATGGAAATGAAAGCTAACGTTTCACCCTCACACACTGTTGTGAGGTCAGTCGGTTCCCAAGAGACCAGAGTGTTGAGACCATGTTCCATATGTTGTGTGAGAAGAATATGAAATGTCCAAATACCAGCTTTGTTTTTAGAAACGAGGAAACATTATTGCATGACTTAACTACAAATATTATCCAGACCAATTCACCAAAATGTTGGTTTTGAAAAGGATAGAACATATTCACTGTGGATTGGATTTGTGTGGGAATTGTGGTGCTGCTTCCTTTTGAACACCATAAATAGACCCCAAACTTGAACTTAAAACACACTAGACTCCACACCCTCTTACTGTAATGAAAGACCTGCGTGAGTTGGGCAGAGTTCAGCAGTGGGAGTCAACGCTGGGAGGCGGTCATACGTTTAGAAAATAATTAAACTTACGAGTTAAGGCGTAGGGGCAATATTTTATTTCAGCTTCCTAATTCTAAATATCAGGTTTAATACACTAGATATATGTGCTGTACAGTTTCTAGTTGACAAGAGGCCTTTTTCTACAGCAAAAATGTTGACCTGCTATGGTGGGAAAAGCAAAAAAAAGAAAGAAAAGTGTGTTACTAATAATAACATTAAGTGTCCCCAGTAGGCAGTGACAGTGAGCAAGGATTCACCATTCCAATACATTTAAACTGAAGCAGCTAATTATAGGATGTTGAATAATAATCGGGATGTGAGGGGCGTTGGCAAGAAATTACAGCAGGGAAACTCAGGAAGCGTAAAATGATGTCCGGATGTCTCTGGAGAGGAACCACAAGTTTGGTTTCAGTTTCACTTTTTATATTGTTTCTGTGGAAATAGAAACACTTCCAACATAACATAAACTGACCGTACAAAGCAGGTATAATTTGACTTTTTCATGTGTTCTAGGCACGTTTTTTTCTTCCCTTTTCTAATGTGAACAATTGTCAAAGGTCAGCGATTCTGGAGAAAGCCTCAAAATCAGTGAATATCTCCTCAAGATCCGCTACCTGTCCATACTGTGTGTGTGCCTTAAAAAAAGAATCCAGTGTTAATTAAAGCTCCCATAGTATACACTTTTGGGTTCTATTATACACCATGTTATATGGTCTTAGTGGTCCCTAATACGTTTTTCTTTAATTGTTTGCTGAAAAAAACTTTCAGATCATTTATTGTACTATGCTGATTTTCAGCTAATCTCACAATGGCCTATTTTTTAACCCTCTGAACCCGGAGCCCGCAGTACTGCGTTCTATTGCGTTACTTGACGTGCTGATCACGTGATCACCTTCAATCCGACGCAGCATAGAAACTAAAGCGGGGACAACTTTGCCGACGGTGTGTGTCGAAAGTACTGGCTTAAAGCTATATGCCAGTCTTTGTTTCATTTAAATTGACCCAGTATAACCAGAGATATAATGGTTTGAAGTTGATACATATCTATTTTATTTTCGCGGGCTCAAAAGTATGATAATTCGATGGTCGCGGCCATTATTTTGTCATTTTACGATCAGAAAATGATGCCGGAAACTAGTTTTCTTTCAATATTCGCTCGGTATCTCACTATGGGACACGCCCCTCGCGCTGTCCCCCAGAAGCAATTTTACACTACGCCAGTCGTGACTGGCCAATAGACGTGACGTCTGCCTTGCAGAGGAGGGACTTCCTCCTACTACATAAGTCCCGTCGTCACGTCATCTCTTCAGTCTTTTACCTCTTCTCGCTCCTAGAAGCACCTCTTGGAAGGAAGTTGTAGACGGCCTAGCAAACAGTTCACAGAGCGAGCTAACCCCTCGGTCACCGAACGCTAGCCTAAATCGCTACAGCAAACCTCTGAGTTGAGAAGCTAAAGCTAGACTGTCACCATACAGTAGCTGCTAGTACACATACTAGCTGCAATCCACTTTATTTAGCTGGCCTGTCACTAAACAGCGGCTGTTAATAAGCGGAGAGCAAACATGCAGTCAGAGCCTGAACTTACCCTAACCGAAGGCTCGGGGAAGCCTCTGACAAAGTCCTGCATATGCGGGAACAAGATGTCGGGAGCGGATAGCCACTCCGCTTGCATCCACTGCCTCGGGCTGGAACACACCAAGGCGGCCCTTGCATCCCCGGCTACCTGCGAGCACTGCGCGCGTTTTTCACACAAAACCCGCAAACGCCGACTGAACAAACAAGCGAAACTGTTCGCAGAAGATCCCGTAATGGGGGTAACCGACCCACCACTACTGGAGCTAGCAGAAGGTTCCCGGGGGATCGCCGTCCCACCGGGCACCAGCTGGGGATCGGAGGTGGACCTCACCGAAAGTTCCCAGCCGCTCGAGCTAACCCAACACGACAACGTCGAGGCTAGCCTGCTGGCAGAGCCTGACGAAGCCGAGGGCGGTTACTACGAGTCGGGAGAGGAATCCATTAGCCTCGGCTCTGATGAGGACGAGGAGGATGATTCTTTTTCCCCGCGCACCGCGTCGCCTATGGTGGTAGGCGGCTCGTGCACCAGCTCCCCGAACCCGGCCGTCAGCGTGGATCTTCACGAGGCCTGCAAAAGGGCAGCTGCGAAGCTGAATATCGAGTGGCCTGAGCCCCCGGTAGAGACCGCAACTTCCCGCTACGAGGGCAAGCGACTCCCAAAGGCTAAAGCCACCACCAGCCTGCTGCTTCCGGCCTTTCCCGAGTGCCTGGATGAAGCGACTCGGTCCTGGAGCAAGCCTCTCTCAGCCAAGATCCCTGTACAGGGTGGATCGGCGTTGGATTGGGCCGGTATGGAGGAAAAGGGGTTCTCCCACCTGCCTCCGGTTGAACCTTTGCTGGCGTCGCACCTCCACCCCACGCAGAAGTCCGCCATGACTTCGGCCTGCCCTACACTGCCGTCCAAAGCTGACTGCTTCCAGTCGTCACTGACTGAAAAGTGCTACAAGGCGATGGCCACGACGGTGAGAGCACTCAACGCATCATCGCTCCTGCTAGCTTACCAGGCAGAGCTGGAGGTCAACATGTCAGCGTCACCCACCCCAGCCGTGTGGGATGAGCTGTGCGTCGTGACGGACCTGTGCCTGCGCCTTCACAGGAGCGCTGTCCAAGCGTCCGGCAGAGCCATGGCTTTGATGGTCGCCCAAGAAAGAGCAAGATGGCTGAACCTGTCCAGTCTCTCTCTGAGGGAAAAAACCCAACTCCTCGACGTGCCTGTGGACCCAAAAGGTCTGTTTGGCCCAGCGTACGAAACTATGCTGAAACGATGGGAGGAAAAAAAGAGGGTAAGGTGAGGCGCTGCGACTGTGTCTACCCAGAAGAGCGCCTTTCCCCACCAAAGCACCTGGCCAGGTGTTCACCCAGCCCCGCGCCCCTTTGCCGGCTTACCGCATCCCGAATCGTCAGCCCCAACCAACCCACGGGGCCGGCCGGGGCCAGAACAAGCCGCCGGAGCATAGAGGTGCATGGGGGAGGAAGCCATCCGCACCCGGGTCGAAGCCGGGCGGTCGTACGGCCCCTTCAGATACTCAGGGAGCCATGAAGAAACGGCGCGCTACCTAGGGCGCTGCAGCCAGGGGGGTACGGCAGGCCCGGCCAGACGCCGTCACCGTCCCCCCTAGATGTTCTGTTCCAAACCCAGTTCCAGGACGGGTTACAAAGGGCGTGTTCCAAGCCCTGCAAAAGGCGTGCAGAAGCCCGTTCGGCCTTCACAGTTCACGACCAGACAAAGAAGAGAAGGGTCAGACCTGCAGAGAGCTCGGTGGAGCCGCAGCTGTGTCTCACAAACGCATGCGAGTGCAAAAGCACACACCAGTGCCCAAAATCACACATGTGTCCCCCTTCCCCAATAAAGTGTTCATTAAAAATGTTTCAAAGCGCGCACCCAGGTTACGAGCCAAGGGCGCAGCTTCACGTGAAAACAGAAAAAATTATAAACATAAAAAAGGAACAGAATGTAACAAAACGGTGCCTGGTGGATATGAGCGCGTGTGCGCAGCACACCATGCCCGTTCTGCCCGGCACGACGGCGAAACCAGCGGGGCTGGGGCCGCTGTCTGGCCGGGCCCAACAGTGGCGCGCATGCGGTGCATCGAATTGGCTACATGAAACATGTTTATATTCTTTAGTGCTTTCTATTGGAACAATTTGAAACTTGCACATGGCAAAGAGTTTGCACATTGTATTGATTATTCCACATCCTTCCACTCCTATACAATGGATCCAGCATTATTTTATTTGGAAACAGTTTTTTCCATCTTCTGTTAATCTGTAAACTGAGAACACTAATTATGACTCATTACAACCACTTACTAATTGTTTATCACCACTAACCCCCTGAAGATAGCAGCCACACTTAAAATGCAGAACCGGTTTTGATCCATAATAGTAGTCTATGTGTATAAAAGGCTCTGACATGTATAATGGTTACTGTCGCTTTAAGAGCAGTTGCTCTTAAGTGTAAGTTAAGTTTCGTTTTCTGCCTGTTAGTCCGAGAGAGAGATTCATGCGAGCGCAAACAGCAGGTGGCTCATCGTCCCTCTGTTACCTGCCTTATTGTTTAATTCTCCTGTATTTAGTTAATGAAAATAAAACTAGAAGACAATCAGAGGATTTAGATAAACACGGCTGAGAATAATAGCCTATAGTCTAAAGAAAGCAAAGTCTCATCATCATCATTCCTTGCATTCTAACCGATGCACCATTCCTGGATGCTATTCCTACCTATTGATCTAGCCCTCCTGCATTATCACTAAAACACTGTTTTATTTTATAAAAAATACTCGCAAATGTAGCCTACTTTACATAGACTTTTAGTTAATAAACGGTGTGCACCTCCCTTGGTGCTGACATGGACCTATTATAAGAGGCTGCCCGTAATAAATGGGATGCCGTGTTTGTTGTGACGTTGGACCAAAAACTCCCCGGCGCTCGTTCTCTGTACAGCGGCCGCTTATGCTGTCAAGCGCCCGTCTACAAAAAAGGTCCATGCTATGAACGACAGCCACCATCGCCGTCTTTCGCGCCCCCTCCACCCGCTCGTTCAGCTGTCTTAAGAGCATCAGAGCCCTCGTCTTTTTTCTCCCCCTCTCGTCGTTGTTTTCACATGGCGATTAAAGTAAACACTCACAAGGCACAGACTAGGCCTACGTCACAGGTGCGCGCCCAGGAGACTCTGGTTGGGAGGGGTGAGTGAGTGAGTTGCCAATGCATGTAGTCTGAGGCAGAGAGCCACAGGAAAGAGCGAGAGAAGCGAACACCAGCGAGTTTGCCGGTGGCGGCGGCGGCGGCGGCGGCTAAAAAAAAACACATTACGTGCCAATTTGTATTCGATGGTCGCGATAGGGTCATTTTATACATCCCCTGGAGCACATCTCGCGATACATCGAATATATTCGATATATCGCCCAGCCCTAATTCCTACTCTCGCCAGAGTGCGAGAGAGGGGTCATGCACTGATCCTTATAGCCCCCCGTTGGGCGGGGAAATATTGGTTGGCAGAAATAGTCCAGCTGCTGTACAGCCAGCCTTGGCCTCTGCCTTTACGAAGGGATCTCCTGACGCAAGCGCACGGAGAGATCTTCCATCCTCATCCGGAGCGAATGGCTCTGTGGGCCTGGCCCGTGAAAGGATGAACCTAACGACTGCTGGTCTCCCACAGAACGTAATTGCGACTATTCAGGGCGCCAGAGCTTCCTCTACACGTTACGCATATGACGGAAAATGGCGTGCGTTCGAGGAATGGTGCGTGAAAGCTGGGGAAATAGCATTCCAGAGCCCCGTACCTGTTATTCTAACGTTTCTACAAGACTTGCTGGATAAAGGCAAGGCTTTCTCCACCGTCAAAGTGTACTTGGCCGCTATATCGGCTTGTCACATAGGGTTTGGAGACAAAACGGCAGGCCAACATCCTATTGTTTGCCGGTTTATGAAAGGTGCACGCCGTCTTCGGCCGGCGTCGCGGAACTTGACTGCTCCGTGGGATTTATCTACGGTGCTTGATGCGCTGTCACGCCCACCGTTTGAGCCCTTACAACAGATAGAGCTTAAAAAGCTCTCGTTTAAGATGGCATTGTTGCTCGCGTTGGCCTCGGCTAAACGCGTGAGTGACATCCATGCTCTGTCGGTAAACCCGGCATGTATGCAGTTCTTACAGGGGAACTCAAAGGTTTTATTAAAACCGAATCCTGCATTTGTTCCCAAGGTAGTTAACTCTGCGTTATCATACCGCCCTATTGAGCTGTTGGCTTTCCACTCTCCTCCTTTCTCCTCTCAGGAGCAGGAGCGGCTGAATGCGCTCTGCCCGGTACGGGCTTTACGCGTCTATGTTTATAGGACAGCTGGATTCAGGAAATCCGAGCAGCTGTTTGTATCATGTGCTACGTCACACCTGGGAAAGCCTCTCTCGAAACAGCGTTTGTCACACTGGATCGTGGAGGCTATAGCCATGGCTTATAATAGCGAGGGTTTGGAACCCCCTATTGGCCTACGCGCACATTCAACTCGCGGTATGGCCGCATCCTGGGCACTGTTCCAGGGGGTCTCAGTGGAAGAGATATGTGCGGCTGCCAGCTGGGCAACGCCTCACACTTTCACTAGATTCTACAGGTTGGATGTTACTGCGCCTAATCTGTCTCACACAGTCTTGAGCGTTGGATCAGTAAACATGCCTGTTTGACAGGTTTTTGTGTACTGGTACTTCTTTGGCAATACGGGAGTTACTATATCCCATAGTGAGATACCGAGCGAATATTGAAAGAAAACTTAAGGTAAAGGAATTAACCAAGGTATTCTGATATATGAGTGAGGTATCTCACAAGATCACCCTCCTTGTCCGGTGCGAGGAAGAGGTGTTTTGCCTATAGACTGAAGAGATGACGTGACGACGGGACTTATGTAGTAAGAGGAAGTCCCTCCTCTGCAAGGCAGACGTCACGTCTATTGGCCAGTCACGACTGGCGTAGTGTAAAATTGCTTCTGGGGGACAGCGCGAGGGGCGTGTCCCATAGTGAGATACCTCACTCATATATTAGAAAACCTTGGTTAATTCCTTAACCTTAAGTTCCTACTCAACAGGCTGCATTTACCAGGGAGGGGAGGAGGAGGGGCAGGGGTTGGCGGAGTGATACGAAGCTACACCAAAGAGACGGAGAAGAAGAGTGACAGGGGGCGGGAGCTGTGGGAGAGTCGAGAGAGAGACGAGGCTGCTAGCTAACAGAATTGACAGACTCGAGAGGAAGATTGAGAGGTACTGAGAGGTTTGAAGATAGACTACTGAGAATGTTTTAGTCATATTGAAGAAAACTTTGAACGTAAGTCAAGCTATCAGCTTGTTCTTTGACATGAAGGAGGAGGACAGTTCATCCTCAGAGTCAAAGTATGACTATGTAGGCTACATAAAGCCATTGTTGTCTGACTGAAGCACTGAGTACACACACAGCAGCCAGCCTTCATAACGTGTAGCCTACAGACACAGTAGCCTAATAATCTGTTCTTTACACATACATGTCATATATGTATCCATATACTGTATGTGTTATTATATAGGTCTACCTAGGCCTAGCTTTTTTTAAATAAAAAGGCATATATGGAAAAAAAAAAAAAAAAATGTTTTTTTTTGTGGTTTGGGTCCATAATGTTCAAATATTATGTCAAATTGAAAAAAAAAACTGGCAGGTAATGTAGGTGAAGTTTTACTGAAACAAAATATACCAAACACAGCAAGCTTAAAATTTTTGTATGTGCCCTCTGTGTTATGATTGACAGAACTTTGAGGAATTTGGGGAAAACACCTACAGTATCTCACAAAAGTGAGTACACCCCTAACATTTCTTCAAATATTTCATTATATCTTTCCATGCGACAACACTGAATAAATGACACTTTGATACAATGTCAAGTAGTCAGTGTACAGCTTGTATAACAGTGTAAATTTACTGTCCCCTCAAAATAACTCGACACACAGCCATTAATGTCTAAACTGCTGGCAACAAAAGTGAGTACACCCCTTAGAAAAAATTTACAAATTGGGCCCAAAGTGTAAATATTTTGTGTGGCCACCATTATTTTCCAGCACTGCCTTAACCCTCTTGGGCATGTAGTTCACTAGAGCTTCACAGGTTGCAACTGGAATCCTCTTCCACCCATTCATGACGACATCAAGGAGCTGGTGGATATTAGAGCCCTTGCGCTCCTCCATCTCCCGTTTTAGGATGCCCCAAAGATGCTCAATAGGGTTTAAGACTGGAGACATGCTTGGCCAGTCCATAACCTTTACCCTCAGCTTCTTTAGCAAGCCAGTGGTCGTTCGGAGGGGTGTTTGGGGTCGTTATCATGTTGCAGTACTGCCCTGCGGCCCAGTTTATGAAGGAAGGGGATCATGCTCTGCTTCAGTATGTCACAGTACATGTTAGAATTCAATGAACTGTAGATCCCCAGTGCTGGCAGCACTCATGCAGCCCCAGACCATGACACTCCAACCACCATGCTTGACTCTAGGCAAGACACACTTGTCTTTGTACTCCTCACCTGGTTGCCGCTCTATACTCTTAACACCATCTGAACCAAATAAATGTATTTTGGTCTCATCAGACTACAGGACATGGTTGCAGTAATCCATGTCCGTAGTCTGTTTGTCTTCAGCAAACTTTTTGTGGGGTTTCTTGTGCATCATCTTTAGAATAGGCTTCCTTCTGGGATGACAGCCATGCAGACCAGTATGATGCAGAGTGCGGCGTATGGTCTGAGCACTGACAGGTTGACCCCCCATCCCTTCAAGCCCTTCAGCAATGCTGGCAGCACTCATACGTCTATTTTCCAAAGCCAACCTCTGTGTACGACGCTGACCATGTGCACTCAACCTTCGTAAACTGGGCCGCAGGGTGGTATTGCAACATGATAACGACCCCAAACACACCTCCAAGACGACCAGTGGCTTGCTAAAAAAGCTGAGGGTAAAGGTTATGGCCTGGCCAAGCCTGTCTCCAGACCTAAACCCTATTGAGCATCTTTGGGGCATCCTCAAACGGAAGGTGGAGGAGCGCAAGGTCTTTAATATCCACCAGCTCTGTGATGCTGTCATAAATGGGTGGAAGAGGGTTCCAGTTGCAACCTGTGAAGCTCTAGTGAACTACATGCCCAAGAGGGTTAAGGCAGTGCTGGAAAATAATGGTGGCCACACAAAATATTTACACTTTGGGCCCAATTTGTAAATTTTTTCTAAGGGGTGTACTCACTTTTGTTGCCAGCAGTTTAGACATTAATGGCTGTGTGTCGAGTTATTTTGAGGGGACAGGAAATTTACACTGTTATACAAGCTGTACACTGACTACTTTACATTGTATCAAAGTGTCATTTATTCAGTGTTGTCCCATGGAAAGATATAAAGAAAACTGTGAAGAAATGTGAGGGGTGTACTCACTTTTGTGAGATACTGTATGTATTCACCTGCTATTTGTTCATAAAATTTGTATGAAGGTTGATGCCACCTCAATCAAACTTTTAAATTACCATAAAAACATTCCATGTATTCATTTTCAGCTTTCAAAAAAATTCAATATGAATGTTTGAGTTACCCATGGTAGCAATAATATATTTTTTAATCCGTTTTTACATTTATCATGTTGTTTTTGGTCCAATATGATCATTTATCATGTCAAAATGAAAGAAATAACTATCAGGTCATATAGGTCAGGGTGTTTTGAACAAAAAGATACCAAACTTTGGCATGATAAACATTTCTTACTGTAGTTTAGTAAGGATTGATCAAAAGTATGCAAAACGGCCAAAATAGCCCTAGGGTTCAGAGGGTTAAAAAGAGCTGCAGCTCCCCTTGTAAATATACAATCTTTGAGCTCCCCCCGCCCCCTGTCCGGAAGCGAAGCCAGATACGCCTCGCCCTCTGTCTGTCAGGGCCGTGGACCGATAGTAGAAGCTTCTGGCTTTCCAGTTTTTGAGGTCAGAAACGAGGAGAATTCTGACTGTATATTGGGGGGAGGGGTGGGGGTTTCAGAAAGGGGGAGAGTGAGAAAAGGAGAGATTGTTATTTTTTTATATTTTGGCAGTCTCTAGGCACACCGTGGACCCATGGATATGTTAGAACACATTTAAAAAGTGCATTTAGCATAATATGTGACCTTTAACACCCTAGGCTCTGTTATCAGAGGGGTATACTACGAAGCGAGATTAAGGGCTGAGCGAGGTCTGTTGAGTCTAAAGGCTCATTTATGCTCTACGTTAGATACGCATACGGATACAGACGGAGCCTTCTGTCCGTACTCTGCGTACATTACGTGCGTATTTCTGCACGTATCCTGCAAGCTTGCGGATGCGTACCAAACGGACAGAACGGAGCATTACTACCGGAGATCACGGGGGGCGCACAGCCAACAGTTCACTTTCACTTACTGTACATTGGTTTACAAACATGAACGAAAGACATAATACTTTAGAAAAGGTCTTAACTTTTGAGGAGAGGTTTGTGTGAGTTGGTACGAAATGACAAACACATTTATATATCTATGAAGTTACACGGCCGGGGTACAGGGACAGACAACTACAACAGAGCAGCATGAGCGGGGATCGCACGGGGAAGAATGTCAGCTAGACAGCAGCAATAGAGAAGTGCCGGAGGTCCGTGCGAGACTAGTTTGTTTGACATGTCGTGATTAATGCCCTCAGACCCCCGCTGTCTATAATACAGCCTCTAGTTTAGCCTCTTCCATTGGACCTATTATAAAATATTTATTCCAGTTAATTCACTGTTTGACTCTTCTTCTTCCTATTTGAGTAACTTTTTACTCTGAGCGGCGCTGCTGCCCACTAATGGTTGATTTGTTAAATGTCCATTCCAACATAAATGACGCATGGAAGTATGAGGGCAGTGACGGATATAACGTTGTAAACGTACGTCTCTATTTACGCACGGGATTGGAGCGTATCCTTAAAGCGGTCTAAAGCCAGAGTTTTCAGTATCACGAAAGGTGGCTATCTTTCTACCTGGCTAGATCACTGTGGTAACAGAGGCTGCACGGCTAACCTGCCCAGACCAGAGGGGTATACTACAAAGCAAACTCAACAGAGCCCGGCTCTCTTTTTTTGATCTGGTTCAACATAACACATACCCTCGCTCAGAGCTAACCGGTATCACGAAGGAAGTTATCAACCTCTTATGTTGAACGAGGGTTTCAGCTTCAGGCTCTGTGCGCGTCCCCATGAGAGGGGGCGTTTGACCGTCATTTGACTCTGCTTCCGCACAGACTGGACTGATCTTGTGCCGCTAACTTTACACTAACGGACTGATTGTGAGCAGCTGAGTAAAACAAAAGTGTGTCGCCAACTTCATTCAAGAGGAAGAGTTTGTCAGTCTGAATTATTACAGCAGAAAACAGAGAGCCGAAAAAAACTCTTACTGCAAATAGGCTAAGGAGAGTGGAATGCTGCCAGCATGGAAATTATTTATTTATCTTGCCGATCGTTCTCGCAGTGCGTAACGTGACATTATAAATCAATGAAACGTTGAACTCAGATTTAAACACTATACCATTTAGCCTAATATATATATATATAGACTACTTTGCCATATTTCTAGCACTACGCCTATAGTCCCACACTTAAGAATGTAATTTAAGTCTGACACTGTCCCCAAATGAATAGCCTATGGAAAATAATTTAGTTTTGGGCCACATCATAATGAATACAATTTTGATTTAGACTATTAGTCTTTTATTTGAATCTTACAAATACCAATAGGCCTACATTAAAAAAACATGTAGTCTGGATTTTTCGGACAAATATGAATCTACTATGAGAAGCTTAACCTGCGAGTCTGCAGCGATGTCCGAACTGTGACAGCTGTCACCTGTCACGTCCCAACTGTAATCGCTTCTGATGAAAAGAAAGAAGCCCACAGTGAAATAATGTTGCAACCTGTGATTTTATAGAACGCTTTATTAAGAGCCAATGTGTGTAGATCGCCAGGTAAAATCATTTGAGAGGAGAGCATAGAGTGGCGCTGCATACAGTAGGCTATAGGTGTGGGCTATTTTACATTTTCAATAACTGTATGCATGTGGCAAAAAGCCGCAGCACGATGTTACAGTTCACTCTGTAAGCCTAATGTCACGGCTTCGTTTCGTTCATTAACTTACTGATCAATAAGTTTAGATGTAACAGTTTCCTCAGTGAGAATGTAGCGCTCAGACAATATAGTCAGGTCCGCGGGATTTCTAAATGTGAAGTTTCCTTGAAGGGCAGCGCTCTAAGAGCCGAATTTAAGCTCAAACTCTGAAACAAAAACTGCTCTGAGCAGGTTAGCCGTGCAGCCTCTGTTACCACGGTGATCTAGCCAGGTAAAAAGAGAGCCACCTTTCGTGATACTGAAAATTCTGGCTTTAGACGGCTTTAGACTCAACAGACCTCGCTCAGCCCTTAATCTCGCTTCGTAGTATACCCCTCAGTTTTTGTTCCAGAGTTTGAGTTTAAATTCGGCTCTTAGAGCGCTGCCCTTTAAGGAAACTACACCTTTTGAAATCCCGCGGAGGCGCGGACCTGACTATATTGTCTGAGCGATACTTCTCACTGAGTAAACTAGTTAAATCAGTAAACTTATTGATCAGTAAGTTAATGAACGAAACGAAGCCGTGACATTAGGCTTACAGAGTGAACTGTAACATCGTGCTGCGGCTTTTTGCCACATGCATACAGTTATTGAAAATGTAAAATAGCCCACACCTATAGCCTACTGTATGCAGCGCCACTCTATGCTCTCCTCTCAAATGATTTTACCTGGCGATCTACACACATTGGCTCTTAATAAAGCGTTCTATAAAATCACAGGTTGCAACATTATTTCACTGTGGGCTTCTTTCTTTTCATCAGAAGCGATTACAGTTGGGACGTGACAGGTGACAGCTGTCACAGTTCGGACATCGCTGCAGACTCGCAGGTTAAGCTTCTCATAGTAGATTCATATTTGTCCGAAAAATCCAGACTACATGTTTTTTTAATGTAGGCCTATTGGTATTTGTAAGATTCAAATAAAAGACTAATAGTCTAAATCAAAATTGTATTCATTATGATGTGGCCCAAAACTAAATTATTTTCCATAGGCTATTCATTTGGGGACAGTGTCAGACTTAAATTACATTCTTAAGTGTGGGACTATAGGCGTAGTGCTAGAAATATGGCAAAGTAGTCTATATATATATATATTAGGCTAAATGGTATAGTGTTTAAATCTGAGTTCAACGTTTCATTGATTTATAATGTCACGTTACGCACTGCGAGAACGATCGGCAAGATAAATAAATAATTTCCATGCTGGCAGCATTCCACTCTCCTTAGCCTATTTGCAGTAAGAGTTTTTTTCGGCTCTCTGTTTTCTGCTGTAATAATTCAGACTGACAAACTCTTCCTCTTGAATGAAGTTGGCGACACACTTTTGTTTTACTCAGCTGCTCACAATCAGTCCGTTAGTATAAAGTTAGCGGCACAAGATCAGTCCAGTCTGTGCGGAAGCAGAGTCAAATGACGGCCAAACGCCCCCTCTTATGGGGACGCGCACAGAGCCTGAAGCTGAAACCCTCGTTCAACATAAGAGGTTGATAACTTCCTTCGTGATACCGGTTAGCTCTGAGCGAGGGTATGTGTTATGTTGAACCAGATCAAAAAAAGAAAGCCGGGTTCTGTTGAGTTTGCTTTGTAGTATACCCCTCTGGCCTGCTAGCTATGGTGGACCCCTTTGTTTACATACCAGTTTACAGAGCCTATAGGCTGTGTATTAACACCAGATTTTTGTTCAGCGGACGAACACACAGTACGGACAGATAGTGGATTGTGAGGAGATATTAACTCATTTCTACAACAATCGTTCTCTAGAATCGCTGACTCTACCTTTTTTTTTTAAATGATAACGAGTTAACACATTCATCATCTTGTACCTCAAATTAATATAAAAAAGCCCAAAAAAAACAATACGAATGCAGGTTGTTTCTATGTTAACGCATGCCCTTGTATAGAAAAAACGCATGGCATTTGATAATTTAATCAAAGCTCTAGACATGTTTTTTTTAATTGATTTAAGTGAATGCCTGCGGGGGTGTGGTGCTTCACTAGAATTAGATTAGATACCTTAGAGAGCTTTTAGAATATTAAAACTGTTACTCACTGCCACCAAATAAATCTGATTATACTAATAATTAATCTAGCCTCTAACCAAAACTGTTTTTTTTACTAACTTTCCCTTAAGTCCTTCACTGCCCCACGTGTCTAACTCGCTTTTCTGCCAGTCCTGGCAAAACGTCCACAATTGAATTGACCGCTCATAAACTTGTCGGATCGGTTCTCACAGTCCAACAGTGAACACTTACTCATTAAGTTAAAACTATTGTTGTCATGTGCTGTCTGTCTGCCATGAGCCATCTCTGATATCTTCATCCGAGAAATCCAAATCATTGGAAACTACCAGCCTTTCTTTTTTGAGTCCCCTGTTAAAATGTTTTTTTTTGTTTGGGAAATTACAGCAAAGCCTGTGGTTCTTTTTGTGGGAATGTGCAGCAGCATTGGCTTCACACCAACAACAGAATAGATGGAAACTTTCAGTCACTCCATCCGGCTGTATTTTCTCTTTCTCTGAGAAACATTTGAGGCCTTTAGTTCCTCTGTAGACTCTTTGTTAACATTGGGGAGGAACTTAATGCGCTCTGATTTGCCTTTTGATGTTGAACACAGAACAGAGAAGGATCCTAACATTTCTGTTGCTTGAAAACTCTGAAATGAAAAGCAGAAAAAACTGAGAGTTGAAAAGTGTGTATTAACCTCACTCTGTACAATACTGCCATGTCCCCACTAGATGGAATAAAACACTAAGGCGCTTGAGGAAGCCCCACCGCTCGTGGAGATCGGTCCTGGCCACGGGCGCGGAGTGAGCCGAGGCACTGAGGAGAGAATGTCAATGTGGAGGCCTCACTGTGTATCTCCCCAAGTCTCCGGGACTGAGGTATACCCGGAGTCTCTGTCTCTTCATTTGATTTGATCACAGATCCGAATTTATTCCAATATTCGAACTCACCCAGTGTTGGTTGTTGGGGAAGTACACATACGAGAGGAGAATGGGGCAACAGTAGGTTAAATAGTAGCAGCTGGGAAGACATGATAGCGAAACATTACAAGTCGGACTAAACTGATTACTCAATAAAATATTCAGGTGAGACACTTGATTGAAAACACTATCCTGAAACAAACTAAACATCATATCAGGAGATAGGGATGTGGTCAAGTGATGTGTGAGAGTCACACATCGGGAAAAATCTTTTAATGCCGAAATATCTCTACTCTAGCAAACAGTACAAGGGGGTATTCAAACATTTCATCCGTGTGGCGGTGTCAGTAATAGTGAACAACTGCTCTAATTCTGTTGCTACTGCTCCGGAGTAGACTTAGCCCCTCGGCCCCACTTCAGAGGTATATTTGCGGTGGAAAACGACCCGTGCTACAAACCAAGTTGAGTCGAGTCGAGTTGAGTCGAGGGACATGGGGTGGAAAAGCGCCATATGAGAGGAAGATATTTGAGTGGATCCTATTTGAGAAGCTCCACAAGGCAGTTGGAGGCAAAATATTAGAGAAAAATGTGAACACCATGCATTAGTGCACATAGTTTTCAGTGCATAATGAAAAGGTGTAAGTCAGTATGTAAGGCTGGCTCACTGATGCATACTGTTTACTGTGCTCACTGAAATTGATGAGATTTTACCCCTTAAGTATATACATTTGGTATTGAACGTCAAGACATTTTTCGACACTTGAAGAAGCTATGAAAGCATTTCGGTCGGTGCTAAAAAAAGAGTAGCAGCCCTGCAAATGAGTCATTCTTCATCTATGGCGTGTGTGCTTTCAATTCTCTGCAGCAGGTAATGGCAGCCCAAAATATCCTTCACACCTGAATCTAATAATTGCTACTCCCTCCACAGCAGCAGCTAGCTACACAAAACACCACCGAAGGCAACGGTGCCACCCGGGATCTCTCCTTGTTTTCCCCCAAACACATGTTTCAGATAACGTCTAAACAAGTTGACTTCACAACAGCACCAGTCCCCACCCTGCCTTCCACATGTCCACGCCTCTTCTCTTTCACTCGCAGCCTTCCCTGTAGATCTCTCCATTTTCCTGTGTGGATTTGATGCTTCTTCTTCTTCTTTGTGTGGAAAAAAGGGACAGAAAGAGGTGGTTTGGAAGTGGGAGGCGACAGAGGGAGATGCACAGGTGGAGCACAGATTGGAAAGAGGTATTTGTTTGAGGAAAGACACTGAGGTCTGAGGTGAGGTGGAGCTCTGCAGGCTATTCAGGGACAGGTTGGACTGGTTTCTTTCTACCCTCCACAATACTTGTGTTTCCAACCGCGCTCTGTCATTTTGAACAGCGGAGGGAAAAGAAGTGAACCAGATAAAGGAGAGGAGGCTGTGGAAAAAGAGTATAACTATAAGGGCTCTCTGTATAGTGCATTTCAACATTTGGACCAAGAAAGGAATTTTTTCAACATGCCTGAGGATGCAGCGTATTATGGAAAAAATGGTAACTACTGCTGTGTTTTGCTTTAGTTTCCAATTGATTCTTGTCTTTTTACATTCTGTATCCATCTAAGAAAGGTCAACAAACCAGAGGGTTGTTGGTTAGTCTTTTGAGCTCTTCTTGCTTTCTTCACTCTTTTGTAATTTGCTGTGAGTGAAACCGGAGCGGCAGTATCAGCATGTCAACATTGTGGGGGAAAAGAATGGGTGTGTGTGTTTGTGTGGAACTTGCTACTGCTGGGGCTGCTTTGCTCTGATTACACAGGTGTGAGTGAGAGCAGGAAGCTCTTTTTGATCAGTGTTTTTCCTCTCACCGTAGTGTGTGTGTGTGTGTGTGTGTGTGTGTGTGTGTGTGTGTGTGTGTGTGTGTGTGTGTGTGTGTGTGTGTGTGTGTGTGTGTGTGTGTGTGTGTGTGTGTGTGTGTGTGTGTGTGTAATCAAGAGTGGGCCTTTCTTGTAAAATGTATTTAGTGCCTTATTAATAAGCCTGTGACTGCTTTCTACAGGCTGCACATTGAAGTTAACAAGGCCTCCCCTGTTGTTGCTGAGTCTCTGGAATAGATTTACTTTTTACATTCATCAATACAAATGCCATATATCAGAAGAACAGTGAAACTTGTCCAAAGTAGCATCTCGGAGTGACAATACAGACGACGTCATGAAATACTACACCCATGCTCTGTCTCACAGGAAGCCGTGACCTAGCTCTCTTAAGCGCTCTTCTGGTAAAATGCTAGCCGTAGCATTATCCTCCAGACCACATGCATAATTAATATGCAAAGACGCCATAGAGAATATCATAACTATTGTCAAGACTCTTTTTAATTTGTCAAGATCCAACGCTACAAATGTCCACAGAGAGACTGTGGTAACATGGTTGTATGAGAGATTTAAAGCCTTAACAAGGCAGTCAATGGTGACATCTGATCAATACTTGTTTTTTTTTTGCTATTCAGTTATATTTTTTGTCCTAAAGAGCATTGCCCTTATAATTGGAATGTATCCCTGAGGAGTTAAGGCCAGGGATGCAAGATGAATTTGCATACATCATGGAACACTCTTGCCTTGCTGCATTGGACATGTTGACCTCATGTAACCTGCAGCAAATGAAACGTATATTCCCGAGCCTGCAATTATTTTGAGAACAAATTGAATATCAGTTGGTTGGTCACTCAACATGGCAGTCCTGATAGTAAAACATTGAGGCATTGTCTTAACTTGATTCATTGTAACTCTGTGGAAGTCAAGAGATTCAAGATTCAAAAGACTTTATGCTCATACAGTAAATTAGACATGATGCTTTGCTCTTGACAGTCTGTAGGCAGAAGTTGTTGTTGTTGTTAACCAACCACATTTAAAGTTTAGAAAATGTAATTTCTTTCAACCCAAAAAATAAAATATTTAGTTTTGACTTAAAGGAGGAGTCAGCAATTCTGGAGAATGATCATTTGTAAAATTACTTTTTGTCATCTCCAGATGATTCGCTACCTGTCCCTACTCTGTGTGCACGCTGGAAAAATATCTGGTGTCAATACACAGCTTAGCCTCTGTAAACGGGCATGTTGCTTGCTGCAGTGTGCCCCATTGTTTACATATCCGTTGTTTACATACCTGTTTACAGAACCTAGGCTTTGTATGTACACAATTTTTTTCAGCGCACAAAGTAGTAGATCTGGAGTCGATATGATATTTGACAAAGTTATTTTGTAAACAAACGTTCTCCAGAATTGCTGAATCCGCCTTTTTAAAATCTTGTATCAACTTGACATTATCCCATGAAAAACTAGATGTTCTGCACACAACAATGTGGGCCCCCTCTAGTGGCTGTGGAAGTTATTTTGGCCCTGTCGTTGACATGGGTTAGCTTATGCTTAGTCACTGGGGAGGAATTTGTGTTGCCAGGCGTGTCTGCATCGGGGGGAAAAGTCATCTGCCAGGAGAATGGGAGGAAGACGGGGGCATTCTGTTTCTTAACCTTGAAGTTGGCTCCCTTTTAAAAAAAAAATAAAAATAAAATAAAAAATGTGGCCGATAGGAGTGTGTCTGATTTTAACACATGTTGCACGTACACTTGTATCACCCAACTATGCTGTCATTAGGCACAATGCTAAGAAATCACTGAGTGATGCACTTATTTTTTTCATGTAGGCGAGCCAAGGAAGTATGACGCAAGCTTCAAGGGTCCGATCCAAAACAGGTGAAACATTTTTTTCTTTTGTGGTATAAGTGACTACAAATAGTTAAAATGTTTTAATCCTTCAAACTTTGCTCTCTCCATTCTAGGGGCTGCACGGACATTGTGTGCTGCATCCTCTTCATCATTGCCATACTGGGTTATATTGCAGTGGGGATACTCGGTAAGCAAACAGCACAGCAAGTCTGGCTTACCTTCAAAAAGAATACTATATAAAAACCTACCCATTAAAACCACTTGTTGCCTGCTTTTAACCTTCTATTCATATGCTTTTTAGCCTGGTCCCAGGGCGACCCAAGGAAGGTGATCTATCCCACAGACAGTCGTGGCCAGTTCTGTGGGCAGGCTGGAACCCCACTTGAGTGAGTTGCTTTTCCAAACATACATTATAATTATAATTCTCCCTGTTATCCCCCGCTGGACATTTTGTTCTGACTTTGAGAACGTACACACAGCGAGGGCCGCACCGCTGTGAGCTTCAGCGCATCAAATGTTGCTTTTAAAAATGAAAAGACATCACACAATTTCTCTCCAGTACAACCTCTCTGGATGGGAAATCACCATAGATACAGGTTATACAAAACAATAAATGTTACCCCTTTCCTTCAAAAATTGTTTTTACAAAATACTCTTAGTTGATATGCAAGACGGGTTGTGTTTTGTCATAACTAATAGGATTAAGATTAAACCAAAAATGATCGGAAAGGCACAGATCTGATAAAGGCCTATTGCCGAAAGCACGAAAAAAAGCAGGTTGCGCTCAGGATGGATATGTTTTCACTTGAATGGAAACTGTTAGTCATTGAAATTCCCAGAAATGTTGCCTAAACACCTCTCGTGCACTTCCTCTGATCTTTTTGTATTTCTGTTTTTTTTCTTTAACAGGAACAAGCGCATGTTGTTTTACTTCAACATCATGAAGTGTGCCAGCCCCATGGTGCTGCTGGAGTTCCAGTGTCCGACCACACAGGTGTGAACCGCTCCATTTCTGGTGAACATTAGTGAACAATGCGTGCCCATCAACACCACACTTTTTAAATCATTTGTATCCTGCATGTGGATTATTTTGATTAATCGTAATTTCAAGACCCAGCTATTGTGTTTTCATTTCACCTTTTTATCACCGACGTGTCCTGCTGTAAAATGTTGCTTCCTCTGTTTTTAGATGTGTGTGGAGACATGCCCTGAAAAGTTCATGACATTAATCAAAGCCTACTACAACAGTAAAGACTTTGAATACTACAAGAAATTCTGCAAGGAAGGCGTGACTAATACAATGGTGAGTTAAACGTCATGTTGTGGAAACAATTAATTAAAACCCCTTGGACGCTTCTTTCCTTTTTATAAACAGTTTAGATTGTCCAAAGGTTTCCTACATATCATCTTACCTGTTTATGGATGTGTTGTGTTTCAGAGTGTACCAGAAATCCTAAAGCAAGGCCTCTGTCCTGCAATGCTGACCCCCAGCAAACCCTGTGAGTTTGATATGAAAAAATCTTTGTTGTCACAAATTATATCATTTCTGGCATTTAAAAAATGTATTTAATGAATTTTATCCTTAAATTGATCAGCCTCTTTTTAATATTCTTGCCATTTTTCTCTGCTCTCTCAGTCACTCGTAGGTGTTTCCCTGCTTTGGGCCAGATAGGGGGAAAGATTACTGTGGGAAACGTCACTCAGTTTGACGACGGAAGAGGAACAATGAAAGATGCCAAGGATCTGCTGGATGGAGTAAAGTGAGCACATCATTGGATTTAATGAGACGGCATGATAAATATAATCGAATACTGTTTTGATACATAGCTGTGTGGCTCAGCCTGTCCCAACCTGCCTTTTTAGATTTCACAAATGTCTACTTGAAGGGGAATTCCATAGCGCTTATTAATCGCATAAACATGTCTCCCAATAGGAATGCCACTGTGGCTATCGAGGCTCGTCAGGTGGTCATGAAGATCTTTGAGGATTACACACAGTCCTGGTACTGGATCCTTTTGTAAGTCACTCACTTGTCATTTGCAAAGCTGCGTCTTGATCCAATGTGACTGCAATGAAGGACACCTCAGCTCGTGTGTGTGTGTGTGTGTGTGTGTGTGTGTGTGTGTGTGTGTGTGTCTTCCCTACCCTCACCATTCACTTTCTCCAGAGGTTTGGTTATCGCCATGCTCACCAGTCTGCTCTTCATCATCCTCCTGCGTTTCCTGGCAGGGATTATGGTCTGGATCATAATTGCCTTGGTGATAGTGGTCATAGGATATGGTAAGAGCCAAAGCACACAAGACCAAGTCATTATCTTTGCTAAAACAACAAGAATAAATTCAATTTAAAGGTCAAACAAAAATAATCCCTCTTAAATGATTATTTATGCCCCACTAGAATGTGTGGTGGACTGGTGGTGTGTTATTTTTGTATGATTTTGTACCTTGTCTGCCTTTTTTGATGTTGGTTCCACAACAGGTGTGGGGTTGGCAATTCTGAAGACTGCTTGTCAAAATCACTTTTTGTCAAAAGCGGTGAATATCTCCTCACAATCTGCCTCCTGTAGGTCTCGTTTGTACTCTGGAAAAAAAAACTCCAGTGTTAATACACAGTTTAGGCTCTGTAAACTGACATGTTGCCAGCAACCGTGGGCCCCTTTTGTTTATAACATTTGTTAACATACCCGTTCTAGGCTGTGTATTAAGACTTTTTTTTTTTTTTTTTTTGTTCAGCACATAAACAGCACGACCAAGTAGTAGATTGTGAGGAGATATTCACTAATTTTGACAAAAGGTTATTTTGACAACAGGCATTCTCCATAATCGCTGACTCCACCTAATGCTTTGTTCCATACAGTTACATATATCAAACTAATGTCATTGACAACAAAGAGACTCTGATTCTGATGTACTACACATTTATCCATATAGTATCCTGGTTTGGCAGTTGGTTAGAAATAGATGGAAAATATTTTACCATTCTATAAAAATGCTTTTACTGACAGACATCAAGCAAGCTGTGACTTCAGAAGTTTTTGAATAAATTCTGCTGTCTTTTTGGGAGGTTAGCACTGGTATGATGGTTATTTTTAGATTCATGAGATGTTGCTGTAGATTTTTTTTTACGGACAGACACAATAAGTTTACAGGCTTAGCTTCCCCCCCCCCCCCCCTTTTCTAACACTTCTGTTCTCCGGTGCCAAATATTGTGTACACACACACACACACACACACACACACTGCCTCTATTCCTTTTTCGGTCACATAATCCAGATGCTTACTGATACCATGCACTTGTTTTGTGTTGCGTTTTTCATGGCCGTTTAGGTATCTTCCACTGCGTCATGGAGTACATCGCCCTGAAAGGAGAGCCAGGCTCTAATGTCACCCTACAAGACCTGGGCTTCCAGACAGACTTGACAATCTACCTGCAGATCAGACAGACGTGGCTGGCCTTTGGTCAGTACACAGCACATAGTCCATCCATACAGGTTCAAAGCTGCTATCCATACAGGTTCAAAGCTGCTGTACACCTGGGACACACACATGACCTCTGCCTCCCTTCTCATTGCAGTGATCATCCTGGCCATTGTGGAGCTCGTCATCATCCTGCTGCTCATCTTCCTCAGGAAGAGGATCCTCATCGCCATTGCTCTCATCAAAGAAGCCAGCAGGTCAGAAGTCCTCCAAATAGAACTCATAGATATGATATACCCTGTTGTTTTTGGCTCCGTTGTGATGTTGTATTTGTGTTTACAGAGCCATCGGCCATGTGATGTCATCCCTTTTCTACCCACTGTTCACCTTCGTCCTCCTGGCCATGGTCATCGCCTACTGGGCAGTCACTGCAGTGTATCCTTTCAAGTTACTGTCAATGTAAATATTAAGGGTTGACTGAAGTCAAAAACGCAGGATGAGGTAGAAAACATTACCTTTCCTTTTCAAAGAAAATAACTGGGTGATATTTTCCAATCGATCATTTTGAATAACTTATTAGAGATGAATGAACTGCATGAATGGTGACACTTGACACTCATTGGCTTTGACTTGACAAAGAACATTATAGTTGTGGTAATGGAAGTCATTGTCAGCTCCGTCTGAGTCATTTAAAAATGCACAAAGTCAACCCTTCCATAGATATGACTTTAACACCTTTGTCATGGATATTCCTGTAATGGAGATGGATTGTTACAAAGAGAGAACTGTCTTCCAAGAGTTTACTGCAATATTCAGTCAGTCATTTGCACATGGGCTGTGCTCGTTTCACTCTGTGCAATCATAGCTCTATGTATATTTCTTCCTCAGTATCTTTCTTTGTCAAGAATTTTAAAGTGTAGGGCCAAATCCCACCCCTTCACTTTAAATAGCATCCAACACCTGCTGGGCAACGACAGTGGAACATTTTTACACAAGAATGTTCTATTGCACCCTGTGTAATGTTACTTTTTCGAATAGTTCTTAATAGCACGGTAAACACATTGGCATTCCACAGGTTCTAATGATTTTCATAGCTGTTAAACATTGCTAATATTCTGTACATGCCTATGCATATTTCATATGTGCAATATCAAACCTCAAATTTCCCCCAAAATACATAAATACATACGGCACATTATAATTGTTCATATATTAGTCCTGTCTTTTGTGTTGGCATCTCTATATCTAACATACATTCAACAAAAATATAAACGCAACACTTTTGTTTTTGCTCCCATTTTTCATGAGATGGACTTAAAGATCTAAAATTAATTCCAGATACACAATATTACCATTTCTCTCAAACATTGTTCACAAATCTGTCTAAATGTGTGATAGTGAGCACTTCTGCTTTGCTGAGATAATCCATCCCACCTCACAGGTGTGCCACATCAAGATGCTGATCTGACATCATGATTAGTGCACAGGTGTGCCTTAGACTGTCCACAATAAAAGGCCACTCTGAAATGTGCATTTTTTTTGCTTTATTGGGGGTCTGGGGACTCAGAACCAGTCAGTATCTGGTTTGACCACCATTTGCCTCATGCAGTGCAACACATCTTCTTCGCATAGAGTTTATCAGATTGTCAATTGTGGCCTGTGGAATGTTGGTCCACTCCTCTTCAATGGCTGTGCGAAGTTGCTGTCTACCATCTGCCCTGAACAATGTAAAACGAGATTCATCCGTGAAGAGAACACCTCTCCAACGTGCCAGACGCCATCGAAGGTTAGCATTTGCCCACTCAAGTCTGTTACGGCGACGAGCTGGAGTCAGGTCAAGACCTCGATGAGGACGACGAGCATGCAGTTGAGCTTCCCTGAGACGGTTTCTAACAGTTTGTGCAGAAATTGTTTGGTTATGCAAACCAATTGTTTCAGCAGCTGTCTCAGTGGCTGGTCTCAGACGATCGTGGAGGTGAACCTGCTGGATGTGGAGGTCCTGGGCTGGTGTGGTTACACGTGGTCTGCGGTTGTGAGGTCGGTTGGATGTACTGCCATATTCTCTGAAACGCCTTTGGAGACGGCTTGTGGTGGAGAAATTAACATTCAATGCACGAGCAACAGATCTGGTTGACATTCCTGCTGTCAGCATGCCAATTGCACGCTCCCTCAATGCTTGTGGCATCTGTGGCATTTTACTGTGAGACAAAACTGCACATTTCAGGGTGGCCTTTTATTGTGGACAGTCTAAGGCACACCTGTGCACTAATCATGATGTCAGATCAGCATCTTGATGTGGCACACCTGTGAGGTGGGATGGATTATCTCAGCAAAGCAGAAGTGCTCACTATCACACATTTAGACAGATTTGTGAACAATGTTTGAGAGAAATGGTAATATTGTGTGTATCTGGAATTAATTTTAGATCTTTAAGTCCATCTCATGAAAAATGGGAGCAAAAACAAAAGTGTTGCGTTTATGTTTTTGTTGAGTGGAAATATAGAGTCATGGGTTTCTGAAACTTGCACAAGACATTGAACCCTAGATTGCTCCCCCATAGTTGTGGGAAAACATTTTAAGTCATTTGACAAATGTGTGCCTAATTGAATGTGATGTAATACATTTTGAATGAGTTTGGGGGGTTTTGGTCATTGAAAATCCTTACGAAGGTTGTCCTTGACTGCACTGCTCAGCTTCTTGTCTACCTCAAATGAACCCATCTACAAAATATTCAATGACACCGTCTGCGAGCACTCAAGGAAGACTTGTGAACCAGCTGTAAGTTTTCCCATGTCATTAGTCAATGAATATTGGAACCTCCCCAGGCAACATTTTTTATTAATCTCACTACAGTTTTTAGACAACATAATTGTTCATCCTCATATTGCTCTTTTGAACCCTAATTCTTTTTCTTGTGACCTTTCTGACACTACACTTCCCTAAAGCTTTTTGATGCTCATATTGATTGAATATTAATGGTGATGCCATTGGATTGAATAGCCAACACAAGTTATTTTGTGTGTTTGTGTGTACCTGGTCTCTATGTAACTTGTATCTGTGCCCAGAACTACTCGACCAGTCCTGAGAAAGCGGAGTGCCCTGCCTCCGAGTGCCTTTTTGCCTTCTACGGTGGAGAGACCATTTACCACAAGTATCTGATCGGCCTGCAGTTCTACAACGTCTTCCTCTTCTTCTGGTGTGCCAACTTTGTCACCGCTCTGGGACAGATGACCCTGGCCGGGGCCTTTGCCTCGTACTACTGGGCCTTCGTCAAGCCAGACGACATGCCTGCCTTCCCGGTCTTTTCTAGCCTAGGGAGATCTCTCAGGTGTGTATGCGTGAGTGGAGTGGAGGATGTTTTGTTTTGTTTATTTTTCTACAGTGTCTTCCCTGTGATTGCCTTGTAATTTATTATTTTTTTAATTTATTTTAGTGGCAATAGTGGCCTTTAGCTGACTCCCATGACACACAACTCTGTGGTGCTGTTTTTGTGCCTTGCTTGAAAGTGGCATGTTATCTTGTTTTCAGGTATCATACAGGAACTCTGGCGTTTGGCTCCCTCATCCTCTCAATCATTCAGATCATCAGAGTTTTGCTGGAGTATCTGGACCACAAGCTGAAAGGTCAGTTTTTGACTACTGATACATATCTGCTCAAGGCTACACACCACTGTTTGTAAAGCATACTGAACCGCATCATGCAATAGTATTCACACAGGTTTACTTGCAGGTAGAAATGAAGTGAAGTGTAACAATGATTTGTATTTTCTTAATCGGTATTTCATTTGCAAAATTTCCAAAGGCTAGGCAATTGCCTACCTTCTCATGCACCTTTTTTGGGATCTTTCTTTACAGACGCCCACAATAAATGCACCAGGTTCCTGATGTGCTGTCTGAAGTGCTGCTTCTGGTGCCTGGAGAAATGTATCAAGTTCCTAAACAGAAATGCCTACATCATGGTGTGTGTGGTGTATTCATTTGTTTCACTGTACTCAGCCCATCATTTAAAACAGAAAGGTGTTATTTATAATGTGGAAGTATTTTTAATGTGACAAATGTAATTTGCCCTCATAGGTGGCGATTTATGGCAAAAACTTTTGCTCCTCTGCCAGAGATGCCTTCTTCCTCCTCATGAGGAACATGATAAGGTGAGAGGGTGTATACTTTTTCATGTATGAATGTAATTTTTCCATGTCTGATTTTATATGGTCAGCAGTCTTTTTTCTTTTTTTTTTTTGTTGGTCAAACTATAAATGAATCACTTACTCCCCAGGGTGGCCGTCTTGGACAAAGTGACAGATTTCCTCTTGTTTTTGGGCAAACTGCTCGTTGTTGGGCTCGTGGGTGAGTCATATTTTCATTAGTCTCGCAAAGCCAGACCAAACTACAGCAAGTAGTATGGTCTGGAAGCACTCCGTTTAAAGCCGTCTATTCGGGGGGAAACTGGGCTGGCCTGTTTTTATTTATTTAAACCAATCACAATCATCTACGGCGGGGCTAACCCCGGGAAGCAGCCAATGGAGGCGTAGCGTTGTTTGCCGACGCCAGCGCTTAATAGACGCTGGCGGGAGTGGTCAAGCCAGACTATATTTTCATTAATCATTTACAACATTTCAGACTAGAAAAATCTTTCGGAATGAAAATGTGTTATATAGTGTGCATTGATGCTGCTTGGTACAAGTGTTGTATTTAATCATATAAACCTATTGACTGATGCAATACATTAGTAAAGCATTTGACTTTTTTTCTGCATTAAAGTTTAAAACTGAAACTTCACCGGTTATTGCAAGGGGCTTCTTCCCAGCCAATCACTGTTTAAACAGAGCTAGTTTGCTCTAGCTTTTGTACTGTGCTATGTCATATAGTGGGACTGAATGGGCCTCCATAGACATTAAGACAAGAAATAACTCATAATACATTGTAAACTGTCATCGTAATGCACCTTTATTTTGAAATGTCAATGCATTTTATACAGTGGCTGGAATATGGGGGATTGTAACTCAACTCATGCTATCTCTGTATTAATATAACAGCCCTCTTTTATGACGAGCGATAATTTAACGTGTTACACCAAAGTTAGAGTTTTTTTCTGGTCTTTGGTTCACAGGGGTCTTTGCCTTCTTTTTCTTCTCGGGGAGAGTGAAGGCCTTTGAGGATACCGCTCCACACCTCAACTACTACTGGGTTCCCATCATGGTGAGTGGGAGATGGTTCTCTAATAATGAGTATAATTAATGCTTCTCTGCTTTTCCATTTTTATCTCTGAATTTATGATGTTGTAGTGTGCGCTTTTTAAATGACTCGTGTATGTTGTTGTCCTCACCAGACTGTGGTGATCGGCTCTTACCTCATTGCCCATGGATTCTTCAGTGTGTACGCCATGTGTGTGGACACACTCTTCCTCTGTTTCTGTAAGTAGCACTTCCTCAGCCATCGTTAACTTCCATGTATTACCTACATATTATATCCACGTGTCAGTTAGGACTCTACAAAAAATGAAACAATCATCGCAGACAATGTTGCATTGAACCAAGTGATTGAGGTAAAATGCAAAGCCTTAATGAATCCAAAGTTTCCTCACTGCTTCAAGTCTCGCATTGCTTTTGGTGTTGGGCTGTAAACTAATTCTAAATGGCATGCCATGAATGTGTGGGCGGGGGGGCAAACGCTTGAAAATGTCACCTTTTTAAAAATAACAGTCTGGTGCTTAGTTTGTTAATCTGGGAATTGCTTCTGCTTGGTGTTAAATTGTTGACTTTTTATAAAATGCCTGTGGGTGCCTTTTGCTTGCTTGCCATTTGACTTTCTTTCTCTTTTTGTCTCTCCCTCCTTTTTGTTTCTCACTTGCCACAATTCATTACTTCCCCTTCTTACTGGCTCTATAACACAATTCTTTTTTTTCTATACTAATCTTCTGTTCTATTCATTAACACGTACAAAAAAAAAAACACACACACACACACACACACACACACACACACACACACACAATATAAGGTGAAGACCTGGAGCGCAATGACGGTTCAGCCGAGAGGCCTTATTACGTGTCCGCAACTCTTCGTGAGATTCTGTGGGAGGACAAGTCCGAGGATCCGTCTTCGTCTTGGGCTCAGCAACCGGACGATAAGGACAACCAGCTAAAAGGACAGCAGGCTCAGGAGGAGCGCACAGCTTAGTTTTTGTTGGCCAAAGACACTGTTTACGAGTGTCGTCACTGAGTTACAGGCATAACATAGTCCTTGCTGCACTTATTGTAACTGATGTAGTTCAAGACTATCGTAAATTATGAGACTAAAAGGAGCTGGTACTTTGTGGTTGCCCATTGGGAAACTTTCTCCTTTGCACCTGTACCGCTCATCTGTCAATGGCACATAGTGGTGCAGCTACACAGAAAACCACACCTTAATGCTTCCTCTGTTCAGACAAGCGGTGCATATTTACATTGGTCTTATACTTAAACCCATGAAATCATGGGAACAAGATGTTTCAGATCGTTCTTAAACCCAGCCCGAAACATTGACTGCATATCTTTTGACAGTGTTTTTGTTTTCAAAACAAGTCAGCTTTAAACACTGAAAAGCAAGCAGAGACATCTTTTTTCTTTTTTTTTAAAAAAATGTACTCATGGTGCTAACGTTAGCTTAATTGGCTAACTATTGTAGTTACATCTTCCAGCGATGGGGCGTAGTTTTGGACTGAAAAAAATGGAGAGTCAGTGGATAGAAATGAAGGTCATGAGCAGTGTAAGGAAATGCATATAGACTGGTGAAGCAACCGAATGTAAGGTGGGTGGGGCTTTGCGAATGATCAATTGAACATCAAGCATGTGTATGAGCGTTCTGAAATGTGCTCAGGAATTTTGTACATAGGTAATTATAGTTGCACGATGTAAATGATAGAATAGTGGTTTCTTATTAAAGCTGAGGAGATTTTGCACTTCCTTCACTTTTACAAAATGGTGCGTTGAAATGTCTGGACTTGGTTTATGCTTCTCTTTATTTTGTTGGAAAACTGTCTCCACTGATTAAACGGCTTCCTCCTAAAGTAAATTCCCACTATCCAATAGAAACTTGAAGCCGCTCATGTGCCTATCTTGGTCCGTTTGCACATTTTAACCTACATTTTTTTTTTAAGGGAACCTAATTATTTTCAGTTTCTGCATCAGATTCACGTGAAATTAGTGCAGCTTCTTTAGTATGCTGCAGTATCAATGCACTTCGAATTTATGTTCACCCCAAGCCATGATTACCTGTAGAAAAATGAATGCCTTTTTTTATTTTTATTAAGTCAAGCGGTTTGCTCTCATGTTACTGTTTTTACTGTAAAGAATACAGTTTTGCACTCGGTACCTATTAACTTAGAATGTGCAACTGGAAGTGTAGTTGTATTGTTTCTCCACTGCATAAATAACAAACTATGTACTTGTCTATTGTCTGAACTATTGATTAAAGTTATATAATGTTTTTTTTTAATGCAAATGGAACTTTTCTTCTGTGAAACTTGAAACGATTCTTATTCTCTTTTCGTACACTAGATTTACTAGTTATGATAAAATGTGTAGCTTGATCCATGTTTAAAAAGAACTAGTCTCCTGAATATCTCTGCACCTCCAATGACTTAAAGTTTAACGCCATACTATTTGATCTCTTTTCCAGGTGAGGATCTTGAGAGAAACGATGGCAGTGCAGAGAGGCCCTACATGATGTCTGAAAGCCTCCGCAAAGTCCTCAACAAGAAGAACAAGACCCCAGTGGCTGATTAGTAGAGCGTCTCCGCTTTAACTGTAAGAGCCTGTGAGTGAGACCAGACTGTGGGCTGAAACTGCACTTTGGTTTTGTTCAGTGGAAACGTGCTTGGACAAGAACCTAAGGTGACGATCACTAGTGTCATGTTTTGTTATTACCAAATATTTAATTCCCATGTCTTTATCCATTTTTATTATTTTTATGAATCAGACACACTTTAAGTTTATCATCGTGTTTGGTCATTTGATTTAAAGCCTTGTGTATTTCTATTTTGAATATGTTTTTAGCATGTTGTACATTTTGATGAAAGATGGCGCTGAAATTGAGTGTTTTTACTACATGAAGGTTAAGCTTAAATGTAATCGAGGTTGTTTATAATGCGTTGTGCCTTTATCCAAACAGTTTTTTTTTTGTCTTTTTTTAAAATGTGTAATCTTATTTGAATACATATTTATCCTTATGTCACCAAAGCCATTAAAGTGCCACACACATAGTGGAGGTCTTATCTACATAAACATTAGCAACTTATGCTGTTGTAAAACTTTTTACCATCAAGCGTATGGAGAGAACTATAAATAAGAACCAAAGTAAAGTATTGTATTTTATGTATAACTGTTTTATGTTTGTGGAGTGGAACTGAGTGTTTTTGAAATAAAACATAGTTTTGTACATAATCGTGTGAGGCTGTCTCCCTCCTTGGACCAACTATTTGTGTCTGTTCCAAATGCAACTGCTCGTGGAGTCAGCGATTCTTGAGAACGCTTGTTGTCGAAATCAAATGTATATCTCCTCACGATCAGCTACCTGTCCATAATGTGTGTTTGCTAAAAAAAAAAAATCCAGTGTTAATACATAGCCTAGGCTTTGTCAAAGGGCATGTTGTTAATGTTTTAACCCAGTTACTTTTAGCTTTAAAGTTTAAAAAAAAAAAATCAAAATGTACTTTATTGCAGAGTGCACTTTAAAGCTAGCCTGTCACTGCCTGCCTACTAACTTCCGCTCAATTTTCATTTTCCTTCAGTAGTCAGTCTGAGGCTGCGGTATATTCTTATGTTGCGTTCCGAATTGCATACTCTTTATTTTTTCTATTCTACATATTACATCCGACGATAAAAATAATCTAGTTAGGATGCAGTAGGCATACTATTGGGATATTCTTTTACTCTCTTATTTCATCATGACATTGCGCCTTGATCTTGCCTCTTGCTTTTATATCCGTCGCATCCCCGTTTGTTTTCATATGGAGGCTTTGTCGATGTGACGTCACTTCACGTGCGCATTGGATTGTGGGTCAGAATCGCCCAAATACGATGCAGTTTTCAACACTAACAATCTTGGCCGGATGAAGTAGAACATCCGGGTACTTCTAACCATCCTAAATCTGGCCACAAGAATCGGGACATCCTAAATCTTTTTTCTACATACTATGTAGTAGAAAGTATGCGATTCGGAACGCAACCGTAAGTTTTCTCCAGCCAGTTTTTTGCCGGTCCAACCAGAGAGCAGAAGAAGTGGCTCAGAAGCCGGCGCATGACATACGTCACGACCAAACGTTATGAGATTGGTTGGTAGATCCAGAGTGGCACTGGGCAGAATCAATAGATTTAAACTTCAACAGACACCCGCCTTCAAGTGAGTTAACGTTTGTCAATCGAGCGATTCCAGACCTTCTATACAAATGAAATGAGGTACGATGGTCTTGTAGGATCAGGCTACTCTAAAGCTACAGTATATATTGCTCATATTATATTACACTCTAAAGCTACATGCAATGTTTTCATAACATTCATTAAAAGTATTAGTGTGTTCAGTGTTTTATACAGTCTCTCTGTATAACCTGACTGGTTTCAAAACTACATGACTCATCTTACTAAAGCACTTATGGCGATCTACCTCAACATGATAGACTCACAAACAACACTCACAGATTCCACCTGCTGTTCTACCATTGGCCATGAGATGGAGTGTGACATCCATGTGAAGGGTTCAGTTGGTCCCAATCTGCTCTCAGTGCAGGCCAGTCAGTATGGCAGAGGCAGGTGTTATATCCTGTGTGGCTGGCTGCTAGGCCTGCTGGATGAAGGTGTCAGATGACATGACGGCTGGTTTCGCCTTGCTAAGATCACAATCATGCCCCTGAAAGCCGTATCGGCACCTCATCGACAAGCAGCACATCACTAGTGCTGGTGCCTTGGCCGCTACTGTCATGCCAAAGCTTGCCCTGTGGGTGAACTGCTGACATAAGTCTAATGGGTTTGGCTTGTCTATCTGAGTTGGCTCTGTGATGTACTGATGAAGGCCCAAGGATGTTTCCCTCTGTACTCCACAAAATTAAGTTCCATTTTATGTATGTATTTTTTCTGGTCTTCTAACTACTTGGTAAGAAAGTCAATAAGTGTATCTGAATGTATCCAAAACATCAAACTATTCATTCAAATACAGAAATAAAAAATGACATGCACAAAGACAGCAGCAATGTTGAGCCATAAATGTCCATTGTCAGTGTTTCACAGCTAGAAGAGGTGCGTCAGACTAGTCAGTACTTGATTAGAAAAGACCAAGTTTGTTGACAGGAACATTCATGATTAATACAATGAATCATCGGCATATGGCACTTAAAAACAGCATATCATGCCACATTTTCCTACATATCACTCCCCATTGGCACACGTGTGACAACTCTTGACATTATGCCACTCGTGTAGTAACGGTATGCCTAATACACTGCTTTTATCACTACTGGCCCAATAGAATATAACACATTCCTAATATTTTTTTTAAAGCATGTATTACAGTGGTACATGAGTGAGGCCATTGTCCCAATAAACCAGTCGAACAGCAGTGGCATGTCAAAAACCAACATTGGCAGAATCACTTGACATCACTGTGTTTCAATACACGGGCATGTTGATAGTTTATTTTAATTCAGGACAAACCTCTGCTCTGAGATATTGTGTTTTCTGTGACCTGTGTCACATTACCCCCTTGTTTAGCCTGGACTCTCTGTGGTTTACATGGAGGTATAGCTCTCAACACAACGGGTTGAGTACTGTTTTCTTTTTATCACATTATGTGGCAAAGGATTCCAGATGACTCACCGGCATCGATACAGTTCCCACGGAATTGAACCACTTTTCATTTTGTTTGCAGTCAAACAGTGTGCATAATACAGGCCTGAACTCACAAAAGATGCTGTTTTCTTAGTATTTTTTTTTTTTTTTTTGCGTCAGAGGTGCTGAGTGGTTGACAGTGCTTGTTGGACAGTGAGGGCTTTTCTGTCATTCCAGTTTCCATGGAGAACACCTGAACAGCCTGAGTGGTTGAGTCATAAGCAGGAGTGGTGGAGTTCTTGAGAGTGATTGGTATGCACTTGATATGTGCCAACGTGGGCCCCCGGCAACCTGAACAATAAAAAATATGTCAACTGCCTTTCAATAAGCCTGATAAATGTTTCCATTTCCAACGTTTTTATGTTCAGTAATGTTGAATGATTGATGTTTTACCACTTTTTATTTTGTCTGGAGAGATTCACATTTTGAGAAAGCCAAAGGAATCAAGATCTGCTGTCATATGTTGAAGTTTGCATAACAGCGATCCAAAGGTCAAAAATAGTTGTTAAGGCATAGGCTCTTTATAAGAGTTTTTCTGTCATTTTGTCCACTTTATTGGACTACATGTGGCACTCAAGCTTAACCTACTGCAGGAAATGTCATTACGGACTTATGTGGAACACTGCGGCCATTTAGTCCTAATAATATAAGTATCTGGATATTGGCCTGAGACCAGAAATGGTTTTATTTACTTGACAAAAATCTGCATGAACAGATTTCTTTGGGGCCATTTGGGGGCTGCAAAACCAGCTTTAAACACAACATTGACATATTCACCGAGGGAAAGGTTGAATGTATTAGCCTACTGCTTATTTATACATTCTGCATACAAGGAGCAACATCAGCAGAGCGTAAATCGAGGATCTATTTTCTATATTCCTTTGAAGTCTTTGTTTCCCTTAGATCTCCTGAGGGAAATACTTGGTTCTTTGGCTACTAAATGCTACACTGTTTTCACTGGCTAGTTGCTGACATTGTCTGCCTGCTGTTTTGTGCTTGCCAGGTGGTGAGGGTTTATCATAGCTATAAAACCAGTGAAGGTAAACTGCAGAGTCAGTTGTTCATCGCCAATACAAGCAACTGATTGGATATTACACATGGGCCATAAGTAATTTTTTCTCATTCCCACTGAATAACCCAGCTTTAAGGAATTAACACACACAAACAATGAACACACCATACTGCAATACAGGCCGGCTCCTGTTATGAGGCTCATGAATGCTAAGAGTTTCAAAAGGTATTTGACACTTGTGATAAGAACGGTCTGTCAGCATTCTTTACCACTGCTGTAACCATTTGTGTGAGCTGTCCTCTGAAGTCTTTGGATTCCATAATGCAGAGCCCAAATGCTCCAATTCTTGTTGGTTGATTTTGTTTGTTGTCTTTCTTTCTGACAGGAGCAGCAGGGACTCATTGGCCAGCATTTCTTTTCATCAGACAATATCGCCGATTCAAAAGGCCCCTTCTCAATATCATATAGTACATCAGTACATAAGCGTTGTCATTGTTAGCCTGCTGACATTGGCTCAACGCACCACTAAGTACCACCCCACAAAGCTATTATATGGCTGTAGGCGCTTGTCTATGTGATGCCTATGGTTGTCCTTTAACTTGACTGAAAATGTTCTAGTCCACTGAAAACAACTGAGTTGACTGGTCTTTTAAATATAAAAACCTTTCCATAGTTACTAGGATCAAAATAAGGAATGTCTACTCTGCTCATACCTGCAGAAAAGTCCTTCACTTTAGCTTATACAACACATGAGAAGGCCTGAGATGTTAATTGCAGGTGTCAGTGGGGATCTTAATGGATGGTGTCACATTTGTTATAACACTTAGCGCTAAAATATGATACCATCGCTATCATGAATAAAAAAGGCACCTAATGGCGTCAGAGGATTCAAATCAGTGGCGTAAATGCTTTGGCTGGATAATGGAAACTTAATCTTTGCCAACATTTTAGATAAAAGTGTCTGGTGTCAGTCATTTCCAGTGCTTTTTTGAAGACACAAGATCTAAATATCACCCCAGCGGTGTACGTGTGTACAGGCCTTTTCTTGTAACCTGACCTCAAAATATTTGGAGTTAGTTTGTCACACAACTCCCCTGTGTTGCTCAGTGCTTTGTGTTGCCTGGCCTCAAGAGAGAGGCGTGTGGGTTGTTTGTTGTTCGTTACCTTCGGGTGCGAATAGGAAGACCACGCATCAGCTGTGAGGATGATGCAGCGCGAAATGTCACACACTCGGGAAACAACAGCCATCTTTCATAGAAGAGTTAAGCTTGTTTTCACTTTCTTGGAAAAGCCAGCATCCTGTGCTTTAGGTCAGGTTGTGAAGCTGAAAATACACACACACAAACACACACACACACACACACACACACACACACACACACACACACACACACACACACACTAGGCTGACGGACAGACAGAAGATCTTTCAAAGAAGACATTTAGCCCCTAGTGTGGGTCAAACTCCAAAAAAACAACATTATCCTACATTTCCCACAATGCAATGAAATATAAATACATGAATATGAGTTTGAGCAGCATCCCATCAGGAATCTTCACAATGCTTTCATTGTATTAGAGATATATATCTGGAATTCCCATGATCTCAGTTGTGTACATATCTTCACCATCGAGCAGTCATATGACCCTGACAACCTTTAGGCTTCTTAAATGTGCATGTGTTTGTTGTGTTCTTGTATGTCCAGAAGGCCTAGCAACCCAACCACCGAAAACAGGAGGACAACCTATTTTATAAGCAAGTAAGGAAAAGAGCAGTGACACATCCCCCAGGCCATTCGAGGATGTGGCTGTGTACAGTGCACACATGCTTAAAATGGACTTTTTAAGTGAATTAGGATTAGGGTTGGGCACCGAAACCCGGTACCAGTATGGCACCGGTGCCGACGTAAACGGTAGTAACCAGACCGAATAAGAACGAAAGTTTCGGTGCCTCATTTCGGTGCCGCCCCTGCTGTAGTCAAGTTTGTATTTTGACAGACTGATCGCTCTTTATGCCATGATCGATGAAGCATGTCCGCTCGCGGATGCTGTTCTGTGTACACCGAGAGGAGCATTACTCACCGGGCTGTGAGTGACGAGAAAGAGCCCGACCGTCTCGAGGAGCGCGCGAACGAGTGCTCAACAGTCGCTCACGTTCGCATTTTCAAAGACTGATCGCTCTTTATGTCAAGACTATTTTTGAACGCCAATGCAATGCATTTCTTTTTGCGAATGACACGCGATCTAGCAGTATTGTCACGCATGTATTAGGAACGTGTAGGCTGAAGATGAGGCAGCGGCCGCCTGCACGCTTCCTCCCGTCAGCTGTTAGTGCTGCCTTTACGCAAGGCGGTGGAGACGACCCCAAAAAACGGTCAGCGGCCCGGTGATATGGAAACGTTTAACAAGAAACTTCTTTTAAAAGGTAAATTTACCTTTTTAAAAGGTAAATTTACCTTTTAAAAAGGGTAACTACTCTTTTTTTGTGTACCTTATTGTAAAGTGTTACCAACTTCATAAAGACACACTTAAAATAACGATCTTTGCCCATACAAAAAGCTCTGACTTGGATAAGTGTATGGAGCGATCTCTGTATAAAACCATCCGGTAGGCTACATGTGTCTGATGACGGGCCGTTATATTAATAATAAACAGCGCGCTGCACAGTAGAACAGCATGTACATCTCGTATCCATCCTGAGAAGGCAAACATGAACATTTTTCTGCACAAAAATGGTTAATTTGACAAAGTTAATAGTTGTGGTCTTATCTTTACAGAAGACTAGGCTACTTCGTATTGTTTATGTCAGTTGAATTTTGTTTCAAGTTAAATGCAAATGAGCACTGTTAATATTCCATAAGGCTAACACTCTTCCTTGACTGTTTTCAGTCTGTGGTTCTCATTGGGTGTACTTATTCCCTTACTGTAGATCCAATACTGCATTTAATTTCATATGGGTTTTTATATAAGTATCTATTAGTTTTAAGGTGTTGTATTGTCCAGGTCATACGGAATCTTTCTGATCAAAATTATTACTTTTAGCTAAAGTTTTATTTTAAGATTAGATTACCTGGTAGTCTCCACATTAACCTCCATTATTATATTGTTTGAAACAGTATTGTTTTATTAGATAGTATGTAAATTGTGTGAATTTTTAAATAGTTCATTTGTAAGTTACTCGTAATTATATTGTTAAAGTTGATTGTGTTAAATGTGGCACTATTTATAAAAGGGCATTATTTTTTGACAACGTGTGGGCAATTTGAGGCTTTAAAGTACCGGTTAAAGTACCATTTAAGCACTGGAACCGTTTCAAAAGTACCGAGTAGTAACCGGTATCGGAAAAACCCTACCAGATACCCAACTCTAATTAGGATACAATCACAGTGGGAGAAGAAGCTTTACGATACTCTACATACAGTACATAAGAATAGCATTATACCCTTTCTTTATAGGTTCATGAGTATACCACCCTATAAAAGTACTCCCCAAGTATAACTTGTCCTACCCCCTTTTATTTATATACCTTATTCATAGATAATATAAATTTGATTGGCATGCATCAGTGTAGGCTACTTATGTGAGAGTGAACAATTAACCCCTACAATAAATACATAAATAATAAATATGCTCATTTTGAATATTTCCAAAATTATTGCTTTATAATATCAGTGCATACCACGCTACAATGGCTCCAAAGCAGCACCCCCTCCCCACACATTTCCACCCGAACACCCGGGCAGACCACAGCCTGTTGCAGACACACCTCTCTCTCTCTCTCTCTCTCTCTCTCTCTCTCTCTCTCTCTCTCTCTCTCTCTCTCTCTCTCTCTCTCACCCTCCTCCTACAGCGGACACTCCCAGCCGACATAAAGCCTTGAGAGTTTCCGCCAGCTGTCTGCAGTCAGTCACACACACTGAGGATTCAAGGCGTATCACTGCGCGGAGAAAAGGGAAGAAGAAGAAGAAGAAAAAAAGTTTAGTTTTGCCACAGACCAAAACATGGGAGCAGCTCTACGTGTTTATATAGAGGCGTAAAATGTAGCCGAAACTTTGCAGCGAAAGTCGTTCTTTGTAATTTTAATACAGGCGCGTTAATGTAGTCCCAAAGAAGATTTTTTAAAATATATGTATATAATCAAAATGCAGCCTTAAAAACTCGCTGTTCCGCGCGCTGGAAGCCGATTTTTCCTAAGTCAACAAATTCTGCCAAGATGGAAAGCATCTCTCCTTAGACGAAGACACGAGATGGGAAAATGGGAGTTGACAATGGTAAGACTACTACCGATTGTTATTATACAGGGGTGGAGAGATCGATACATGCTCTCAACAGTAGAGTTGTATTTAGGCTATCATTTATTTCCCCTTTGAATGTAAAAAGATGCAACTACATTGTTTTCGCAGCATGCACTAATAAGAAGCCCAATTAGTGGGCATTTGAAGCCACTTTTTCCTGTAATCTCTGTGTTGGGGCGACCTTTGGACACATGGCTCTGTTTAATGGAAATGTAATGTGGATATATAGTGTGTTGTCTATCTGGGAATCTGCAGCCCCACAGGCTGTTTGCACATTCCATTCCACTCACAGAGATATAGGCATCATTTATGTGTGCAAGGCTTAAAAAACCCCAGAAGAAGAACTGTTTCAGAAACTCCTAATGCTGTTCTGCATCCTCAATCTGTTGCATTGATAAAATGAAAACAAATTGAAACATTTAAAATGATAGACCATTGTGCTAATCTAGGTTGACAGTATGTAGGTGTATAATGTAAAAGGTTTAAGTTTGGTTCTGGTACTATGGTTTGGTTCAGGTTCTGGTACTATATTTGTTTGATTCTTCATTCATATCAAACACAACAGAAAAATCCCATGAGTGTGTATTTAGTGCTGATGTAGATGTGGCTGTTAGCAGTGCTTAGTGCCTCCATCGCTGCCACAGAGTAACCAGCAGAAGACACAATGCACAGTTCCCCCATCTGTGTATAGCCTAGTTGCTGTGATGGACAATGGGTTGATTTGTGTGATACTGGCTAGCACTGGCACACACGGAGGCCAAGCAATTGTCTTTTTTTTTTTTTTTACACAAGGTCATTTCAATAATCATTTACATAAGAGGATTCAAGTCCTCTCATGTGGAATACTGAATTTAAATAATTTTTGTGATGAGCACAGGCGGTGTCTTTCATCCCCTCTGCTGTGCACAAATACCCTTTAACACAAAGCTACCAGTTAACAAATACTATTTATTCAAGATATATTCAGATGGATACAAATTGGAAAGTTCATTATAAACCGTGAATGTCGTACTTGCTTTCATTCCGAGGCCTCTGTGTATATTTGTGAATCATTTGCATGGCGTCATGCTAGATTTGTAATGGACGCTTGGGGTTATTATATAACGCATGAGGCATTTAAAGGAGCATTGCACCCCTTTAGTGACCCCCTTTTGGAGTCTGGTTTCCTAATCATGCTGCTCAACAACTGAATGCAGCTACATAATGTGTTCTGTTGTTTTGGGGGATGCTTTTTCTGAAGTCTGAGCCAATGAAATGACCTCTGTTTGGGCTTGGGGTTTAAAACATTTAGAACATGAAGTTTGGGTTACAAATGGGGTCATGAAGTTTGGAAGTCATGGGGTTTTTATCAGGCAGGATAATGGGTGGTGAGGGAAATGTGGGATCCACTGTTTTCAGAGCTTCACTCACATTGGTAAAAAAATAAATAAAAAAAAGTCAGGATAACTCCGCCTCACCTGCTAAGATTTGAATTTTTTTACTTTGTCTTTCACAAGACTCCTCTGTTAAAGTGTAACACTAACTCACATAACTGAAGTGTTTTCTATAATGAGGATGAAGAGGGCAGATGTGGGTGTCTTCAGGTGGAATCAATGCATATCTTGTGTTCTGCGTGTGAAAGGACCGGTGTTGTTAAAATGTCCCCCTTGAATTTGACTTACTTTACATTTTTAGAGCATTGACCTGACCTGTAAATGCAGTATGTTCATTCTTCAAAGGTGGTAGCTCATGCAAACAAACTAAAAATTGATTATTCTTTTGCTCTTTTTTTTTTGCCAGAGCTGTGCTTTGTTTAAACTGTGAATGATTAAAAGCCTGAACAAGGCGCTTCCTATTCATATTGATCAAATCCATTTTAGGTGCTGCTGCTGAGTATATTGGCGAGGCGATCGCTGCTAAATATTTATCTAATATATCAAACAAGCTCTTATCTGAATATGTAATAAAGAAGCAGTAGGCCCTTTGTTTGAATACAATCACAACATTTGGTGCCGAGCAGATCATGTGATGAGAGTACAAGCTCCCTGACATTTAGGCAGTGTTTTGCATTTTGTTTGGTGTTTACTGTTTTTTTTTGTTTTTTGTCATGTACCATTTTAATCCGCCCAACTTTTCTATAGTCTCGTATTTGTCCACAAACATTCATGTGAACTTCGAAAATTCTGGGAAACCTCAGGTCGCTTGGTTGCTGTGAAAAAGTAGCTAACACCCGCATATAAAGTGGAAGAACATCTGATCATTATCACCATTACACACCAACCTGTTTGTGCAGTCACTGACGCTTTTCAAATGATCGCTGTGCGTGTCAACAAATATTACCAGTGTAGTTCATATGGGATCAGCCTGTGGGTCTCTGTGGTTTGTGTGTCACATGTTTTCGTGTGTGTAGGCTCACCTGGCTGTTTGGTCATGCTGCTATTTTAAACCTCCTTATGACCCTAACGTTTTGACCAGTAACAGAACTATTTATACCTTTGTGTACTTGACCAGTATCTCTATATATTTCGAGACGCAATCGATGGTATAAGCGACTCCCAAGGTGTGAGTGTAAACTCTTACATTTCTTTTTATGAATAAAACACATACAAAACACTACAAAAGGAATACAAAAATATAAGATAAAATAAACGCGAAACATGGCGTATTCTACTATACAGGTTTCTATGGCAAATAACAAACTGAAAATTAAAGTTATTTGAGGTGTCAAGTAGGTCTCTTCAGAACAGAAAAGGCTGCCACATTTGTTTAAACCTCTTTGCTTCCCCTGAAATCTCATATAGAATTTTCTCCATATGTAGAGTACTGGAGAACTCTAAGAGCCAGATGTCAAAACAGGAGGCTACCTCTTGGTTCTAAACCTTTTTAAGAATATTTTTCCCCCCGCGATCACCATCCCATACTGGATCGACAGAGCTTTCCATTGACTTAAAGTTGTCTTGAACCAGCCTATAGACTGGCCGTTTTTCTGGGTTGGGAGGATGGAGGATGTGACCGTAGAGACATCTGAATAAGTGAGTGTAAACTTTAAACATTTTTGTCCCCAGAACCCAGTGCAGGAATGGGGTGAGGAGATTGAAGATGGCGCAGTCTATGGGGTGACACTGCACCGGGAGCCCGTCCTGTCTTCCCCATGCCCTGGAGACGTGACTAGTCCGGGCCTGGCTTTTGTCCAGTACAGAACCTGTAAGGTGCGGCGCCTGAAGGCTTCTACCCTGAACCGGCTGGTCAACCACCTCCTAGACCCCGGCTGCCAGGAGCAGGACTATGGCAGGATCTTCCTCTCCACATATAGAACCTTCACCAGTACCTCAGAGCTCATTGAGCTGATCTTCCAGAGGTAATATACTGTCTGTCACACTGAATGTCCTAGTTTTGTCTGTTTTTTCTTTTGTTTGTTTGACAGTTACATCACAATCCGTTAGCTGTAGAGGATTTGGTTGGTGGTTTTTGATTTCTGGTTAGCTAGATGTTTGCCCATGCAGCTGGCTGTAGCTCTATGTTCAGCATGAGAGTCTCATTTAAAAATGGGGTCAGCGATTCTGGAGAATGCTCGGTTTTTTTCTTCCAAAAGAGTGAGTATCTCTTTACGATCCGCTGTCTGTATACACTGTGTGTGTGTTGAAAAAACAAAATCCAGTGTTAACACATTCTCTGTAAAGGGGCACTTTGCTACCTACTTTTTGACAAAAAGGGATTTTGACAACAGGCGTCCTCCAGAATCAATGACTCCACCTTCAAGTCTCTGCAAGAAAGGAAACAAAAGTTCAGCCTTATTTCTTAAACATGATGAGTCACTTTTCGTGCTTGATTTTAGGAAAACAACTTTGTAATAATGAGTAGCTTGCAGGTGCTCATTACCAGGAGGCTTTCAACAACAACAATTATGCACAAGGCGCTTTTAGACTGGGGTTGGCTGCAGAGCAAGGACAAATAATGATTGAAAGGAATCGATTTGATATTTAAAAAAAAAAATAAAACAAGTATGTACTAAGTATCGTGTGTCTTATTATGTTTTTTTCTCTTACATTATTCCCTGTTTTTCCCCTAACAGAGACAGTGTTGCTTCAGCTCTGGGCAACAGTGAGTGCTACAGAAGGTAGGTGGATGACCTTTTAAAAGATTAAATAAAATAAAACTCAAATTTAAGTGTGCTGGAAACCTTTTCTAGTTAGTTTCACGAGTGTGTCACTCTGGCTGCAAGTGTGATTTAAAGGGTTAACCTGTAACTTCTCTCCCTCTGCCTCCTCAGCCCTCTGTTGGCCTTTGTCCAGACATGGTTGGATGAGTACAGTGAGGACTTCAGGGATCCTCCCCTGCACACTGCACTCAAGCTGCTACTGGACCACCTTAGCATAAGCTCGGCGGTCCACTACGACATTCGCACCCAGCCCAACTACTGCTCGTTGGCTGGGCAAGCTGATGAGCTGCTCAGGACCTTACAGAAAGAAGGTGATTCTCCGCCACATGACATGTCATTAAAAGTGATGAGGCCAGTTTGTCTGCAAGCCACAAACCATTATGGTAGAAGTCAGCAATGTGGGAAAAACCTCTCCTCCAATACTTTAAGCCAAGGCTCAAACTCTGTTGAATTACGCTTTATGTGTTTACCTTTTAGAATCTGAGACAAATGTGAGTCTTGCCCAGGCGGAGCTGGATCTAGATGAGGAGGGTTCCACCGATGAGGATTCAGGCTGCGAAAACTTTCCCGAACTAGGAGGCATCATGGATTTCTCCGCTGCTGCCATCGCCGAACAGCTCACCCGAACTGACTCTGTAAGTGAGCTATGTGGGCTATGTTTTTACGTTCCCAACATTTCTCTGGTTTTACATCGATGATTAGAGGCTGACTATAGTTTTTTTTTTAATGGGGTTTCAGGCTTTGTTTGTCAAAGTGGTGCCCTACCAGTGTCTGGGCTGCGTGTGGTCGCAAAGAGACAAGAAGGAGAACATTTCCCCCACCATCCGGGCCACCATCGCCCAATTCAACGCCATCACCAACCAGGTCATCCTGTCCCTGCTCTGCCGGCCGACAGACCCCACCTCCAGTCCCAATGCCTCTCGCCGCCCCATCACTACACCCTCCCAACGGGCACGCATCATAGAGAAGTGGATCAGAGTAGCACAGGTGTGTGTGTGTGTGTGTGTGAGAAGTGCATAACGATTAGGCTGTATTCTTAGTTCTGACCCCTATAGGTTGCAACTGGCTTTTAATGTATGTGCAGACCTATTTTTATTAGAAAATACTAACACTTTGTCCAAGTGGACAAACCATCGACACAAAATGACGTGAATTGACTGAACGCAAGTGGTTTTCTCCTGCAGGACTGTCGCCGGTTGAAGAACTTCTCCTCCCTGAGGGCCATCCTGTCGGCCCTTCAGTCTAATGCAGTTTATAGGCTGAGAAAGACCTGGGCTTATGTCAGCAGGTATGGTTGCTTTATTGCCATTTATATATATGCCACAGCTGTTGTCGGTCTTTATAGTTTTGCCTGTCCTACATAAGCGTCTTTTTAATGAGGACATTGAACCCACCATCAAGAGCAATTGAATGCCACTGACGGAGCGAGTCAGCAAATTTCTGACTTTTGGCTGACCCGTTTTCATTTTCCTGGCCACTGCAGTAAGCTATTATAGTGTCAAGGATAAACTTAAGTAACTTGTTGGCTGTCTTTATGGTGTTGAGATCTGTTCATAGGCCAAGTAGTGTCATGTAACATTTTAACAACAGTTATTGAATAAAGGACCGGATTCTGGACTTAATAGCTGCGTGTTCACAACAATTTCTGTCTGTTTTTGTTTTCTAAAGGGAGAGCATGGCAGTGTTTGATAACCTGTGGGAAACCTTCCCTGACGAGAATTGTGTTCTGACCAACAGAGAGCTTCTGGTGGAGGTGAGGATGAAACCACTTGTTGCACACAAAACAGCCAACATTTACGGCAGTGTTTTAGTGTTAACCCTTTTTAAAAACAAAGGTCATTGGAACCTATTTGTTTTGAAAATAATACCATCTTCATAAGGATTCTCAAAGTATATGATCACACAAGCACAATATAACATTTGGAATATTTAGCATTTTCATGATCAAATTATACAACCTATGAGTAGCCTACAATTAATAGTCTGTATGTCTCAGTTATGCTTTTTGACTACTGAGCGCGCTAAGCTACTTGTTTATGGAACAGTTCATCCACAATACAATGTTAGGGTTAGCCAAGGTTAGCAAGCCATGAAGAAGAGTCATTTTGATTATAATAGCAGATACATATTAATATCAATTTATCAATTTTGTGTACAACTGGTTCACAGTAGGTACATTCTGTATAGCCTTTACCTGACAGCAGTAACTGATAAGGAGGAAATATTCATAATATAGATTTCTATAATGAATAGCACCTACAATTCCTTTTTTTCAATGGTCAACGTTTACAAATGCAGGTCAATCCTCTGCAGCTGTCACATATTTTCAGTCCCAGCAGCAGTTCATTTGAGATCAGGGTTGGGGGCTATAGTGAGTATGAACGTAAGATTAATAAAGTAACTAATACTACCAATAGGCTTGTACGGCAGTTTTCAGCACAGACATTTTTAAAATGTCAACACAGGATATGAACTGCTGATTTAAGAAAACAGTACAAAGAATGTTTCACATATTAAAAAAACATGTTTAGAAATGATTGTCTCCCTGAGCCCTCGGAGTACATGGATTTTTCTTTTTAATCATTACTCAATTTAATTTTTGAGTTAATATTTTGCAGAAATGTGTAACAGAGTGGAAACTAGGGGCCTTAAGCACATTGTGTTCCCTTTTTCTTCTTTTATGTAGTCTCTCCTTTAAGCGGCTCCGTCAGAGGCAGCTTGTGTCCAGTTACAGTGACTATAGGACTCTAAAGTCAATATATCATAGACAAGTTCTCTCTGCACACCTGCCAAGCAACCGGGACTAGTATTTACTGCTTCACATTATCATTAAAATACATAAAGAAAATGCCTGAAAGTCCCCCCCCCCCCTCAAGATAATTATTAAACAGGATGTCCAAGTTGATGAATCATGTTTGTATTGAAGAACTTGCTTCATAATCATACACTTTGCTCTAAGCCCCCTTGTACGTGTGCATGCATATATTTGTGTGCTTGTACTTATGAATGCACATGGTTGCACATATTTTTTTTTTCTTTACGTCTGTCTGCAACCTCCAACTGAATGTGTCTCTGTCTGACCTACTTTGACAGGATGGAAACCAAGCCACGGTGGATAACATTTCTCCAAAGATATCCAAGCGGACTCCGATCCACAGACAGATGGTAAGCCATACTTCAGGTTGAGAAAAGAGGGGAAGTTTTTGGGAAGACATAACATGAAGCCCGGTGCCATATATCACTAGGGGTATACTTTGACCTAAAATTCTTTAGCATCAACCTCCCTTTTCCTCCATTTGCCACACCAAACTGTAGTTATAATGTTGGAAAATATTCTCCATTTATCATGTGACGTTGTCTGGGAGCCATTTATACCTTATGCAGGGGTTACTTTAGGCCCTTCAGTATTCCATAACTCCAAAAGACACAAGTGGGCTGATTTCTCTCTCGGTGTGGTGGGTGGTGTGTCTCCTATCTCCTAGCATGGCAGAGACCCAAACCTATCTTTAGCCTGGCTCTGTGTTTGAACAAGTTTCGAATAGCCTTAGATCATCAGGATTATAGGACAGTAATAATAGACGTGTCCGGGGTCTTTTTTATGAGTCAAATGCATTGCACAAGTCCCCCTGGGCTGTAACTTGAGCCATATGGAAAACTACTGCTGTTATTCTGATGGGCAGTTGTGCTTGCTTTCTTTTCCCGCAGAGTGCCTCCAGCGGGGTGGTTCCATACCTGGGCACCTATCTGACTGTCCTCACCATGCTGGACACCGCTCTGCCAGACAATTTAGAGGTAGTAGGACATATTGTTAGCAGCTCTGCATTATATTTGATAATATTGTTTTCATATTGTGCATAATTCTATTATATTATATATATATATAAATATATATATATATATATATATATATATATATATATATATATATATATATATATATATATATATATATATATATATATATAGTAAATGCTTCAAGGGTTGTCAACTATACTTACAATTAAAGTGCAGTATGTAATAGACTATTTATGAATTAATTATTAATATTCTGCTTATAAATGCTATATAATATGGGTTTTGAGTATTGGTGGTTTCCTTTTTTTTCTCTTTGATCCAATATATCAAAAGGGCGTTTATACACTTTGAGTAATGCAATGAATAAGTAGCGTACTAACAATGGACTCTTTTGACAGGGTGGGCTGATCAACTTTGAGAAGAGAAGGAGGGTAAGTGTTTTCCTCTTTGTGTTCATTTTTTCCCCCCTCCAATAGTCAGAAAGAAAGTGCAAAGGTGTCCACATAACATCGTGTCAGCAGCACACTACATGCTTGTGTGGCTGGGTGTGTGCAGTGTGTTTGCATTGTCAAAGTACAGAGACCCAGATTTTTTTTTCTCACACTTGTTCTTTGGTTCATGACATACTGAAGGCTATAGGGCCCTTGTGTTTATTCTTCACACCTTTTCAAACATTCACATTTCTCTTTAAGGTGAGGCACTGCAGATGAATAGGGTGATTGTTAATAGGGTGATATGTATAATATATATATATATATATATATATATATATATATATATATATATATATATATATATATATATATATATATATATATATATATATATATATATATATATATATATATATTTTTTTTTTTTTTTTTTTTATGGAACTTTGCCAGTTGATTAATTATATTAAAACAATATTTTTTTGCGTTAGTATTTTTCTTTCTTCAGCAAATTGGCAATAGGCCATATATACAGTGGCTTGAAAAAATATTCATACCCCTTGAACTTTTCCACATTTTGTCATGTAACAACCACACACGTACATTTATTTTATTGGGATTTCATGTGATAGAACAACACACAGTGGTGCATAATTGTGAAGTGGAATGAAAATGAAACATGGTTTTCAATTTTTTTTATAAATAAAAAACTGAAACGTGGCGTGCAAAAGTATTCAGCCCCCCTGAGTCAATACGTTGTACAATCACCTCTCACTGCAATAACAGCTCCAAGTCTATTTGGGTATGTCTCTACCAGCTTTGTACATCTACAGACTAACATTTTTGCCCATTCTTCTTTGCAAAATAGCTCGAGCTTCAGATTCAGCATCAGATTGGATGGAAAGCGTCTGTGAACAGCAATTTTCAAGTCTTTCCAGATATTCTCAATTTTATTTAGGTCTGGACTTTGACTGGGCCATTTTAACACATGACTATGCTTTGATTTGAACCATTCCATTGTAGATATGGCTGTATGTTTAGGGCAGTTGTCCTGCTGTAAGGTGAACTTTCACCCCACTCAAGTATGTTGCAGACTCTAACTGGTTGTCTGCCCTGTATTTGGCTCCATTCATCTTCCCATCAACTCTAACCAGTTTCCCCTTCCCTGCTGAAGAACAGGACCCCACAGCATGATGCTGCCGCCACCACCATGTTTCATTGTGGGGATGGTGTGTGTATAGGGCGATGTGCAGTGTGAGTTTCCCACCACTCATTGCATTTTGCATTATGGCCAAAAACTTAAATTTTGGTCTCATCTGACCTGAGCACCTTCCTCCAACCCTTGCCACAAACCATTCGGTGGACGCAGCATATGCAGATAAGACCAAACGTGAAGTTTCTGGCCTAAATGCAAAATGCAATGTGTGGCGGAAAACTCACACTGCACATCACCCTGAAAACACCATCCCTACCGTGAAACATGGTGGTGGCAGCATCATGCCGTGGGCTGTTCTTCAGCAGGGACAGGGAAGCAGGTCAGAGTTGATGGGAAGATGGATTTAGCCAAATACTCAAATACAGTTAGAGTCTGCAAAACACTTGAGACTGGGTGGAGGTTCACCTTCAATGAGGACAACAACCCTAAACATACAGCCATATCTACAATGGAACGGTTTAGATGAAAGCATAGTCATGTGTTAGAATGGCCCAGTCAAAGTCCAGACCTAAATCCAATTGAGAATATCTGGAAAGACTTGAAAATGGCTGTTCACAGACACTCTGCATCCAATCTGACACTCGGGCTATTTTGCAAAGAAGAATGGGCAAAAATGTTAGTCTGTAGATGCTGGTAGAGACATACCCAAATAGACTTGGAGCTGTAATTGCAGCGAGAGGTGATTCTACAACGTATTGACTCAGGGGGGCTGAATACTTTTGCACGCCACACTTTTCAGTTTTTATTTATAAAAATAATTGTAAATCATATTTCATTTTCATTCCACTTCACAATTATGCGCCACTTTGTGTTGTTCTATCACATGAAATCCCAATAAAATAAATGTACGTGTGTGGTTGTGATGAGACAAAATGTGGAAAAGTTCAATGGATATGGTTTTTAAAGAAATTAATTTTCTGCTAATTTTTAAGAACAAAATGTATCATATATCAGACAGTTCCCAACATATGAACAAATCCTTCTGTAATAACCTTCAGAATAGTGCTTGGAATGATTAACGAAAGTTCGGTTGATGCAAATGCTTTAGAAAGTTGAGATTTCTGGTTCAGAGTATTGAACAAAATAATTTTGAGATAATGGTTGATGGTTGAATGGTAGACATATTCAGACTCAGACGAACAAGGTTTAGTCAAATTAACACCACACACAAAATGTAAATGTTGGACATTTTATTTATAATAGTATAAAAGAAGACATGTTATGGAAGCTACATAGACCAGTGCTCGGAAAAATTATCCTTTGCCTGCCGTGTCTCGCCTTACGTAACACTTGTATAAAGCGTTGTTACCTGATATACATACATATACAAATACAGCTGTGTATCTCGTTGCTCCTGGCTGGTTATGCAAACAAACAAATGTCAGGGGTTAGGAGGACATCTTGCATTCTCCCTCTTTCTGTTTATTCACTGACACTTATCTCTCTCTCTCTCTCTCTCTCTCTTTCTGCAGGAGTTTGAGGTTTTGTCACAGATCTGCGTGTTGCAGGCTTCCAGCTCCCAGTACAACCTGCCCCATCACCCCAGAATCGCCGTCTGGCTGCAGGGACACAAGCTGCTCACAGACCAGGAGAGGTGAGCTGAAGGAAGAGTTTTATTTACCCTTTCATATAACATACCTGGGAATCATAAGCAGAGGACAGCCTGCTTGACAGCCCAATAAAAGTTTAGTTGCATAATCTGAAACATGCGCTGTAAAAAAGAAATTCTCCATGTGGAGTGGACAAATGAAGGTGTGTTGCTTTTTAATACATTTCCACTCAAAGATATGTTGCTGGGTGCAGCAAATTGATAAAAATGTCCCTGGCGTGATGCGTAATGGCATCAGGTTAGTTAATCAGTTTGTGTTATCAGTTGAGATGCGGGTGTAACCCCGTCACAGTTGGAGCCTTGTCACGAGTGAACCACTTGTTGGATATTTCTATTGCAAAATGTTTGTTGCATACTTGCTTAACCTAACCTGGTGCACTTAATACAATCTTTAACTGATACAAGAGAGGTGTGTGTTTGAAACTGAAGGGGAAACAAAGGGAAGCTAACATGAAGGCCGACGAGGCTTTATCGATAACAGGGAGTCTGCTACCTACAGGAAATACCAAAACAAAAATCCCCATGGAAGTCTTGTGCATTTCCTCTCCAAACACCTCACCATAGACCTTTTATATAATAGAAACAACAGTAGCAATTTCTTAGTTCCTTTCAGGGCAAACAAAAAAGTTTTTTTTCTTTTCAACTTACTACAGTTTTGAAAATATGAGCCTCCATTAAACAGTGGACATTTTATAATATGTAGTCTTGTCTTTCTACAACTAATTCAAGCTGCAACATTTTTTTTTCTTTTTCAGGTTTTGTTTTATTAATTAATTAAGAATTTACAATCAGAAACTTAACCCATTCTTTGATATCTGTTCATGATTACAACAAACTGCAGTGCACCCGGAGTACTTTTTCAACAAGATACCCCAGCTCAAAATGCATAGACCTGACAATTCACTAACAAGCTAAAGTGTCCCTCCCTACCTGAAAGCCTATATGGTGGAGGATCACGGGACTCATTTATGTTTTTATTGCAGCTATGAACTGTCAAGGCAGCTGGAGCCTCCGGTAGACTTGTGTTCGCCGACTCCCTGGAGCCATCGCACGCTCACAAAGAAACTCTCCTCGTGAGTATCATGCTGTGGTCTCATTTGGATATTTAAACAGCCAGAGTTGATGCACACATTTTACTGTAAGCACTGCCCTGCATGCAACGCTGACACACTGAAGTTAAAGAGGGGACAATTTTTTTTTAAATTAATTTGATTGATTTGCGTATGCGGTGTACTTCATACACAGTAAAAAGATAAAAAAAAAAATAAAGTTCAATCTCTCTCTCCAGTCTCCTGACAGTGACTGATGGTTCGAAAAAAGTGCCAGCGGACCAGATCAGCGTGTCATCTTGTGGGTCCAGTGGATCTGAGATGGAGGATCTCTCCTGCACAAACTCAGCCTGTTCCATCAGACTCCAGGTAAACAGCCGTGTGTGTGTGTGCGTGCGTGTGTGTGTGCCTTGTCTTCTTTCTTTTTCTTTCAAACTTTATTTGGTAATTTTTTAAGGATATAAATAACACAAACTATACATAGACATCCACACAAGATGAAGAAAAACATGTACATATACCCCTCCCCCCACAAGGCCCAAGAAGAAATAATAATAATAAGCACAGAATACAAAAATAAAATACCATATAAATGCCTTGTTTTCTGTCCATCCTCTGTCCTCAATCTTACCAATGGTGGTGTCTTTGTAGAAAGCTTTGTTATGATTTGCCTTCATCTAATATAGCCTATTTTATTTATCTATTTATGTCGTCTGCTTTTATTTACTTTTTATAACTACTTGTATTAGTTATTTTATTATAATTGTATTCATTTCTATCTAATGTATTTTTACTATGTATATTTATGTTTTTATTAATCACTATGAAGAGCTTTTATTTATTTTATCTCTTTATACAGTCTCTTGTATTTTTTTTTTACTGATGATGGCGTTTCCTCTTTGGATATGGATGGGTGGGAGGGGGGGCTTGTTTTTGCATGTGTGCATATCTCTGGGTTTGTCGTGGGACAGTAGGGGGGGGGATTGTATTAGGCACTTTGTGTTACATTTGATTGTATGAAAAGTGCTATGTAAATAAAGTGTGATTGATTGATTGAATGGTTGTTTGCGTAGAGCACAATGTCCACTCTTTGCACTTCACAAACAAACATCCCATTTAATAGTCCAAACAAACCCTGAAGCATTTCCATAGAGAAGTAAAACACACAGGCTGGCTTATAGAATTTGGGAAAACTTGTATCATCACTCTTAAATGAGGATCCTCTTTGAATGGCCATCGAAACCAGGCGCAAGCCCTCAAAAAAGTCGAGTATCAATTGAGCCGGTCCTTAGCTCAACTAGAGTAGGCTTTGTAAAATCTGAGTTATCACTGCTGCACAATGGATCAAAGGCTTTATTGTTGTCTCGCACCACAAATGCTATGATGACCATATATTTACCAGGGCACTCATCCTAATATTCCTCCCCATCTTCCCCTGCAGTCCTTTCACAGCTCTTGCGGCAACGTGTCTGAGGCCTTCTCTTCGTCCTCCTCGTCCTCCGTTGCCTCCTCCTCCTCTGACTCCCCTGTTCCCTCCATCTCGTCCTCCTCTGAAGGCCAGACCGAGCCCTGCCCTGCCCCCACTCCCTACATCGGAGCACGGCCCAAGCCCCCCGAGGCCTTGCACCACAAGCGCTCCGTCTCCATGACCTCCCTGCCCGTGTATAACCGGCAGGTGGCTGACTCCTGTATAGTCAGGGTTAGCGTGGACCTGGGCCACAACAACGGCAACATGTACAAAAGCATCCTGGTGAGTTTATCCTCAGGTATTGAATGTAGGCAACACTTTACAATAAGGGTACAGTGATCAACTGTAAATCAATGCTTACGCAATGCTATTTACCGGTTAGTTAATGTTTAATTAACTTACTGTTAATGCTAAGTTATTAACTGTTAGTCAATGTTTGGTAAGGCATTAACTATGCCAATTTAACTAATGCTTAATACCAGTTAGTTAATGCTTATTAAGCATTTCCAAATAATTTATTTTTGGTACTAATGATGTTTAGTATGTATTTACTAAGCATTAACTAACAGTTAATTAATGTACTATTATTATAAAGTGTAACCTGAATGTATCCCACTACGTGTGATGCTCCTTTTACATGTAGACATCACTACATTTTCTGAGATAAATGTTGTACTTGTACTACATTGACATGGCAACTAGAGTTGTTAATCACGTTCTGTTGAACATTTTTTTGTCTTTCATTAGTTGACCAGCCAGGACAAAACGGCACAGGTGATTAAAAGGGCATTGGAGAAGCATCACCTGGAGCATATGAACTGGAGGGATTTCACCTTGACACAGGTCATCTCCCAGGAAAGAGGTGAGACTGATCAGACTGACTCTACTATCAAAGTGAAATGTATTGAAAGTAAAGGGGAAAAAAACTCTTTCTTACGATCTTTTTTCCCCTTTTCAGAGTTGCTCATACCGGACAAAGCAAACGTCTTCTACGCCATGTGCACGACGGCGAACTTTGACTTTGTTTTGCGCCAGTTCTCCAAAGGCCAGAAGAAACCACTGACAGCCACGTCTAGCCTCGGACGCTTCACAAAGTAGCACACCCTATAGTCTGGGAATTCTGCACCTGGCAGAGGAAATGAGCTCATGACGGATACATGGGGACTTTTTCTTTTGGTAGTTTTTTTTTTACAAGGAAAAAAATGTGTTCTGAAAGATGGTACATCCCTTTATTTAGGGGGGATGCCAAATATTTAAATATGTGAATATTTTTATGGTATATATGGTATCGGTACAACTGACAAGTTGAGGATGCAATAGCACTTTATGAAGAAGAAAGCTCACCTCAACAGAAACTGATGGAGCTTAACCCTAACCCAAAAATACATCTGGATCGGACATGCTTTTATTTCCTATCGTAATAAACTTGGTATGGAAAAATGTGCTCATTCCTTGATGCATTTGATTGATTTTTAGCTCTTGAGACTGCTGCTAGACGTATCTCCCAATAACGTTATGGTTATGAAGACGCACAGAAACACCACCCCCCCAGAGAGTGACCTATATATACATTGACAAATGCCTGGACATTTCACGCACCCAACGCAGCTGGGTGCCAATTATAACCTGTGTGTTTTAAAAAGGGAAAATGGGTCAGACATAAAGGACGCACAGTCGGCGTTGGACTCCTGGGGATCATGGGGATGTGTTGGCCCGGTGTGTTGCCGTGCAGGGGACGTTCTCATCAGGGAAAACTATGTTCCTGTAAAGTCTCAGCCGCTGCTGTCACACTGTGCAGCCTGCAGCCCCGACTGGAAGGATGGCATTCCTGAGCCATGGGTTACCATGACGGCAGCAGAGACTTTGATGGAAGGGGAGATACAACTGCAAATTGCTGCTGTATCTAGATGTAACGACAATAAGAGTGAACTGTGTGAGAGAGAGTGAGTGAGTGCCTTCACTGTTCTGAGCTAATTTGAATCTTTAGATTTTTTGTATTAATTTCACTCTGGTTCACTTTTATGTCATTGTTATCTCACTGTTGATATTTGCACCTTCTTTTGATGAACACTGGGATGACTCACTGGTTGGATTTAATTTGTCAATTGACTTGGAGCGTAAAGTATTTTTTGAAAATCAAAAGTTTATTTTGAAACTGCTTTGATTAGTGAGGTTGTTATTTTAGAAATGTCTTATTCTACAATGTATATTGAAATATTTGAACAATATTTGAATGAGTTTTTAAAAAATTTTTTTTTAATGTAAATTGTATATAACAAATTAGGTTCAGACTTGTGAAGCCTGGATGTAACTGGTGCTTAAATGGCTTGGTTAAAAGCCGAACGGTGAGTTGAGTGATGCTATCATTTCAATGACGACAATTGAGGCCGAGACTCGAGTTAGATAGTTGATAGCGATCATATTTTCTTTCATCTTAAAGTTGGGAGTATTCGCAAGAGATGAGTTGCTCAAAATAAAAAGTTTTTTGTTCAGACACTTTTGAAGACACAGATTTACAAACACACGAAAGTATCCATGAACTGATATATTTCACACTATTGATATTTTCCAAATAAATGTATTTTCATTCTGACTTGTCTTGACTGGTTTCTGCTATTAAGCTCAATGTAAACTATCATGGATAAAGTCTTTCCTTTATGATTTATTATAAAATCCTTACATTTCCTCCCCATTTGTCTTTTTATGTAGATTCATCTTCACTTTTAGACCCTGTATGTTTTTTTTTTAAGATTACTTTTTGGCATTTTTACGCTTTATTGATAGTGTAGAGACAGAGTTGAAATGGGGTAGAGAGGGGAGTGACATGCAGAGAACGACCGCGGGCTGGAATCGAACCCCGGTCTGCTGCTGGCCGAGGCCCATGGGGGGGGACGCCCTACCAACTGAGCCCCCTACCCCCTGTATGTTTTTTAATCATAGAAGAGCTTAAGATACATTTTTATCTCCCAAATGCAAGCCATCATAAATTGTAACATACCCCAACAAAAAAGGTTTGTGCAAGTTTTTAGTAGTGTACTGTCTTCTTTTGATTATTGAACCTCATAACACATTAGGCCTATAGGCAGTGTAGAACATGATATAAATTACCTACTGTAGGCCTAGTCATAAGGTGTATTACAATGAGAACAATAACATTTACAAAAATAATATAAATCAATACAAAATATAGAGTGTATTGTACAACATGCTACGTTTCTATACAAAGGCAATCATGAGTTTTAATTTTTATTATTTTTTTGGGAGTCAACAAAGCTTTTTTCTTCATCTAATCTTCATTTAAATGAACTCTAAACAAGATTGATTTCTGAAAGCTTGAGTCTTTTTTGATAGGGAACTCCTTGTTGTGTGTGTGTGTGTGTGTGTGTGCTAGCATATAGGCCAGCAAACACAACAATTAAGCAAATTATTCAGGGTAAATCCAATACGTCTTTTTAAACTTTTACAAGAAATTTTACTTCCCTTTTTTCTTGATTTAAAGAATTACAGCAGAATAATAACTCCCATTGGAAGTGCTTTAATAAACATTTTAAACGTTTTATTTTTGCGGTTTTTGTTCACCTGCTTCGTATGACGTCAGTGACCCATGCAGTCGCTCGTGCTCGGAAGGCTACATCGAGGCCTCGCCAATCCTGAACGTGTTCTATATCTATGCTCCTGAAGGCCCTATTTTTTTAAGTAAAAAATAAAAAAACACACACCTTAAACCACCTAAATGTGTGTCTGCCATTCGGTAAAATGCGTTTTACTAATTGAAAAAAACATTTTCTACGACGTGTTAACTACCACACCTGCACCAGTAAAGACCCAACATGTCCTCCTAGAGCCAGACACGACGAAGGAGAGAAGCTGCAGTTATAAAGGTAAGGCAAAGAGCGAACCACTTCTAACTAGCTAGCTTAAATTTAAAAAATGCCTTACCGGCCACATAGTGGAGTAGGTCCTTTTATAATATGTCCATGAGTAGGTCAAGTTTTTCATGTTTACAAAACTCTCAACAGTTAAACGTCGTCACTAGATGGCGGCAGAGAGCTATATGATTAGCCTGTTGTGAGCTCATTTACCAGCACATTGTATTGACATGGAGACGCCACGCGGGTGCAGAAGAGTCTCACGTTGGGCTCTTTGATATATTTGGCAGTGAAGTAGCTTTTGTGTGAAATAAAGATGTTTTTATTGTGCAACAACAACCAGGCGGCCGTTGCATAACCTGAGACCCCTGGGGCACCCACCTCTTCATTACATCAAACCTGATAGTGAAGTTTGCTTTAAGTGGAGGGGATTTTATAACCCCTTCTTTTTTATATTCCAAAAAATAATGACATCTCCATGGACTGAATCCAGCAGCTCCTCACCTGATCAGATGATCCGTTCAGTCCAGGGTTTTTGACAGGGCAGACCTGAAGAGAAATTGAGGGTTGACTACCATTCTACCTTTTCAACTTACTTGGCTGATTCAGACAGACACTCACGACTAGATGAAGACTTGCCTCATGGTGTGTGTGTGTGTGTGTGTGTGTGTGTGTGTGTGTGTGTGTGTGTGTGTGTGTGTGTGTGTGTGTGTGTGTGTGTGTGTGTGTGTGTGTGTGTGTGTGTGTGTGTGTGTGTGTGTGTAAGAGGGGGACGCACAGGTCAGCAGTTCTGGAGGTGATACAGGACACTGCCCCTCACTTTCTCATGTATTATGCATGCCTGTGATTTCCGGACGTGTGTATGAGAGCTGCATGTAGTCATGGAGGCACTCGTATCGACAGCTGCCCTTAGCCCTGGGACATTCAAACTAGTTTTTACCAGCCTATACGAGCAGTGTTCTGCAGACCAGACGAAAAGCTTCAAGGTCTTATCTGGATTTGGCCATGAAATGGGCGTGTAGCGTCTCTCTAATGAGGATTGATGAGACGTGGAGTTGACTTGCCAATACAATCGATGATCTTCACCTCTGTTGACCCAAGAGTGTGTGAGGAAGTCGGAGGCGTTTCAGGTTCAAGGCTGCAGCTTGCATTCTTGAAGCGAGTTGGGCAAGACAGAGAAGCCATTTTTTTTTCAAACAATCATTGGCCTGTTGTTGAGCTTCTTGTTTCCTCACACAGATGTAATATCAAGATCTCAATATGGTCATGGACTATTGATAGCAAATCAAAGGGGCCGGCCAAGCACAATGTGTGAAGACATCAGGCCCTGTGTATTGGGTAATAAGGAAGTAGTAAAAACAAAGCAGCATGAGGATGGTTAGTTTTGTATCAGAGGTCATGATCACCATTTTTCTTTTTAGTTAAACCTCCTAATAGGCACTTTGAAATGTTTATGAAATGGTCTCATTCTTTCCTCAGATGATCATAAATGACCTGCAGTGCAACAGCAATCAAGGCCATCAGTGAAACAGTTTTTCCAGGGAATTTACAGCTGGGAAAAAGCCTGTGTTTCCCGAATCCCGACAAAATACTAAATCAAAGTTTATTGTGCTTCCCCATCATCATCATATTATTATTAATCTGACCTAGTCGCGTATGAATACATTTTCCATCATGGTTCTCTCTGTACAACTCGCTTCCTAATCAAGTGTCCTCAAGCTGTCGCCACAAGCTTAGGCGCTGGTGTCATAAAAACACTACCGCTTTCGTCTAAAGCTACCGCTAGAATCAACAGAAACTCAATGCTCCTCGTAAGTGATATATCATCAAAATATTCAACAGTGTTGTCACATTTACAGTAGCATTTCTTCCTGATATCGTATGAGAGTGTGGAAGCCCCCAAAGTTGTAGGCAATAGTTTCATCTGATCTCTGCTCGAGCAAAGCCAGTAAAGCTGATGACAGACAGCTACCCCTCCATGCCTCACCTGGACTGCTGCTCTCCCCCTTTGGAAGACACAGGCATTCAGCTGACTTTACAACTTGCACGTGTGTATTTGTGTGTGTGTGTGTGTGTGTGTGTGTGTGTGTGTGTGTGTGTGTGTGTGTGTGTGTGTGTGTGTGTGTGTGTGTGAGAGAGAGAGAGATATTGAATGTGTGTTGATGGAAGTCAGTGAGTTACTGCCATGTTTTGAATTTTTTTTATAGATGTCACACATGTGCCAGTGGCTGTAAAAAAAGCCAGCTGCAAGCCCTGTTTGCATAGGTGATGATATCTTTCTTCCCTATTTTCAGAAGAGGAACCGGGGCGTCCTGACCCTGTACACATTCACACTAAACACCATGAGTGACAGTCGTGCCTGTTTGCCCTCATGCAGCCCTTGATATTCTTGGCAGGTGCAGATGGGTTGTGCTATGTGTTTTTCAATATAATGATAGTGGCCACTGCTTCTCTATAAAGTCTTTAATGACTTCACGTGACCCATCCTTATACTGAGCAGAAGGCTTTCAATTGTGTAAATCATGATCTTCTTAGTTAACAGCTTGTAATGTTTGTACTCTAATAAATGAATACAATTCATATATTTATTTATACTAAATAGCATGTTGTATCGCTGCTCTTCTTAGATTAAAACCCACATTGTCCTGTTTGAGTGACTTAGGGAAAGAACGTGGAGTTCAGTGAGAAGAACACTTACGTCATATTTCCTTATTAATAATTACTATGAATTAATACTGGTACAGGAGTTCATGTTTATCAAAGTCCTCAAGTGTGCCAGTTGTCAGCTCAGGAGAAGGCTTCAACACTTCCATTCCTTCCTCCTTCACTTGTAAACAGGCTTAATGTTTTCCTTGTAGTTTCCTGCCTTTTCTGGTTATTGTGTGTATTTATGTTGTTGAGTGTTTTTGTGTGTGTGTGTGTGTGTGTGTTGTGCGTGTCTATTTTTAGACGATTGGCGTACTTGCACACATTACCTTTACGGACAAATTGGTGTGGATGGTTTGCCTCCTGCAGGATGAGTCATAGAGTGACGTGAACAGCTTCGATCACTCACACACTTGGCCCAAGCACATGGCTCTCCGGCGACACACTCCCTGCCTTCACGTGCACTCCTCCTCCACCCTTCCTTTCCCTCTGTTCCTTCCCACACAATGGCAACCATTATTATCCCCTGATTTACCTATCGATTAACCTAGTTTCTCAACAACAAGCTCAACAAGGAGAGGAAGGGCTGTTTTCCCCCCTCCCCTCTTTTCACGGTCCACACTATTCTTCTGCCCCAACCACTCTCCCCTTTTTTTCTTTAAAATAAATTATATTTCCCACCATGAAGTGTGGCGATTGTTCACCACCTCTGTTGTAACACACGACAGTCCTCCCCCTACTGAATATAAACATGTCTTTTAATTCTGTCGCTGTGATGAGTTATCTCTCTGGGCTGGAGTTGCTTAAGAGCTGGAAAAATAACTATCTTTCCCATGAATTCCAGTGGTTTTTCTGGAAGTGGGAGGGATTCTTTGGACATTTGTTGAGTGTGTACAGGATTGGAGGTCAGATCAAATTAGGGAAGCTTCTCAACCAGCTCATGAAATAATAGCTACAAAATGCTCCATGCAAATTAACAGCAGCTACTGTGTTCCCACAGTGAAACAAAGAGCAGCATTGCAGCATTTATTTGCTGACGGCTGAGGCTGAAGGTCACTCAGCACAGCAGTGAAGCATATGAACCAACATGGCCGTCCTGTTTAATTGTCATTGCCAGCATTATGAAAGGGTCTGAGAAACCTGGTACTACCGGTTCAGTGACCCACATGATCTAAGAGAAATCCCAGCTTAACCTTCTAGGAATGCAGCGTGTGTGTTTGTCTCTGGTGTAGTCTCTTTTCTGTTCAGATGTGTCAGTCACAGCAAGACATAGTGTAAAAACCATGAATACCAGTGTGAAACACTGTACGTTATTATGGAAAAATTATAATCCTTGTTAGTCTCTACAATTTTATTTGTGTTACTTTATTGTTATTGCATCTAACAACGACGATAAATTACTAGAATGACGTCGTAATAAAAAAAGAAGCAATTGTTCAATATTATGAGATAAAAAGTGATAACTTCAAGAGAATTTTTTTAGAAAAAATTTGAAAAAAGTCGTAATTCTACAACAAAATGAGAGCTCAATATTACGAGAATAAAGTCATCATTTTACGAGGAAAAAGTTGTAATTTTATTTTTCTATTTTCCTCACCTTGGCTCTAATACTTTGTCTGACCATCTGCAACCATCATCTCACCTCCACTAAAGCTGTTCAAATTGACCCACCTGCTAACCCAACCACCCCAGCCCTTCTTACACTGTGCTTGCGTAAATGCGTGTGTTTGCACTTTGCGTAAGCGCCTGCCTTGGCCCGGAGTAAAATGTGTTACTGTAACACGTTGTGTGCCGACAGCATGTGAGTGAGGGCTCACATGGAGCCTGCCTGTGGCCCCTCCTCCCTCAAACCCTTCCAGGTGTTTGGATTAGAGGAGGAAGGATTGAATGGCGGGGAGGAGCGGAGAGGCCCCTAATGTAAACCAACTCCTGGGCTGTCACTGTGTAGGCTACACTGGTAACCCACTTCTGCCTCTTGACTTCCTTCTTTCTCTTAGTTTGTCTCAATCCGTGTCAAAGCAAAGACCTTTATGTGCAGTGTTTGCTTGACTGCCATGACTTTATGTGTTCTGCTTCTGTTATCTTATCTGCTTTCTTTCTTTCTTTCTTTCTTTCTTTCTTTCTTTCTTTCTTTCTTTCTTTCTTTCTTTCTTTCTTTCTTTCTTTCTTTCTTTCTTTCTACTGTTGGTGAGCTGAGCACTATCGAGCATGCTCCAGTTTTTCTTGACGACCAATAAGACCCAGTGCTTCTAAAGGCAACATTTCATAAACTTCTCCCCAGGCAGCTATTCATTCCTAACTGCTGTTTTGAAACTGCAACACTCCTTTATTCTTAGATTAAAGTTATGCAACTGTTAGGGTGTGTTTTTGTTATCAACACATCAAGGAAATGAATTCAAGGTTGTGGATAAGATTTACTGTATTAGATCCTCTCTAGACAGACAACATAACAGCAATTAGTAAATCAGTACCACATAGAAGGTTTATATGGCTTTGTTATTGGTTAATAAATAATGTCCGGCTGTTGAAATTAATATAGTTCAGCTTTGTCAGGTTTTTCCCTTTCCCATCAGTCTTTAAACTGTACTTTTTTATTTGGCAATAAGGAACTTAAATAAATATAGTGCTACCAATTATCCTCTCAATTCCAAGAGGACGTGTTCAGATGTCGGCTTTTTTCTGACCAGTTTGAACCTGACGATATCTATCTATCTACAATCATAGGACACCCATATACTATTCATATGATTCATGTATAAAGCTGAGGTAAAAGATGGATTCACCATCATTTAGGCTATTAGTTACAGGTTATAAACTCAGAAAAACAAAAAAGCTCAAAGTTCATCATAATTGCTCCCAAGTGTTTGAGTGGAAAATAAATATGACAGAATACATATTATTGCCATATTGCTTGGTATAGTTTCTCAAAATAGGTATCTCGAGAAAGAAGAATTTTCGGCAATTCACCAATTTCAAAATGTCCTCACAATTTATTCCAACCGTCCTTTGACATCAGTTATTTTTATACTCACAATGGATCACACCACTACTTGTTTATGTAAGGGGTGACTTCTACCGACAAACCCACAGAGAACTAAGCCCGACTGATTTATTGTTATGGCTAGCAACTTAGCTATTGTGATTCACTCTCCTGGCTCTCATGCAGCTGTTCACGGTGCCTTCCAAAACCCAGTGAGCACTAACAAAAGACAGACAAAGATGTAAACTAGCCGGGGAACACAGTGGGTCATTTATCAGCTATAGTACCAGACATTTCCTCCAGGAGTTCGTAGAGACCAAAACAGAGCTACAATTATGATAAATATTAAAGCTGCTCCGTAACTGTTGTATGTGTAAATAATTAGGCACAGCTTGTTTCTGCTGGCCCCAGGTGATCAGAGATGATCTTACTGGGGGGTTGAAATAATAAAAGTAATAGCTTAGTTATTATTTTAATAGGTTATAGAAACCAGATAACTTCCTCATTGGAAATTTCTCATTTACTGGTTTGACTGGACACGTTGCAATCAGACATTTCCTGTATTAGGCTTATGCATTTGTCAGCAGTCGGCACACTTTTGAACGGTTTATTGCACCGGAAAGCCCCTCCTTCTCTTGTGTTGTTGTCTCTTAGTTCAGTTCGTCCAAGAAACAGGAAAGACTCCTTTTGTCTGCCAGCTGTTCACACTAATTCAGAATAGAGGGCTGCAGGTGTAACCTTGCTGGCCTGAATCAGTGTGCTGTCAACCTCATGTTTTGTGTGTGTGTATGGATGGACACACACACTTGGATGTGTTGTGTGTATTGCTCACAGGTATGTGTGCGGTTGCGTTGCTTTATGGAGCCAAACCGTAGGGCAGGCACACACATGAGTAAGTGCTGCTCTCCTTACGGTCACTTAAAACAGGACGGCTCTAGACAGATGGATGGGCTTTTTGACACTAATCCACTGTGTGAGGTAATGGAGTTAGCCTGTGTTTGTGCACTCCTTCCCTGCCACTCCTGACTTACTGACTGACCTACTTACCCAACAACTCACGTGGCACTAAAACAAGGCCAAGCGTATTTGCTGCTTCTTTCCCAGAAGTAAAGGGGACTGTAAAATGCAGTGTGTGTGTGCGCGCGTGTGCATGCTGCTCACATTACCAACTGTTTTGATCATTGATACATTCTAGTCTTCTTTATCCTTGAATTTATGTGCATGTGTGTGAGTGTGCGTGGGGTGGGTGGCCTATTATAGCCATTATGTATAATTATCTATGAAGTATACTGTTAATTGTTTGCCAGCCCAGCCCAAAAATGTCCCAATTGTTAATCCCCCAGCAGTGCTTTGAGCCAAATGCTTACATCAGCAGTGCTTACAGTACATGCTCAAAATGACAATGATTTGCTAAGTAGCTCCAAACACAAGGTATTGCAGATATTTCTTAATAAACTAAAGTGTAAAGTATACTTTAGAGGCCAGATGTGGTCTGCTAATATGATCACTTTCTCATTACAATGTGTTCTTTTTGCATTTACACCTTGCAGTAACATAGTATGTCAATGCCGGGACTTAAATGAGGTTGAAGTGACAACATTTAACCAATATTTTATACACTTAACCTATGAAGGCCGCCAAGCGTACAAAATCACTGATAACTTCACCATGACATTCAATTATTCTCCAAGTTGACCAAATTGTTTTTAAGAATTTATCAAAAACTCCCTGTTCTCTGGTTAACAATGTATTAGTTATTATCCTTACAAGGCAAGTTCTTACGTGTGTGCACCAGGCTCCTACGTGTTGTTACAAAGATGATGCAAGTGGTTATTTTTGCTGAGACATGTGCAAGACCTTGGTTCAAAAGACAAGAGTAGGAACAAGGAACCAGGACACCAGGGATTTCCTTTTTATCTGATTATTTCTGTCAATGTTTAATCAATAGAGAAGTGGAAAGTCATGTGAAGGCCAACCAACAGAACTAAAACTGTTTTTTAGTTACAATTGCTAAAGATGACTTTATGATAATTGTTCAATTGAAGATGATTCAAACTTGATGATAAGTTTTATTTGGCGAAAGCAAGTAAATGTGCACACGTGCAGTTGCGATAGCTGAATGGCTACATGGATTTCTTTGTGTGCAGAAAGTCAGAGGACTCTCATAAACATGAAACACATCTCACTGAAAATGATTCAAACATGTTTGTGAGTCACAGGGAGTTTGGGTATTTAATGTTTTTGCAGACTCTGGCAGGACCAAGACAACCTCAACATCATCACCATGTGCTGTACCATTTAAAGTGAGCTGTCGAATTGTCTAATTTGAAGTAGTTTATCTAATCAACATCTTTTATTATATGCAATTATATGATTTACAACATGTAAAAATCCATTACTGATTCAAACATAAGGCTCATTCAATAAAGTGTGCCCTATCTTATATGCTGTAATGTTTTTGCGTAAAAGGGACCATAAACAAAGTTACCAAACTATCATAAAGAGTCCTTGCCCCGTCATTATTGCTCTGTTTTGTTATTTATTTGTCTTATAAAAACATTGACTTACGTCTTTGCTCCAAGGTCAAGGCAGATGTCTGTGTGAACAATGAACAGCTGTTACAGCATGAATCTTATTTGGACCTGGACTACTGAGGGAAGGGGAAAAGTAAGCAGACAAATAGCATGTGATAGAGAACGATGGTGAGCTACAGAGACATGGACTGAGAAACAAGGCCTTTCATTGTCTTAGAGCTAGTGTCTGACTGGCACAATATACCAGATACACATATACGTGGAATCCACACCCCTTGCCCGGTCCTTTGTCTGTGGCAGGAAGCCATCACCACTGTGGGGGCGGTTAACATATCCTGAAACATGTATGTCAATAGGACACCTGCATCTATCATGTGTTCCTATGGATCCCACTGTGTTTAGGGTTCTTTGTGTGTGAGTTTTCTTTCACTTCTTAATTATTTTCCTACATTCTTTTCCTCTAGAGCCAACAGAAGGCTGAATGTCTCACAACTATAGGATGTATTCCAATGAAATTTGGTACAGACAATCATGTCTCCCTCTGGATGAATTGTAAAAACTATGCGGCTCCTTTAACTTTGAATCTAAAATCATCATTGTGAAGTTGAGCTAAAGTGCATATGACACAAATTCACCTAATTAAGTGGTTTCTGTTACAAAATGACTGTCTTTAGTATGCTAGTATGAAATTGTCTGATTCCATATTGAGTTTCCATGCTGAGCTGCGGTAGAGGGATACACATCTTGAGCTGGTTTGCTTAGCTAAACTAAGCTCAAAGACTGGAAACAGGGGAAAACAGCTAGCATGCTGATTAAACAAATTAAATTAGATATTACATTACGTTAGAGTGAGCTAATGATGTGCCGGTAGGCATATATTTTTAACCTTTGGACAGAGCTAAGCCAGCAGTTTCCCCCTTTTACCAGTCTTAAAATAAATAAGTAAGTTTCTTTACAAAAAATAAAATTCTGTATTCCTGCATCCCAACCATTCAATATGGCTGACCAACTGCAGCGTATCTGTTTGTAACCAAGACCATGACCTCCAGGCAGCCAGACGTTACTTTATTGCAACAGAACCAACCTTATGTTGACTTTTGTATGTGGTTGCTTCTGCTCTTCATGTGATGTTTGACCAGTGTTGCTTTCACCTTTGACCCTGTTAGGAAATGCAAGAGCCTTCTTTCCCCTTACTGAAACTTGATCCCAGAAATAATCTTAGTCAAGGCTCTCTGGAATGTCCGCTCAGTAGTCCTTTCAAGTCTCTCTCACGTGAGGCCCATTGTGTGCTGCTTGTTGACAAACTGGATTGTACTGATTGAGAAACTAGGTTAAATAGCTTTGTGTGTGGGAAGAAGCATCTGTTACACTGTGACACACTCAGGTGTGTGTGTGATTAACAACGATGTAAGAAAAGGCAACAGGCAACGTTAGCAGAAAATCTATGTCAACAGTGTGTACTGTATGTATGTCACTGAATGGAGGTCAGGGCAATCTCTTTGCATATGAATTGAATAAGACGCTGTACACAACTTGTTATGCTCCGGCAGTACGCCAAGGAATATAACCACAATCTGTCAGCCACAATGTATTCACCCTCTTTTGAGTTGTTCCATGTTTGTGAGCCTCATCTCTTTGCTATACAAAGGCCTCCATGGATTAGATGGAGCTATTCTGTGCTGACAGACTAATAACAAAGGTTCTCTTTGTTCCAAGTTGTGTAACAGGCCACTGGATGCAGGTTAGTTTCCCTGCTATCAGATTATGTTATTGTTACCTCACTGGGAGTGGCGATGCTGATGCCCCACTGCTGTGTGGAACACTTGTATCACTGCTTGTTTAATCGCTACACGGTTCAAGTTACAGGTTGGCTATGAGCACTTTTCCATGTTTTTTCAAAATGAATATGAGTACCCGGAGTGACTAGAGACTCCACAAGTATGAGAAAAACAACCCTTTCTCTTTTTCTCCATCTCCAGGCTCTAAAACGGGGCATTTCAGACAGAGGCTAAAAAGAGGAAATTCAGCAATAGCACTCTGAGAAATATAAAGGTTTTATTTGGACACTACACTATGAAAACTGTTTCTCGTAGGAAACTGAATGACTATTTTGAACCAGAAAATGAGCATTTCTGACCTTTTAAATCATTGAATGGGTACGGAAATGGTGAGGGGAAAAAGGTGATCCCTTTTCTGCATCCAACTTAAATTTGATTGACGTAAACTTTCATTCTCCTCATAAATAATATTGGTCTGAAGGCCATCATTATCTTAAGGACATTGACTGATCGCTGTGATCTCAGTGACTTAATCCTCCGCCTTAATATGTTCATCAGCTGTTGTTGATGCATACCATATGATTTAACTTCCCTGTTGTTTGAATCTGATTGGCTGCTAGTGGTGTGATGGTGATGGAGAGAAAGTGTTCTCCCCCCCAGTCTTTGACACACTGCCCTGAACAGCAGGCTCATAGCGTAAGGGTTTAGTCACTAGTCACCCACCCACGGTGGTGGCGACAGCGCAGTCAGCTGCTGGAGGGGGCCCAAGAGCATCTCTGCACACATTCCAGTGTGAGGAGAAAATAAAAATCCCCCTCATCCTTCCTCTCTTTTTTCTGACTCCATCCTAACTCTTGTACCAGACATCAAACATTGTTTTTGCCTCCTTAAAAGGTGGCCTTGTTAATGCCTCATAGACTAAACAGTCGTGGCACTGCGTTAACACCAGTGGAAACTGACTTGAACCCGCTCATAGATAACGGCTGCTCTCTAGAGGGGTCACAGCAGAGACCTGGCATTCCTGCAGTCGGGGCCGTTGAGGCAGAATCAAAGCCAGCGGAGACACGTGACTGTACAGTTTAGTCTGTAGTCTGTGTGCGATCCCACTGGCTGCTGTATATGGTCAGGATTCTTGGAGCAGAGAGGAGGTTTCTTTAGAAGTGCGAGAGGAAAAAAGTGAGGAGGGGGGTCGTAAGGGGACAGAGCCATGTTAGGTGGGACAAATCTAGATTTTTAAGCATGCCCTCCTTCTGCTGGAGTTTCTCTTTGCCACTGACCAACTGCCCCACATCCCCCACTTTATTCCTTTACCACTGTGTTAGCCCACAGTCTCACAGGCATCAGCTGCTCTGCGTTGGCGCGTGGGTTCACTTGAGGCTCTCGCTACATATTTGGTAGAAGGCCTGGGCAAGGCAGGGCCATGTCGACGATGGGAGGAGCTGACCTACATTTTGCCAGCTGCTTCCAGTGTGGAAACCCACAAAGGACATTATTGACTAATACCTATTTTTGGTTTAAGTTATGGGTGTCAAGCATAATAAGATGTAAGATTACATGATCTTACATGATGGTAGCTTGAGGAAAAATGTAAGCACTTATCAGATCAAATTTTTTTGTTCCTCATTTAAAAATAAATCCTTTGGTTTTTAACCAAATACCCGATAAACAAATGAGACCATCAGCAGCCTCTATGTTTATTTGTCAACTTCTGTTTCACAGGGCAAATCTGACATAAATCATTGGTTCAAGGCAGCCAAACTTAACAACATCCCCTCCGAATCCCTCCTTTAAACCTTCCCAAAAAACCTAAACTATAACAGGCATCTCTGAGAATTAGCAATGGCAGTAATTTGCAGGTTTTTCCTGAAGGAAGTATTGTTCGGGAGCTACCTTACACAGTGAGTTCGATGTGCCGTGAGTCCGTGACACTGAACCCTATTTCCAGTCCACCCTTTTGATTATGGCAGTAAATATGAGCACTAAATGCGGTGCCTGCTGCCTCACCACTCTGTGAAACCATGCTTCATTCAGTATTTCAAAAGCCCCACCTCTGCCCCAGCATCCACATGTTCTCTTTTAGGGGGAACATGTTTATTGTGACTCCCCTCTCCCAACACTGTGTTACTGGGGAAATGTTTTTGCTCTGCTTTTTTCATTCACTTTGAAAGCTTCATATTCAGCTGCATGAATGCTTTAATCAATTGTCCCTATTTTCTTCCTTTGGGCCTTTGTGAATGTCATCCATTCAGCCTCATCCAAAATTATCCTTGAGTACAATCCATGGTGGTCTCAATACACAAATGTGACCCATGAATTGTTATTTGTTGTCATGCCTGTAATGCCTTTCCGGAAAGATGTTCGCACTGATCTCAAGTTCAAACCATTATTAAAAGTCACAGCAACTCATTCAGATAATATCGCTGTGACGCTTCATGTTTTGCTCTTTGTTTCCTCGTTCCCACCACTCCCGTTGCCTGTAAACACACTGATGAGACCTCGAGTCCACAGACGCGCATGCACGCACGCACGCACGCACGCACGCACGCACGCACGCACGCACGCACGCACACACACCCACACCCATGATTGTGACTTTCTAAAGGTCACTAAGACTGGAGCACTTCCAAAGTCAACAGTAAGCATTACCCATGACCAACGGCCATTTCCCTGAAAAGCAGAGAGCTGATGAAGCTTTTCGCTTTTGAGTTAAAAGCTTACTAACAGACTATCACTGAAATGGATGTTAAAAAGGTTGACCATGTCTGTTTTTCCACCGTCTCTTGTTGCTCCTCTGGCTGTAACGCATCACGTGGGACTGCTGACCTAATTTCTCGCCAAAGACGTGGAAATGAAAACAAAAACAAAAACAGAGCAAGCAGGCATGTGAGGTGAAATTGCCGTCAGTTAACCCTCCCCTCTCTTACAGCAACACACACACACACACAGACACACACAGACACACACAGACACACACAGACACACAGACACACACACACACACACACACACACACACACACACACACACACACACACACACACACACACACACACACACACACACACACACACACACAAACACATTCTGTACGTCATGGGCCCCCTGACCGAGCCCTCTAAAAGCAAAACAAACATTCCGCACTCAGCCAGCCCGGATCCCACAGTAACACAGTATGTTACTCAAGTCTAACTACAGGCAGTAGGTTGCCATTTATTGTGTAATATCTTCCCCAGTGCTTTCCAACCTCCACCACAACACTGACGGCTTGAGGTATGCCCTCAGTCAACACAGTGTTTGCAGCCAAAGTGAGAAAAGAAACAGTGTTTAGCTGTAGACAAAACACAAAACAACCAAACATACCGCAACAGAAGCTGCATGACTTGAACGAAACAAAAGTGCTATGTTTTTCAGTTGTATCATGTGTTACAGTTTTTTTATGAATGCTAAACCACAGTGGGCACAACTGGAACGACAAGTGCAAAACTCTAACAACAGTATGCAGAGCAGCGGTTAATTCGGACCAAACTGTAGCTCGTTTTAGCTCGTTTTTCATTGCTTATACACAACTTTCAAAATTCTACACACCTATCTCATAGCTTAACCACAGCCTGCACAACACTGTGGATTTCCAGCACTTTTTTCAAATGCTAACACACTGCAGCTGCCACAACTATAAACCACACATTCAAAACAGAATGAATCCCTTTCAAACACTGCGGATTGCAATTTCAACTCAAACACTAAGATGTCTTGTTTAGACTTGTTAGTGAACATATATACAGTATAAAGGGAAAGCTCAAAAATATATATTTTTTTGGAAATGGACCCAGGAAGACAGGTTGTTGGAGGTAGAAGAGTGGCAGTGAGAGTGTGGATGTGTGGAGGAAGACCTAGAATACATAGAGCTGTAATGTCTGATGAAATACAGTAAGGGCAACACTGAAAGATTCTGTTGTGAATCATGGTCTGTCATTGAGAGAGGCAGGGTTGAGTGTGCAACCCAATCTGCAAAAATCTAAAGTTGCATCTGTAATATGAATTTTCCAGCAAACAAACAGCTTAGAGTTGCATCCTTACAGTAAATGACAACATTACAGGAATTGATTTCTGTATTACAATTTTAGAATATTTACACAGATAAATACTACATTTGGAAATGTTTTCAATAAAGTATACAAAATGTGTATCTATTGAAGCAAACTTCTGATTTTCATTTATTTTTGTTTTCCTAAAAAAATGGTATGTTATAAAATAAACAATTTCATGTGAAAGAATTTCACCCTTTCATCAAAGAAAATATCATGTAATTTGTGTGAAATAACTCATATTATTCAAACTGTAAAGATTAAAAGTTTGTAATTTGTGTATTGGGGTTTGATGCTAGTGTTTATACTCTGAGCAGGTTCTGAGTGACAGTGTGTGTTATCTCAATGAGGCTGGTTCATAGTGTTTGCTGCACTGAACCTGTTTTGCAGGTGAAGTGAACTGTTCAGCTCCAATGACTGTTGGTAGTGCAGACTGTAGTTAGAGTTTTGCACATTGAGCTACAGTTGTGCCCACTGTGGGTTAGCGATCGAAAAAAACTGTAAATGAAGGGATAAGCCTGCACTAGCTTTTTATCCTCTTGATTACACACAAGCATTTTACTGTATATTTACACATTAGCCCTGTGCGCTTCTGTGATGTTGTAGGGGAGAACGGGGTAAGTAGGCACACTTTTTACTCTAGTGAGAATTGCTTATCACCTAAACATCTTTCAATAGTCATTCCTACATTAAATTGAAGCTTAAGGTGTTGGCTTGAAATATGTACCCCTCACTTTTTCTATCTTATTGTAATAAAGAAGAAATTAATAATCAAAGACACCCTTACACATTGTCAAACACTATGGGGTTGTTTGTCACAATGTTATCTTAATGGGAATAATCTTAAAAAGAAGGCAAGAAAGTAGAACTAAATTTGAAAGTTTAATTGCATTGTCAAGTTGACAAATAGGCATACATAACTTACTGTAGCCTTGGCAGCTGGTCTAGTTTGGGATGCACTGGGTTGTTTTGATTTTGTTGCCCTTTTTTCTTTTGCATGCTAGCTGCCTTTTCCTGCTCTATTCTTTCCTTCTTTCCTTGGGGTGTCAGTGAGGATACAGCTTGACAATTTCTTTCGTTATTGGGTTCATTTTCTGGCTGCAGCCTTGAGATAACATGTGACAACCAACCCCCCAAAAATGTGACGACCAACCCCAACTTGAATTTATTGCTAGCATCAAGGCCAACAACCATCTGACAACTAATTAGCTTGCTAACCACAATCTAAACTATAGTTTACCCTTCACACTTTGTATGGGTAACAAGTTTTTTGTTAAAAACCCATTGTGTAAAAGCCTAGAAGAAAAATACTGAGGAGCTAAATATTTTCAATTTGACATGAAAAACACAAATAGTCGTCTCACCTCAAATTCAGCAGTCTAACTCCAAGGAAGACTATGTAGGTGACCTCTGATCCCAATTCTGGATATTTACATACCAAAATTTCATAGACAGCGCCTTCTGGTTCCAAGATATAACGATTGTGACAACCAACCCGTGTGACAAATTACCCCGTTCTCCCCTACTACTAATACACATTACCAGTAAAAAGGTTCATTATAGTGTTTCTCATAAAACATTTGATTGCGATAAAGACAATATCTAGATAAGATTAGCATGGTTTTGTTTACGACTCGCTGCCACTTTATAGGTTCCCTCCCCTCGAGCGAAAGCCCACTCAACCCAGGCCCAATATTAACATTGGCATATTTGTGTTTCACAGAATTTAGCAATCATTTTAAAAAGGCTCACACCATAAACACACTCCTTTGTCGGCTACTTAATTGTCTTTGTTTTCTTTGTCAAACTATTAAACAACCATTTTTTAAACATAATTATTGCCCTAAATAGCCTCTCAGATTCAGGTGGAATTACAGAAGAGCCTTGCTTGTTCAATTGCAATACATTTTGGAAGCCACTATTTTAATAAATACAAGGTTAAGCAGTTAATTGAAAACAACTTATTTTTTATCTGTATTGTCACTGGGTGCCTATGGCTGTGACTAAGGCTATTGAGTCAGTGGCCTAAGTCATATTGACTAGATGATGATTGGATATTAGGCGGCATAATAACCCTTTGTGATAGCAGTTGCATAATCTTGCAGAAACCATGTCAACCAACATGTTGTTTTTCACCATTTTATTATTTATCTAGGCCTTTGAAATTATAGTTGATATCTGGTCTGGAGATATAAGTGTTTTACATTTATCATGCATACACATTGCACAGCAGAACCCCTTAAAAAACAGCTGCTCTACCACAAACTCTCGATCAACAGAGGAGTTCCAGATTGTTTGTCTGTATCACTCCACCACATCACCTCCTGTGGAAGTGACTGGCCTTGGCTGCCTGGAGTGTGTGGGTGGGCTCTGCAGGAGGAGCTGAAGCCGGGATGCACCAGAGCCGTAACAAATGCACAAACAACAGAATTTGTGGTATTTGTGTCGCCCACACCTCTTACATCACTTCTATGAGTTAACCCACTGTTTGGGAGGGAAGGGCAGATGGGGCTGCTGTGTGTGTGTGTGTGTGTGTATTTGGGTGTTGTCTGATGTGGGGTGGTATGCTGAGCAGATTTTTCTCTTCTGGCTGCAGTTAGTCAGTGGCCTTGTGGCCTAACAGGAAGGAAAGGAAGGCTGTGGGGCGAATGACACAGCCGTCTCTTTGTTTTTTACTGCCTGCTATGTTTCCGATTCCCTCCCTTTGCCTTCTGGGCCCCATCATCATCATCCATTATCGGCCTCCTTGCCGACTCCCCCTTGCACTGTTTCACTCTGGATATTGCAAACTCATGCTCATACACCTGTCTTTTCTATTTCTCTGTTTCTTTCTTTCTCTGTCTCTCCCTGTGGACTATTCTCTCCTACACGCTAATAGGAGCTGGCAGAAGCTGGCATTGCAGTTACTGCCCTCGGCCAGGTGGCTGCTTTGTGCCAGCCCATTTGCATTCTGCTTTGCTAAGGTAGACATAGTAGAGGGGAATCCCGCCGCACTGCAGGTGTAGGGGATGAGAGCTAATTCAGGCACCATTTGTATTTTTTTTTTCAGGGATGGATGTTCTGTTTAGAATAGGCCATATGAAAGGAGCAATACAAAAGTGAATCAGAGATTGAGGATTAATGTGAAACGAGTCCGGTTTTTGTTAGGGTTGTTGTTTGTTAGGGTTGTTTTTTATTCTCAGGCTGCTCCCATTTCTCATGACATGGTGTGACACACTCACACAGTATGACATGTTTTGAGTTTTGAATGTTGTTGTTCTTATGCATGGAAAATTAGCCACAAACTTGTTGTTCAGATTGACTGCACAAAAGAAGTAGTCCGTGACTGTGACCTAGAAAGCATGATGAAGAGAGTGAAGGGAAGAGGGGGCTACATTAGGCCCAAAGCTAAATCGGGGCAAGGCCACTCCCTGTTCCAGCTCTGTTCACTCGGCCAGCCGCTTCAGACCAGTTCAAATGTGGGTTAACAACTACACGCAACATTAAATGTGTCATTCACCTCATTTCCATCGCTGCCCTTGCTAAAAACTAAAAGGAGGATTTCACCATAAGGCTTCATCTTCAACTGAAACCGGACACTTGAAAACCTTTAAAAGATTATTGTTTTTTAGATTTTTGACTTTCTCTTTTTTCTTTCTTCCTTGCATTTCAAGTTTTATTTGATCTTCCCTTCCTTTTGAACCACTATATTGTTGTTACCACTGATCAGACAACATTGCCTGTAACTACTTATTAACAAGGAATAAAGGATATGATTACTGAGTCATGTAAGCAGAACATGCTTTACATTTACATTTGGCTGGCTTCAAATACTTGAATATATTCCCAAGAATGCAGTTTGTTTGTGTTTTCGTCAAAGAAACATTTATGTTTTAATGATGATATTTAATTGACAATACTCTAAGTAAATGGGACGTTTTCATGTCAGGTAGTGAACTTTTGGGAATATGCCTTCAGGGTTGTGAAAAATAAGTAGGTCATGTCAACAGCAGTATTGTAAAAGTGTGTGAATCATTACTTCACATGCTGTCTGATTGCATGGGCACATGCAATACACATTTGTGTGCACAGGTGTGTTTGCTTAGAAGCAATAGAATAATGATAGGAGGTGCAGGTAAGAAAGCATTTTATAATTTAAACAAGGTTAAATGGCCGAGTTGGCTCCTTATCAGCATACTTTACAGGTTACTGTCAAACCAGTATGTAATTGCAGATTGTACAACCCAAATGTGGTTACACAGCTGTACTTTGCAGTATGCAGGCAGGTGAAATCTACAGTCGTGTTACCTGAATCTGACATGGCTTCACAGGCATCCTGGAACCTGTCATAGAAATGTATTCTTTAACTTCTCGTGTGTCATCTTGGAAACAAACCAAATGTTAGCGGTCTTGGAATCCCCCTTGTTCTCTCATCCTTCTCTCTGTCTCCCCTCATCCATTCCTGCTCCACTAACCTTAACTTTCCCCGGGCAGTGAAGGGGAACCAGGTAACACGAGAGCCCTGTTTCTGCTCTGTTTGTCAAGAGCATCTCTGGCCAAACAAGGGTGACATGGATGGGGCCATAGTCTTCATCAATCCCTCCACCGTCAGCTCCCTCTCTCTCTCTCTCTCTCTTTATCTTTCTCTCTCTCCTTTTCCACTTCCTCTCACTTCCCACAAACACTGACCTACTTTCCTCCTGACCTGTTTATGCAAGCACCGGTGCAGAAGCCGTTCAAGTCAGATCAAGAAAATAGGGAACGCAGCAAAATGTGGCAGGGAGTTTCACCTTGGTACCATCCCATGGGTGCAGTTGTAAGGAGTTTCAGGTTTACTGACTCCCCAAAAGCATTAATTGTATGGGGACTTTATGGGAATTGTATAGGGCAGTCTGTGTCCCTTTTTTTTGTTGTTTTTGGGGTGTGTGTGTGTATGTGACTGAGAGCATTGTGAAGGGCATTGATGTGTCAGCCTCAAAGAAGTGCTTTGTTTGCAGGCTTAGATCAAGTTAGTGCACTGGGTTAAACCCCACGCCTTCTCTACCTTCACCACTCCTCCCTTTGCCCTCTGTGAGGTTATACACATGACCTCGTTTTGGTTATAAGAGAATGGGAGAAAAAGAGAACAAACAAACATATGTGTGCTTACTGTATAATCATCCCAGTCCACTTAAATGCCAATTGACTGTAATTAGTATCTTTATTTTGCATTGAAAACCACCATCCACCATTGTGGAATGATTCGGGACAGGAAGTAAAACTGAGGAAAAAACACAATTCAGGTCTAAAAATTGGTGCACAATACACTTTTTTAAAAGGATACTGGTATGAGGATAGGTGATTTTGAGTATTTGGTTTACTGATTGTATTGGAAAGGATGACTATATTGTGTTGGGCTATATATAATTAACTAATAATATCGTATATGATTTTTTTTCTTTTTCTCTTTTTTGTATGGCTTTGCAATTATTTCACTAGTGTATGAATGTAAATGATTTGTTGTAGGCCTATATGTAAATAGGTGTTTAATGTGTATAAGATAAGTATAAGCAGTTGAATAAGGGCTGGGAATAAATACACTTTAGCTTCCTCCTGTTCCTTTTCAGACACGTTCGATTCCTTTATTTGAATGGTTCATGACAGTTTATACATATGTTTGTCGTTTGAAATGAAGCTGAAGTGATTGAATGGATAAAGGAAAAAGTGACAATATGACCTGATATTGAATATTAATAAGCTTCTTTATATCCTGATATATGCTGTGATCTCTTGCTAAAATATGCTGCTAGAGTGGACCAAATTTTTAGATCTGTGTGTCTGGACTCTGATAACACAGCAACCTTTTCTGTGTCAAAACAAAGAATGCACTGGGACTAGGCCAGGAGGTTGGCGGGACAGCTGAGCTGGCAGTGTTGCCCCCTCGCTATAAATATTTTCCGATTTTTTTCATTTTAAATTTGTAGTTGTTATTCCTTATAAGTCATTTTGATGTCGACTCAAGGTCATGTGGAGTTTGTCAAATCTAATGAGGCATCAAATAGTTTTAATCCCTTGTGCAGTGGCTACGATCCGAGGAATGTGTTAATGTACGTGTGTATTTCTGCCTACCATGAGTGAATCATTCGTTGGTATTTTAATGCATTAAACCCATGGCCATTATTACAAGTAGGCCAGTATTACATCAGACGAGCTTGCCACGGAGTTTGCTGGCCCCACCGGGAACAGTGTGTCGGTGCAAAGTTCCTCTTGTTGCAGATTAGCCTACGATGCCAAAAGTGCGTTGCCCATGGGGAATGGTAAGCTCTATACAAGGCTATCTCTGCACAATGGAAACAGGGTGTGCCTGTCAAGCTTCACCTGTCTACAGCTTACATAAAAACATAAAAAGTCCAAATATATCTGAAGCACAAACATTAGACAGCAAGGGCATATCCTTGTTATAATATCTCATACAGTATCAAGAAATGCTTCTTCCCTCAAGGAATATAAAATAAAGATAGAACTAAGTATGGTTATAATTCCTTACTTTCCTTTTTGTGTGCTTTTGTTTGGTGGTTCATTGTGATCAGTGAACAATGTATTACCTTATTGTTGGTTCTGGTATAAGGTTTATAGAGCATCATAACAGTTTAGGATGAGGGCCTGGCAGTTTGCTGCCTAGAGACTGGGATTGCTGTGTTGATAGTCACTGCTGCATTAAACCAAAGTGTCTAAAACAGATGGCAAAGGGCTGCTCAGTTCAATGTTCTTCTTGCTTTGTGGGCTGTAAAAGTCGGTTTCATTATTCTGTAATAAGTGTGTGCAACATCCAGACAGGTGCGATTTTGACCAATCAAACAAACACTGGTGAAAGAACGGAGAAAACTAGGCCTTTTCATGATATGTTGGTAGGTTCAACAGCCTTTTATTTTATTTTTTCGATCTTGAAATGCTCCCATCTTCCACAATGAACATTAGCGTCTTTGCATACGTACAAATCCATGTCAAAAGGAAGCGATGGTAATGAACAACCACACCAACCACCACCCAATTCTTAACACCACACTATCTTTGCCTGCTTCATTTTTTTGTCCTCTTTATCTTTTTCATAAAACCATCAGCAAAAGCACACACATTACTCATTAATACACACTGAGAAAGGGGGAGGAGGAATGAGGCAAATACATGTCATTACAGTCAATAGGAGAAAAGACACAGTATAGAGGAAAATGGAACAACACCTTTGCGAAAAAAATAAGATATAAAACCAATTAAATAAACATTACAGTGTTGTTCAAGTTTGGGGGAGGGGGGCTTTACATTTATACACAAGCACCAAAAAGCCAAACATGGTACATAGACTGTTGTTAAATAAGGATCCAGTGCAGGCAATTCATCACTGCCAAGGTAGTAGGACTACCGTTATAAAGGGATTGATAACCTCTGGAATGAATAATGCAGGCACAAGGGAAGCAGGGGGTGTTCTTTTGTTCATAACTTGAAGCCAATATTGTTGTTGGTAAATGTTAAGGCTGGTACCAATCGGAGGTTAGGGGATTTTAGTTTCGCATTACTTTTTATTTTACAATAACTTATCTGTGGAATGAAATTAGCCTAAAGGGTCATTCCGGGTCAAAATAAGAAACAACATTTAATTTCAATAAATTTACAGAAGCTATTAAGGGCTGTTTACTTCAAATCTTTACACAAAATAACTTGTTCAGAACTCAGTGCACTAGTGTGTGTGTGTGTGTGTGTGTGTGTGTGTGTGTGTGTGTGTGTGTGTGTGTGTGTGTGTGTGTGTGTGTGTGTGTGTGTGTGTGTGTGTGTGTGTGTTTACATTAATGTGAGCTCCTGCAATGCCCCGAAGCATCCCATGCCTACATTACAGTTCAAACTCAAGGCACATGTACGTGTCTAAAAGGTCTGTACACATTCTCCGTCTATGTTCCTGTGGGCTTTTCTACAGTGATGGGTGTGGCGAAGAGGGAAATAAATACATTGGGCCAGTGAATGGTAACAACAACAAGATATAGTTGATAAAGCTCAAATAAACTAAGGGCTCATAGCCTGCAGCTGGTGAATTTCACTGAATATTTAAAGGCTGGTTAAAGGTTAAGAAATCCAAACATTTTAATGAGGCCCTTGCCTCATGAAACATGTTCTCCATTCAGTGCTGTTGGCGCTCCAAACTGGACGGCCATTTCTGTGTAAACAGGGCATTAACAAATGATTAATGCTAAAGCTTAACAATCAAGAGAGGCGTTTTAATTCAATTGGGCCCTACATCAACAGCGGTCAACCTGGAACCTGGCTGTACAGTAATTATGTTCCATAGAAGGATGGTCATTTTCAAAACCCTCTTTTACCAATGCAGGTTTGTTGCATTTTCGTTGAATTTGTATTCAAATTTCTTTGTAAAATATATATTTATGATAGTTACATATATTCATATATCACAATTATATTCAAACCAAGTGCTTAAAAAATAAAGGTGATGGCAATATTTTGTGAAATAATGGAGATGATTGGGGAGAATATGAGTTGGTAGAGGTAGGGTCAGGGAAGAGGTATGGAACTCTTATTTGTTGTGTTGGTGGTTCTTTGGTCGAGGGAATCTCCCCAGTATACATTTGCATTTGATTAATTAAGGCAGATAGCCATACATGACTATGTTTGTCTACTGTCGAATATGTACCAAATTTATAGTACTCTTTCAGTTTTTCTACATTCTTGTTTTTAAGTGATCTAAATGTTGACGTATGCTGACATCGTTGGATGACAAAAGTAGAAAAGTAGGCAGTTCCATTCCTCCTCTCATCACATAAACAAAAGTGCTTCTGTAAGTATGGAGAGGATGTAAGAAATGACAAATCTATACAATATATACAAATATGATACAGCCCTACAAGATGTCCAGCCTTTTTTGTGATATTGGGGGTAAGGAAATAGAAAAGCCCAACTTCCTGTCCCATGGGCTTTAGGAGGGGATTTGATTATAGGGCAAAGGCATGATGGCAGGGTAGTTCACTTCCTAGAGGAGAAATGTCTTTTTTGTCAAAGTTGTGACAAGTTCTAAAAAGCAATTGTCACTTAATCTCGCCTCTTGTTTCTTCGCCCACCTGTCTCCTTTTTCCCACTGTCCTTCCTGGCCCCTTCCCCTGCTGTCGTCTGCTTGAAGATGCCACACTGGCTCTCTCTGTTAATGCTGTGCTGTGGCATGAGTGACAGATAGGGATGCTGAGGCAAGGGAGGCGACGTGGCAGAGGGAGGGGTTGTTGGGGATTCCTGGCCTGAGCAGTTGCCAACACTGCTCCCGGTGCTCATGGCCCGGTGTTTGAGTCTGAGTTTGTGGGGCAATGCCGTGCCCTTCACCTCTCCCTGGGGATCGCGGCCATGGCTCTGAGAGCAGACCTGGGGGGAGGGCAGAGGTGAGGCAGGCTGGTGGAGGCCAATAAGATGGTGGTTTTGGTAACTTGCCATATCTGAGCAGGATGAGGTGGCAAACTCATCATCATCCGTGGAAGCCTCTTTGTCAGAGCTGCGAGGGTCTCCATCGCTGGATGAGGTGTCCTTGCCTTGGTAGTAGGCCTCACGTCCAGGCTCGCCCTCATAGGTAAGCACAGGTGGCTCCTCGTCTTGGGCACTGAGGTACGAATGATGAGACTGCTGAAGATGGTGGTACAGTTGGGAGGGGTTGACCCCCTCAACTTGTTTGTGGAGGAACTCTGCAGACAAATCATTATCTTGCTGGGCTTCACAAACTCTGTACAGCTGTCTCTCTCCAGCCTCGTTACGGTTGTCTGAGAGCTCATATGAAGGGGAGTTTAATGTCTTCCTCTCCATCTGCTTTGTCACCTCAGCCATTGTCTCTGCGGAGCTGTCAGTAATGGACTGTGGTAGTCGACTGACACACATCTGGCCGCTGCTGTGCTTCTGGGCTGCCTGCAGATTCATGTCCTGGGGCCTTGTCATGGTGTCCACAGGATAGGTGGCACTGCTGGAGCCATAGAGAATGACACTCCTCTGGGCAGGGGCCTGGTGAGTGGCAGGTTGGCTGACAGTGTTGATAGCTGTTACAGGCTCCTGATTGTGAAGTTGGTGCTGCTGCTCCTGCTGCTGCTGCTGTTGGCTGTGATATGCAGCCTCCAGCTCCTGAGAATGCTGCTGTATCTGGTGGTGGGTGGGCCCAGCGGCCAGACCACGGTGGATGTTGAACATGATCTGAGTGGTGGTGCCATTGGCGATGTCCATCTCCAACCTGTCACCTTCCTGCTTGATCTCGAAAGGAATTGGTTCTGGGCTGTCCCTGGATGAACTGTCGGACAGGTCGGAGAGGGAGCCACGTGGGGAGTATTTGACCATCTTCCTGTGGCCCTCATTGTGTCCAGACTGCTCTGTTTCTGAGGAATCAGAGTTCATCATCACCTGTGAACTGCTGGAGTAACCACTTGAGTAGTACTGAGTAGAAGAGGAGGACGATGAGCCTTCAATTCCTGTGTTACTCACAGCAATTTGCTGGCTCTTCTCAATGTAGGAGGCAGTACTTATAAGGCCAAAGCGCAGCTTGAGCTGGAGCAGCTCTGTCTTCAGCCTCACATTCTCATCATTCAGTGCCATGACACGGTTCTCCAAAACCATATCATTAAGACGTCGCTTCTCACGGGAGCGCTTAGCGGCCTCATTGTTTTTGCGACGTTTTTCCCAGTAGGAGGCGTCCTTTTTCTCATCTGAAATGAATTCACGCTTTCGCCTGCAGGACATATTGGATTTGGGCTTAGCGAGGCGCCCTACTCGAGTTGGACTCCCTTGGACAGAAGAAGACTCTTCATAAGCACTGAAGGTCTCAAGGCAGTTTAGATTATTCTCTTCCATTTTCATCTAGTGGCTGCTAGTTTGAAATGTCTCTTGACGGACTTGAACAAGGTCTAAAACAACCTTTGAAAGTTATTTTCTCCAAAAGTTCTTGATCTGTTTATTGAACACCTGGAACTCAGCATTAGAAACCGTCATTTATCCACTCGGTCAGGCTCGTCTGTCTCTCTTCTTTCCGTGATTGACTTCAAGATGGAAGGCTGCAGAGATAAAAACAAGACAAAAAAATGTTAATTCAAGTAGGCTGCTGGTGCTCCATTTTGCATTTCAAATTATTTGTTTGTTGTTTTTATTATTGTAAGTGCGCGTAGCGATCAAAGACACATTCCTTCATTCAAACAGCTTTCCTTTGCTGTTTTGGCATGACTGGCTTTTACTGACTGTTGCCTCTGGTAACCAATAAATGGTCACTACACCTCAATGTCTGACCTTTTGGCCCTGCTAATGATCTGCTCTGTCTGCAGAATATGACCCCTGACCCTTAGCCTGCTGTGTTGATGTTGCTCTGAGTTCATTGCAAGACTGATGATCCCAGTAGTTATAAAGGCGTCTGTATCATGATATAAACATGTAAAACATTTCTGAGCATAATTTTTTTTTGAGGCAGCTAAAAGCAAAAATAAAAAAATTGTAATAAGAGATGACATAGATGGCAACGGAGGCAAGTGTACACATGAAATACTGTAACACCACAAAATTGCATCAGAGTGACACATGCTGAGTGCACAAAACTAGACTAGTTTTAAGGATCTGCCCTTTTGGTTTGCCTGATGAGTATATGAGCCAGACAGAGCAATGGGTGAGTCAGATGGCTGCTTGGTGGGTTGCCAGGATCTGTTTTAGAACATTTGTGAGGGACAGCCCACCACTTTTCCAAATCAGAAACCCAATCTGCAAACACTGCTGAACCACTAACCCCCCCTATGCATTCATCCGTAGAGGAATGTGGCAAAATTCTTGGCCAAAACAACTCAATGTCAAATCATTGATGCAGAGTGAGCAGATAACGTCGACAAAGGCAGCAGCCAGCGCAGGTCAAGGATAAAGAAGCGGTGACTAGAGCGAGAGAGATTTGGAAGTGTGGGGGAAGCTAAGAGGTGGGGCATTTATAAATATAGGTCAAGGGCCCCTGGAAAGAAAGGAGGTCGGACATGGGCAGGAATAACACGGCCTGTTAGCATTTGGGTGAAACACCAGGGTGGTCGGAATGTCTCCTAACCAAGGAGATAAGTGCGTCAGAGCTCAAACAGAGCCCTCTGTAATGAGATGAACAAGTGTGCCTTCAGTAAAAAAAAAACAGAATGATGTCGTAATTATAGGCCATAACAGCAATAAATTGAAAAGAGAGGGGATCTTTTTTAAATACTTCTTTGCACACAGACTGAAAAAACAAACAGACAGCAGACTGAAATATCGATGGTTGCCAGAGGATGAATCCTAAAAATCTTTGTTGGTGGAAACATTTAATCTATCTACTTCTAGTTATTAATTTTACAGAAGAGAGGGCAGCTGAGTCACTCGTACTTGCAGAAATGGAAGAAAAAATCAATCAAAACTAGAGTCAACCAGACTGGCAAACGTGAGTGACGTATCAAAGGTCAAACATATCAAAATGTAATGACATATTTATTTTTGAGTTTTATATTAAAACATATTGTAATAGTCGCACTAAATCCAATCCATTTTTACCAGCTGCAGTAAATGCATGTTACTTAACATGTACTTCTAGGTTAAACTAAACACTGTCTGAATCTGCAATCTCATAATCTGGCAATGTTTTGCACTGCTTTTACTCATGCTCTTCCCAATGATCTGACACCATTACGTAACAACTCCAGGATTTAACATGGATTTTCTAAATTTGTGGATTTTCTAAATGTTATATTTTACCTCTAAAATGCAGACAATGGACACAAATTAATTCTCCAAAGAACCAAATCTACACCTGATTTTCTATTACATTCCCCACTGTAATTGTATGAAAGTAAAGGCACTATTGTCTGACTGGTTTAAGGGTATCCTATGAGCCTTTGAAAGTTGGACATGAGAGAGAAGGAATGAGTGGAGAGACTTTTTTATTCTCAGCATGTCCCACTGACCCAGAAAACAAGGCACCGACCGCAATCTGTAAACACAGGTCTAGCTTCCGCCATCAGAATATAGGTCAGCCATGCGGTGGAGAGGTGAAGCGGCGAGTGATGAGGGAGAGATGAGAAAAAAAGAAAGAGATTGGGAAGACAAAACAGAAGAATGAAGTGTAGAAAATCATTGTCTAAATATAGACGGACGGTGAGATCAAGGGCAGCGGAGACAAAGAAATTAAAGGAAATCAATGAGGGATAGTTAAAGCAAAGCAAGGGATTGAGATGAGATTAGACTACAGCCAGGCAGGGGGCGGCGGGGGGGGGGGTAACTGGGAGCAATTGTGACAATGTTGGTATAACATCTATAAAAGGAACCCATACAAACAAAAGGGGAGGGGGGGGGGCAAAACAGAAGGAGCAGCTAATCATATTGGACCTTCTCTCCTTTCCTCTAAACCAGTGGCTTGACATGACCGGAAAGCAGATGTTGAGGAAACAAGGTTCTGTAACAAAAGGAGGGTGATTGACGTCATCGAGTGCGTATGTCGCACATCTCTCCTACAGTCAGGATGAGCAAAACACATGAATGAACTGAATGGTGTGTAATTAAGTCCCAGTGGGGGCTCTGTGTTCGCCTGTCTCTCCCTCTAGCACCCTATATGCAACAGTGTGAATGAGCTTCAATCAGGCCAACAGGGTGTTGTTGTGACTCTCCTTCACAGCTAAACTGTGCGATCCATTTCATTCACAACAACAACCACATTTACAGTTTCAGTGACAGAGCCGTGCCGGATAAGTTCCCTGCCACCAAAAACAAGTTCAAGTGCCAGCCAGCCGGCCATTTTATTTGCATGCATCCTTTTCCCAGCTCAAAACAAACAAATCTATAGTGTAGGTTACTGCGGGGCCCCACCCCTCTGCACACATTGCCTTGACCTAGATTACGCTTTTCCAATTTATCACACAGACTTCACGTGTCATCACAAGGTCCCTGTGGCACTTGTGGAATGATAGCACGGGGAAGGAATCCAAGTTGCACTGGCTCCATAGGGGCCCCGCAACCGCAAGAGTCTAAATGTGGCAATGAGCTTTGGAAAGTGGACTGAGTTCAAACCCCTGCACGTGTTGCCGTGGAGCGTTTGAGGAAATGGGAGCAGGTCAAAAATAAAAAAAGGGGGGATGGGGTAGCTTAAAAGAAAAAGGGGGGAATTATGAAACCTTTGACCCCCTCCCCCTCTTGGGAAGAATGCAATGTTTGGCAAGTGCAGGATTGGGGGGGGAGGTCATGGGTGGGGTCTGCTTAAATTCCATGTGGGGGGGGGCGCTGACTTTAGCTTCCCAAGAAAAATGTTATGTGTGTGTGTGTGTGGGGGGGGGGGGGCAGCAGCAGCAAGGCAGAGTCCATTTCAAACTCAATCCCAGTTCCAAGAACACACTTCCATATAACTGCTCTCTCGAAAAGGGAGAGAGAAGAGAGAGGGAAAGAGAGAGAGAAAGCCAGCCAAGTGACTCAGTCCATGTGTGGCGCCAGTCACATGTGCTCCCGTGGCCTACTAAATGCTGTAATTCGCCTCTGTGGCTGGCTTCAAACCACAGCACAATAACAAAGCGCAGACCTCATCTCTATCATCTATTATAAGCCAGGAAACCCTGCGAAAGTCAAGAGGCCACAAAGTGGGACAGGATGCTTCTGCTGAACTCACCTCCCCAGATTTCTATCTAATAAAGTTGGTTTTGGGTGTAACCACACCTGAGGCTCTAATAACCACAGCTGTTTCACAGTGATGCAAATAGGTTAGAAAAAGATTGAAATACGCACGGGTGTTCTACTTTTTCATAGTAAAAGTTTTAATAAATGATCATTTATATCGCGAATGGCTGTTATAAGTGTGCCAATCGTTCATGTCTGCATGCCCGCCTCGTTCCTTTGTTATGGCGGGGAGAGGATTTATTTTTGGTAGGGTTTTTGATTCTGCCTTTCTAGTCAACGGGCGGCTGTGCGCCTCATCCCCCCTCCCACGGGACTAAGGTGACCTACATTCATAGCTGCCTGGCATAGAGACCCAGTGTGTGCGCCAACCAATTGGCAGCGGTGGCTCCGCAGCAAAGCGCATGCAGAACCACAGACTATGGCTTTCCGCCGATTGCATAATCTTCCCAGTTATTTAATCCATTCCAATTGTTTATTTCATTTATTATGCAACCTGCAATAACCCCTTGGATGTTTTCTACACCTCATGTAAGCACAGATGCGGCGCCTAGCACAACTTACGATGCGTAAAATGCTTTCACTCGGGCTTCAGTCCACGCGGAGTGTGACTGTCTGTCCTTGACACTATCACTAGGCTACATCTGAAATCTTTCTATTACATCTATAGAATCGCTGGGTCAAAGTGCCGTTATTTGTGAATTGTACATGTGTGCCTTAACGCAGAGGAAATGTAAGAGATGGAGCCGGAGGGGGACGACCATGCCCACATGCTGAGTAAAAAACACAAAGCCGGCGTGGAAGATCAAGCCAAGATGGATTTTCTGTTTTAAAAACCTAACTTAAAATGTCTAATAAAATTATTCATATGTAACATCTATGTGCCTACACGTTATGACAGCATTTTAGACTATTACTAAACCACTGCTGGAATGCAGCCAAACGGAGTTGTTCATAGCCGCTCAAGTCCATTAATAGGACACGTTGTATTGTTTCATTTCGTCTTCCGATATGTCAAGCGTAAAGCAATACATCCTAACATTCACATAGCGACTGATTGTGAGCCATATGTAACCCCGCATGCCTCCTTTGTTGCACTGTCTGACACATCGCCTTCATGCAAATTCAAAATGATCCTCAGTCATACGAGGTGACTTGCTTGAATCCATCTATGCTATGCAATTAATCCAAAACTAGACGCGTCCCCACTAACAATTTACACATTTTCATTTCCCGTTTTATCAGAAATGTTCACGTCTCCACTATAGCTGTCAGCTGAGCCGCTCGGGCACATAGTGACGCATCTGACCCACATTTGATCCAGATGTTCTGATCCACACCTCACCTGGCAGCGGCTGCTCTCAGAAAAGCCCGTCAACTTCAACATTCTTCATCGTGGTCTATTTTTGGTTTCCGACAGTCCGTCCGTGCCCAGGTATAGTGAACAAAGCCAACAGAAGAAGTAACAGCGGAATGTCCACATGTATCCACCACATAGGACCAGTGATCACGGCAGACGGTGCGCGCTGGATTGTGTTGCGCTCCTTTCAGCCTGCCAGTCTACTATAGGGTTAACCCCAGAGGGCTGCACCGCCGCGTTAACCTTTACAAAGAGTCTGCTACACGTGACAGAGAAAAGCGTGTCTCCCGAGCCTGCATGGGATTTTTTCCCCCCAGTTGTCTGCATGGACTAACCTACTAACCCAAAATAGTATTAATACGCCTCTGCAAAAAAGGATATGGGATATTCTCTATCCAATAATTATAATATAACACTAATAATAGTACTAATTATTATTATTATTATGACAACCACAACAAAAATAAAATCAGCAAATACAAGTAACAGTTAGGCTAAAGCAATATACAAATAATAACAATTATTTTAAATCAATTTATTTATGTTATTAGATTTAACTGGCCCCATGAAAGCACCACAACAAACCATGAATATGTGACTGGGTTGTGCACCCTAACACAACAGCATGGATGCGTTGACCCCGCCTCATTACAACTGTGGCACTACTCCAATTTTATATGTTAAACCACATTCACCTGGGTTTGTTTCCACCAAACACACCCCACCTTTTGCTGAAGGAATTCAAGAACCCCTCCCTCAACCATAAATACACACAGACCCTCACAATGTATTATGGGGCGGCGGGGGGTATAGCCTCGCCTTGACATTGAGAAATGCACCCAAAAAAACCCACTGTAAATAAAATAAATAAATAAAAAATATTTTTAAAACAGTTTTTTTTAACAGAGCATTGAGGGAAGCCTGTGTAGCCTATCATATCCAACATTAAACATAATTGTTATTGTTGTGCTGCAGTTATTACCAGTAATGCAAACTTACCCTTTCTTTGTGTAAAATTGGTGGAATCCAGAAAAGGCTACAGATAGTCCTGTTCCTCTCCAACAATCCGCTTTGTATTGCGCATTGGCAATAGGTCTCTCTGTCACACACACTGTCCGTCACTTTCAAAACACCAGCTCTCCGATTAGTGCAGGTATATATGCGAGAGTGTGAACACTGTGCTGCTTGTTTTCAGTGCGCTCCTCATGTCATGTTTGTCTCCAGTTCCTCTCTCTCTCTCTCTCTCTCTCTCTCTCTCTTCTCTCTCTGCTTCTCTCTCAGAGTCTCTAAATGTATGTTAGTAGGTCAGTTGTTGCATAACAGGACGCTTTGGGTGCCTAGTCACGTTTTTATGTTTCTCTCTCGGCTCTGCCCCCTCCCTCTTTCCTCGCCTTTGAATCTTGTTGCTGGAGGAGAGTTTCAGGGGGGGAGCAAAGGGGGAGGAGGAAGACCTGGAGAGGGAGGGACCTAGCCAGACTCAGTCAGGGCACCCATAATTAGGGTTACTAGAGATTACAAAAAAGTAGCATAGGGAAAGATAAGCAGATTGTGGTCCTCTGGCTTTGTGTAGCCTATTGGACTTTTTCTCACCTATTGCCAGACCAAATTGAAGTTAAATCAATATTTCCACATTTGAAAATAAATCTTTCCTTATTTTCTAATCTGAGCGTTAAGAGAGAAGATCAATATGATTCTCACATTCGCATGGTAAACATGGAGTTCATGCCGGCAGCTGAGCAGGTGGAAGCAGTTAGCCCGTGAAACAGTTTTCATTCCCGTTGTTTTTGTTGTTGTTGACAAATCTTAACAACTAAGATATAACATGCTAATTAGTGAGCTTTAGTGCTATTGGTATTTGGTTTTCTTACCTTCAGATGGAGCTAGGCTAGCTATATTGTCCTGTTTCCAGCTGCTTGCTGAGGTTACCAGACGTATTGTAGAGTGGTATTGATCTTCTCAATTCACTCTTGGCTAGAAAGTGAGTATATTTCTTCCAAGGTCAACTATTGCGTTAACAGGCTACAGGTTAATGCCAGAACAGTCAATGCTAGAAAAATGTTTTTACTTGCATTGTTATAGATTATAATGTACCTGGCCTGAAGTAAGATGAACACTGGAATTAGCTCCAACTAAGTGGGTGGGCCCACACCTTGACCTATTATCCAACTATTCATCTACAAATATTTGTGTTATAGTAGTGGGGTTTATTTCAGCTCATTGGCCCCTGCCCTGCGGCCCCCCGCCCACTGCACCAAAGTGTTCTCAACTCAGACTGAATATTGCAACACTTTCACTCTGGAGGAAACCACAGCCACTGTTGCCATTGCTGTGTGTGCATGAACACAAGTGAGACATTTTTGGTTTGATAGCAACATAAGCTTCCCGCCATCACATAAACCAGCTCTTCTGGCCACAATGATATGAAAACACATCGTCCAATTGAAGAACAGATTGTGTTTTGATTCATCTCGATCACAAGCGTGAATGTGTGTCGTGCTGGCGGGGTAGCAAGCCTGGACTTAAATGAAGAGCGGGGGAGTTAAACTAGTTCGTCCCCCGTAGTAATTGAAGCATGGTGTCTGAATACGCTCAAACAGTTGAATGGCTATCTATCACAATGACATGCTTGGGACTGTATCATAGAGTGTATTGGGATGAGAGCCATCTGTTTAGTGCTTGTTTCAAATGTTTTTGGGGCAGCTCCCATTTAGTAGAAGGGAGTGGAGCAGCAATTAAGGATGCTTGCACATAGCTATTTGCAACATAAAAAAGAAAATAGTAGTGCAGTTCAGATTGTCATGGAAGCTCCACGTGTCTGATAGTCATCTTCCTCCATGCGGCTCCAGACACAGGGATGGTAAAGGTCTGCCCTGTGTCTCAGTAAATGTGCATTACAGTACAGAACATTATCTATAGAGAGATTTGTGTGTGTGTGTGTGTGTGTGTGTGTGTGTGTGTGTGTGTGTTCAAATGAGTTGTTTGTTCAAGATGTGAGCATGTTTCTCCCCTCGCCGCATTACGGTAACATTTGTGCATACGGTTGCATTAATTGCAGCGATTATTCAGTATAATTGGATTGTTTTGCGCCCTTGATGGGGGCTAAGGACTTTTCCATTTTGATTCTGCAGTAATGATTTGTTCTTGTGCGGTAGTTTGATAAATACACTCAATTACTGTAACTGTTTGTCTGTATTTTTTTTGATGAACTATAGGATTTGATAGTGTCATTGTTGTTTTATACGTGCTCTTAACGTCTATATTAAATAAGGTCCAGATTTGTCAGAATGCTACAGCCACCCATTTCTTTTATTGTTAAACGTCAGTCCACATGGACACCCGGTGAGACTGCGTCATCAGAAGGTTAAGCCCGTCTGAATGCGATGCCTCAAGTTGGAGCTAAATATGGATCCCCATTCCTATGCATCTCTTTGTTTCCTTCTTGAGCTGGAGGAGACAAACAGCACTGAGGAAGCAGAGGCATTGGTCGTGAACTTAGATCCTCCTCCCCCTGTAGAAAACATACACACACATGCACGCACACACGCACACACACACACACACACACACACACGCACATGCGCATCACTCTCTCTCTTTTTGCACCCCATCCTTATCCCCACCCTACCTGACGTTTTACCCCCTTCCAGCTATGTCTGCAAGCGTTCCCATGGCAACTGTCGCACTGCCTGCCTGGCAACAGGCTTTATCCTTTCACTGGATAAAAAAGGGGGTGGGGGACAGAACAGTGGGGGAAGAGGGGGTTGCGTTTTTTATTTTTTTAATGGATGCATGGTGAGTGCGGTAGTGTAACAGCAGCATGTTGCAGTAGATTCATTAAATCACACTCTCTTCATTCTCTCCACTCCACACCTGCAGCATCTGCCGCGCCTCTACCTCATTACATTTCCTGTTAACCACAGGCTTCTCCACTTTACTTACTGTCTATTTACACTTCCAAATATTCCTTTTATAATCTGTTTTTACAGATGAATTGTAACCACAGTGACTGTTTGTGGTTTTTAATTACACAGGGGAGACAAACAGGTCTTCTAATTGCAGTATATGTCTGTATTTTTCCCAGCTTCCCACTGGGGGATGTGAAAAACTAGAATTAATACTTTTTATGCATAAGCAGATTAGAACATCAGCTCTGTATTTATAAAACAACACTCATTCCAAGCTGAATGAGGTTTATTTCATGAATGAAATATCAAGGACCTGAAGTAATGATAACATATGTTTTGCATCAAATGTTTACAGTATTTTCTCAGAATTTCCACTGACCTTTGTATATTTGAGCGTCAGCATGCACATGTCAACCTGCGTACATTGAAAATACATGCTGTAGAAATTCACTCATCACCATGCCAACTTACTTACAAACCTGCAGGAACATTGAAAATTGCAGTGATTCATGGCATGATTCATATCTTGTGGTAGATGGTGAAGCAGATTCTGGAGCCCTATATAGTAGTGTGGTGCCGAAGATGTTGTCTTTGCTGCCCCCTGCCTGATCCAAAGTAGCACAATTCTTATGTTCCAATCCATAGGAAAGAGAAATAGTGGTAACAGATTTCAAGTTGATCCAAAATGCAATTGAAATCCTTGCATTGTCTTTGACTCCCCTATGTGCGTAATGGCAATATGGACATTCCAAAATAAGAACGCAAATCATAAAACTAGACTGAATGTGACTGCAAGGCCCAATCTAATTCTAGACATTCTTCACTGACATAATTTCCCCTCTGGCTCCTATAATTAAAAGCACAAAGGTTTCTGATATAACTGTTGAGTAATAGCTGACACACCCACTGTATCTGTCTGCATGGGAAGAGATCTGCCTTGTGCACAACTTCCCTCCTCACCCCCTGCATTTGTCAGCACTTGTCAGCCAGACCTTACCCTCCTCTTCTTCCCTTCCAATTATTCTATGATTACATGTAACTAGGCCAAATTACGTCCTGACTCAAATGAGCAACATGTTCGCTGTGTTTGCTGTACATCTTTTGTTAAAACTAAACTCAAGAAGCAATTCTAGAGATAATGTGACGTTCACTAGTATGGGTCAAGCTTCAAAATACTACACCCCCCATAATGCAACACAGGAGCAGATTTCATTACACCCCCATTGCTTACTAAATGCCCATTTTTTTATTTCAAACTCTGCAACTTGACTTTGCTAAAAAAGGCTTTTGGTTAAAATAGTCTTGACCTCAACCCTGATGACATCATCATGACATCATCAGGGTGTTTCTTTTTTATTTTAGAGAGCTCCCTTTCAGAGCTACAGAAGAATGTTCACACAAGTTTCTACTTCTGACGAGTAAACCGAATGTCTTGTGTAAAACTATAATGGTTTTCCCTTGAAACGATCAACTCGGCACCACGATGTTCTGCAGCCGTCAAATGTATTTATTTTTTAATATGAAAATAATACAGAAAGACAACAGATATTAAATTCTCTTCATCACCTCTGTACAGAGAAAAATGGCAGTGATATAATGTATTCAAACAGGGCATCAACAGAACCTGAGGTGAGATATGATGAAACACCAAAAACATTACAATTACAGTGCCTTTGCTAAAAAAGAGCTCCCTGACAAGTGACGATAAACAACGTTTGTGTGAGAAAATGAATTCAGAGCAAGGTCTAGACAGCCCAGCGGTTTGTTTCTGTGTATTAACTATCTGTCTCTGCGTGGGTTTACAGGTTCTAACAGATCTGTATGAGCGTTGGGAAAGTGGTGCGGTAAGTCCAACAGCCACCACACTACAAAACTCTAAACAATTCCCCCTTCTCGGAGTTAACAAACTGCCGAATCACTTCCAATTGACTTTAATGTGGCTTCAGAAGCCCCAAAGCCTGTTGTCACTTAATGATGTGAGGCCATGAAGTTAAGCTTGCTTTGTAATGACGTGATATAAACAGTTTTACATTGTGTGCTTTCAGTTGTCACGGTGCATGGAATAGAGACACTATTATAGACTTAACACTACGACAGATAAGACTCACTGGCTGAGCGACATGGATCGGAACTGGGAGTAAATAGTTGTTAAACAGCAGGTTATGAGATGAACGTTTACAGACGTGTTACAATATAGCACAGTATTTGAAATAAAAAGCAACACATTGTTAAAAGTCTGTCCTCCTTCCTTCTGTTTTTGCTCAGTTTGTATAGGCTTGCACCAATACTTTGCTTGTCCTTTAAAAGTCCAGATATTGGCAAACACTGGCTGACCCTCAGCTCTGGTCCTCAGTTGACTTTGGCCATGAGCTGCTCTGTGAAAAGCCTCTTCAGCTGAGCCACCTCATCGCTTAGAGAGTTGAGCTTGGACTTCAGGTGAGTGTTTTCATGCTTGTACTGGCCTTCAGCTTGTCCTTGCGTGGGAGGACACTGTAGGCTGTAGCCGGCAGCTGTATTGGTGCTGTATTGAGGGGACTGTCTCCCCCTCCGGCCTTCCTCCCCATCCAGCTGCTGGAGCCAGGTGCCAGTGCAGTCACTCAGTCCTTTAGGGGCCTCTCTGGGACCGTCCCGTCCCGCCAAGGACAGCGCGGGGCTGCGTCTAGGGCTGCTGTTGTCCCCCGAGGCATCCCCTGTGTCCCCGCCACCGGCCGTCTTGAAACGCAGCTTGTGAGGGAGGTTTTTCATCATCTCGGCCTGGTCCAACATTAATCCAGTGACGTCACCTGGGGAGTGATGGAGGTCGTATCCCAGCTCCTCTGCTCTGTGTGGGGATAACTTCCCATGGTCACTCAGCCGGTCCTCAAAGAAGATGGGGCTGCCCACGCTGGACCCGCCTGGCGTAGAGAAGCCAGAGTCCTCAGACATGTTACCAGCGTCCCTGGAGGCCCTGGTGCTCAACTGGCCCGTCTGGTGGATTGGATGTGAGGCCGAGGGGTTGGGTAGGCCCCCGTCGCCTCTGTGGAGATAGTAGTGAGGGGTCAGAGTTTGACCGCTGTGCTGAGGAGCCGAAGCGAGAGGCAGAATGGAGGCGCTGGACGGGTCTTTGACCAGGCCGAAGCGGAACTTGAGAGCCAACAGCTCGGCCCTGAGTCGAGCGTTTTCCTCCAGCAGGTTGAGCACGCGGCTCTCCAGCACCATGTCGTTGACGCGGCGCTTCTCCCGCGAGCGCTTGGCCGCCTCGTTGTTCTTGCGCCTCTTGTCCCAGTAGCCGTCGTCCTTCTTGTCCACAGGGATGAACTCTCTCTTCCGTCTCACGCTGGAGGATGAAGGGCTCTCTTTTCGTTTGACGGCGGTGGTGCGACCCAGCAGCGAGCGGGCCAACATGCTGCTGGAGGTCAGGATGGACACGGCCTCATCTGTGAAGGACATGGGCCCCGCTCCTCCTTCGCCTCCCTCTTCAGGTGACTCCAGAGCCTGCTGGAGCACGGGCATTTCCTTCTGCCCCCTCATCTGCTGGGACTCCTCCTCGAACATCACGCCTGCCTGCTTGCCTGCCTGGGGTTGTGCAAGTCTTTGCTCTTTGCCAAAAAGTACAGAGCGTTGTGTAGTCTGTGTGGTCCAGCAACAGTGCCACCTAGTGGTCAAAGTGACGAAAGGACAAAAAAAAGGGATTTAGTGGTTATGCAAGAGCCATTACAACATATTGTTATGTAACCCCATTACATCTCTCCAATAAATCTAGAGCGTCTTGTAACATAACCTTGCAAGGTTCAATATGGGAAAATGTTTTTTTCTTTTTCAAACACAAAGCTGATTATTCATCAGACTTTTGACATTAGCTCACAATAAGCGCACGGCATCCTTAACGCGTTGAAGATTAAATGAATGTAGACTACAGTTTGACATTAACCTGATAAGGTTGTAACCTACATTTGTAGCAGACTTCACGCCTTAACAAACGTTCCTGGGTTGGTCTTGAGGGCGTTTCTTGTTCTTCATTACATTATTATGTGTCATCTTTGTTAAGCCCATGAAAGTTATTCGTGGTCGGTTTCCGGTCTACTTTTACTTGCTTCATCAGCAGTGACCCACATATTGAACAGGGGCACGCTGATCTCCTGTTATATAGCCTACGCTGACCGACTCTACTCCGTCACACTCAACAGCATCACTGTTATTACATAGGCCATATACTAGGCTTTATTTATTACAGCCAATTGAAAGTTTTCTAAATAAGTTGCAACAATTTTGTCTTCATGTTTTTTTTTTCGGGCGGTGTTTATAACCTATGTTTCTACAAGCATAACACGACTCAATAAAATGCTGGAATATAAAAAATAATGCCTATTTCTTTCAGCTTGAAATAACAATTAACCACGGGTTAAATGTCTAATGATTATCATTAACCCAGTGGCTATAAATACAATTGGGGGTTTAAAGTCCTATAAGAAAAAGTGAACTTATGCAATCAAATCATCATAGCGAAATTTTGCGAAATGTTTCTCAAGAAAAAAAAATCCAAAATAGTAGCCTATAGAAAACTATTCAAAAACATATCTCATTACCTGTAAAGAATGATCAGTTTTGTCAGCCGGTGCGCAGGAGTCCTGAAGTCAGTTTCAAGGAGAAGCGCTCTGCTGTGCTGTGTCTCCCTCTGTCTCCGCTTTAACACTGCAGATCCACTCAGCGCTGTTACCTAATATTATCAACGGTGTGGCGCATCTCCACTCTGCTCCACTTGGAATACCGCAGCTCCTATTTGTAACGCCGGGTTCAGCTCATAGGTTCAGCTCAGGACGTTGCCTCTCCTCGCGCGAACCAGCGGGGCCCGTTTAGTGTGTTGTCTTTGTGGGACCGCCTCCCTTTTTAGACACCCGCCCCCCGCCCCGCCTTAGGAAAGCTCCTCATCATCATCATCGTCGTCATCATCTCGCACTGCCCTCCTCTGTTTGAATGATCCTTTCATAACAATTAAGTAATGTTGCGCTACTCTTTCTCTCCCTGACACTAACATACATTTGATGCATACGGTATATAGTACACATATAGATCGCAGTAGGCCTATTCACAGTGTTTATTTTCACTGGAGTGAACAATGCTTACATGGCTTCATATACATTCCTGGTTGGGTTCCTGGTGACCTTGCTGCTCTAACAGTATAGCATAACATTCTTCTATCAACCAAATACTCTTCCTGATTAATGAAACTGATTTTAAATCACTTGAGAACATGTTGGTCTTGGTGTGAGTTTATCAAAACATGGTTGTATGAAAATTGAAATGCTGTATTATCTTTGATTGTTGCTGACAGCTTTGTTACATTTTGTTCATATGAAATTAAACCTGTCTGGAGTCTAAACGACCTGTTAAATAATTTGGCAAACAAAAGGAATCCATTTCCGTTGATTTATTAACCCTTATACAATTTAATAATGGAATATTTAGTGAAAGGTAACCACTAAAACCCTTCAACATATAAGGCGGCCGGGGGGAAAAATGGGTTCATTTTGCAATTTGCAATCAGCAGTGGGGTCTGTTCTGTGGGAATAAGCAGCACTGTCAACGACACACAAGGTTAAAAAACAGCCACATGACAACCTCTTTTAATAAGTTAAATAGGTAACTTACCAAACCCTTCCTCGTGACTCTAGGGCCTCAAAGCCCACAGGTTCACAATTAACATTGTTATTGGCAATCTGACTGATTGCAAATTCATTTGCATCCGTAAAGTACCTCAGCAACTAAAGCACGTCTTGCGTTATGGCCTGGGGACGCTGTGTTGAAATGGTATTATATGAGCGTTTAATTGGGCTCACATGGTACACATTCCTAATAAAGTAGTGTTCAATCATTTAAATACCACAAATGTTTGGAGCATAGGAGTTATGCACGGGGCTGGGAGGTGATGGAGTTCATACATTGCTCATATAGGGCAGTAGGTGAGGCAGACGGGAGGAGCTCATACTCCCCTGGGGCCCCCTAACCGGTTAAGACGTCACTTTTTTCACAAGCAGATATAAGAAATTTTTTGAGGATATGAGAGAATGATAGTGTCTAATGTCAACACTATATCTTCTTAACCAAATAGTATCAACCATATGACATAATCCCTTCCTGGAACCCCCCTAATTGAATATCAATTCATTCATAGGAAATGGTCAGAAAACAGGAACCCGTAAGTAATTGGACTGCTGGTGCTTCAGTCTCAAACCCTGCTAAATTATGTAGTATGTTATACTTGAAAACATATATGGTTCACAGTACATAATAATGAATAACGAATGATAATTTGAGCCATGTAGCGGTATGAGAGATCCGGTCGAAAACCTTAACTGAACTCGAAGCGAATAACACTTGTTTGTTTGTTTGCTGACAGGAGACAATGAACTGTATCATATCACATACGTAAATCCCCTGCGCAAACACATACTAGTTGACATAGAGTTACACTCGGGGCCTCTAGCCCCTTACTGTGGGGCCACCTGTGACTTCTGTGTGTCAGGCACAGTAGCCGCTCCAAACATGACTTTGTTAATGTGTAATCTTCCACTTGAATTTTGCCTCATAGAAAACATGCTTTCTGGCTTTGGCAGTGTCTGTGAAATGCTAATGGTTATGCGCTACTTCTTAAGCGCACCAATATAATTGTATTTAATTTGTTTACTGCATTTTTACTCTTTTAATTATCAGTTTTTTATCAGTATTTGATCTTGTTTCTGTCTTGTTTAGTTTCTTTTGTTGTTTTTAAAAAGCCTCCTGTGGACAGCTGTGACATTGTCATGTCCATGTCCAAATAAAAATCTACTACTTAATCCAACAAAAGACAAGGTGGATTTTGTTACCTTTGAACTGAGGCAGGCTAGTTGTTTCAAGGCTGGCTTCATGCTCAGCTAACAGTTGCTGGCAGTAACTTTGTACTTTCCTTACAGACATGAGAGTGGCATCAATCTAGAAGAGTAACATATTTCCCCAAATGTTAAACTTTTTCTTTAAATTCAGGGAACTTGAATGAACTTTTTTAACTAAACCAAACAACAAGTTAGTTTAAGTGTAACTCTCCATTAGGTCTTTGTGCTAAACTTCCTCTGCAGCCACACCGTTGCACTGTTCATGAAAGCAACTAAGTACATGCAATGATGCATCACTCGGGCTTTATGAGCCTTCCAACTCAATCAAATGTAACGCTGGCGCAAACAGCAAACAAACTGCTGATAGTTGTGTTTAATGGAGTAGGCCAATCTGTCGGCCAGGTTTCAGCCTTTAGGCACGCTCGTAAAATGATAGATTGGGAAATAACATTAGTAGAGCGTTGGCCTTATGAAACACAGGCACATGTGGGTCTCATAACACAAAGTGCAAGGAGGTCCCTTTGTGGAAAAAGAGCATCATTGAAGCACAGGGTGAAAATCAGGAGATTTTATAAAACTGCAGATCAACGACAATATGAATGACTTATTATTGAGAATTTCTTGGCTTTTTGTGGCATGGGAATAATGGAAAAGTAAGGCAGCGCAATAAAACAAAAAAAAACTGGGTTTATTGAGATGATTATTTCCTGTATTCAAAGTGTTACTTTGTTAAACACAAGAACATTTCTCACAAAATGGCAACGCCTGTTTGATTTGTGCAACGGGAAGTGAGTTACACCATCCATCTGGTTAACAGTTCAGCTTATGAAATACTCTGTGTGTATGCAACACCTCTACTTGAGAAAGTGGTTTTGCCTTAGGCTTCTTCGGAAATGAAAAAGAAAAAAGCATGTAGTAAAACAGGATCTTAGCTCAACAAGTCACAAACAAAAGGGTGAAATGTATGATTGTATGATCAATTGTTTGGTAAGATGAACAAAAAGGACTTGAGCCAATGATTCAGATAACGATCCTGTGGAAAGTTTTAAGTGATTGAAAACACTTCAACAGTTTCTTCTTACATTTCCTTTCCTTCCCCCGTGACCTAAATGTAAGTAAGTTCTTCAGGATTTTTTTGCAGACGAAGGAGGAAAACAACCCTAAAGAGGGGAGGTACCATCAAGTTCAAGGAGTTCGAACTGAATTCTTGACATTCTAGCTGAGCCTCTTATGGACCAGATCACCTTATACCTTTGACATACAGGGGAACAAGGGCATGAAGCCTCGTAAACAGAGCGTGTTGTCCCAACTGAAAAACCTCTCATGTCTCACGGGAAGATTTTAAATGTTTACAACTCCCTGAACCGGCAGTATACACAAACACAGGACAGTATTTGTATTTTTAAAAACATATGGAAAATGACAACTTAAGGTTCAAGACAATCTGTGTGAATCGCGTGTTGTTCCATTTTTACTTAAGGTCTGTTTTCTCTTTGAGTTTATTTCCATATTGATCACCATCTGGCAGGGATACATTATTTTTGCCTGTAACATAGCCTACAACTTGAGTTTTTAAGAATTATATCTTTTACAGTATATAGCCATCAAGTGCATACGTCTTTACCATATTTCTTCTGTCAAAATTAGTATGTTAGCAACATTAAAAAGCTGGAGAAAGTATTTTCAGTCAAATCATGAAGCTGACGTTAGCTTGATTAGCTAACTAGCAGCCGGTGAAATCAGCTAAGAGGAATTGTCGTCGATAATCGCCTGTATGTAGCCTACCACGTATAAATTTGGGGCGGCAGTGGCGAAGTGGGTAGGGAGTTCGCCTCTGGTGTGCAGGGTCGGAGGTTCGATCCCCCCGTCTCCCCGCCACATGTCGAAGTGTCCCGGGGCAAGACACTGAACCCCGAATTGCTCCCGATAGTTAGCTTAGCACCCTAGTGCTAAGCCTACCCTGCGTGGTAGCTGCTGCTATCGGTGTATGAATGTGTGTGTGACTGGGTGAATGTGTACAAAAACAATGTAAAGCGCTTTGGGTCTGTGATAAACGGAGATATAGCGCTTTACAAGTCCATTTACCATAAAAAAATAAAAAATATTCCAGATCAAGTAAGCGGAGCACGGGCAAATGTTACGATTCTCTACACAGAATAGTATTGTGGTGGAAAATATAAGTTTGTCTATTGCAGATGAGAGTTGGCAATTAAAAAAAAAATATGACAATGTTCCAATTCTCAGTAAGATATTTTTGGGCTTGCAAGCAAGAGCCATCATCAGCATTCAGACAGAGTCAGTCTGTCTTCAGCAGAGATAGTATTTAGAATTGACAAATAACAATTGCATACAAAACAAGTGTGTAGATGTTTTCAGTTACTTCATTGTTCAACTTTGCTCTACTACACAATCTTAGCCTTCAATACCTAGCATCTCAATCATAACAGCCTTGCTTTGTCATAGTATCCCAACTATTCTTGCCTTATCTTAAACTACATAAACCGTCTACCATCTGCATTACACACATACACAGGAGGATCTTTTACAATGACTTTATTTCTATTCAGTTTTCCAACATCACATGATTATAATATTCATTTTCATAACAGTATACAATTCGACAAATGTGCAAGCTAAATAATAGCAAAAAAAAGAGCTGATGGAGTTAGTGTAAATTGATCGGTTATTTGACCGTAAAACAATCTACTGTATATTGATAGTCACTTAATCATTTGAATAATTCTTTCTAAAAGCAAAACTGGATTCATTTGTTCCAGCTTCTCAAATTTGAGGCTACATTACGCGGCTGTTCTTTGCTTGTATAGTAATTTGAATATTTTTTGTCAGGTTTTTTTAGGGTTGATCACCAAGTCAACTTCAAAATCTTTTGACTGTTCTGTCTAAACAGTTAATCGATTAGTCGAAAATATAACTTTCAGAGTTATTGTTATTGAAATTAACAATTTTCCTTATGATTACTCCTGACTAGGAGGCCTATACAAAACCTCAGGTTTCACCAGAGGAAAGCTCTACCAGCCTGGCAGTAAACACAGCTTGTTATGAAATGTATAAAGCGCATATTTGACATCGTCAGACAGTATAATTTCTACATCCTGGCTTTCTTCATCATCCACTCTGGATTGGGTTTCCCTGGAACTGTGGTGGGCAACAGGACGGATATAAATACATGTGCCCTGTTGTTTGGAATTGCGTGGCACAGACACAACTGTTTACATCAGCTGACCGGCTTGACAAAAACAAGCACAGGGAGTCCGACAGATAAGCTGAGAGGTGTTCGCCAAAGTTGACGGGCACAGGCTCGTTACGTGAAGAATCCTTTGGGGGGCCCGCTGGGGAACAATCTTAAAATACACTCTGGACCAGACAACATGGGGAGGACCGGGGGAAGGAGAGGGCTGTCACTCGGCTGACACAGTTAGCGGTTCCAGGAAGAAGGAATAAGGTTCGCACAGAAAGCCATTCGTCACCATCTCATCTAAGTGTCACCTGTCGACCCCTTTGCCATCGAGCTAGAATTATCTGTCTGTTCTCGAATACTCCTGTGGTGAACCAGCGTGCTTCGTACCAAAACAGTATCATTAAAGTCCATGCCCGTTATCTAACGTGATAACGCTCGTCAGCCGGCATTGTGAAAGACAAGAGACACTTTCACTAATTCTAGATATTAGAGAATACATATTGACTTTAGTTATTATCACATCCTTTTATGACCCCTGCACATTTTTATCACACATTTGGTCTCTTTATAGCTAACCTGCTACAGTGAAATGTATAGGCCTACATAATAACAAACAGTTTTCTTCACTGTCTTGCTGAGATCTAGATGAGATGACTTGTATCTCAATGAGGCTATAGGCCTACCAGCAACAGTTTAGTTAACCTAGTTTACATTTCTAACTTGGCTCCCAATTCCTACAACAATTTTTTAGTATGGATTTAACAAATATAAGATATTATGTTTCCATTAGTGAGGTTTACAGCCGTTTTATAGGCAGGTTTTGTTGCTTTTGGACAAGCTAGACTTGCTGTTTTCCCCGTTTCCAGTGTTTGTCCTATGGTAAGCTAACTATTTGCTGGTGGCTGCCCGGAATGATCGTACAAACATCAATAAATCTTCTCATATATATAGCCCTCGGGAAAAAAAGCGATGATGTGTATTGCCAAAATGCTGGAACTAGGCCTATTATTTTCTTCTAAATGTAGGCCTATATCTAGAAAAATGTATGAACGTATTCCACACACAAGCAAATATTACAGTCTTTGGTAATGACTTTTTGCTTGGCTGTTGACTAAGAAAAATGCAGTTAAAACGAGAGAGTTACATAGGTCTATGCTCATGTGAGTCACTGCCCCCCTGAGACATATATGCAGGAAATTCATTTATGTAACAGCTCGTCTCTATACCACAGACACGCAGTCCAGCCTCTATCCAAGGCTCACACACATGGGAGATGTATTGCGGTAGCTATAAATAGGCCATGACTCACTTTGTTTGACTTGGGGGGGCTGTTTCATAACAAGCTGCGTGTGTCCGTCTCTGCACATATGCGGGTTATAAATGTTTATTAATAATTTGTTGTCTGCGCTGTCCGTTCCACAATGTTCTGGTTGGATTCCTCATCTCACTGCATTAGTCATGACCTCAGCCAGGGTGTTTTTCTCTTTGTCTGGGATACCACAAGTAGGTTATACCTCTCCAACACTGTGTCAACAAGGACCCCGCTGACTGCTCCGTAATCGGGCAAGAATTTCTGCATGATTTGAGGGTTGGCCCCGGACACAAACACATTAAGAGGGAAACATTTTGAGCCGCACTCTGTCCAGTTGTGAGGCAGAAGCCAAAAGCCTCAAACCCGCTTTTCCTCCTCATGCTTCTATTCTTGGGCTCTGAAATACGTCACGCCGTTTCCAAAGCAACCACTTTTGATCGTTTGGGAAGGGGTGTGTGTGTGTGGGGGGGGGGGGGTTGCTTATGAAATGCTCATAAAACAAATTACTTCTATTGGAGAGGACGTGCCTCAGGGGGAAGTGGAAGGATTAATCAAAATAGAGCAGGGGAAATCCGCACGACATGTTGACAGCTTGTATGACAAAATTGACGGGGCTTCATTAAAACTAATAGTCTATTATTTTTTAAATTTTGACTCGGGCAAATTTATAGCTACTGTAGTTGTTTTCTTTTCTTCTAACAAATGTAATCTCAGATTCTGTCATGATAACCCGTACTGGAAGTGCAGAGGTCTATATAGGAGAAGGAAGTAACATAATGATGATAAGTATGTTTTTTTTTTTCGCCATAATTCTTCAGAGCAGCCATGGCACACTGCTATTCTCCCTGTGTGTTTATAACATTCAGCACTGAAAAATTAACAATAAGGGTCTGTTTGAAAATGTTTGTGGGTGGGAGGGGTCTTAGTCATCTTATGAAAAAAAAGCAAGATCCTCTCCAGGCTTACCAAATATTTTCTTTGGACCCTCTGCTTGACACAAAATACGCAATAGGACCACCCTTCCCAACTATACATTTCAAACTGAAAAATGCAGAGAAAACATACCAAAATGGAGAATATTTTTTCTGTTTTTAAATAAAGAGCTACTACAGAAATAGTTATTACAGCCAGAGAATGAATGAACGCTGAACAGGCTCTGCTGACAGACTTGAGCACCGAAATAATTTCCACCCAACCGTGATACCACTAAGAAGAAGAATAGCCTATATATGAATTAGATCAGATGCTTTAGCCGATATGTATGAGTTAGATGGCTGACCTTCAGTCAAATGAGCAAACAAGAATCTTCAGTGCGGTGGTCAAGATCGTTGGAGACTTTTCCTCCAGACAACTCCCAAAGAGATCAAATATCAAAACAATGGTTGACTGCATTGATCATTTATATTTTTAAGTTTTTTTTCTTTCAAAGGGCTTTGAAATGTTTGTCTCACACACACACACACACACACACACACACACACACACACACACACACACACACACACACACACACACACACACACACACACACACACACACACACACACACACACACACACACACACACACACACCACTCTCTCCCCCCTCATTATGTAGGTACAGTCCATAAGATGTAAACCTTAGTGCAGCCAAAGCTAAATAAAGTGTATTCTGAGGAGAGATTAAAGAGGACATTTGGCAAGACACGTGGTGCTTTCTCAGATGGAGCGATTGATTGTCCATTGTAACTGAAAAATTGACTGTAACCGCACAATGTTATCAGCACAATGAGTCATTTCAGATAACTCCCAAACCACTCCATTCGTCCCGGAAGTTCATGTTCTGTTTGTGCGTAAACACACCATCTATGACACCGATATACATAACCGTCAAAATTAACTTAAATTCCTAACAAGAACATTTAAATCCTGGTGTATAACCAAAGTATAAGCAATAGAAAAACATGTATAAAGAATGGCTGCATGGCAATAGACGGGTTATATAAATCATGCTGTGCTGTTACATAATCTGTTCGTAATCAGAGGGGTAGCACAGATATAGATGGCCCACTTTCCACAGTGGCCCAGTGTCTTGAGCACTCAGATTCACCCACATGTTTGATACAATTGCACTCCAACCATCATAACAGTTCTCCAGAGGGAGGGGAAAAAAAATTATGCAACATGACTACGGACAGATTTTGAAGTTGTTTCCGGTGTGAGCCATACTTTGATAGTTTGATAATCTCTGTGCTCCCTTTAAACCCTTTGCCATGACGCTACGCAGTACACAGCTCCCTTTAAGCCATGTCACACTGATTATGTATCAAAGTGTAGACATGCAACATTAGAGACATTGTTGTTACGTCTCTATAAGGCACGGAATCTTTTTTGTGTGTGTATAATCCCTCATCGTGCCACCCACAAATCCAACAGGATACTCATGTTTCCTTTATGTTTTTTCTTCCTTTTTTAATCTTTTTTTTTTTTGTAGTTCCAGCATTATACATAGCATTATTTATTTTACAACATGATATCCAGCTACAGATGACGTAGGCTGTGGGGATTTGTACAAATAATACGATGTGGGGATATGATGAACACATGCGTTTTAACTATGTTGCAGATTTGCCAAAATGGAAACAAATACACACAAAGCAAAAAATTAATAAAAAATGAGGCAGAGGTGCAGGCTACTTCAAGTCTACATTTGTTCACCTGTCCAGAGCAGCTTCTTCTATACGTTTTAAAAGCTTTACAATGATTACAGGAGAACTTTGAGACCACATTGTCATTTATTTTTTATTTTTTGTTCATATAAGTCCTCTCAGCTGCTATCAAGCTGCCACTGTCTTTATAAAATAAGAAGCATCATTTGTTATATTAGACAAGCCTTTATGTTTCATAACATGAAGTGTCATGCTCCTATAACCAATTTAGTTCAAGTTTCCTGAAATCCCTTTAGCGTTCACTAGCTCCTTTGTCCGAATGATTCTGAATAGAGCAGAACATACAGATGATTCAGATACGTCTGGCAGGATTGGCAAGAAGCAAGGGTTTCTTCAGATGTCCAACCAAAACAATATAATGCCTCATTCATGATATAAAGGTTAGGCCAGTCTTAGACGCAGGGAGTAAGGAACACAATGTACTGTACTGGTGCTTTTTCTGACCTGGCTTCTTACAATGTAATTAAGTCTTAACTACATCCTGACAAAGGCATGCAGAATGACTTTTAAAAATAATTATTTAACTTTAAACACACTCTGATTCAACAAGACTTGGATTTTCACCGCAACAACATGAGTAATTGCTTATGCTCGTTTCCTTCTCTTTGGCAAAGAATGAACTTTTATATTGTATGTTGTATATATTGAGGCCAGTAGTTGGTATGTATGCCGCTACCGCTCTGTTGGCAACGGCCCATGAAATTTCAAGCATATTAGCCAAGACCTAATTCCCACTACAGCCCCTTGCACACTGGAAGCCCTGAGAGAGGTTATTGTTGTTCTCATGGGAGGCTTTTACAGTCACAGCGGATGGGATCTTGACTTTTATGTAACGTAGACGGCATCCTAATCCCAGCACTGTTCAATACAGTGGATTGAAAGGATTTTCTTCAGAGTCGAACGAAAATATCTGCCATGGCTGAGAATCTTAAAATAGAATTGGAGGCAGTGTACTTGGGACAGCCACTGGAGAGGCAAAACTATGCAAAAAGGGCTTTACACAGTGAGAGGGCTTAACCCAAAGTGAACTGCACCACTTGATGCTCAGAGCCAACCGCACAAGGGATGGAAGAAAAAAGCAAAAGATCGGAATCTTGATCATTGAAAGTACACTCAACAAAAATATAAATGCAACACTTTTGTTTTTGCTCCCATTTTTCATGAGATGGACTTAAAGATCTAAAATTCATTCCAGATACACAATTGTACCATTTCTCTCAAACATTGTTCACAAATCTGTCTAAATGTGTGATAGTGAGCACTTCTGCTTTGCTGAGATAATCCATCCCACCTCACAGGTGTGCCACATCAAGATGCTGATCTGACATCATGATTAGTGCACAGGTGTGCCTTAGACTGTCCACAATAAAAGGCCACACTGAAATGTGCAGTTTTGTCTCACAACAAAATGCCACAGATGCCACAAGCATTGAGGGAGCGTGCAATTGGCATGCTGACAGCAGGAATGTCAACCAGATATGTTGCTCGTGCATTGAATGTTCATTTCTCCACCATATGCCGTCTCCAGCAACTTTGCACAGCCATTGAAGAGGAGTGGAATAACATTCCACAGGCCTCAATTGACAATCTGATAAACTCTATGCGAAGAAGATGTGTTGCACTGCATGAGGCAAATGGTGGTCACACCAGATACTGACTGGTTCTGAGTCCCCAGACCCCCAATAAAGCAAAAAAATGCACATTTCAGAGTGGCCTTTTATTGTGGACAGTCTAAGGCACACCTGTGCACTAGTCATGATGTCAGATCAGCATCTTGATGTGGCACACCTGTGAGGTGGGATGGATTATCTCAGCAAAGCAGAAGTGCTTACTATCACACATTTAGACAGATTTGTGAACAATGTTTGAGAGAAATGGTACAATTGTGTATCCGGAATGAATTTTAGATCTTTAAGTCCATCTCATGAAAAATGGGAGCAAAAACAAAAGTGTTGCGTTTATATTTTTGTTGAGTGTAAATGGGTCTCTGCCCTGATCTGAGAACCCTAAACAACTAAAATACAAGACAAGGCAAGTTTATTTATATAGCACAATTCAGACACAAGGCCACTCAAAGTACTTTACAGGGGCAAGATTAAAATACACAACACAGTAAGGCAGCTTTTGGACTCCAACTGATGTTAATGGAGAACATTTGTTGGCATGGCATGTGTTTCAGTTTTTGACTGGAACCCTCATTATGAAAACTGAAGTGCAAAATAACTAATTACATAATCTATTTATCCCCATCTCTTACTGAGTAGTACACTGGTATTTAAGCAGATTTGAGGATAAGTACTGTCTTATTTTGGCAGAAGGCAAACAATTACAAAGTAGCCTGTTCTTGGTTATGGTTGTGTGGCCAAGTCAGGAGGAATTATGGTCACTACTTTGGAGAGCACTGATGGAACTGGAGACTGAATGGTTTAAAGGGAGTAGTTTATTTATTTCAATTTTTTTTACTTTGTCTCTCATTATTGCTTTTTGGGCATGAATAATTTACTGGACACGTTAACTGTATTTTCTACCCTTACCAAAGTGATATTTGACCATATCAATCCCATTGGAACATTGATACCACTTTAATGTCCATACCGGAAATAAAGATGTCGCTAGAGCCAGTAGCCTGTTAGCCTAGCTTAGCATAAAGTTTGTAAACAGGGGGGAGTCGAGTCAAGTTTCTACTCAAGTTTCCTAAATTCCTCACACATTTATTTCCATAGAAAATAATTACTTCCGTAGAAAACAATTATTAATTAATTATTTCTCAGAAAGCAATAGATGGTAACAGTTTATCCCAGATGCGTTAAAGAAAAGAAGAAGGAAAAAAAAACAATTTAATGAGACAAAGAACACATTGAAGCCATGTAACAAACCCACCCATCATCTTATCGTGTACAAGTTCTTTATAGTATTGTTGACTGTTGTACTGTGGGATCATGGAATTAGACAATTGAGATTTCATTGTGCATAAAGAAAGAAAGAGGGAGGGGAGAGGGGGAGGAGGAGGAGGGGCAGAGTGTGAAAGTGAATAGAAGGGTTTGTTGAGGACAAGGCCTAGACTGAGCAGCAGGGCCATCTGAGGTCTGTTTATCCCGTCCTTACCTCATGCTCCCGCTACCCAATGTTTATCCTTTTATTTCACTTCAGTAATTCAAGAAGAAGCAAATGCAGGATACACACTTGGTGAATGCCCCTCTGTTGAATGAGCAAACAAGAAGTAAATATTCACACTTTATATAAATACTGTGTTTTTCCTCTCATCCTGTAACTCAATGGTTCAGGAAAAAAATGTTTGTAAGCCCTCTGTGAGATGGACTGCAGTATAGGCTGCTACTCCTTCATCAGGACCACCAGACATCCTCTTAAATTTGTTTATTTAAATTGATTTTAAACTGGGTTATAACACTGTCCTTTATATAAACCTGGACACACTTACAATCATTTTTGTGATAATATATATATAAATGAATGTCGGTTACATTCAAGCTACTGCCAAACAAGTGGACACAAAGTTGATTAGGCCTATCAGCTCCACAAAAACTCTCTGTATTTCTCAGTATGGCAGCGAAACCTTGACGTACAGCAGAAGGAATAAAGGCGAATACCGAAGGCGTACCTCATATATAGATGCGCCAACAGTGTTGTTGTAATTACTCAGACTTCCTCATGGGGGCGACAGAAGTTACGCACTATAGCTTTAAGTTACAGCAACTAGCTATTTGTTTATAATTATACACCTTACTTTAAGCAAAGGTTTTCAGCGCTTATAATCCAACTTAATTTCAGTTTTAACCATTTGTCTGTTGCTTTTAATTATTACAACATTATTCTTTTTGCTTACGGTTTCATCCCTTCCGATAACTATGCACTTTCAATTGCAACAACCCATAGTTTGGGCCTACTTCAGAAAACGACATGTCTGTACCTCCTTCTGAGTCAGCAAGGGGTTTTATTTGGAGCCAAGTGAGAGTCCGTAGACGATGGGAAGCCGTGTGGGTGGGAAGAATGAGTCATCCGTCATCTGTCCACCGCGTTGGGTTGCTGTCGGTGCAGCGCAGAGTCTGGCCCCGCATCTCAAGGCGCTGAAGGAGTGAGTGGTGATGTCAGAGCTGTCACTGTTCTACTCTCTCATCAGCACCCACTCACAAAGCTCTTGGTATTTGTACCCACATGCCAGGGCAGGATGATGGAACACAATAATGTCACTGAGTGGAGTGTACTGTCTTCATTTATCTCCCAGTCTACATGCTGTAAGCTCTATGTTGGCAAAGTTTTCTTATTTTTTTTCTCCTCAATTTTTGGGGCTGTTTTCAAACTGGAAGCTTGTCTATCACTGTCAAAACTGAATGATGCAATACAAATAACCTCATGTGTTAACATAGGTGTGTCCCTTAAAAGCCACCTCCTACAGATTAGTTTATTCAAATTATTCTTCCTTATACTCAAGATAGACTGGCCTAGGTAAGAGGGCCGAGGAGTAACTATGAGGTCACTGGTTCGATCCCCGGCATCGGACAGGAGGGTGTTATTTGTAACATTAGTGGAGGCTGGTATTACATCTATGGTGGCCACCATCTCTACCAAGTGCAAGGCACTTAACCCCAAACTGCTCCTGGGGCGCTGTAGTATGGCCGACCCTGCGCTCTGACCCCCTCCAAAGTGGAAAACTTGACAGGGGATATGCAAAAAGACACATTTCAATGTTGTTTGTGTTTTTGCAATCAGAAGTTTGTTTATTTCTTTTTAAGAGCAAATCAGTCTTAATACACTCTGTGCATGACGGCCCTTATGAATGACTCAGTGTTAGCCAAACATCTGAAGAACTTACCACCCACAGGCTGTTGCAGAAAAGTGACGCAGATGTGGCCTTAAGCAATTTGAATTCTTCATATTAGTGTACTTGGAAGTGATAATTCATGTTGCTGCTAGCTCTAGTTCTGGGAAATAAGACACCCATTATTGGATAGGTAGCAAAGGTTTCGTAATAACTTAACTTTTGTCAGTATGTTTATCTTTCCAATGGAGGGACTTCTGGTTTCAAATGATCAATCCTAAACTCGAATATGAACATTTTTGCATACAATGATGTTTGGGTCAAAATGTCTGGGTTTTACAGTCCTGTTAAATACTATATGCAATTTATTTTGAATTATTCAAATAAAATAACTTAAAACCTACACAACAACACCTTCATATCCTGCTGTTAGCAGTAGTTCTGGCAGATTTTGACTGAACAAGGAATTTAGTGTAAAGAAGAGGAATTTCGGTATAGCTGTTCTCTTGAAATGTTGTCTTGATTATAATGGCTGCACTGCCCCCTTCTGGTAGATAATACAACATCTTCACATCATACTGGTTAAATTGTTTTACTGAAAAAGTGCATACAATTTTACTTCATGTATATGGGAAAAAACATTGTAATTGAATCTTTTCCTTTTTAGTGAAATATAACTTAATTGAACCTCTTTGGACCTGAAACAACTATTTAGATACACTTCTCTGAAAACTTCTCTGAGACGATAAACAAGAATAAATAGCAAATTGTTCATATTTTATTTTGATTTAAAATCTATAACTATAAATAATCTGTAGAAGTTGTATAGAGTAGCAAACAATGGCAATGCTCTTCTAAATCAGAAGTAAAACAAAAATAGTTTAAGAAAGCCAAACTGTGCTGCTCTTTTCTTTTCTTCAAAGATGTTTCATGCCGACAAAGGCAGACAAGAAGAACTTCAGCTTTAATTGCACGAGACTAATTTGTCTCCATCTGCGTCTGCCTTGCTTTCCAGTCTATGTAGAGATTCTGCAATATCTATTTGAGGATGGATTCAAATAAACCAAGAAATTAAATTTATCTTAGAATTTCCATTGCAACCATTTTTAATCTAACAGCAAACACAGACGTCTGGCATTTTGAATCTCTATTTAAGAAGTTTAATCAAGCAGTCTTTAAATGTCAAACCCAGGCCTTGGCCTAGCCTGCTGTTCATGGGTTGGTGAGAAGTGTTGCCAACCAATATCACTGGATAATATGAGCTAGCATGGGCAGAGTGAGTTGCTGTCCTTCCTTGGCAGGGTCACTGGCACTGACAGATGGTACTAGAGGGGCTAAGTGCTTTTGGCTGGAGAGATTAGAAACCGAGCTCGCTCTAGTAAATAAGATCACAGGTCAGACTGGTTCATTTACTATGGACTTCCATCGTAAATTAGCCTTGACACAATCTGGTTAGGCTACTATGCTTTTACTTTGCAAATTGAATTACGCATCAGCTCAGTGATTGGACATCCAGTACCTCTAAAGGGCACTTTTTCACATAATGTTGTAAAACTACTTATAGAAATCACCTATTTACATGTTGTTTATCCTTACATGATGTCATGGCTGATTAGAAAATGTGATATCAACCCGGAAATATATGTGAATGTATATAGAAATATGGAAAGAAAAGGAGTTATGATAACTATAATCCCCTCTGAGTGGGCTCAGAGTCCAATCAACTTCTCAAAGCGGTATTCTCAAATCCAAAGACACACACAATACCAGTACATTCATTCTCTAAAGACGCTTTGAGGGGCATACCTGCAAACATGTATTGCAATGCCATAGAGGTGGAGAATTTACAAGTGGCAGAAGAAATACAGAATAGTCAAAAAAGAGATATTTTCTTTATTTCTATTGTCTATGATCCTACATTTGCCATAACGCGACTGGTTCTCATGATTAGACGGCCTGCCAAGAAAAGACCAACGTCTTACAAAATCCAGTTTTGTAATGGTGGTTTGAAAGCGCCAGCCAAAATGGAAATTTTTCACACAGCCACAGGGGATGTTACACAACTGATCTTGTTTTTGTTTTTACAGGCTGAATTATAATCTCTGTGACGAGTAAGCAGAATGTGATGTGTAGCAATCCTGATACTGCGTCAGGCTATGGTATATAATAAATGATTAGGCAAAATGGTACAAAAGTGTGTGGATTAGTTCAAATAAACAAATGTGTAAAAATTATACTGTTATTTTTTGCTACAAATCTTATTTTATTTATTTATTCAAAACTCAAAGCAAAAGATTAATTGGAACGTTGTAGTGGGAACTCATGTAAGAATAAAAATACAAATTGCATCATAATTACCCCTATAAATATTACCACTGTATATTGAAATTTGCTATCCCATTGAAAATCGATTAACAGTTAACTACGGTTCAGGGAATACTATTATTTACAAAATGCAGTTGCTGGAAATTAAAATAGGAAGGTGTCTGAGAAAAGTATTGAGGTGATTATTTTTGCTTTATTTCTTTAGCTTAAAACTAGTGTTTAAAGATATCAAAAAAACATATTTTTTCCACGGATACGAAGCAGTTAGCAGAGCCAGAACGTATTGAAGCAGGAACTACATTCAAGGTGTTGGCTATAATAATGCATATTGGACTTGTGAAGCTCTAGCATCACAAGTTAGATATTCTTCCTATAATGTTCCAGTGTTAACATCAAGTTGGCCAGTATCAGTTATTCTTTGATGGCTTCCCGTTGATCAAGCCGGACTCCCAGCGTTGCCATAGCGCTGCCTTCTGACCCCCTGCTTTCTGAACCTTTGGCTCCTGTTATGAGATAAGACACAGAGAGAAGGATTAAGAGGTGGATATAAGATCTCTTTTCTTGATCCCCTGAACGTGTGATCAATATCAGAATAACTTGAACTAATCCATTTGTAAATCAAAGTGTCTGCTTTTTTTTTTTTTTTTTGCCATTTTAGGTTCCAGTCATGTAGGACAAAGCCCTATGATCTAGAAAGCCTGTGGGAACTCTGTGAGATGCCAAGAACAAAGATAGATAGAGTTCATTATTTTTCACCCAAAGTGAATCACAGCAAATATTTCCATTGTGTAGTGCTTTCCTGAATCAGTGACAATACAACATTAACTCACACTGTGTTCTTGTTGGTGCTGTGTGTACACAAAACACATGCACATATCTTACTCAGAGAACATATTTAAAATAAGTTATTTACTGTAACTGCATCTTTCTTGGAGGGCGGCGGCCAGACCCGCTCCAGTTTCCCCCTGGACTGTTGTTTGACATCTAGAAGACAGAAAAGAAGAACCGAGCAGGATAAAGTAAAGGGATTTGATCTCAGGCAGCAGATTTACAATAAACCATTGGGGATTTCACAAATTCAACAAGACTAATCCTCTTTTGTTTTGTCTGCTCTAACGTAAGCAGCAAACATTAGCAACTTGTTTTTAGCTAACTAGCTTACTATTCACATTAGTAACCTGAATGATAAATCCAAGACCAGTGGCATAGCATACTGCATTATTTTGATTGGTTACGGGTTATGTTTATGAATCGATATTTAAAAAGGAGTACCGGCTGGAGTTAGCGGCTCTGTCCTGCTCTACTTGAGTCAGGAATCTTACTTTCTTGTAACTTTAAAACTGAAACCACCTTTTACCCCTTGCTGTATTCTATGTAAAATAAGCAGCCAAACAGTGTTATCTTAAAATGGTTAGTTTATTATTATTAGTTTAATTTAGGTTAACTAATGTAATGATTCAGAAATAACTACTCCGGTTGTTGTGGCTAGCCAGTTGAGCTTCTTCTTCTCCTGTTTTTGTGGGACACACCAGGGTACGTATGTAGAAACATCTCATCCTTTGATTTTTTATGGAAAATCCCACCCGGTTGCTTCTTATAGAGATAAATGCACTAAATGTTATAGGCAACGGAAAAAGTTACATTGCTACCCATCCAGCTATATGCAATATATAATTTTTATTCTTTTTTATGGAAAGGTTACATATTGGACCTTTAACAAGAAACCAATCGATGTGGCTATAGCTTACACGGTTCGTTCTGTAAACCACTGTTACAAATTCAACACAACAAAAGTTTAAAAGAAAAAAGGAATAATGCATAAAGAGTCCCATTCCTCCCTTTCTGCTGACATTGTGTAAATACATTTGTCAGGGCTACCTTCTGTAGCTTTACACTGCAATACAAGAGCAACACTGTTTCTTTATATAGGCTATGTGTCTTTTACACAGATCACCAACTGCTGGGGATATTGACTTTTTGCCTGGGGCATATAACTGTAGCTTGAAGTGTTTTAACACAATATTATGACTTAAGCCATTTCAGTTTCTCATTTCAAATATTTCAAAACACCAGGACTGACCCTGGCTCACACTCCGATAGCGTCCATGTTGTCATTCGCTAACTCAGAACATGCTCCTGCTTGAGTGATGTACCCTTAACTGAGTGTGACAGGGTTGACACTAAGTTGTGATAAGACCTCTAACATAACACATGTGATGCTAATGTAAAGAGACATTTATTAATGTGCGGCAGACTCTGATGTGAAATGAATAAAGATCTAAGTGACTCTTACTGGGCATATTAGTATTTGATACATCTTACCACAACATTTTCCTTTTTTTCTAAAGATTGACAGAAATGATTACCCAAATGATCAAATAAGGTTTCACAAGTCCTCATAAATGGTAATGGTAGCCAAACAACAATGTCAAAATAGCATGTAAGTAAAAGTCCTGCTGAAGATCTCAAGTAACAGCACAGATGTATCAATAGAATCCAAAAGTTCTAACTTGTTTTCGATTTTGATACTTTTGTATTAATACATCATATGGAATCAGACGGTTTAGTATGTAAAGTCTTTATCTACAAACTAATTGCCAGTTGATATTTGCAGTAGATTAATATAGTATAAGCAAAATAAGAGTAAATGTATTTCCATTTCACCACTGACACATGCTACAACATTACAACATTTAAAACTGAGGCTGTGCAGACTTACCTGGTGTGAGCGTCTTTTCTCCATCTCTACTATCCTGCTTGTTGTTTCCGTACAGAGAGCATCTCTGTCTTTGCAGCTCCTCTTCTCTGTCTCTGGCCTCCAGGATATCCTTCTCTACTTCTGGCTGCAGAGCGAGGGCTGGACGCAACTTGAAGAAGGGGTTTTGTTTGACGATGGGAGATTCTCTAACAACATCTTTCTGCCTAGTTTTGCTTGTAGACTCCACAGCTGACGTAGAGACATCAGAACTTATGTGGTCCATGCTTTTGTGCGGATACACATTTTTGTCTTGTTTTAGGCAAGGGAATGATCGTGTCGTCGATCCAGAACTACCAGTTGGGCTCTTCGATCTTAAGGCTTTAGGACTTTTGTGTACATCAGAGGTTGTAGGGTTATGCTGCTTGATGGAATAAGCTTGGGAAACGGGGTCACTTTTATGTGACAACATCTTCAGGCTACATGTGCGCTCTAGTACAGATGGGTAAACGTGGCCTTTCGTCAAAGCGATGGGGGGTTTCCGACTAGTTGTTGGACCATCCGTGTTATCCTGCTGGAAAGCCTCAAACAGCAGTTTCTTCTCCTTTAGTTGGTGGACTCCCCCTTTGCTGTACTCCCCTGGGATCTTCCCCTGGTTGACTTGCACCAGCTCTCTCTGCATCTCCTGACTAATCTCCTTCTGCATCTTCCGCTCGGAAAACTGATCAGTGCACCGATCCGTTCCAGCACTGTTGGGCAGGTGCTTAAGCAAGATATCGGTCTTAAAGGGGATTTCTAGTACATCTGGATCCTCGGCAAGATTGAAGACACCACTGGCTCGCTGCAGGTTCTGCTTCCTTAGGGCTGCCTCAAGGATCTGCCTCTCAATGTTGGTCTCAGTGACTGAAAATCTGTGACTGGTGGATACAAAGGGAATTGGGGCAGAAGATGTTTCGTGGGGGTAAATCTGAGACAAATCTACAGGTACCCAGCTGTCTGGCTCTGCAGGCGTTTCGGGCGAAGACATCCGTGGTTGTGCTTTGAGGTGTTCACTCGGATTCCTTTCCTTCTCCATCAGATTAATATTTTCTCCCTCTGCAGCCTCAACAGTGTGAAATAATTTCTCTTTGCTCTTATCTCTGCCTGTCAGATCTGCTTCAGTCCCCAGCACACTGTTTTTCTCACCTATCGTCACTTCGACACCCTCCTGGGAGGTACGAGGGCCCTGTGGTAGTATAAGTACGTCTTGCCGTAGCTGCAGCAGTTGCAGACGTTGAAGCAGTTGCTCTCCTTGTTGGATATCAGTAGCGATTCTCCTGCTTCCATCTCCCTGCTCTTCCTTTGATGGTGTGTCCTCAGTGTCTTCAGAGATGGGAAGTTGGGGTATTTCGTCATACTTTGTGATGGTATTGTTTAAAGATCTGGTGTTGACATGCTCTCCTTCATTATTGGACACCTTCCTTAGGATCTCTGGTCCACAAGACTTAAAAGCATCATCATTCACACTGAGACTAGACACGGTTGGGTCTGTCTCAACAATACTACAAATGTCCTCCTCATCATTTTCAGAGTTTTCTTCAAAGTTTGAAGTTACCTCTTCTGGATATTTGTCTCTCTCCGCTTCAGTTTCCCTCCAATTTTCCTGTACTCTACTCAAAATGACAATATCCCCAGGTCTCTCATTTGAATCCTCATCTCCTGTTATGTTATCCTGATGGTTTCCTTCAGATAGATCATGACATGTTTCCACCAGACTTTCTTCCATGGATGCTAGGTCTTTATCTTTTGGTAGAGTGGAGTCCTTGTCTTTGAACAGAGATACGGTGTCCATAGATTTCTCAGAAGTGTGTGCAGTACTGACTTTCACTTCATCCATCTGGTTGTGTGCTGCCATTAACTGCTTCTCATCGTGATGCCAGTCTAAGCCACTAGGATTAGCTTTAGCCTCTGTGGCGTCAGCTGCCACTTTAGTAAGGGTCACACTGGATTTATATGCCATTACATTTGTGCTGCCCTCTACTGGTAGCTCAGGTGCCATGCAGGGTCGGGGAGGTGATGGGATGAAGACATCATCAATGCCCTCATCATCCATCACACTGTAGTACCTAGTGATCACTGCAGGAGCATGGGTAGTGACATTTGTTCCATCTTGGGGCCTCTCACCACAGGTTACAAATGGACTCTGTGTGTGGTCTGTCACAGGGTTGGAGTCCATCTTCAACCACATATCACCATCATCCTGGGACACTTGACCTTGAGGGCTGTGACAAGGATCTCTTGTTTCCATGGTTACAAGCCATTGAAGCACTCAAGGGTTCATTGTAATTCCCCTTCAAGTTAAATGAGATACATGAGAAAGTGTCATTGAGGTTAACAATAAACAGTGCTACTCTTATTATCTTCAATTACCAACAAACCCATGAGAACGAATGATGGATGGTTGGTAAAATGCTTTTACGAAACAGAACTACCTTTTTTTAGATTATAGTCTAGTATGTTTAAAGGATTTATGCTGTGTTATGAATTGAATATTTTAATCAGCTACTATCTGGCCCTTCCTTTGTGATTATTGATTATCTACAAATTAATTAATTTGTATGCAATATACAGTATAAGCACAACACTTAAAAATGATAATCATTTAGTAGTGCCCTTGTTTTCATCAATAGGCTCCTGTTTAGTTGTTTTCTCTTGCACATGCATGGGGATGCATTTGCATGTCTGATGGTTGGTGTGGTACACAAAGTAATGCACCAACAAAGACAGCGAGGATAACAATAGCAGTTTCATACGTTAAAGAAAAATCGGCTTTGCAAATGTTTATGAGGAAGGAAATGATTTCCAAGTGTTTGTTAGGCCTGAAGATATACAAGGTGTTTTGGTAAGAAACACTGAATGTAAAAATAAACTTTGTTATTTTTACAAGAACATTCAACAGAGCACCTATGAGGCCCTGTAGCATACCAGTTTAGCATATTCCTAAATGAATTCTCACTTACATTAGCACAAAACAATCAACATATAGTGCTGTTTGAAAGTTTGTGAACCCCTTGAGCCTTTTGGAATTTTATTTATTTTAACCATTATTAATTATTTTTTTTCAATACCAGTATTTTTTATATAAATTAACATATGTTTGTTTATCAATTCAATATTTTTCTTTTCCAGAAATCAATTGTTAAAATAGATAAAAACAAATGATTTGACAAATGTTGTATGTGCAAAAGTTTGTGAACCCTGAGCTGCATTGCTTAAATCGAGCAGGTAAACACAATCAGGTGGGCCAAATTGATTAATGAAATAGACCAATGTAATGAGAGATCTTTAGGGAAGAAATTGGGTGCCACTAGATAAAACAAAGATAAAACCAGGTCAGTTTAGGCCCACCAAACTGAACCCATACAGGTCAGACATGCTCAAAGGGGAAAAAATCTCAGAGGATCTCAGGAATAGAGTCATGATGATGCACATTTGTCAGGGGACAGCTATACATTCGTATAAAAAAGTTTGAGCTCCATCGGCCCACCGTGAGGCAAATCATCTACAAATTGAGAGCTTTAAGAGTGACTTAACATCTGCCTAGAAGTGGACTTCCTTCAGAAATATTCTCAAGCGCCACAAGAAAAGGGATTTTTCAGGTAAAAGCCAACCCACACATTACATCTGGAGATTTGCAGACCATTTACCACCACCGTTCTTCACTTGGGAGAAGGTTCTCTTGGTGGTAGGCAGAGTTGCTTTGTTTTTTTCTTTTTTGAGAGCAGAGGCTTCTTCAGCAACCCTCCTTTGAAAGCCATTTTGACTGAGTTTTCTTCTTATTGTGGGACCATGCACATCTGTCCCAGATGCTGCAATAGAGGTCTGCAAATCTCTAGATGTAATGTGTGGGTTGGCTTTTAACTAAAAAAATACTTTTCTTGTGGCGTTTGAAGATATTTTTGAAGGAAGTCCACTTCTAGGCAGATGTTCAGTCACTCGTAAAGCTCTCCATTTGTAGATGATTTGCCTCACGATGGACCGATGGAGTTCAAACTTTTTTTGAATTAATTTATAGCTGTCCCCAGACAAATGTGCAGCATCACAACTCTATTCCTGAGATCCTCTGAGATTTTTTTCCCTTTTAGCATGTCTGACCTGTATGGGTTCAGTTTGGTGGGCCTAAACTGACCTGGTTTTATCTTTGTTTTATCTAGTGGCGCCCAATTTCTTCCCTAAAGATCTCTCATTACATTGGTCTATTTCATCAATCAATTTGGCCCACGTGATTGTGTTTACCTTGCTCGATTTAAGCAATGCAGCTCAGGGTTCACAAACTTTTGCACATACATTTGTCAAATAATTAGTTTTATCTGTTTTAACAATTGATTTATGGAAAAGAAAAATGTTAAATTGATAAAAAGACATCTGTTATTTCATATAAAAATACTGGTATTGAAAAAAAAAATTAATAATATTTAAAATAAATAAAATTCCAAAAGGCTCAAGGGGTTCACAAACTTTCACACAGCACTGTGTAAGCCTGGAGCCTCCCGTGCCCCTGGAACTCTGCTGCCCATAGGGATTAGCCCTGTTGGTAGTGCAGCTGTCCTGCAGCACCTTCACAGTGACATGAGGTGTGCAGATCTATCCCTTGCCCTGAAAATGTTTTGATCGAGACTTCCTCAATTCCTCTGCCTAAAGTGATCACGACACTAGTATTCAGGCTGATGCACCAAATAAATCAAGAAGAGCTACATCCCTTTTTGTTGTGTGTTTTTAAGCAATACAGCTTCTGTTATTTTGGTGACTTTTCTTCCCCACTGTGACCCAGCACAGCCAATACTGCTGACAAAGAAGCGTAATCGGCTTTGCTCTGTCTGTTTTGGCAAGCACACTATGTACAATATCTGCCAGCTTGGCCAACCACAGAGACTCTCATCATCTCACCAGTTTGCCTGTTGAGAATGATGCTTTTTCATCATTCTCTGATATAACAGACTTAACTCATCGGGCTAATACCTGTTATCCATGAGCCACATGGGGCTTGCACTGTTAGCGGCCTCTAAAGCCAGTAGCAACTATTCCTCCAGAACTGGACATGGATTGTGTATGTTTACACTGATGCATTATAATGAACATGAATAAACTGTGTAGTGTAATTGAACACTTCAACATTATGTGCTTCCCCAACCCCAAGGTTTAAGTCTATAAGACTATATTTAAACCTGTTTTCAGGGGCTTAATGTCAGTCACATTGCATTTCAGGATTACTAACAGCAGCCCCATACCATATATATAAATACATATTAATGCGCCTTAATGAGCTTAACCTGTTTATTACAACCTACTTTCAAAGAACATCCCCTCTGTTGTTGTTGTTGTTATGCAGAAGGTTCTTAAAGATGAATTTGGATGCTTTTCAGAAGATATTCAATTACATACTAACATTGTACATGGAGTTCTGATCCCTTTTTTTCTTCCTCTGACAGGATAAAGCTTTACTATTATGGTAATGGCCATAAAAGAGGCATAAAGGCTAACACGTAAAAAGACAGATGCATTATGTATAAAGTTTGTAAGAAGAGACACACCTGACTGTAGCGCTGCAGTCGTCTTCACTGTGTGATTGTACCAGGAGGATGAACAGAAATATGAATGATCCAGCTGATCTACTTAGCATCTGTTCCCTCCTGTCCTCTGCATCATGTGAGCATACACAATCCTCTTGTTTGAGAAGCAAGTAAGCAGGTTAAGTTACTCTCAGCACTATTGTAGTGAGTTAAGCATTTCATTATGTAACATAAGAGGCTCAGAACATCTGCACACCACTTTGTGTTGTTTTTTTGTCGAAAGTGGGATCTTAAAGAAATTAGGAAGAATAAACATACTTATAAAATGTTCTTTAATAATCATATATTTGATACAGTTGACATCCACTATGAAATCAATTTCATACCAAATTAGGGGGATACAATAATAAAACACTGTGACAGCAGATAGTACTGTCAGGCCCGTAGCTGGGGTTTTAAAAATTGGGATTAAATTATTTCAGTGCAACCTCACCTGTTTTACACTAACCACAAAAATAACTCTTATTATATTTAACTGCTAAATTACAATTTTGGCCAATTTTATTTCCCATATGCTGCCTAAATGCACTTTCACACAATGGAAGGAATACATTTTTATCAAATAAATACCAAGAAATACCAAAAATACTGTTATTTTATGGTATGTTTCACGCCCAAAATAGTCCAATTTAAAGGTGTGCTTTGACGTTTTAGGAAATATGTTTCACTTTCAGATGAAACATTCGACATCCTTAACTTGTCAGTGCAGCAAATATGAATGTACTGTGCAGCCAACTTAGCATAAGAGACTGGGATCAGAAAAACATCTAGCCTGGCTCTGTCAAAAAGGAACACAATCTTTCTACTAGCACCTGTAAGCTCAATAATTACCACATCAAATCCTGTTTGTTTAAAAAGTACATGTTGCAGTTTAAATGCTGGGTTATGCACCAGACTATGTCTTTGTGCTAAGCTAAAGCTAACCAAGCTCAATGTTATATTATGGTTAGAGACACTAGAGTGGGATCAATCTTCTCAACAAGAAATCAAATTCCCCACTAAGTCAAAACTAAACTATTAGTTTAAAATATTGGCACTAAAATACAACTGTACCTGGCTTAGTATAAGTCAACATTTAAAAATATGTGTTAAATGGTAGAATACATTTCCTCAAAACATTAAAACTCCCAAATTTACCTGGACAGTGTGGGTAACCAAAGTGGTATCTCGGCCCTGAGTACTGGAAGGTTAGAAAGACATTTTATTCAAGATATCAAATGAGGCTGTATTCTTTGCATTTTCAAATGAACACTGATACATTATAGAGAACTTTGGCTTAAGTCAGACCAGACATATGAGATGAACCGTATCTGCAGAAGGGCAGGTTGAAATTCTCACATTTGTCCACCAGAGGGAGGAAGTGGATTTTAAAAAAGTCCCTTGGACCTCTTGTCAGTCCACATCTGCTTTAAAAAGACCTCCATCATAACAAAGGTCTCCTTCTTTGGCATGGTTAAGTGAAATGGTGGGGTTTGTTCAGAGCTTAAACCATTGTAAGACCAAATCAATGCGGCGCTACATTCTCTCACATCATTCATTAAGACAGCAGTGCAGCATTATACTGTAGAGCCCTAATGGTAAGCACAAATATTACAAATGATACGATTAAGGCCCGATTAAAGGAAGTCTCTCTCTTCAGTCATTTTTTCTTACATGACAGAGCAACACTGACAGGTCTTGCGCTTGGTAGGGCCTTCTCCCTCTGCTTGAATGGGTGAGGAGGAACTCTGCGGCCCGTTGTCACCTCCCTCCGCCTGGACCTTAACTCCTCCTGATCCATTTCCTTCCAGGGGCACATCCTGAAACACCTCTTCCTCTTTGAACTCCTTCCCTGCCTGAGTTGAATCAGCAGCAGCGGGCGTTTCAGGAGCCAAGACGTGCTCTTCTCCTTCCTCGGTGATCATCACTCGTTCCACGGTGAGCATGCCTCCGTTCTCCTCCGGGCCGTCACCTTGGTCGGCGGAAGCGTCGGCGTATCCCAGGAACAAGAGAGTGACGGGGCCTTCTGCTTCCTCCGCCTTTTGATCCTCCACGTTAAAAACTTCTTCTGCAGCGACGTCACAACCCACCACTACGCTTCTTTCCTCTTCCTTGTACTCCGTGTCGTTTACCCCCACGCTCACGGCGCAGTCTTCTATCCCCAACTCGCCATCCGAGTCGTAGCTTCTCAAAATGTCTGACTGCATAGTGTCGTCTTCTTGATGGGTTGAAAAAGACAGGACGTTTGCCTCTGGGGCTCCGATGGAATCTACAATCTCTATCTTTGTCTCGGTGTTGCTTGGCGTGACGGTGGTCTCATCCAGCAGCACTCTCATCCCAACCCCGTCGATGGCGCTTAAGATCTGCCCGAGCTCTTCGGTCGAGGGTTGATCTCCCTCCCCGCCGCCGACAGCGTGGATACTCTTCCGGCCGTCGTCAAAGATAGCGGTGGCCATCTCAGCCCCGGCCGGAGTGGACACGGGGGCAACTGACCGGATGACGGTGGCACCAGTCTTTGGGTCTCTCTCGACCTGAACTGCCACCGTTCCCAGGACTGAAATAAAGAGACAGAAAGAACCTAATTTAAATTGAGAACAAAACATCTTAGAGGAAAGACAACTCTAAAAGTTAAAAGGTGGAGTAGTCTTCAATTCTGGAGAAGGCTTGTTGTCAAAATCACTTTCTCCTCAAAATCGGTGAATGTCTCCTCCTCAAGATCTGGTGTTAAAACATACCTGTAAAGTGGTATGTTAACAAAAGGGGGACAACTGAAGCTAGCATTATACCAGTGTGCAGAGCGTAGGCTGTGTATTAACACCAGTTTTTCTTTTCAGCGCACACCCAGTCAGACAGGTAGCGGATCGTGAGGAGATATTCACTGGTTTGACATAAAGTGATTGTGTTATAACAAATATATATTACAGATACATATTTAAATGCTTTGAGTGATTTTCAGTCAAGGACAGGTCCTTGTTTTGATCAAAATGTCCTTCAATGTAACACGCGCCTGGGTGTTATTAAAAAGGTGTACGGTACAAAGGGTTAGTGCCAGGTCAGAGCTGTTTGTAACTAATGTGAGCTGGCACAACACACAAACACTATAAGCCCAACACAGCATCTTTTTATTCCATACAGCCCTTCAGCGGCATTAAATATTCATAAACAGAAATAACAATGTGGGCTAAATATAACGTGGTTCTCAGTCCCATCGTTAAGTCTTACCCCCAGGGCCGAGCCACATTAAATAAAGGGGTCATAGTCTAATACACAAAACGGATGCTATTCTGTAGCCTAAATGCCTGTTTATCAAGTATTTGAATCTTTTTTCAACAGTAAAACACTGTGCGTCTCTTCCAGCACTTGTAAGTCACATAACAACAAAGGGCTACAGTCAAGACAAACCCTTTAGAAACTCAAAGTATGTCAGTAAAGAGGAGCTCATTTCACTTCAGGGATTTTGAACAACCACATTTGAGCCAAAAATACTGAAGACATAACCTCTGTATTCTTAGTGATAGCTACAGCCATGTAATTATTATTTACTCAGCAATAAGTTGAAGCATAGCGTACTACTGGGCCTCACCTGATCGTCCATCCAGCCCACTTTCATGAAACATTCTTTGTGCCATCTCTATGGAGAAGTGATCCTCAGCCTCGTAATTCACTGAAAATGAAAATATACACGTTTTACTGAATATATTAATCAAACTAAAATTGAAATGGATTTGTGTAGATATATTAGTAAATGCAGTTTATCATCAGTGCTGTTATGACTTGTGTAATTATTTTGTTTAAACTGTTACACCTAAAAGAAGAAATTCAAGGTTTACTTAATAACAGCACCCCTTTGTCAGTGTTCTCCAGGGCGTATGGATGGATTTTTGGTTCCTTCACTTTCGAGTCAAAATTTAAATGTAAATGGAGAATTTTTAAGAAAAGATGTCCTAAAAGCGCTGATAGTACAAACCCAATATTATGTGGGTATGTTAAAAAAGGGGGGAAAACCCCCTGCATGTATCAATGATTATATGGCTTTGTGACCAAGTGTGTATCTGTTACCCCAAAGACGGTTTACCATAAAATAATATGGCCAAGATTGTGTTTTAAATCTGACATCTCTAAAGCCATATCACCTCCTCAAAAGGGTGAAATATTTGAGAAAGGATACTGTGTGAACTTATCAAGGCTTACCTGTATTTACAAAAGATAGCAATAGTAACCAGAAGTTAAAACAAAACACAATCAGAAAGAGAAGAAATGGGAAAATGGACGATGTATTGTGTATAACATCAGTAGGAAATGACAGAACTACAGATTTAGTTTCCTGACATGTTTCCCATCTACAGGTTCAACATAGTTCCCACAATGATGTCAACACACTGTTTCATCCTTTTTAATTCAAACAACATCTGCAGTTTCATTATCTGCAGTTTATCCTTCCTACAAAAAGGGAGAACGCAAATTCCAGTTTGAATTCAGAGAGCAATTTCAAAGCCTGTTTTTCTGGAGCTTTGGTTGTGCTGACATGGCTTTCACATAAACCTAATTCTAACTTTTAACATTCTTTGAATAAAGTTTTGGAGGTAGGAATGGCCAATAGTACTCTGCTCTCTCATTTACTGAACTATCCATGATGTATTGAATGCTTTCTGCATTATGCGAGGGCCAGCTGTTGTGTTACTTTCACACCCTGTTCACTTGTGTTTCCCTCCTAACTTCGCTGGGCGTGGGGATAATCTTTGGCCCTAATGGTGGCGTTGCTGTTGAACAGAATGAGTCACATGCAGGCAGCGTATCGTTGTCACAGTCAGTGAGTATTAGAGCTGATTCTCGGGCCGTGGTTCCATTCTGTCACCCTGATTTAAATGACTTTTATTTCATGCAAAGAGCTTAGTTATGGTAAATTATCGTCCGTCTAGAGAGAATAGATTGTAGGCGGGCAAAGTCGCGAGAGTGACAAAGAAGAGATAGCAGCTGATAGTAAGCTGATGACAATTACGGCACAGCTGACGTCTTACCTTGGGCGTCCTCGTCAGTGCCAGCCTGTGGGTAAAGAAAACAGACAATTCTAAGTGCTCTCTGTGGTCACACACTTAAGACAGACACCGAGAGGCTGTCTACTTTAAACACATGCCACCAACTCTTTCTGGAGCCCTCCCCAACAAGTCCCCTCCCTGCCAGAAATATTTCACAGTCATCATCAGCGAAGTGCTGTACCAAGATTAGCCCCATCATGCTAAGAGGAGCTGAGGCTCATGCCAGTGAGCTAAATTTGGGCTGTACAGTCAAATCTAAAAATTTGCTGGAGTTAAATGTTCATATTCACATGATACATTTTCTTTAAGAAAGTAGAACAAAGGGAAAGCTGCAATATATGATAAATGTAGGCTAATGTATTTACAGGATACAGCCAGGTTACAGTGAAAAGATTCACCGCAAAAATACAGAAACATACACATTTATGATATTCAGGGAAACAAGCAGGACATCTGTTGTGCTGCTTGGATTTAGTAATGCAGCGATAAATCCTTACGTGTTAGCACTCTTCTGTATTTCTTATTCATGATACATAATTTGAAGCCCTCACATCCCACTTGTACACTGGTAGACTAGTAAATTATTTTGTGGTTGCAGTAAGATAAATGTATTATCTTAACTGCTTACTATGCGGCAAGAGGCCAAACTGAATTCCATTTGCATAACCTGACCCTTATTTTATATTCATTGATTTAAAAAAATAAATAAAAAATAAAATCAGTCTTTAAGGAGAATTTGGCGAGACATGCTGCTTGGTTTGCTAACTCACTGTACCACAGCTTCTCAGATAATAGTGTATACTGGGGACATTTATATCTTTTAAAATTTCAGACCTCCTTTTGCTAGAAAACCTAGTTGTTGGATGGATCAAATTCTGCTCAGCATGAGGTGAATTTCTTGCATATTCAAGGCTGTGAGTGAGTGAGTGTGTGTGTGTGTGTGTGTGTGTGTGTGTGTGTGTGTGTGTGTGGTGTGTGTGTGTGTGTGTGTGTGTGTGTGTGTGTGTGTGTGTGTGTGTGTGTGTGTGTGTGTGTGTGTGTGTGTGTGTGTGTGTGTATGTATTGTTCTCCAGAGACATTTGCCATCTCACCTGACCTGATAGTTTGTCTTAGCTGTGTCTGTAAAGCTGACGGATTGTTTGTCTGTTTCTTGGAAGGCCTGTTGGTCTTCTCTGGCATCAGCTGCCTCCTCCTCGGGCGTCTTTTGTCTTTTGGTTTGACGCATATGTAAAAACACACACACACACACACACACACACACACACACACACACACACACACACACACACACACACACACACACACACACACACACACACACACACACACACACACACACACACACACACACACACACACACACACACACACACACACACACACACACACACACACCAAGAAAAAGATACTGTGAGTTGGGTGATTCAATGTCCTACATTTCAATCCATAACATCATCTATCACATGGCTGCCTTCTGTCTGATGCCACCACGGTCAATATAGAAGTGTATCTGAGACAAATTATACCAATCTCTCTGCTTCATGGCAAATATTTCCATCTTCAGACATGGACATGTGAACCTTGCACTAACCCACCTGGCATTGAAAAAATGTCAATTGCTACTCAATGAAGCCGTTAAAAATGTGGCTCACTCACGCTGCTGTGTGCTCGTCCTCCTGGGGCCTTAAGCTGTTGAGTGAAGAAGGAACTGGAGCTGGAGCTGCTTCACTGAGCCACTGCTCCCTCAAGCACTTTCTCTGGAAGAGGACATGAGAGAGGAGGGGGGGAGAGAAAATTCAAGTAAAGCCCTAACCGAAGATCAAGAAAGGGAGATACAGACATGAAAGGAAAAACGTGTAAATGTTTGGCGATTTTATCTGAGGTCAACCGTTATCATCTAGTGGCCTTTGAGCTTTTTAAATCCTCAGCCCCTCTCTCTCTTTTGCTGGCTAAACTCAGCCCTCCTTAGTTACTGTTGCTATGCCAGTGAACCTCATTGCTTGCAAAGGGCAGGCTACATATGCATTTTATTATAACAACAGTTTCAGGTTCACCGTCAACATTTTAAATAATCTTTGAGACAATGGGTCCTAGATTTCAGACAGACAAACGCCGACCTCTCGTCTTTGTTGGATAAATGAATAAACTGATACTAGCACTTGGGATTTCATCAGCTGTAGCTTGCCAGGCATCGTCAGAATAACAGAAACCGCATCGCTCTTGTTTTGCAGTGTAGAGCTGGTTATTACTAGCTTCATATAGAAAGTATGTAAGGAAAATGTTAAGAACGGACTCGGTTATTTCATTAAAAAACAATCCTTGATGGCTCCGTAGCTAACATACCTTTGTATTTTCAAATGTGTTTGTTCACGTTCAACTGTGCAGAAGAAAATGTTTTCACCTGATGACTACATTGTGTTTGGTTTTGGAACGATACAAAGGATACATCTTACCACAGCTTCTCCAAGCATGAGGAGAAAGCCAAAGGTTGACAGACCTGCTGTGCCTTACAGTAACTAAGCTATGATTGGACGATGGCTCTTCAGGGGTGTAGCGACAATTCTGGTACACCATATTCCACAACAGAAAACATAGACGGAACCCAAACAAACACAAAGCACGCCAAGCCTTCTGCCTGTGTGGACACAGAACAGACGCGGTCATTCAGGAGCTCAAGACCCACAGCCAGCCCCCTAGCAGAGGCCCTCTGACATTTTGGCTCCTCTAACTGAGCAAAAGAGACCTGTGGTGCTGCCATTTAGGATCTTGCTGAGGATGAGCAAGGCCAGCAGCAGGCCACTGTTGTTTGAGGGTGACAGTGAAAAGGTGTCACAGTTCTGTGCCACAGCCCCGAGCCCTGGAGTTAACATACAGTCTGTCACTCATGCCCGGCTTTGGCGTAAGCCGCAGTGACGACCTGACACCTGACGATGCCTTTTTATTTTGAAAACACCCTCTGGGGGAGACCAGGAGAAAACAAACAGAAAGAAGGTGTAATAGAGATGATGCTGCGAATGCCATCATCTCCTTTGGGTTTACGTACCAGAAAGTGACACATTCTCCTGCACATTTATCTGTCACAAAATTGAAAGAGTCGTTGTATCTTTGGGTTCAACTCATTCGACCACAGTAGGGATGGTGTGTCCCTGCCGCTAGCAATGCACTTGCCCTGAGGCAACTGGTGGTTTGGAAAAAGCATGAATGTGTTTGTGTGGGTGGGAGCCTTTTACAGTGCACATTTACAGCACTGGGCTACAATAATAATGTAGGTCATTATGTGTTGTTTATTTTCCAAAGAGCACGTCCTGCAGGGATCAGTGCAGCAGTTAATGTGATGCATAACCACTCAGTGCAAAGCATCCCCAACCCATATCATATTAATGTCCCTTTTCTTCTTTTCTGTCAGCACCACTTCCCCTCGTTCAGTTTTTCTCACTTAACATCGCCTTATTATTTTCAACACTGGAACAGCCACAGTTCTAATTTATTTCCAACTCGTGTCAACTTAGTAACGATGGATCCCAGCGTCACGAGAAGAACACCAGTGAGCTTTCTGCACATTAAATGCAACATGTAGCTGAAAACAACTTGCTCGTGTGTGTGGCTGGGAGTAAATCAGAGCCATAATGAGGTACCAAGTGAAGACACCCAGAGCTAGGCGTCGGCAAGCGAGCAGCTCAGCTTGTTATGGCAACAGTCATCATAGGACATGACGTGGTGACGTGAGGGTGGAACGCACCAGTGGTCAACTTTTAACACAAAGCAGCTGGAAAGGAGGGAAAACAATAAAAAACAAAACAGGTGGATCCCAGGCCTCAGTTTTGACGGCTTTCACCCACAAAAAAGAGACTCTTTACCTTGACATTTTGAGGTAAAATGCTTATTTGCTCTGTGTACTGCTCTCACGTCAATACAGTAAATATTAAAACCATTTAGCATTGAACAAAATTTCTGTGTTTTAATTTGTGTGTAAAATTTTATGCTGATGAGAACTGCCTTCTGGCGGCAGCTTCACATTAACCATAGCCACCCTTTTGACCTTCTCATCAAACTGTGTCAAATTCCCCTAAATTAAACCCAGAATGTGTTGCGAACAGGTCAAGCCATTCAACTTATTTTTCCAAAACGTAAAACTATTTTTCCAAATATTTTGGAGTATAGCCTCCAGAGAACAGTGTCATTTAAAATCACCTTATTCTGGGCCGTCTTCAACCACTCCTCCTCTGCTTCCTTCCTCAGCCTCTTCTCTTCTTCCTGCTGTCTACGCCTCTCCTGGTGACAATGGAGCACAAGCAGAATGAAACCTCTGCAATCCTGTCAGGTGGTTAAGAATGGCAAGAGTTTATTGAGCCAGTGAAAGAAACCTTGTAACACAGCTGGTAAAAAAATCAGTTGTATCCCCACACAGTCTGAAGATGAACTTGTATTTTGTCTTATGTGTTATGTTGTAACTGTAACCGTGCACTGCTGTCCATATTGACCAGGTCTCTCTTAATGAGACTAACCTGGCTAAATACAGGTTATAATAATGTGTAGCCAATCCCAGCTGTCCTCACTTATCTACCAGCTATCAAAGAACATGTAAAACACTATCGAAAGTGCCACTGTCTATGCTGCCTTTAGTCTGTTGCACACAAAAGAAGAAAAGTTTTGTAATTTTTCCAGGATTGTTGTAACTTACCCCTCACATGTAAGGACTCTTCCTGTAAAGTCCCCTCTCAACCGTACATTTGAACCATTCCCAAAAAATGTAGGTAATGTGAGCTGAAACAACTGCAGCGGCTCTATTTCTTCCACTAACAACACACACAACTTGATCCAAGCACCCTGTGCTAATAGTGGTGGGTTACACCCGCTGTTTTCCTTTTTTTAAAAATAAAATCATTTGGTAACACCCCTTTTGCGGTCATGGTCCCTTGAGATAAGGACTTCTTCTGTGTGAAAGCAGAGTTCTGAGAGAGAGAGGAGGGGCTGTGGGTTCAGAGTGCAGGGATGCAGAGGGAAATAGTTTGGTGACACTGCACACTGTATGCAAGCTGATGCTGTATCTGTACTGTTCATGGAAGCTGTAAACAGACAACGAGGTCCACTGCAGGCCTTTGCTGTCTCTGGTGAAGTGAGTCACTTGTGTTTTGGGCAGATTTTTTACATATGAGAGGTCAACCAGACTCCACTCACACCCTCCAACCATTCATTTCACAGATCAGTGATGGCCACCAATGTTCTCTGCATACACACTTCAGGCAGTGCAGATCAAGTGAGAGCACTGCGCCAAAGCGACACAAGACGAAGTTGATGGGGTAGGAATATTTGGCATGAGGTGGAAGTTCAAGTTTGTTTAAGGAAGACTGAATTGGACAGTAAAAGAGCATAAATAGAAATTCTCACCGCTATGGCTTGCAGCCTTTGATGGTAGTTCTCTGACTCATCCATGACGGGCCTTTAAAAAAAGAATAGAATAGATTAGCAACAAGACACACTAAAATTAATTATTTTCAAATTGTATAATTGTAGTTGTGTGTCTCTGTGACTCTGCAACTATTTGTTTGACATTGAGCTGTGATTGCATTGCTCTAGAGACGGTAGTGTTGGTCTGGTGCTTGGTCCGTCCAACACTTTGGTCCAGACTATAAAATCTCAACAAGTTTTGGATGGATTGCAATGAAACATTTACATCTCCCAGAGGATGACACTGTCTTTGGTGATCCTTGACTTTTCCTATAGTGCCATTAGGTCACCATTATGCTTTCAGTGAAATGTCTTGACAAGATTGGATGGACCATTATGAAATACAGGATTTACACTACAGATAAAGCAGTTAATATACTAAAAATTTGGACGTATAAAAACAAAAAGGATTTGGGGGGCGCCCTTAGCTCAGTTGGTAGGGCGTCCCCCCCATGGGCCTCGGCCAGCAGCGGACCCGGGTTCAATTCCAGCACGCGGTCGTTCTCTGCATGTCACTCCCCTCTCTGCCCCATCTCAACTCTGTCTCTACACTATCAATAAAGCATAAAAAAAGGATTTCACCCACAAAAAAAGTTCAAGTTGATCTACTTAAGTTTGTTGTGATTGCGTCTATATTTAATACATTTGAAACTGGTGTTAAACTGTTGCACACGGATGATGAGGACACATAAAAAGGACAACGGATAAAGTTTTTTTTTTTTTTTACACAAATTATCCAACATATCGCCCATCCAGCAATGCTATTCTGGAGCTTTTGGATCAGTTAAGGGCTTATTTGTAGCCACTTACAAGAAACGGTCACACAATACCTGCCCGTGCCAAAAGGCATTTCCTCGCGTCTGGGTCATTCCAGCGCAATGAGCACACTGTAAATATTTCTGCTGGCGTCTCCCACAGTAGTTAGTCTACTGTCCCGAGTCCTTAATGTTATGTCACGCCGGATGGTCAGGTGCGCACTCGGGACGCAAATAATGAAGCCAAACGGGGCTTTTTTACGCATTGCTGTTTCCAGCAGGAGCGACAATAATCATGTGCAACCTGTTTTATTTGCCAAAGCTTTTTTTATAAGATATATGTTCTTTTGTTCTTCTTCTAATGTCCTGCCATATTCTCTTAATTTCACCATTCCTTGTTGTTTTCCCCACAGCATTTATTTTCTCACAGATACTCTCCCATATTGGATATTTTGTTGTTGTTGTCATTTTAATATTAATTGTCCGTAGCTCAACAGTGCGTGTGTTCCTCTTCCGATCAACACCTCTAATTCCATGGCATTACATATCTCTTAGCTCTTGCTGTCACTCTGCTCTCCATCAAAACACGGAAACCATTAACACTCGCTAAACCCTCATTTGGATCTACTTCCTATAACTTGTTTGCACCCGTTTGTCTTCGCACATTTACTCTTAGTTGATCACACGCAGAAAGCCCACAAACCAAAACGTGACTTTTTTTTAGAATGCTTACTCAAGGTACCACTTGTTTATTTCTTAATAGATCAACCCCTAAATATAGTAGGCTAACTTTGCTGATTCCTTAACCCTCCATCTTGCGCAATCATCAGATTGTAATGGTCCAACACTCCATGACAAAATACCTGCAAAACATCAACATACCCATCAGCCTCAGCTGTGCATTTCTCAAGTTTTTATTTTTTAATGCTAACATGCTAAACTAAAACAATGAGCACGATTAACATATAACGTACCTAGTAATCACTAATCAGCATGCTATCATTGTCGCAGTGAGCATGTTGACAATGTGCATACATATTGCTTCACAGAACAGGGAGACAAGCAGGAGACATTCTTGATTTTATTGTCAACAAATCCAATGAAAATACCAAAACCAACAATCACAATGTCACAATCAGACCTAAAACACACATTTGTTCCCTGTTACTAAAGATGTTAATAATATTAAAGTACAGTTTACAGTTTTTGAAGTAATGAGTGCACATGTTTAGGGACTATATTCATCTGCGGATTAATACACACTTGGGACTCTGGATTGAGTCAAAATAAACAACCGAGTGAGTGTTCATGTGACTGACAGAACATGTCACCCGTGTGAAAGTTTGGTTTCTTAATGTGTTTTAAAAGATTTTTGGGGAATCATTTATATGGGATTTGGCTTTAAAGGCAGGAATGAATTCACTGTTTGGTGTTGGCATTCTGGTTGACTGTAAGAAAAATCGCAAACATTTTCAGCTTTATGTTTTATGGGTGAGACCAGGTGTGTCACCCTGCTCTCCATAAAGACTTGAGTTGTGCTGTAACTACATAGATATTGATCAGCTCATACTCCTGAGTCCTGACTCAAAGATCATGATGCCCAAGCCCTTACCAAGACCAGGTTCACAGTCTCAGCTGAGAGAGGCAGTGTGGGAGGGAGTGGAGCCTTTAGTGTGACACGGTGGATAGATCTTTAGATAGCTCGCATTCCTCACACATTTAATTTGCTCTCACTTTCTTAAAGCAGTCCAGGCTGTAAATGTACTTGAACTCCATCTACTGAATTCCTGTTTTAGCGCCTCTAACCCTGTCTTTGCTTAATGATTTCAAGGACTCACCCAAAATAATTGAATTACTGTACAATACACATTTTAGGGCAGCAGGATCAATGTAAAGGTAAATAGAATGAAAAAAAAAAAACAAAAAAAGGTATTGTGTGAGTGATGAGGGCAATAATAAAAAAATAATTATATATGATCATATTAAATGCGGTGCACATAATGAATTGTAACCAAGCAATTTTTTAACTGTGATGCTGTATATCTGATTTGAATATCTCCATAGACATGAGGATATGCACTTCCTACGCGGATGCTACATCAAAGCGTCCCTCTGCAAAGGACTGTCTCTTTGAAGTCACTCACCAGGCTCATAAACCCTTTGAGATGTATTATAATATACCATTAATGACCGTTTGTTCGTTCAACAGAGATAATGGGATATCTGTGCTTTAGGCATCCACACGCTGCCTGATCAGACAATGTGGTGCCCAGCCGAGGAGCGCTATAGCTCCATATCTCCATTTTCCTACGTGAAAATGATATGATGGGGTTCTGGTAAATTTAGATGTTAACTGTTTATATTTCCATTTAAAAGTGTCAGAAAAAGTAATATGTAATATCCCTGAAGATTACCTGTTTGTGATGTGTAGCTTTATTTAAAAATTAAATTAAGCTAAAAAAATAAAATAAAAAAAGTGATGTGATTGTAAAGCCACACATGATGCCACAGCATCCAATTTGAGAACACAGTTTCCCAGGGCTCAATGTTCCCAGATTTATACGGCATCAAAAGTTTTATTAACTTCATATTAATTTTTGTGAAGAAAATACAGTTGTGAAGTAAACTACACTGACATTCATGATGTTTAAAATTTACCCTATCGATTAATTTCTTTACCATTCAGTTGAGTTAAGTTATGCAAAAGGAAAAATCTCTGCTATATCACTGTGTATTTGAATAGTAAGTCTTTTCAGTAAACCTCATACTAGGAAGTTTGCAACAAAAATATAATTCTTTTTACTTTTCTCAAAAAGGTAATCCTAGTTTTTCCACCCAACATATTATCATAAGCAGCACAATGGCTTATTGTTTACACTGGACATATAGCAGCCTTTATACTGCATTTTGTAAAACTATTTTTTTCTTTCATACTGTACATAAGCCATTTCAATTTTAATTGTATATAGTCCATTTTAGCTTATTTTTCAAATGTTGTGTACATCTTTCCTATTCATTCATGTTATCATCATATTTAAGGAGTTACAGAAGCAGCACCATGCCAATCTGTTACTTCATATTGTCACTGACAGAACTTTGTCACCAAAGGTGAAATGGATTTCGTACACAGAACAAAGCTCAGAAGAGATCACAGCACACAGGAAGATCAAGACAAATTACATCCGTGACACATGCAACAACATGCAGCGCATCCACAGGTGGGAGGTGTGCTGCGTCTCTGTGACACATGGAGGAGGAATAATCAAGAACTGTGACTCTAGCTCTACTCAAGTTTTTTCTCTCTCTGTTTGAACATGAGAACGGCGCTCATTGAGAGGCACAAGGTCACTGACAACCCCAGGGGAACCGCTATCTCCTCATGACAGTAGCCTCTGCCGACGAATGCACACAACACACTGCCCTTTAGTATTTACGAATTTGAATACGATACTGTATGTGCGGTGGGCGTATGTGTGCGCTAATCTGTCGCCGGGAGCTTATTGAGATGAGAAATGGGTGACAGCGAAGGTTGATATTTTGATGGCAGTGTAGCCAGTGTTTCACAGACACTATAAATCTCATGGTAGCCCTGTGGCTTATGTGATGGATGCTAATCATTTGAGACCGATCGTTTCACTTTAGCTAAACACACAGAGATGGTGAACTGGTTAGCTAAACAGCCTCATGACAAGGCCCGAGTAACAATGCGAGGATGAAGACGTTTGAAACGGAAAGAGCTAGAACCGGGAACAGATGTGGATTCAATTCCAGGGAGGTTCATGACCCAAGAGATATCCCCACGGTCTAAAGAGAACAGGACGTCTCTGTGCATCATGCACATGACTCCTATTTAGAGCTGCAGCCGTTCAGTGGACTGACACAGTCATTTTGTGAAGTCAAATGACTCAGTTAGCAACACAAGCAAAAGCGAAGGTGTAGTCAGCGATTCTGGAGGCTGCTTGATGTCAAAATAACTTTGTCAAAATCAGTGAATATCTCCTCACGATCCGATATCTGTACGTACTGCACGGCACTGAAATAACATCAAGTTATTAAATCGCCTATATGCTCTGTAAACGGGTGTTGCAAGCTACGGTGGGCCCCTTTGTTTACACACCCGTTTACAGAGGCTAGCTGTTGCTTAAGCCTTAGTACCATCTGGGACTTGGGACACTCCACTCCGCTACTTTGCAACCCTATAAATAAATTCTGATCTCTGAGGTTACAGAACTTCCTGTTGCTTTGAGTTTCCACATTTTGGTCATTTGTCCTCAACTCAACTTGACCTACGAAAGAGAGATGGCAAACGTTAGCTTGACCCCAAACCTTTAAAAGTAAAAAGTGAGACAAACACAACAATGAGTGAGCAGGAGCTGCCTATAGCTCAGCAGGTGTTGTGATGGACAGTTGGTGGACAATATTTTAACTAGGTCTTTACAATGAATGCTTCATGCGTGCGCACACTGCACACAGAAACACCTATGATATATGAGTGCAACAGATCACAGTGAATTATAAAATAGTCTGTTTCTACATCACCTTTAACCTGAGCCTGGGGTGTGTGGGGGAACGACAATCCCTTAAGCTCAACCACCACTACACCTGTGGATGTAACAACATTCTTTAATATGAAGAAGTTGACTACCGCTTTAACTGTGAAATGGCTCGTCTCAGAATGAAAAGGAAATTAATGTTGAATGTTGACTGACCGATGGCACAAGATTTTCCCTCACCGTTAAGAAAGATGAGTCGCCTGTATGCTCAAGTAAACATAAATAAATGCTCAATATAATAAACGTGGCGTAAAAGATTGAATATTGTGTTACTTTTGCATCAAGTGACTTCACACTTTACCTTTACTCATAACAGTATTAGCTGTTGCTTTCAAGATGGATTTATGTCATGGAACATCTTGCATCAATGGAGGCTATGTGTGCAACCAACCAGATTGACCATAGTGGTCATTCTTAGTGTGATCTATTTCTGAGCTAGAAAAACACAGGAGAAAAACATCCTATGATATTTGTACTTCAGCAAGCAAGAAATTGACCACGCAGGACAATGCGCAGAAATCCAATGCCTTCCTTACAGATCCTGCTGTCTCTCTGTCAGTGGTTCTGATTTTTACATGTACAATCTTTTACTATAGAACTGGAAGCCGTTTGAAGAGTAAAAATGTGGACTGAGGCTTCTGAGGCACAGTTAAAAGTGCTCCTTAAGCTAAAGAACACAACAGTGGGAGTTCTGCAAACACTCGGATAGGCATGGAATGTTTTTCAAGCTCAGATCTCGCATTCGGGCAGCTTTTGATGTTTACATTAACAATTGGAATAAAGGAAACTTATTAAATGCCTTCCACTCCTCCTAACGCTTAGAAGTTCTTAGAAGAGGTCAAATAAAATGTGGATATTTTGATTTCACTGCCCAGTCAATACTTATTTTCTGCAGGCAAAAGCAAAAGCAGACAGTTTCAAAGCCTGTATCACTTGCAGGAGGCGCACATCTCATCTTCTCCAACCTTATCTTCTCCGAGGGGGTTCAAATTGGCCTTTTACAGCTGTCGCCTCCTTTTAACAAATGAGTCACCGTTTAGGTTGGCCCAGAAAGTGACGAGAGTGGGTGTGAAGTGTTTAAGCGTTGGTGGTACACAAGAGATGTGGTGCTGTGTGCTTCTGGATTTACTCCTCTCCTCAAGAAGGAAAGGGAAAGAAAAGGCAGAACAAAGGCAAATCATCTATTGAACAATCTTCAGAGTAAAAAAAACCCAAAGGGATGGCAGTTAGGCTGAAAGGAATCATGTATTTTCTTTTCGCAAAAGAAAAAGCAAAAAAAGACTTTTGCTCTGTGTGAAACTGCGGGCACTGATTCATTTACCAATTTTATCTGAACAAGTTCAGTTAAAGTAGGGGAAAAGCCAAGATGCAGATGTTGGAGCCTCTCTGGGGACCACAGCTCCTCACTTTGTTATCACAAGTGTTCTTCCACATTCTCCTCAAACTGGAATCCCAAATATGCAGACCAGACCATGCTGTTCCAGCCTTAAAAGGGCTAAACCAATATTTCTAGAATAATCAAATGACTATATGTTATGAAAAAGGGGTCTCTTGTATTGACCCATGTAACTTTACTGTTATGGTTCACTCTTATGGGTTTGTTTATTAGCAGCATGTGGCTTGCCACTGAGTGAACATATTGGATCATTAAGCCCTTTAGTGTGACTCGTGTCTCATCCCTCTCTAGGACAGCAAGCTTTTTGCCCTGCCTTCATATCGCGCAAAATCGGAGCACATAAACACTTTTGCCTTCAGATGCCACACAACAATCCTTACAAGCAGGCTGAACCCTTAAAGCAATGCACAACTACATTGTATACAATATTCTGATGTGAAGTACAGTGTGCATTTCCATTTTGCCCTTCGGAACACCACACTATTAAGGGTGTTTCAGACTGAACGCGTTTGTCGCCCCTGGCAATGCATTGTCAATGGAGAGGCGAGCGGGCAGAGAGAAGGCGCGGCGTTCTGTCAGGCGGCACGACAAGCGGGCGCACTCCCGCGGAACTGTCGCTTCCGTGCTCGTCGAACGCTTGCGCGCGCTCGTAAGAGCCGTTGGAAAAGTTGAGAACTGTTTATCTTTTTGTCGCGGCAGTTGAAAAATCACAATCGCGCTCCTCCGCCCGTCACTTCACACGGGGAGCGCAAAGTGAAGCCGCGGTGCCAGGCGACAACGCAAGCGGAATGTCGCCTACCGTCTGAAACGGCCTTTAGCCTGGGAATCCAGACCTGCAGCTGGCAAATTTAGATTGGCTCAGTCTGCTGGTCTGGACACAATCCATTAGAGCTCATTAACTATGCCGGAAAATTCGGAGTTGCCAATCAATTCGTACTATCTGACATGGGCGGGCCAGAGCCATATGTACGACCGCGGTAGTAAAGAACAAAGACGGCAGCGGATCACGTTTGCGTTTGAAACTGCTTTGGCCTCGCACTTAACACACGGCAAAAGTTTAATTTAACAGTTAACCCAGTGTTCGCTAAACAAACAGGGCTGTATACTTCACCTTGTTCATTGCTCCGATTGGCAATTAAAACCGATTTTCAAGCACACTTTTTTTGGCCACAACATAAAATCTTCTTAGAAAGTTCTTGTGGAAAAAGTGTATGGATAGAGTCCTTACACAGAATTATCAGCATTAAATTGGAGGCTTGTTTCTGTCCAACAGTGAATGTAGGTCCAATATACCTTATATACTCCATGCAGGTAGTGAGTAAATAAACATTTGTTTATTTTTGGCAAAAATTCACTATGGGAAACTCCGATGAGAGCCGTGAGAGTGAACCATCTAACCACATCTAGAATAAAACTACAGAACATAAGTTGAACATCAGCACTGAAGAATCAGAATATTAACTCAGAAAATGTACACATGTAGTCCCATACCACCAAACTGGCACAAAAAAACAGTTCCTCAGTGGATGTCATTTTTCAGATGTCGGTAGGGGGGGAAACTGGGTGGCAGCCAGGACTGGCATTCTCACTGTTGACCAATGTGTTGAGTGTCAGGGACTTCCGATTGGCAGAGACACACACACACACACACACACACACACACACACACACACACACACACACACACACACACACACACACACACACACACACACACACACACACACACACACACACACACACACACACACACACACACACACACTAATTCAAGCAAGTGTGTTTGTGTTTAATCAGGCCCAGTTCTAGACAGTTAGATTAGGGTGGGCCGGTATACATTTTAGGTGGGCACACTGGGCAAAGAGACTGAAGATGCGAGCGCTCGCTGATTTTTGGCACGTGCACAGTGAATTGTGTAGAACACAATATGCAAATACACTTTGAGTGTTGCTGTGTGGGAGATTTCATTCTTCCATGTTTTTTTTCCAAAATATTTATGAACAACATATAATATACATTATATACAACATAATGTATTTATTTTTTTAGTCGCAGTATTAACTGTAACTTTCTGTAACTTTCTCTTCTATCAGCCTGAGCTGATAGAAGAGAAAGCTTTGGGACTGGGCAACCTGGATGGTGGTAGTCCAGAGCTATATACTATACACTATATAGATATAGTCTTTCCACTATTGCCTCCGATGTCCAGCTGGGTGAAAATAGTAGCCAACTGAGGTCACGACCCTGCTAGGGGGGTCCGCGGGTATGCCCCCCCGGGATTTTTTTTTTACCTTTTTAAAGTGAAATGCATGAATCTGGTGCACTTTGAGAGGAAAATAAAGAGGCTAAATCTGAGGAATTTTGTGTGAACAAATAATTTGGAGAAACTGGGTCGGATGAATTAGAAGCTATTGAAGAAAGACACATGGATTTTCCATAGAAATATAAATTTGAAATAAAATATTATGCAGGGTCCTTTGGGATGGGCTTGGTGCTCTTTTTCTTTTACGGGACATATTTTTCTGTAATATAATGAATTCATTTAAATGCAGTGAGAGGAACGAAGCAGAAGAACTATGTTGTCCAGTTATCTTTTTTTCCACCGCTGAAATAGGCTATAGACTATACACAGTGCATGGGCAACTGAGTGCAGCCCCATTTCCAAATGTTTTTAAATAAACTCAATACACACTGTGCATGCCATGGACGTGAACGTGACGTGATCAGTTAATCTCGGATTACCTCCCAGATGAACTGATTCAATTATTAAGATATTAACTATCTACCAAAACATTGTATTCCTTTTGTTTGATAATTTAAACACACAAACTAAAAAAAAAAAAATAAATAAATTGCAGTCGGGACTCTAAGCAACCGCTTATTTTGCTTATGCCTCGGGCCGGCTCTGCTGACCAGTGACCACTATAAGTGGGTGGGTAACTTGGAGGCTGTCCTGCCCACCCAATAATACAATTAGAAGCAATGCATGGTAATGGTATATTCTTTAGTATTATTTAATTGTCTGAATTTTATTTGACATTTTCTTGGACAGCGAATGAACAGGTCCGTCCGATAGTGGGTCTGGACTTCCACCAAAAAAAAAAAAGATATTGATTGGGTGGGCACGGCCCACCCTGGCTGCCGCCGGCCCTGGTTTTAATGAATGTTTCTGCAAATGCTAATCCATACATCTACGTCACCCACTTATCATGCAGGTACAAATGCCTCCTGTATCCTGGTTTTAATGTGAACAATCTGTTTTTCTCCCAGGCGTGGAGGTCCCCCTTACTGTCGGCTGGGTTTATCTGTGTAGAGTTGTCATCTCGCAGCACAGATTGTGAGCAGTCGTGTGTGTCTGCTCCATTCAAATGATGTCAGTGTGACTTACTTCATCATTGGCTCAAATCAGCATCAAAGCCCAGGCAGACGAGGCTCCTGCAGATGGCTGCTGTGTGCTCGGCTGCCTTGTTTGTCTGAGCGTTTCTGTCAAGTACTTGTTAATTAGAGAAACAGGAAGACCGTGCTTCCCAGCAGCGGCAACGCTGCCCTTGTGCTGAGCCTACATCATTTAACCCTTTCCCCTCTCCTCCAATAACAGATCATTGAGATATGATGTTGCTCACTGTTGCACACTCTGATGAGAAAATATCTGTGTCTCCGATTGCTCCCATGTGCACGCTCAAACTTTCTCAAAGCACTGCTCAGCGTACATGCTTCGATGCTCCGATGCTCTCTCGCAGTTTAGCTAGAAATAAAAACGACTTATCCAGAATGTGTCTCAAATCCTACTGCAGCCAGTACTGAGTTGGGGAGCAGCTGGGGGATTGGGGTAAGCTATAATCAGTCCTCAGGGCAAAATATATAAAGGATGTGCAGGCACAAAAAATTAAAAAATAAACCAAAAAGTCCATATTCCATGCATACATCGTTTCCCATAGTGAAACATAGAGAAGTAGAAAAATAATAATGGTGAGGAAGAAATCTATTTATTTAGAAGCTATAATATGCTAATAGGGTGCATTTATAGACAACATTTTAAATCATTATGAAATTAATTATTTTCTAATCTCGTTGGAGGCATGAGGCTTGTCGAAAATTGCACATCGCCTGCCACAAATCTGTTGACTTTGCTACAGTATCAGCAATTTCAGTTGAAGCTGCAATAGAGCAAATATATGCATTTGTGTGTGTGTGTGGTGCAAGAGCTCGCACATACAATCATTTTCACAGGCCCTTTGTGAAAATGATGCTGTGATCACCCGTTCACTCCCGCTCCCTGTGTAGCCTCAGAAGGGCCGTTATTTAATTGTTGGCAACTTGGCACAGTGCTCGTATGTACTTTGCTCTTATCATGGCATATGGAGCTTGGTCCAAATAAGTGAACACATCTAGAAGATAGCAAGCATGTTAATAATGTACAGAACAGAGTAGCCCCTTTTACACAGCCAGTGAATATGCCGGCCTTTCGGCCCTCCGCCCTTCTGTATAAATGCTACCGTTGCGGAACGAGGGACGAGAGGCGCAACAGATTGTTCTGAGAATTTTACTACCTCGGGGGGTTGTAAGATTGCCGACACAATCTGTTCCGCCTCTCTGTATAAATGCGTCTGCTTGGTGTTGCGGAACAGGGGCGAGTTTGACGTTCCATAGCCTACGTTCTAAACATGCGACCATGTTAGCAGTTGAAGGACGTGTGTTTAACATTAACCACGGCGGCCAGTAAAAATCACCAAATAAAAAGGAACGGCGTATAATCTAGCTGGTCATTAGTCCGCTGCTCAATCCAAACCAACATGCTTCATTTTCCAGAGTTTATGAGTGTATTTCTGCCCGGGGAAAGTTGTACAATGAAGTGGGAAAGCTATTGCTATGTTAAGCTAGGCTGCGACCGGATCGCCGCCGCTATTATTATCCTTAAGTCTGAGAGTATATCCACACTTTATTTCCGTCTACAGTAACGTGACTTCACACATACTGTGTGTATATGTATGTCTGAATGGCAGAACGCTCGCTGCCCTCACAAAGAGACTCACTCACAGCCAACCTGTCACACAAACACACACACACACACACACAGACACACAGGTGAAGCAGTGAGCGGAGTGATTTTGTCAGTTTGGTTAACAATCCCAGTGATGTTGGACTCAGCGCGTAGTGCGATCAACCGGCACCACACAGGGACAGTAAAATACGGCCCTCTTACTGCAAGCCCCAGCACTTCTGCTCTCAAATCACCGGCCAGTGTTGTTGTTGTAAAGCAGCTGACCGGCGCGGCGTTAAATGTTTACGTCACACCTGACGCTGCTTACAAGCACCTCTTTCATTCTGGAACGCTGTGTAAAATGGCACACTGATGCGCCAGCAGGCCGGCCTTGCACACAGAAGCAAGCAAGGCCGGTATATTGCCGTGCTGTTGTTCCGTCAATATGCCACAATCTCTGTGTAAAAGGGGCTATTAACTCCACCACACTATATGCAATTATTTAAGCTCTAGACCTAATTGGATGAAATATCCAGCACTTTACCAAGGGATGTAGAAATAGACTGCAGTAGCTAAAGTTACAAGGTAAACAATTCTTTACAAGCTATTTCACTTGTCATATGCCTTTTTGAGATGTGGAGACATGCCATTTCTCCCTTAGTCTCCTAAAATAACCGTGGCTCTGCTTTGGGGCGAGCCTCGTATGCTGAATGCTACTTACAAGCCTTAAAGTCCTTTTGCCCCCCAGCGCTCTTTCTTTTTTTGGATTCAGCAGCTCATAATGCACGACTACAGCTGGAACAACTGGGCATTCCAAACTTCACTGTCAAACTATTAATGACACAGCAGCCTTTTCATTTTGTTGCAGTTGAGCCCTGAGTGCTGTAGGAGCTAACCATTAATGTAGCATTAGTGCAGTATGTCCTGCCTGACGAGTCTGTGTGTGCGTCTGTCCGTCTGTCTGTCTGTGTGTGTGAGGTGCCTGACCTTCCTAACTCACACTAAGTTGTTTTCCAGACCTTAGTCCACTCAATGAAGTTCCAAGTTATAAGCCAATCTGACTGCGGAAAATATACAAAGACAACAAAAGCTGATTAAAGCAAATGTAATTTACCATCTGCTGCATGTTTGAGTAAGCGTGTGAGAAATACTCAGTGAAGACCTTAATCAAACTATTCTGGCACCGAGCTGACAAAGACAGTGAACTCTGACCCCTCCTTTTTAAAGCTGCATGCTAATACACAAAGAATCAGGGCCATACACACTACCCATTAGGCAAAGTAGGCATCTGCCTGGGGCCCCCAATCATGAGGGCTCCTAACAGCTACGTATAGTGATACTATGCACAATGTTTAGATATAGAAAAAGGCCTTGTGCCTTGGTTTGCCCATGCCCCCCAAATCAGTAAATCCACCCCTGCAACGAACACACCAAGTTGCGTAAGGCTAAACAGCGTAACACATAATCGTCTGCTTACAGAGGCCACAGCTCTATCTTCAAACAGTTCCTCAAGGTGTCTTTGCTTGTACAGAACTCAAGCGTTCAAAGTCATTTTGGCTTAAATCATCCATCTTCCATTTTGCTTGCGGATAAATAGAGCTAATCTGTGTGCTAAGACACTATAAGCCTACAGTGCGTGTTCTGTGCCTCCATAGGATATTTCAATCATGTTGAAGGAAATCAAAGAGCTGCTGCAGTTTACACATTGTGATCACACATGCACACAAACACACAAGTTCTTCAAATGAAACAGGACTTTACCAAATGTGCGCACACACACCTATATCTACCCATAATAGCCAGTAGGACATGGCATGCTGGCTACTTTTACCAGCGAAGGGCAAGAACATGCGGCATGCATGACTTGCTAGGCACGACACACATGGAGGGGGCCAGGGGGGCAATTATGCAGCATTGTCTCTGTGTCCTCCCACTCAAACTAGAAATGGAGCCGTCTTACTTCATCTGGCAGCACTGCTTAATTCTTGTTTATTCAAAAATGGAGTGCTGGGGGGGCACGCATGTATGCAGAGAAATCTGATCATTGAACCTCTTTGTGTGTGTGTGTGTGTGTGTGTGTGTGTGTGTGTGTGTGTGTGTGTGTGTGTGTGTGTGTGTGTGTGTGTGTGTGTGTGTGTGTGTGTGTGTGTGTGTGTGTGTGTGTGTGTGTGTGTGTGTGTGTCACCACTGCACTGTGCTGCGGGCTGCCTGTGATCTAAATCCACACACAGCAGCAACGCCCCAGGAAGAGACGTAAACAAGAGCCCCTAGTCAAGAACTCTTCTGATCCACATTTACTTCATGTCTGTGTTTGAGGGCTGCCCATCCTCTCCTCTGCCCTTTACATAGACTCCCTCCACCCCAGAGAGAAGGGTGGGGCAGGGATCGGTGACATTCCTGGAGTCAGATATAATGGGGTCCCATTGCATGGAAAAGGATTACCATTTGCTGAAGGTCAATAGGTGGGCTTCATTGCAGTTTAAAAGGGGATTAAAAGGAGCATACATAAAATGCACGTGTTACCACATTACTGATGACTGATTAGTTACACATACTGAACATTTAGGCATGCATTCCACACCATCAAGTCATTTCAGTGAGTTATGAAAATAAGCTTGAAGCATGTTTCTTATAGATAATCGATCAAGCAAATATTTAGTCCACTTATTTAATGTCCAGTTACTTACACTTTACATAGAGTTATATAGCAGACTAGTAAATATTGAATATTAATGCTACTTTTGTCCTGACCAGAAATTGTGTTGTTGTACAAAAGGTAGACAGTAGTTTGAAGATACAACTTGTTGTAAGCTAACGTTGTGCAGCTAATGTGAGCAGGGCCCATGTAAAAGTCTCCTGCTCTGATTAATGCACTCATGAACTTGTATTCCCTTTTATAGCACAGCCAAACAAACTGGAAGGATTAACATATCTGATTTTTTTTCAAATTAAGAAGGCTAAGGAAGACAGACAACACAAGCTACACTTCACTATTGAGAATTCCCAGCTTCGGCTGCGGTCGTCTTTCGCATTTGTGAATTTATTAATTTTTTCCCCTAAGTTCGATTAAAGTGACCTCATAGAGTGGCAAATATAGAATGCAAATACATTAAAGCGATGCTGCTGAAGCCAGATGAACAATGATAGTATTAAGAATCGGATTTGATATAATGAAAATGCAAAGTTACACAATAGTTTTCATGTCTTTCATGCTTATTGTTTGCATTTCAGAATACATTCTCCAACAACACATCTAATGAATGGATTTTGCTCAGATTTCCGACGTCGGATCTTAAATGTACCTGCTCAGTGCTCACAGCCTATACCCTACAGCAATACCAGACTACAGAGTTCCCTTATTTCAAAAAAGTTCCTGTAGTAACGTGAGCTGACACCGGTTGTTCAAATACAGCAGGTTATTCTGAAAAAAAATAACTATAACAATTGAAACTAACTTTGGGTAGCTGCTCTCTCAGCTAAATCTTTTCATAGATATAACAGATCCAAAAGGAATTAGTCTTGGTGATACAATTTCACAATACGTGATGACAAATTTGGCAATAATTTGGCTTGCGTTGTGGGTAAGCTTTAAAATTCAAGCTCCAACATCAGACTCTACTCAAGAGGGAAAATGCTACAGATGGGTAAGACTATCTTTATAATTATGTTTCAAACTTTCACATGCTCTCAATGTATGTATTTTCTTTATCTCTTTGTATCAGTTGGATTGTTATAAAATATTTTCTTTCTTTCTTTCTTTCTTTCTTTCTTTCTTTCTTTCTTTCTTTCTTTCTTTCTTTCTTTCTTTCTTTCTTTCTTTCGACTATTAAATGTGGTAGAGCTAAAGCTATTTCGGGCAACAGTAAAGATATTTCTGGCCTCTGCTGATGCACTTTCTTTTAATAGCAATCTCTTGTCTGTTTTCCTCAGACGGCTTAATATTTCTACCTCACTTAATCTGCCTTGCCTACTGTTTTAATAATGTTCAACAAAGTACCATTGAGCGTGTTCTAGAGGGCTTAGCTGGGATCCATTTCAGAAAATCATCTCACTCCAAGGCCCTGAGCTCATTAAGACGCACAGCTGGCCCTGTGAACCATTGTTTTGAATCCACACGCTAGTAATGTGTGATCTGTCGGGAGAAACAAGGTGTTGCAGAGGGGGTTATCCAGCTCAAAAGGTTGACTTAGGTTAATTAAATGTAGGAGGAAGAACGCCATTTTCATAATGCAATCACTTTCCAAATTGCAAATGAATCTCTCCACCATGGTCATTACAGTTTCCTTACAAACAAAAGACTTGGCTGTGGTGTGTGATCAGTTTGATCAAATTTTTTCAAAAAAGGGAAATTATATTGTGCTTCCTTGACTAACACAAATGAATAAAAACACAATTTCAAATGACAAGTTTTCTATCTCCTTACTTTGAGACTGTAATCACAGATATGTTTTAAGTTTTTTCTTGAGGACTGACTTTATAATCTCAGCAAATATCAAAGTTCCTTCCTCATACATTGTACGACTTTAATGTAAAAGATTCAAGAAAAAATGTCTGAATATGACTTCCCTTCTCCCAATAGCTTGGTAATTACCAGTAGAACATTATTCTTTATCTCTGTGCTAGAGTGGACTCCAATGGCACACTTAACATCTGATCGACTGGACAATGGTTCTATAAATGTTGATTTATGAGCCCCCACACTGTACAATTCCCCCTCATAACTGGCCCACCTCGTGAGAGAGTAATGACTCTGTGGCACACAGAGCCTCATTCAAAAGGAAGAAGTACAGTAGATGTATGATTGTGACAAGCAGGTGGGGAAGAAAAAGAATGTTTAGTGTATTCTTTGTAGGCCTGTAATGAGTCTAAATGAATGGCTTTGTTGTTATCTGAAAATAAGCCCAACAACTAAATCAGGGCAGAGGTTTTGTTGTCCCCTTGTTGCCCATCCTTCATGTAGCAGAGCTGATTTACTAACGAACTGAAAGCTCACTGGGTGCTGCAATAGTTGAGTCTTGTTTTAGCTTGTCAGCCTGTGTTGTCTTGAACTGCTATAAAGCCACGTGATGGACATCGATGGACAGACATAGGTTGGGTTAGATAAGTGTTCAATGCAAAACTGAGGGATCAGTCATTCTAATGGTGTGAGAGACTGTCAACTTTCTGAACCCAGGAGGTAAACACACATCAGAGCAGAGCAGGGTGAAGAATAGAGGTGATAATTGAGTGGATGCCTGACTATGTAGTTACTATCATAAGGCCAGGACACACCAGTACGACTACCCGAAAATGGAGTCTGCCGATTCAGGCAGCTCCAGTCTTCCCGTCGCGGCCGAAAAAGTGCAAAGAACACACCAAGCCGACTGCTGACTTTCCGTACGCTCTGCGCTTGCGCGGGACGTAATGTCTCCATAACAGCAGGCGGCGCTAATCTGTATTGTGGCCCGAAAAAATACGGAAGCCGGAAATTATGGGACGGCTCTCTAGACCATAAACATAGATAGAAATACGTATTTATATTTATGGACCATAAAGAGCACCATTTATAGCAGAGTGTCGAGCATGGTGTCGAGCAGTCAACAATGGTTGATGCATGTGAGTACTCGCTGAACGAAACAAACAAACACATTAAAACAATGGCTAACTGTTGTTACCTGTTTGTGCTACCCGCCTCACTTCCGGGCTTCACTGATTCGCTAGCCCTCCACAAATCAAATTGCTCCAACTGAAAGACTGCCCACCGCCGATTGAACCAGAGATTCGTGTCCCCGCCCCCTCCAGTCGTAGAGACGGCGATTATCGAACCGGTGTGTCCGGGCCTATAGACAAACTCACAACCACCATAGAGTTCAAATAAAGTAAGATCTGTTTACAAAGTTTCACACAGTCAAAGTGAACGGCACTGAACTGATCAACAAAATAAACAGAATAAAATTTTTTTTTCTGAAATTAGTAAAACTCCTCTAACCCTGTCTGACCTAACTGGTTTTAACTGTCCAATCGAGGCCGTAACAACCAGTATGACACATCCCACATATTAACGTACGTGTGGCATGGTGCTATTGATGATTGCGCTACTTTGATCCAGATGGAAATATCTCCTCATTTAGTAAATGCTTTGCTATTTTTTCACAGGCATTTCATGGTGGCCAGATGGTGCTAGTGTTAGCATTTAGTTCAAGGCCTACACGCTAGAAGTGGGAAATGATAAATGACTTTTTGTTTTAATCCATTTGTTCAGTTCAGTTTAAAAGAGATTTTGTCAAAGACTATTTTATTGAAGCCAAGCTAAGTGAATGTATCACTGGTCAAATGCACTTAAGTATGTACTACAGTAAGTTGTTAAAATCAGGTACAACTCTGTCATGCAAGCGCTATACACCCACGACTGCGACAGCAACACCCCGCTTCCATAGGTGGCTGGCGAAGGATATATTTTTCTATTTCTGCAAAGATTTTTTCAGTCTCATTAAACCTGTATTTCTCTGCAACACCCAGGTAAAAATAATATTGGCATGTTTGACCCCACCAGTAGAAGTATAGAGACGAGTAGAACCGTTGCCAAGAAGAACTGAAGCTGTTCTGGAGGCTTGTTGTGGCCCAAAACTTCAAGCGTGTGATTTAGTATTACTTATTAATTTTTACTACATGTACATTTACACTTGATGGCTAACCCTCACACTTTATCCGGCCGCCTACCAAATGCATTCACACACATGAACCGTGGAAGCATGATGTGAAGTATGGTCAACAGCAGCACATGCTGAACGACTGCAGCAACAACAGCAGACAGTTTGGAAAGGAACAGATAAGAAGGGGAGTGCAGATAAATTGTTCTTTCTGTACGAAATGTGAATAAAGTCAAACACTGACAATAGCCAACCTTACTTACACCAGCACCTCCAGTCCTGTCCACTTTGTTACTCACTGTACTTTAACGTTTTAGCCATGAAGCACTTGAGTGTACCTGGCCATGCAGCTAGGGCTAATGGTCATTATACATTAAAGAGCTGTGGGCACTTCAGGTCTGACAGCAAATACAGTAGTGCATTCATTTTCAGGTATTGGATTTGGTGTTGACCTACAACCACTCTGCCTCTGTGTCATCATCACCAACACTTTGAACAGACTGTGTAAAGTCCAGACACCACATGAGCACTTTTTAAAGATTCTGTCCAGATGATAACATGAAGGACTTTTTCCTCTTCATCTCTTTCTCTCTACGTCTACCAACCATCCCCATTCTCTCCTCTCACCCACCCCACCACTGCGTGTCCTACCTAATGAGGCGCTCCGCTGCAGCGTGTGGGTGTCTCAAAGTGAGTCTCGGCAGCCCTCGGGCACCCAATCTGGATACTTGTACAACTGTCAGGGCTTCAACGTGCTGCAGAGCTTGCTATGTGTCGCCCCCTCAGACGCTTGCACACGGCTCTAGACACGTAGAACCAAATGCATCAGCACACATGTTTAGCCTACATGTCCTTATAAAATATTTTGTTCCTTTTACATTATTTTGGAATTTTTCTTTTTTGGCATTTGACAATGGGTCAATGACACTGTCGCTGCAGTCCCTTAACCATACTTCCCTGCTATTAAGTATGGTAGAACAACCTCTAGGATGGATGTCCCAATGCATGTGATCAGATGCAGCATGCTTAAAAATACCCGGATTCCCTGCTGCATCCGGTTGTGACTTTTAGTTCGGATATCACACAGCATGTTTTTTGGGGCAAATTCTGACCCACAATCCACTACGCACCGGATGTTTCGTCACATCGACAGAGCCGACGATGGACAAACGTCTCTCCTTATGCAAACTGAGAGCTTCAAATGAATGATTGCCACTGACAGCTGAGTAGCAGCAAGAACAGAACAAATCCAGAGTGTAGACAGAGTCGGGGGACCAAATAGGTGGCAGTGGAGATGGAAGATGACATTGATGATGATAGGTGGTGGTAGTGCTAGTACCTGGATTGCAGCCACTTCATTTAATAAAAACAATTTACTGGACTGAGGGGGCTTCTTGTGCTTTAAGTGATGGACAAAGTGTCCCACAGCAGTTTGGTCCCTTTAACACTGAGGGTCATATTAACTGCTGCCATGGACTGAGGTATTTGATGGTATTATTGTCTCATTGTTTATTGTGCGAACAATCTTAAAACATGTGCTGTTTTCAATGCAGAATGTAGTTCTACAGGGTAGCCTGTTGAATTGGTACAAAAATATCCGTAAGTGTTCATGACTACATTGCACAAACTTTTTTTTTGTGCACTGTTTTCATCTATGACTGCTCCCCATCTTAAAATATGAGCTTTAAATGTGAATGTACGTCCAAAAGTCTTTTGTAACGACAAAAAAAAATGAACAACATAATGGGGGGTTTAGTAAGCAATGAATAAAGGGTCTTACCTTTCACAACTTGCAGGTGGTAGAGTTCAAAACCAAAGTTTACCAAATGAAAAAAACAGACTGAATGAGCCCAGCGTGGACTGGAGTGTTCCTGTTGTCTTGTCCTGCGTGACTCTGGGTCTTTTGAAAGCGGGACTTTATGGAGCCCAAAGTGACCGTAAGTTCATACACTTAGGTGGGAGTGACTTTAGCCTGGCCTGTGAGCGAAATGTGACCGGAGCAGACCACGGCGTGGCGCTGCACACTCCTGTCATTCATAATGTAGTGCCCCAATCTCCTGTGAAAAAAGTGCTACATAGACTACGACACGTTAGCGTTCGCTGAAGATATGTTAGCAAACGGAAAAGGGACCAAGGCTACTGCACTGTGGACCGCAAGGCAAAACAAATGTAATCTTTGTTCTCTGCATGAACAATTCCCGCTTCTCAAACTAACCGGAAGAAAAACAAACACTCCCCTCAACGCCCTGCCAATCACAGGTACGCTTTCTCACATAAGTAGGCAGGCCTCACGAGTTTTTATGTGTGTTCACTGACACCATGGAAATCTCAGTTACTTTTATAGGCTATGGCCGTGTCTGAACTGCCATACTAGCGTCCTACATCCTACATACTCATGCATACTCTCTACTCAAAGATCGATTGTGTATGCGAGCTGCGTCTAAACGTTCTCAGTTGAAGTATACTCAAGCAATGAAGAATTTCTTCTTCTTCTTATAAGATTCAGGCAGTTTAGACACTGTTAAGCTTCTAACCGCCCTCTACAGGTTAGATATTGAACTAGATTTTTACAGTCCTGTGTTCATCATCTGTGTTTTAGACCTCTTGTTTTATAATAATGATGTTTTGAGGCGGAGGATCCCTCCGACGCTCTCTGTCCGGCTCATCAGCACTCAGCTGTCTGTGAGTTGAGCTGGACGAGCCGCGGTGTGTGGAACAGCGATCTGTTCTAATCTCTCTCCACTATCAGACTCACTTCACTCATTTCACTTAGTGACTCTAATGTTGTTAGGTATTTATCTTCATCTCTTATCTATTGTAAGAGTTTATGAATGACTGCACGTACAGTTGTCAGATCGCGGAACCCCAAACAATGTTGTTGCCTAGCAACTTGCTCGAAAATATTTCATTTTCCTGGGCGGGTAGAATTGACCCAATGCATTATGGGGCGGTTGAGTAGGAAAAGTATACAATCGATTCATACCCAAAATCTTCCCGGAAGTTAGTACTCATCCGGGAATTTCTCACATACCCAAACTCGCATACCCAACCGTCACATACTCAAATTGAAGTCAAAATGAGTATGAGTAGGACGTTAGTATGGCAGTTCAGACACGGCCTATACGTTTTAGACCAAGGGCTATCTTATTTGGACTTCGTTTTGTTACTTTTCTCTTCCGTTTTGTTTTGTTGACTTGCACTGCTGTTAACATTATTTTAGTTTTTCTGTTTTGGCAACCTAGTTCAAATGTCATGCTGCATGTGAAGCGTCTTGGATTGACTGCAACAAAACAGTCATTTTGACTGAACCCCTGTCCTTTGGGAGGTAGCCTAATAGTAATAGCAGCTATAGTAACTGTTGCACCATATATTTATTTCCCTTTTTTCCTCTTTCTTGTGACAGGATAGTATTTCTGACTGCTACTAACCTGTCAATCATTTTATGAACCTGCTGCACACAGCCAAAGGCATCATTTATTTATTTATCGTTTATTTGGCCTTTAATAAGCTGTCACATTCAACACGTCACATCTGGATATTCTTTTAGATATTGCTATACCTTTACTTACTGATGGACTACTTTTAATCTATACAATGTTGTTTTATGGTTATTATTATCGTTGATCATTAGACTATTCAATTGTAAGCAGAATTTCTAATGTTGTTGCTGGTTGAAAGCGAACTAAGATTAACTATAGAACCATTTATTGGGTCCATCAAAATTCTTAAATCTTATTTGTATCTACCAAGTAACCAGCACCTGAAGCCAATCGTTTAAATGAAGTAGTGGAGTTAACCGGAGAATATTCCCCTCTGGAGTGTAAGTCACATTAAATGTAAACCATATATTCAAATAAATCAACAATGTTTCACCACAGGAATAGAAACAATGGAGTCAGGTGGTTATTTGTGGGTTCACCTCTGCGAGCATCCCCTTTCATATAACACATAGTCATTCGATGTATAATTATTGTACATATATTGACTTGAGATGCTTTTATGTTGGCAGCGTTGTTCCCTAATAATTTGTCCCAGTCTAGGGAGGGCCGTGTCCTCAGCCTAATTTGACAAACGGTATTCATTTGCATACAGGTTTGCTACCTGTCACTCACATAACTTTGCACTCTCATCCGTTGAAATGAGCCTGCCTGTCAGCATTCCCAACCCGGAGTCGCCTCCATTTACATCTCATTAGGTAAAAGATTGCTGTTCTATACCTCCTTGTTCTCTGCTTCAGGACCCCATCTGGTGTGTTCACAATGACATGCATCATTTCCCTCTGCGCCTGAGGGGTTTATAGCAAGCATCCACGACTGAGGGACCACTCCACTCCACTGGATCTCTTGCACAGGGGGTGGTGGGGGCGATAATAGCCAACTGCAGCTCAAGGAAATTTAAACCACATGAGATGGAATTTATTTTTACAATCACCATGAAAGAGGGGAACACCTGCCATATATGCCCCCCCCCCCCCCCCTTGATATTTGTAGAACCCTGCCCTGGTGCGGTTATGTTTATGGTCAGTTGGTAATGGCATTTCTTCAAGAGAGCAAGGAATTCCTTATGAGTATATATAAGAGCGCCATGATAAGACATAGCCCTAAAGAGGAGACAATGTTATTATGAAAAGATATCCCTGAGAGAAATGCTTGACTTGATTGAATGAGACACTTGAGGAAGCCACTCAAGTTCTCGTCTATGTATAGACATTTCAGCTGCCCAAAAAAAAGTCAGATATTTTATGATTGATGTAGACTGTTTAAGACTATCAATAGCCACTGCGTACCTTTCTTTATTTTAGTTCTAGAAGGAATTTACTTTTGTATATTCATGGGAAAATATTGATTCTTTAGGTTTGCTTTTTTTGCTAAATGTTGACTTGAACTTTCATATTTACTGGTGTGAAACTGTGGTATACAATAACAATAAGTATTAATACAGAGATAGGGACGCACTGGTTTGAGAATAATCAGAAATAGGAGCTTTGTCTTGTGTCTAACTCGTGGAATTAATACATAATCAAGTGGGAGGCACAGACAAAGGAGAAAGGATAGTGTAGGAATGTAGCCCTTTGTTGTATAGCTGATTAATGAATTGCCCCTGCAGACCACAGCTGGAGCTCCAGGCATAATGATACAGGGGCGTGTGTGTGTGTGTGTGTGTGTGTGTGTGAGAGTGTGTGTGAGCCAATGCAGGGTCTGTGTTGGGACAGCAGTGGTGGTAACGAAGGGGGGTAATGTGTGTATGTAAGGTGTATGTAAGGTGTGTTTATGTGATGGGCTTGAAATTGAAACAAAAATCAACATATTGAGTCAGCTGTAACACCGTTTTGCAAGTGAGAGTGTTATTTAGCATGTGAGCAGATAAGTTTCAAACGGTCAGCTGTAGTTGCAATAATGCTATAATAATAAGCTATAGTCAGTGGATGAACAGTTGAGATACATAAAAACAAATTGGAACAAAGGCTGCAGTTATTTGTACTTCTTCACAAACAGCTTTGAAGCATTTGATCCTGTATAGCTGTCTGTGTGCTTCCAGCTCTTGTCTTATCGCGTTGGCCAAAGTTCTTGCATGAATGCCCATCTGATGTTAAACCGCCACCGAATTGATCATCTGAATTATTCAGATGAGGCATGTACAGAGTCCTGTGTTAATGCATACACAGTACGCCTGAGTCAGAACGCATTGAAGGTAAAGGAAAGGCCCCCCGACTGCACCCCAGCTCCTATGGATGCTTGTATTCATGCGTGCATGCGGGGCACAGTTTGCTAGCATTGCTGGAGTTATGGCGGTGTTTGTACGGCATGAACGAGTAAAGGTGTTAATGCGTACAGTACTTAATGTCCCATTGGCCAAATATGTTTTTCTTGCACAATTTCATTATTCAGAGGCAAAGTTTCTGTGGTAACAACAAATCCACTCAGCAAGCACATCTTAGCAAGTTCTCCTTCACATCCAACCCACTTTACTTCGCCTTTTCCATCTCTCTTTCTTTTTGCTCTATCCCTCACTCTGCCTTTTCTTCTTCTTCTTTCCATCACTCCAGGATGGTGTCTGGGAGGGGGTTTACACTTTGGGGCTTGAGTATGGTGTGTGAGCAGCCAGAGAGAGGGGGATGGACAGAGAGATGGAGAAGAAGGGTATATGGCCATGCAGGCAGAGCAGAGTAGCCCCATGGGACAGGCATCCAATGCGCTGCAAACCATAACGACCTCATAACAGGCAGATTTCTCATTTGCACGACGCCGGAGCAATATCTCATCTAGCACCATGACAATTCCACCGAGACCCATACAAGGCAGGACAGCACACTCAGCGTAGGGGGAGGAGGAGGAAGGGGAAGCGGGACATAGTGAGGTGGGGATTGGGATGGAATGAATGACAGATAATGGCGATGAATTTCTCTGACTGAGGTTGTGTAAGGACAGACAGGGCCTTAAAACTATTCTGTAACGGTCTGATCTGATTTCTCCCAGAGTCCTTGAGGATATGGGGGAGCGGGGGGTGGGTCCCCACTTTTGAGACTTGCTCATCAGGTCAACAATTTCAGCATTGCACGTCAATACGTCGCTGGTGCTTATATGGTGCTCTTTGCCGCTTTCTTGATGTATTGTCATTCATAAAATATAAATCAGGAGCTGTGTGGCTATGGCTACTAATGTCTCTGAGGTAATGCTATATTAATGGAGAGTGGGCCAAAGCCACCAGCAGCCTGGCCAATGGAAATGCCCCCTGGTTAACCTCTTAATTCATTTTGCAACCTCTGGATCTCGACGTGCGGAGTCCAATCTGTCCATTAGAAAATAGGACAATACCACATAATGGTGATGAGGTATAGCCAATAACCTTGTGTTTTGAATGTATTTCTTTCATGTTTTTAGGAAAGAAATAGGAAAAAAATAGACTAGACTAGACTCTGTGAGGCTGTATTTAGGCACAGTGGTGCTTCGAGCTAAATGCTAATGTCGTAATGTTAGCATGCTGAGAATGCAGATGTAGGTATGGCCCTAGCCCTCAAACAGAGGACATCTCAGGCTGAACATTCAAGTAAAAAAACGTTTTAACTGTCTCTAGCTTGCATGTTTTTGGTTTTAAAACAAAGAATTGGACCTGATGATGGCGCTAGATAATATGTTAAGGTATGACAACTTATCCTAAAATAAAAGTAAATGCCTCGATTAATTTACTGGTAGCAAACCCATTCAATTTGTTGAGAAGTTTCACCTTAAAACCAAAATGTTAACCTCATTGTGGCAACGCAATCCCCGGAGCCGTGACGCTAATTTGACTTAAACTCTTTCATCCAGTTCAAATTTCTCCTGGTCTTTTGTCATCACTGCTACAGGCAGCGGTCTGTCAGTATTGCGTTCCCTCGTCGGCCCTCCCCGGACAAGAAGTGCGTCAGAAGTCTTTTAACAGCAGGGTGCCCCCTCAGCACTTTTCCAACAGAAGATGAAGCATTGTTCTATTAGCCAATTCTGTCTGCTCCATATGTCATCATGCATGGTGTTTTTAGCTCTCTCGTATTCCCACATTACTACAAACATTTTCATTCACCTTCAACACATGGACATGGGCACAGTTGCACAACGGGGCACGCCCACTGTGCAGCCAGTCTGTCTAACCCTATGCAGTATTTCCTGGCCACCAGCTCTGCCTTGTGATGTTACATGTGCTCCAGGAGTGATAGATCAATATAGCCTTGGTATCATTAACCCACATCCAGAGGGGGCTGAGCTTTAAGAAGACAGACAGGCAGGCAGGCAAGCAGCAGAGCACACACACACACACACACACACACACACACACACACACACACACACACACACACACACACACACGCACACTTGTACGGTTGTCTTTTTAAAAATCTCATAGTCTGCAGCAACCCCTAATTTTTTCCCTCTGTTGTTTGGGTCAGGTTCATGTCCTCTACGTCCATTCACAAGGAGGGGGAGGGAGGAGGGGGGGAAGAGGGAAGGCTGGGAAAGAAGGCGAGAGAGGAGGTATGGAGGGAGGGAGATAAGGAGTGAGATGGACAGAAAGGGGAGGGATGGAGAGGGAAAACAAGCTTTGAATACAAATGAGCTGACACACATAATGCATGCCCTGCCTTCCCGTCTTTCTCTCTCCCTCTCTCTCTCCCTCACACACCACACTGATACACTCTTTACCCCCTCACACACACATGTCCTTGCGCTCTCTCCCTCTCCTCACAGGAGGTGATTTCAGCCACTTTATTTATTAGCTATCGCTGGTTGTTGGAACAGGCTAATTAAAAGGAGGGTGAGTGTTTGAGTGTGTTTGTGTGTCTCTGTGTGTGTGTGTGTATGTGTGTGGATGATTTTGGAGACACGGACGTTGCTGCCGCTGTCTCTCTCTCACACTTCACTGTGGAGGAGGAGGGAAGAGAAGAGGAAGAGAGGAGGAAGAGAAGAGGAAGAGAGGAGGAAGAGAGGTGGAGATAAGAGACAACTGGGTGCAAGGAGATTTTCACGCCGCTTTGCCATCATTTGATCTGACATGGCCACCGAATAAGGAATCTGGTGCCACGGCAACCGTCAGCTTGGAGACGAGGTATCCGAGGTGAGGAGAGAGGGAAAGGATGGACGGATGAATGGGGGGGGGGGGGGGGATTTAAACAGCCTGTTTGCCCAGAGGTGCTATAACAGAAAAATCAGGTTGTGGAAGTCAGAGGTTGTTTTAATTTTTCTGTGTTTCTTCCTATGAGTGTGCCTGCCTGTGGGCGTGTGTGCTGTGTGTGTGTGTGTGTGTGGGTTTGTGTGTGTGTGTGTGTGTGTGTGGAGGGGGGGGGTGTCTCTCTTGAGGTATTTTGTGTTTTGCAGTGGTATTCCCCAAACAGCAGCCCCTAATTATCCAGTACTGGGTAAATCCGTTTACAGCTTAACTCTCCTCCCTGAGTTTGCTCTATTTATAGTAGGGAGGGATTGCCGCACAGTCAGAAGAGTGGGAGGTTTGTTGTTGGTTTGCGACTTGTGTGTTGTTTATGGTTGTAGCCATTGTGTGAGTGTGTGTGTGTGTGTGTGTGTGTGTGTGTGCATGCTCAGGGACGATGGCTTTCTCTGCTGCATGCAGGATTCATGCCTGTGTACGATAAAGCATGGGGTCTGAGTTGAAAAGAAATTGGTCTGACGTTGCTAGGGCCAAAACCGGCCACAGTGCACACACACACTGCTCACACGTGACACAAAAAAATTCCAAAGCAACATGCGAACTGAGGGACGAGCAAGGCTTAGCTCAGATCTGCAGTGACAGTGCTGGGCTGCAGGTACATGGTTAAAAAAGGAGAGACTTAAATCCACAACTGTTAAAAAAAAATGTTCCGCAGTGAAAGTCTTGGCTATTTAGGTGAATGCAGAGTTACTGTATTTCTCTGGATGCGCATGGCACGCGGAAACAACAGAAAGGCTGACTGACAGTTGGCATTTTAACGCTGCATTGCTGCTGCACAATCTCTCATGTTACTGCTGCTCCAATGTGGATCTATGCATAAAAGAATATGTGGTTAAACTCTGCAGGAGCATTATTCGGCAGACACTACTGAAAATCCTGCATGATCCAGATTGTGTCCAATTAGTCTGTGTGTGTGTGTGTGTGTGTGTGTGTGTGTGTGTGTGTGTGTGTGTGTGTGTGTGTGTGTGTGTGTGTGTGTGTTGGTACACTGTATGTCCTGGGGCATTGTGATGGACTGCAGAGGCAGGAGAAAGGACATATGGCTGCCTGGGTCTCTATACCCCTTGTCTAAACTCCTCAGAGCCATCATGAGATTCAAACGTCCGGGCTTCCATGACGTGTGTGTGTTAGTGCATCAGTGCGTGTGTGTGTGGGCGTGTGAGACGGTGCTAATTCAACTTTCCCCTCTGCAGCTGGCTTTGCTCCTCTCATTTCCACCATTTTGATATCTGATCTCTCACGTTTTGATTCTGCTGGTGGGTGTGTGTCTCTGTGTAATTCATCACCATACACACACACGTCTGTTTATTCACCCATCTCCGTCTGTGGTGACAGCTTGGCGTCGATTTTCTCTGATTGATAGATGGACTATCAGATTAGGCGCCTTTTCACTTGGCCCCCTCTAATCCAATCAAGACCAGCTGGACTGCCTCTTCCTTTCACATAGTAACTGCAAACACACATGACAATGGGTTTTAACTAGCGAAGACGGTAATGTTATTATTTCTTTCAGTAGTTATCAATGATGCAGGGGCTGGAGGTGTGGCCCCTCTTCATCTTCCAAAATGGGACAAATGCGACCAAAACTATCTAAATAAATGACACTTTGGTTGTGTTTCCACCCTAGCTGACTTGCTTAAGTTAGCCACTTGTAACCAACTTGGGTTTTTGAGGGTGTGTCAACTCCTGTTAGAACTTAAACTTAAAAGTCCCTTTTACTTTTAGAGATTGTATCAGCTCATTGTATGAACGGCTGATATGCCCTGATCCATCTCTAAAATTGCCAAGCCTTCACCAACCTGATGTTTCTATTCTGTAGGCTTAAGAATAGCTTTGCAACAGACTTGTTAATTACAGCTTTTTACAGGCAGCATTGTGTACTTGACACGTATTTAAATGTTTACAGACTTTAATGCAAAACTAAAGACTGGTGATTTCTTATATTCTTGTTTAACTGTTTTGTTCTTTGTTCTCATGGATAAAACTTTTTTTTTCATGCAAACCCTTCACGCAAAACAACATCTATTTATAAAGAGGACTTTATACATCCTGAGTGGACACGAGCATTACAAAATAGAGTAGTCCTCTCAGAAATCTGACTATACCGATTCCAACTTTTATTACAGGTGATTCCAAACCGAATGGTATGTATTTTTACCTTCTAAGTTGCTATGGCAAACTTCTAAACAAACATAGACACATTATCATTTATATGTTTGTCATATATATATGACATGTTATATGTCAGAGCACCTGGTGAATATAAGTCCACTATGTTCACCAGCTATAATGCAACTGTGTCTGTGTGATGCTGGGCTAGAAGTGTATTTCTAGGATTTTTTCACTAAAAACTAGTTAAAGCTCCCATATTATACACTTTTCGGTACTATTTTACACCATATTATATGGTCTTAGTGGTCCCTAATACGTTTTTCTTAAATTGTTTGCTGAAAAAATGATTTATAATTACTATTTATTGTACTATGCTGATGTTCAGCTAAACTCACAATGGCCTATTTTTTAAAAAGAGCTGCAGCTCCCCTCGTAAATATACAATCTTTGAGCTCCCCCCGCCCTCTGTGCGGAAGCGAAGCCAGATACGCCTCGCCCTCTGTCTGTCAGGGCCGTGGACCAATAAGAAATAGGGGTGTGGGCTGCACAGTGGAAGCTTCTGGCTTTCCAGTTTGTGAGTTAGAGGAGTAATTCACTATGAGCAACTCTTTTTACATTGCCAAATTGTTTTCACTTTGTAACAATGACTACAGCACCTTAAAATACTGACAATGAAACGCCTAGGACTGGCTTGGAGTTGTCAAAAGGCAACTCTGATGGGGCTGTGCAAAGAAACAAACCCAAAGTTACACTGTTTCTAATTTTCCTTATGCTAAAAAAAGGGTAACGTCTGTGTGAGCGTCTAGCTTTGTCCTGCATCGTGAGCAGTGGCAAGATGTTCGCATAATTATTAAGCTGCAAACTTCTCACCCAAACCAGCACTCGGAGAAAGCTTCTGAGAAAAAAATATTCGCTTACAGTAAATCTGCTTGGGACAGCTCTGAAGTCTGCATTCACCCACTGGGGATTGTAACAAGCTTCCCATTCTTTAGGTGAAATCATCCCCAGCTCAGTGTCCCCGTTCATCATTATACTAATCATCTGGAGCTTCTCCTCCTCATCTCTTGCCACCATGCTCCCAAAAATGCAGTTAGATCTTCCACCCCCCCAGCTCACCGCTCAGGCGTACAGTATAGTCAGTGGCCCAGGCTCTGGGAGAAAGCCTCTTTGTGCTACCTCCCACCGAGGAATAAAACACAGAGGTACACTTCCCATCAGCCTCTAGTGGAGAAGAAATAGGAATGATTCCTCCCACTGTTTCTCTTTATCTCTCAATGATGGTTTCCGTTACCCAGGGGCATCTGCTTGTTCACCCTGACAGCTACTTTTAGTTTTTTGTTTTTTGGACACACATGCACACAAACACACATGCACTCCACACATACACACACAAACGCACACACATAGAACACACACACGCACGTACACATGCATGCACACACACACGCACGCACGCACGCACACATACACACACACACAGTCCAACAGACCCTTTCTAAAAGCAATGTTGGTTGGCATATTGCGTTGTTCTGAGGGGCTGCTAAGAGCTTGTCTTCATGCCTTATTCATCCCTCAGGCCTATTCTTTCCACCAGCGTACAAGGGATTAGGTGTGGTAGAAAGCTCTTCAGCTCATAACACACCACTAGCCAGCAGAATAGAGGTCAACCTGACAACTTTTCAGATTTTTTTTTTCTTAATCTACCTATCCTTTATAGCAGTGGTTTTCAAACTGTGGGGTGGGGGCGGGGTTATGGCGGGGGGGGGGGCGTGGATTAATATGTGTTTTTTATATTAAGATCACGGCATAGCTGGACAAGAGTTCTTTTGCTTCGTTCCTCTCACTGCATTTAAATGCATTCATTATATTACAGAGAAATACAGTGCGTTCCAAATTATTATGCAAATTATATTTTTCTCAGATTTTCCTAAATAGTCGATATCAACCGTTAAAGTATGATTCAAATTTTATTGAACAAACCTCAAAATGATAACGGTATTTTTTTCAAAAAAAAAAACTCAAAATGCACCGTTCCAAATTATTATGCACAACAGAGTTTCAAAACAGTTTATAGGTTGTAAAGAAATACAAATGGTTATTTGTTGAATTTGCAGGATGTGAAGGTCATATTTAGTGAAATCAAAAGCTATTTCAATCAAAAATATCTTAACAGGCCAAGTTACATGTTAACCTGGGACCCCTTCTTTGATATCACCTTCACAATTCTTGCATCCATTGAACTTGTGAGTTTTTGGAGAGTTTCTGATTGAATATCTTTGCAGGATGCCAGCATAGCCTCCCATAGCTGCTGTTTTGATGTGAACTGCCTCCCAACCTCATAGATGTTTTGCTTGAGAATGCTCCAAAGGTTCTCAATAGGGTTGAGGTCAGGGGAAGATGGGGCCACACCATGAGTTTCTCTCTTTTTATGCCCATAGCAGCCAATGACACAGAGGTATTCTTTGCAGCATGAGATGGTGCATTGTCATGCATGAATGAAGATGATTTTACTACAGAAGGCACTGTCCTTCTTTTTGTACCACGGAAGAAAGTGGTCAGTCAGAAACTAAACATACTTTGCCAAGGTCATTTTTACACCGTCAGGGACCCTAAAGGGGCCTACCAGCTCTCTCCCCATGATTCCGGCCCAAAACATGACTCCGCCACCTCCTTGCTGACGTCGCAGTCTTGTTGGGACATGGTGGCCATTCACCAACCATCCACTACTCCATCCATCTGGACCATCCAGGGTTGCACGGCACTCATCAGTAAACAAGACTGTTTGAAAATTAGTCTTCATGTATTTCTGAGCCCAGTGCAACCGTTTCTGCTTGTGAGCATTGTTTAGGGATGGCCGAATAATAGGTTTATGCACAGCTGCAAACCTCTGGAGGATCCTACACCTTGACGTTCGCAGGACTCCAGAGGCACCAGCGGCTTCAAATACCTGTCTGCTGCTCTGTAACGGCATTTTAGCAGCTGCTCTCCTAATGTGATGAATTTGTCTGGCAGAAACCTTCCTCATTATGCCTTTATCTGCACCAACCCGTCTGTGCTCTGAATCAGCCACAAATCTCTTCACAGTATGATGATCACACTTAAGTTTCTGTGAAATATCTAATGTTGTCATACCTTGTCCAAGGTATTGCACTATTTGACGCTTTTCGGCAGCAGAGAGATCCTTTTTCTTTCCCATATTGCGTGAAACATGTGGCCTGCTTAATAATGTGGAACGTCCTTCTTAAGTAGTTTTTCCTTTAATTGGGCTCACATGACAAACTAATTATCACAGGTGTATCGAGATTAATTTCAATGATCCAAGGCATCCTGAGACACAATATCATACATGAGTTTAATTGAAAAACAAAACATTTAAAGTTTATGACACTTCAATCCAATTTGCATAATAATTTGGAACACGGTGTAGGTCTCGTTAAAGAAAAAGAGCACCAAGCCCAACCCAGAGGATCCTGCATAATTTTTTTTATTTTAAATATTTTAATATTTTTATGGAAAATCCATTTGTCTTTCTTCAATAGCTTCTAATTCATCAGACCCAGTGTCTCCAAATTATTTGTTCACACAAAATTCCTTATATTTAGCCTCTTAATTTTCCTCTCAAAGTGCACCAGATTCATAGCCTGGTGCTACCAGACCATCGTACTTCATTTCATTTGTACAGAGGGTCTGGCAGTGCTGTAATTGGCAAACGTTCACTCATGGAGGCGGGTGTGTCTGCTAAAGTTTAAAACTATTGGATCTGCCCAGTGCCACTCTGGATTAGCCAACCAATCGCATAACGTTTGGTCGTCACGTGTGTCATGAGCCGGCTTCTGGCAACTGAAACTGGAGCGCGACTTCGACGTCAATGTTCTCAGCCACTCGCTCTGTTCGCTGATTGGACCGGCTATCGAATCTCCGGCAAAACTGGGAAATGGGCTGTACACCCAGACTGACTACTGAAGGGAAAATAAAATTTGGCCGGAAGTAGGCGGGCGGGCGGAGCCAGGCTACCAGATTCATGCATTTCACTTTAAAAAGGTGAAAAAAAATCTCCCGGGGGGGCATACCCCCGGACCCCCCTAGGAGGGTCTGCTTCTCCACTGGCTACTATTTTCCTCCAGCAGGACATTGGAGGCACTAGCGAAAAAACACTGGGTGTGTGAATGACATTCAACTAGTCAGTAATTTGGGCAAGTCTGTCTGCCTATCTTTCTCACTCTACACACTCGGTCACTACTATCCATGCTTAAAGGAAGCAGGATTAAAACACTGGATTAAGATGTTAAAATGTACTAAAAAATGTGTTTAAAAACGCACAAAAATGTTTAGAATGTTTCAAAAATATGTTTGAATTTGTAAAATAATTAAAAGATCTTTCAAAACACACAGGGATTTAGAAAAAAAAATGTTTGGGGGGGGGGGGGGCTCCGCTGAAATTTGTTCTCTGAGGGGGGGGCTCACTCTCTCACACTTTGAAAACCCCTGCTCTATAGCAGCCTATGTTTAGATTCTCTCCAACTTGAATACGGGTAATACAGGGTCCATTTCCAGCCTTATGTTCTAAGTATAGCAATGTGATGGATGAAAAAGTTAAGGCCAACATTTAATCTAGTTGATAACCCCAACTGAACTTACTTTTTTCCTGAAGATTGTCAAGACGGATCACACTGTTCATGAGGCTACTGTCATTTCTTACCTTTTGTCTTCTGCTGTAGCTTACAATGTTGAAGCCTTTGTCCTTAGTTGGTCAATCCTTTATCCGTGTTTTTTATGTGTGTTTCTTTTCTCTTGCCTCCTAATTTTCTTAGCTTAGCATAAAGACTGGAAACAAGGGGGAAAGGAAACAAAAAAACACACGACCGCACCTCTGAAATTTACTGATTAAAACGTTATATATAGCATATGTTATCCATATCATATTAAGTTTGCTGCACCATCCCGTTTTATATTTTGGAGTTTAAACTTATCAACAAAACAGAAGTTGTATGTTGTTAAATCAATCAATACGTCCTACAAGAGCTACAAATGCAGGTTTTGAATAATAATAATAATAATAAGTGTATTGTGTTGTTGAATACTCAGCTAATCAGCCTGCTAAGTCAGCTAGCTTGATGGGCTATTGTGTGACGGTCACCAATGTAGCATTACAGCTTGTGAGCTAATGCTGACCACTGTTGTCTGTGCAAACTATTAACAAACAAACTTTTCTGTTTTTTTTCCAATGGAAATGTAGCTGTCTCTGTCACATCATGGCAGGTTGTAGCGTTCCGTCAAAGGTGTCCCATTGTGGATAGCTAATATGAACCAATTCTTTCAGAATATGGCCGGTCAATGATTTTGCCTGGGTTTCGAGAATCAATGCACTCATGTCATTACATAAAAATGCTTTACATAGACAGGTAGATCGTGATACAGTTGTACATGTTTTAAAATCATGAAGTTCTTACTACCAAGGCAGCTTTCATGCATGATGCATCAACATCCAAAATACAGTAAAGTGATTCAAGGAATAAAACAACAAACATTGAAATTCACATTCCCCCCAGTGCTCAGAAACTAGCCCACTTCTTGTGCATTTATAAAGTTTTAATGGATGTAGAATGCAAATAAGCAAGACAAAAATTTCACAGAGACAATGTGCTGATTAAAACAAGATACAGTCGTGCGAAATGTGCCGAGGGAAAGATAAAGACATCAAGGAAAGCCAGGTTATTCTAAAGCTTGTTTGCCCTGATTGGATTCCACTTTATCGCACACACTGGACTTAACTTTAGTTTGGCCTGTGTGGACTAATCTGACTTACCCTCTTTGTGCCAGGTTAAGGAGAGCGAGAGCTGGACAGAGGCACGCTCAGAGAACCGGAGAGAGGGATGGCAGTGGAGGAGAAGTCGGGCGTGAAGAGCAGCAGCTCCATCGTCCCCTGCTTTCTCTTTGTGGAGGTAAGAAAAACATGAGCGTGCTATCGTATTGCCCACTCCCCCCCCCCCACCCCCACGAGACACTGCCTGTTTACAAAACTCACACATTTTGACATGAGGATCACCACCCAAACACATTTTTAAAAGAATAGGTAATTTTCACTATAGGGGAAGGTGGGGTGATTTGTGCATTTTGGAAGTTGCAAAACCCCTTGTTTCTAGAAAACCGTGGAAGAAATTGGAAATGTGACCACATATTTAAGAAGAGCCATCCATTTGACTCATCCTGTAAAGAAGGGAGACACAAGGAATAAGATATAAGCACATTTAAGCTCAAAAAACTGTGTTTTGCCTTTCAAAGTAAAATTTCCATGATCAAGGTTTTTTGATTATTGTGTCTGAACAATTATAGACACGTTTGAAAACATTTGACACATGTTTTAGTGCTTTGGTATGCTACACTTTGAGTCTATATAGTTAGCACAATGTCAACCCTAAATTGCTGCATCATGCCTATTATCCAAAATTCTGGGGATGGGGTGATTTGTGCGCAAGGGCCTGGGTGAGTTATAAGTAAGTAAGTAAGTAAAATGTATTTATAAAAGCACATTTATGACAGTTTGCTCTGTCCAAAGTGCTGTACATAGTGCATTCAGTAGGTAAACAATGAAGGTAAAATAACAATAACCAAAATAAAAGACGTAAAGCCCATACATCCACATAAACACAGATAGTAGTGCAGAGGTAAGTAAGTAGTGCAGAGGTTAATGGGGAGGAAACACCAGGGTGTACATATGGGTTTTGAGCCTTGATTTAAAGGCAGAAATGTAGGGGGAATCACATTTGTCAGGTGGCAGTTGGTTCCACAAGCACGGAGCAACTAGTGCAAAGTACATTTCTGAGAGTTGTGCCAGTGGCATGGCTGTATACGCTGGTCACCAAAAGAAAGTGATAGTCTACAGTAGCTCAGGAGAGAGTGACATCTCAATTCCACTTAACGACACCACTGATGAGAGTTCAGATGGCCAGAAAGATGATGATGGTGACTTTGTCATTGTGACACAATGACGCACAAATCACCCCACGTAGTGACAAGACAACTTTTTTTCCGAAAGCTATATTTCTTAAACAGTTTATTCCAGATCCAAAGTTTTTATTGCCAGGGATGCACAACATCCTGAAATATATGTACATATTTGAGTTGGAGACATAACTGTCAAGGCCTCACTTTAAAATCACTTTGAGTAAAAAGTTGCACAAATCACCCCACCTTCCCCTACTTACCAAGTGCTTTTTCTTCTTTTCCGTTGGTGTAAAATAACAGTGAGTGAAAAGCCTGGATGTATTTCCGGACAGGGCCTTGTGGATCCTGATCAAATCTCCGGTCCAATTTTTCCCTGATTCTCTTTGGGCTTTGACTTGTGATGTATCTCTACAATTGCCTTTCCTGTCAGCGAGGACAAACCTTTGTGGCTCAGAGACTTGAGTCTTTGTCTAAACCCCCCTAAACTTGATGCGCTCTCCTCTCCTCCCAATGCTAACACACCCAAGTCGCAATGATAAATATTCCAGGCTTCACAGTTTGGGCTTTGGGACAGCTCAGCAAACGCGCCCTGTGTTGCTGACAGTGGCTACCGTTGTTCTGTGGGGTGTTGACCAGTTTAACAGCAACATTTGTGAACTGTATGATTCATTGAGGTGCTCGCGGATGTCGCAGGCCTTGCAGCATAGACAATAGTGGATTTTCATTAGCTGTACAGTACTGTGGGCTTTTCAGCTGTTTTGTTACAGATAATGCCAGAGGTCATTTTCTGTGGTAGACTAAAAAAGTGCTTACAGAACGCACATGCTCTACATTGTTTGTAAAGAGCGGCTGGCAGATGACTCAGAGAGGGCAGTGGAAGTCTGAGGGCCTTCACCAAATTATAACTGAGGTGGAGAAAAGCATGAACTGATGAGGTAATCAGACCGTCTGTAATCTAATTAGACAAACCAAGCAGTCCACATGTTCATTGGCTTCAATAGGCCAGCCATCAGCATTTATAGAATTGATTCAGAGAGGATGAACTGTTTTGTGTTGCATCATTGCGTTGCCAGGTGTGACATGATGTGAGGCATGATAGAGTTACTTGTTTTGAATCAACCCGCGTCCGCTGCGACAAGGACTGAGCCTCATGTTGGTGTGTGTGTGTGTGTGTGTGTGTGTGTGTGTGTGTGTGTGTGTGTGTGGGGGGGGGGGTGCTTACCACTACACCACATTTGCCCCAACACTGTCTGCATTTTGTTCTCATTGCTTTAACAAAGCTTCCCATGAGCAAGTTCATGCCGGTGCTCTAAAAAGAAACGGAGAAGTGAGGGGCCTGTTGTTCTGGCTGCGTATTATTTGGCCCGTTCCACAGACTCAAAGTCAGCCATTGCAACAGCTATGACTCACATGAAACAACAGACAAATATACTCTCAAACCCTTGGCGCCTGATTGCTGCCGCTTGTGTTTAAATTGATCCTCCTACTCTGGGTCATAACTCCAGTCAGATCTAAAAGCACAGACATGATACACATATTATAGGTTCAGTGAGGAAAAAAAACCCACAACATAAAGCCGCTTGGATATAGTAGAAAAAGGATGCTCTCTATAACTCCAGAACTTGTCAGGGAGTCATCAATTTGTTTTTAGTATCAAAGCAATCCAGGCTTATCCACTGCTAATAGCTAATTCATTATGGTTTTAATCAGACCAGTTCGCTAAACTGTAACAAAATTTAGGCTGGAAAAAACAGGGCTTATGTTACTTCACTGACTTCGTGGAAACATCGTACTTCATCCTACAACATTCCCAAAAGCCTCAAATTATTAACGTTTTAGACATCTGCCTTCATCTTTACATTCAGCAATTCCCACACACACACACACACACACACACCTTGGCTGACTGCGATTGAACCTATCGTATCAAGTCTTTACCCACTGTACTGTACCTCTGTGCCACTTGTGCCTGGGCCCCAAAGGACGGACCAGAATTCAATAGTTACACTGACCCACTTCACCCATGAGAGGCTGTATATGAAACACTGGTCCCTTTGGTTAAAACACAGAGTAAGAGCTCTCCATTAGGCCACTCCGCCATATGCTTCCTACACACATCAGCTCTCAGACCTCAGGTCAATTCCCTCGCTAACTCCACCACATCTACTGTATGTGTCTGTGTCTATGTCTGTGTCTGTATGATAGAGAGAGAGAGAGAGAGAGAGAGAGAGAGAGAGAGAGAGAGAGAGAGAGAGAGAGAGAGAGAGAGAGAGAGAGAGAGAGAGAGAGAGAGAGAGAGAGAGAGAGAGAGATTTCTATATATTTGTACTGGGATGGAGAAGCCTTGTGAGCCAATAGAGCCAGGGAAGAGAGGCCAGCAGCTCTTACCTGCAACAGAGGGCTGCTTGTAATGGCCCTGCATACTGTATATCATCATTATGATTTATTTGCAAGTATTTATTGATATAATTGATAACACTTGATTCCTTTAAATAGTGTATGATGGCAGTGGAGAAAGAGTAATATTATAAGTTGTCAACGCGGTTCATAAATGTAAATTACAAATTGGCTGAAATGACGTCTCTCACTGGTAAATTGTAGTTGTAACTATAGCTTGCTAAATAAGCTTATGTCTGCTTCATGACTTTTTAATGTTTGATTTATACTGTATTTAACGAGAACTCTGTAAAGGATCATATTGTGCTAAAAGACTAAAGGCTAAAGCTGCAAGTCCCACGCATAACACTGAACATCCTCACCCGTTGTTTATCCACGTAGAAGGCACGCAGGCAACGGAACGGCATTGTTCTTGTATTGCAGTGTAGAAAGTGTAGTTAATTATACAGACGATAAGGACGAATGTAAGATCAGACATTTCAGTTATTGCGTTCGTTGTAACACTGCTTAACACATATGCACGATCGCCTTTTGAAACATTCATAGTTTCCGCTTTTAACGTTATACCAGAAAAGGCTTTCAGGATAAACACTAACCCTTGTGTTTGTAAAATGTGTACGTGCTCCAAAAAAAACAGGACATAGCTAATTAAGCTACCCTAAACTCAGACAGCTTCTACATAAGAACCCTAACCCTACCTGGGCACGCTAACAGGATGTCTGGGTATTAGGTGGAAGTAAAGCAATATGACAATCACTGTGTAGTTGATGGGTTTAGAAGATTTGAACTCTATTTTTTTTTTCATTGCTGTACAATGTTATGGTGCATGCTTCACTGTAACATCCATCCATGATCATTAAAAAGTCAGACCTCCATGTGGAAATAAGAAACCAATACTACTTAGATCTGTGAAATCCAGAGAGTAGTCTAATGTTGAAAATCAGGCCACTGAGTCACAGTGTGAACTAGGTTTGCAGGAGCTGAACTCATTTCATTCTCACACTGTTGCTATAAGCAGAGAGCTGCATCACCGAGTTCTCCCTCTTTCCTGCCACTTTGTAAGAGTAGAATTTTCTATTTAGGCAGAAGAAGCTCAATGGTTTTTACAACACTGAAATCTTACATTTGTTGTTATAAGATACTATCATATTATAAAGATATGGACCCTTTATTACACACTATTATTTCCTTTAATTGTCTTGTTAGGTGTCATAACCTTATATGTAAATAAATTAGGTACCACAATGATGATGGCGGAATATAGTTGTTCATAAGAGTACAGATGACGAGAAAGTAGTAGTTGTATGTATATTGCAAATTAAGTAATGACGTGCCTGGGAGAGAAAAATCATCTCAAATTGAAGATTTGGGCATCTGTACTGAGAAGACATTGTGAAGTACAGCCAGGCATGCATCTACTGTGTACAGCAGACAGGTTTTGTTGTTGCACTCTAACTCTTCACGGAACTACTTCTCGGTATCTTTGTGCATTTGGTCCTTTTGAACACTCTGTTCCGCTAATATAAAGTTGTTTTACTGAGCATGCAGCCAAGATTCAAACCCTGGGGCTTCTTGCTGTGAGCCACTGAGCCGCTGAAGCCACTCTACTGTCTGACACAAGATTACATTATTGACCGCGAGGTGCTTGGGCAGGGGTGGATTACTGCACGGGCACACCGGCACAGGCCCAGGGGCCCAAGGGCTCAGGGGGGCCCCTAGCCAGAGATTCTGATAGTAACTTTTCATGTTGCATAGTCAAAGAGCTCAGTCACTGATGTCAATAACAGGGTCCAAAAAGGAATAGCCTAAATATAAAGATACTCATTAAAATTAAAGCTAGAAATCATCATGGGCCCCTCAACTAGTATTCTGTATGTGTGAAGGGCCTTGAAGGCCCCCTCACACATACAGAAATAAGCTTTCTATGTGTGAATTATAAATTGTTCATAAAAAGTAGCTATCCACCCTTTATCTTTTGAAATGGGCCCCTCCATCATAGAACAGGGGTCTACTGTTATCATCATAGAACAATCTACTGTTTTTACAGTTGCAGAGTAAAGAGTGCTGCCTGTTTAAGAAAATTCTGAAAAATAATGTTCCCTCTGAATCTCAGGATTTGATATAGCCTCTAAAAGTTCCTCTCAAAGTGCACCAGATTGATGCATTTTACTTTAAAAAGGTAAAAAAAAATCTGGGGGGGCATGCCCCCGGACCCCCCCAACAAGGTACAGGGTCTGTGTCACAGTATCCCAAAATCCTGTGGGAAAGACTGACTTCCTTAATATGTTTTAGCCATTAATTGTATGTATCTGTGTGGAAAAGTCAGTGTACCTGACTGGATAAGGGACGACTGGTGGGCCCTTTAAGAGATTGTGCCCAGGGGGCCCTTATCTCATAATCCGTCTATGTGCTTGGGTGATTAGTGCTGTCCACACTCTAGTGAGAAGGATTCGGGTTTGATTTCTGCATAGTCTGTTAGTGACAGCAGTTTATGCGGCCTAGTTTCTGTATACTGCAAATTGCCCATAGCCATGAATGTAGGTGAGGAAGGTGGTCGTTCTCTTCTGTGTTATCCTTGTGTATGCAGGGTCAGGCTCTGCTTAATGTGACTCATTAAAACAGGAGAACCAAATATAAAGCTATGGAGTTCTTAATGTGGGATGATGATTAACAGGCCTTAACATGCATGAGTAACCAAAGCTACCGCAGCACCTGATCTGCTTTGTGAAACGTGCAGAGAGTTGTCGGTTAACTATTGATAAGTCGATATTACCTAAATTGGCTTGGTCTAGGAGGCACTCAGGAGCGGACTGAGGACTCTCTGTGAGAACAGTTGGTGGTTATGGTGCTCGCTGCCAAACAATAGAAAGATGATTGATGCTGGGAAAAAAAACTCAGTGATGTACTAACACTGGATGAATGAAATGAAGTTTCAGACCTCTCTCCTGTTTGTGAGGTTTGTTTGTATGTAGTTCCATCAGCTAGTTAGCTTAGCCTAGCATAAACAGTGGAAACAGGGGAAAACAACCATCCTGGATCTCTTCAAAATGTGCCTACCAGCACCTCTACAGGTCAGCAGTCAACATGATACGTCTTGATATATCCAGGGCTGCCTTTACTTGCCACTAGGCCCCGGGGCTGAGAGGTTTCGTAGGCCCCCCCGGGCGGCGGTCTTACAATACAGATGCGTAAAAGCCATGTTTGTCTACACCGCAATATCTCTGTTGATGAAATACAAAATCACCTAAGGTAACATGTACTTAAAGGCCTACTTCACCGGTTTGAATATGAAGGTGTATTGAATTCTGAGATCCTATGTAGTATAAATGTGCAAAAAAAAAAAAAATCAGTTCATCCTAGCCTGAGAAAAGGCAGAAAGAGTGTTTTTTTTAACCCTATATTAATCTTACTGTGACATCACAGTAAGATAAATATAGGGTTAAAAAAAAATTACTTTGTAAATATTACTGTGATGTCACAGTAGGAGAAATAACAGTAATATTTACAAAGAAGGTTTTTTACCTATATTTATCTTACTGTGATGTCACAGTAAGATTAATATAGGGTTAAAAAAAACACTCTTTGCCTTTTTCAGGCTAGGATAACAATTTCAATTTTTTTGACATTTATACTACATAGGATCTCAGAATTCAATACACCTTCATATTCAAAGGTGAAGTAGGCCTTTAAACCCTCCTGGTATAATGACTTTTAATAACCAAAAAATGGTTGGTTACAGTGTTTTTCCAAGTTATTTCAGAGAAGCGGTGGGGACCCAGGACTTTCTAGGGGGTCCGGGGGCATGCCCCGGAAGAAAAATTTGAACCTTTTAAAGTAAAATGCATCAATCTGGTGCACTTTGAGAAGAAAACTAAGGCTAAATCAACTGTGTCCTATGTGAGCTATTTTCTGGAATCATTTGGAGACACAGAAATACAAAAGCAGAAAAAAAATATACAGGTTTAAAAAATCCAATCAGTCAGCATTCCAATTTTTTTAATAATCCCTTATCCCAAAGCTACTACTCTTTTTAATTCTTCGTTTTGTTTTTAATGGCTCATCTCAATATAGGCCCTTGATGTTGCCAACAATGTTATTTAAACAAAATAAAAAAAGTACTGGTGAATGATAGGCCCCTTGATCTTCGTAGGCCAAAAATAATGTGATTTTATTTTCCTTTTCTTTACTGGTTCATGAGGGCCCCTGATCTCTCTACGCCCCCTAAGATCAGGGGCCTATCATGAGCCAGTCAATAATTTATTTAAATGACAATGGGGGGCCTTCTTAGATCAGGGGCCTATAATGAGAAGTAAAAAAAAAAAAAAAAAAAAAAAAATTTTTTTTTTTTTTTTGAGAGGCCCCTGATCCTTGTAGGCCCTGGGGCTTCAGCCCAGGTAAGCCCTGCATAAAGGCGGCCCTGGATATATCTACAGTATGCATAATCCGTACAAAGTAATGTTTAAAGAAGAAAAGGTTGTGGTTGAATTAAGATGATGTTGCAACCTCCAGTTTCCAATCGTTACGCTAATGGCTGTCTGACTCCAAGTACTCATTGAATGGACAGACAACAGAATGGTATACTGTGTAGATCATCTTACTCCACTCAAGAAATCAAATACAGGCTACTAATTTCCTAAAATGTGGAACTATTCCTTTAAAGCTTAGGGTTTGGTGCTGCTCATCAACCCGGTCCCTTTCCCCATTCACATGGGGCACTGTGTGTGTGTGTGTGTGTGTGTGTGTGTGTGTGTGTGTGTGTGTGTGTGTGTGTGTGTGTGTGTGTGTGTGTGTGTGTGTGTGTGTGTGTGTGTGTGTGAGAGTGTGTGTGTGTGTGTGTGTTTGTGTGTCTGTGTCTGTTTTATGAAAGTGACAGTGATCCATACCCAGCCAGAAGGACCTGCTCTTTTATTTAGTCCCACACCTCATCAACCGTTGCCTAGGAAACCAATCAGCCAGACTCATTCTCCATCTCTGCTCTCTTTCTCCTGACTCCTTTCATCCGCCCTGCCCTGATTACAAGTCACAACCTTTTCTATCAGCGCTACCCACTCGGCCATCTTGTTCGGCTTGTCTTTTCTATCCCCTCCATTTTGCTCCAGCGTTTACCATTTTTGTCTTCCGTCTCCGATTTTTGGGGCGGATGTCTCCCGGCCATTCATGGCAGCACAGATGTCAACATCACCTTTGATTAAATCCTGTTCTAATATCTTCAAAACTATGCCATCGTCTTCCCTTTCTCATCGAATCCAGACAATAAGAGGAATTCTTTAACCTTTTCACCCGGTGGGAAAAACATGAAGACTGGGGTAGAAGGTATAATGGGCGATACATGAATCAGTCTAGCCCATTTTATTTATGTACTGTAGATGTTTTTCTGTTTGCTCACATTATCGTCCTCTGCTTCTGGGAACCCGCAAGCACATTTACAGTTAAAAACCCATTCCTGTTTTTAAAGCCACTCCTGCTGTGTGCTTGAGTGAAGAGGTGTAATAGAGGATGCATCGCTTTCTCTTGTGAAGGGATTCAGATGAGGCACTTATCCAGACCAGTGGAGGGGCCAACATAAAGCCCCATTTCACCACTGTAAACACTTTCTACAACGCTACTCTCAGCTCCACTGCCACCGTCATGTGACACGCTGTGTCCTCTTGACCTGCTTTGGCCTTTTCAAATCAGCAGTTTATGACATTTAGGGGTTTGTAGCAGTATATATTTGCCATCATGACCTTTACAATATATTCATATTAGTGACTTTCCAACATTATGGGTGGGGGCGGGGGTGGAGGTGTTTTTTATTAGGCTCGTTCATATTTAATTTCATCCTCCCCCCCTGTTAAATTTATTTTAAAAAAACGAATAATTACATACATTTACATTCAATAATAAAACCAATCAATTTAAACATGAAGTCCAAATGCCAAATAACAGTCGTTGACAACCATTTCAAAATGGAGTTTGGAGAGTCAGTACTGAAATAAATTATATTCATTAATGGAGGCTTCTATGCTAATTTCTTTCTCTTTCAAAGTCAAGGGGAGACTCCAGATAAAATATACACAGCGCTGATGAGGGCTTTATTTTACACACTAAGATCTGTGAACTCAGCTCAAGACCCATTTTTCTATTAAATATGGCTTTTTTCTGATGCTCTTTGTAAAATAAAGTTACCTACTTACTCACTTTTCTAAATCAACAGTTTACATTCAACCCCTGCCATTCATCATATTGCTATACGGTCCCTAAACGTTCAGAGTGTGAGTGTGAGGGTTTGTGCTCTTTACTGATGGCCGGTCAGATTAAATTACCTTCGGGTTTTTAGACACAATTCCTGGATGAGCTCAAAGACTGTATCAAGCACTGCATATCCTCTATCATATATTCTCCATGTGGCTGAGTGTGGGTGTGATCTTTTCCTATTAGCATAATCTAAATTAAAACCACGTCCCAGCCGCCAACGTCTCAATCAACCCTTTCCGTATTTCTCCCCAGAGGTCTCCATCTTGAGAATATAAAATGTGTTGGATGGATGTCCGCTGGATGGGAACGAAGGCTTCTGCTCACATTTAGTGCTCTAGGTAGCTTCGCAAAACTGTGTGGACCAACCTGTGCCCCCTGGTGTTGCTTTTGTTGTCTTTCCCAATACACTCCACTACAATTTTTTTTATCATATAGAATTCAACATGGATTTGTGAAGCGTGAATGTATTCCTTTTCCTCGGATGGAGGAAGCAGAGCATGCTCATGGTGAAAAGGTCTGAGTGATTTCTCCACCAGAGGGCAATGCTGTCACACAGCTGGAGCCCTCTTTACAAGCCACTGTGAGCGCCTTGTTTTTGAGCTGTCTAGTCTTTCAAATAGTTCGGAACTTGAATCATCAACAGGAGATTTTTTTTACATATATCGCTACGCACCCCCTCACCCCAACTTTCCTTTCTTTCTCACATAATTTACTCTTACACACACACACACACACACACACACACACACACACACACACACACACACACACACACACACATTAACACCTGAGCGAAAGCGTAGAGAATAGACGGAGCAACACATCAGCATGAATCCGGCTGCCTCCTCCGTCTTTTATAAATAGGCCGCTGTGTTTAATGGCGGGCGACACCCCGGTAGCTTCACACCTGTCACATGGAAGTCTCCCTGGTCTAGTTAACAGAAGCCCCCCCTCTCCCTAACAAGCACTCACACATCAGGATAAGACAAGCAGACATCCAAGAAAAAAAAAGGATATCGGGGTAGGCCTAAACGACATGCAGGCGGAAACATTTTGGGTGTACAGTGTCTCCGAGGTGTGATCGAGCAAAGGCAATTAGATTTGTATTTTGTTTCGAGCTGGTAACCTTCCTGAGCAGTGACTACTGTATGATGCTGTGTGGCAGTTATGAATTGATTCTGTGATACTTAAGAAGCCTAAGACAGGGTCAAACACACAGATGAACACTGGTGGTGTAGCGGTTTGAGGGCCCACCGAGGCTCAGTCCTCAGAAGCAGCAGACCACGGGTTCAAATCAGTCCCGTGGTCGTTCTCTGCATGTCATTCTCCTCCTTGCCCCATTTCTTCTCTGTATCACCGACCTGAATGATAAAAAGCATAAAAATGCCAAAAAAAGAATCTTAAAAAAAGAGGAGAGGCAGAAGAGAATTTTACTGGAGGATGATTAAAGCGGTGCTCCTCTCATCTCTTTCGTCATGTGTCCTCTTTTCCACACAAGTAAAGTACAAAATCTCACACTCTTTTTTTCCCTCTCCCGCTCTCTCTCTCTCTCTCTCTCTCTGTCTGTCCTGCACAGAAACGCAGCAGGCCAAGCAGCCCTCTCCATCGGCCAGCTCCATATCCTCTTTATTCACTCACCCCATCTCACCCCACTCCCATCATCCTCTCATCATCCTCCCACCCTCTCTCACTCTCTCTCTCTCTCTCAACGCCTCTTCCTCTCCCTCGTCTTTCTTTTGCTCTCCTCCTGCCAATGGGACTACAGTAGCTCTTTGAATGCACCATTGGTTCTGCCGCTTTCTTATTCCAACTCCCAATCCTTCACATTTTTCACTCCTAAGTACTCCATCTTAACTTTTATAGACTATAAAATACTCCTCTCTGTTTGTCTGCCTCTCTCTCTCTTTCTCTCTCTCTCTCTGTTATTCTCATTCATTTGCAAAGTACTATCAAGCCCATCAGGGTCGAGTTCTTGCGGAAACCATTTATTGTGCCCGCCAAGCCTATTGATCATGCTCTCCTTCCGTCAAAGTGCGAGAATATATTGGGTGCACAAAGCCAGCTCCAAAACATCATTGTTTTAATGTAGCTATTTGTCATCGTTTGAGTAAGATATAGAGGGAGTGATGGTGCATGTTAAAAAAGGAGAGGAGAATGAATGTGTTGAGAGACAAAGAGCAAATGCTTTAATAAAAATATGCCAGTATGTGACATGACTGTCAATTAGAAATAGATTTAGAATGCGAAAACCCAGTTAGAATATACAGTTTTTTCTATCATCATATATTTTAACTAATATCAAAAGGGTCATTGCTCCAGACATCGTCTCACATTCTATCAACAGGTAAACCTATGGCCGGTGAAACTTCCAGGGAGCCACAAATGGATCTTAATCAGACACAATTAATAATGTGGAAAACATTCTCTAAGGATCCATCATCTATAAATAATAGATAGCTGCGGAACAAGTATGAGATATTAAGTTGACAAAGGTTCTCTATGCAGCTACAAAGGAATTGCAATAAAACAATTATAACATCCTGCATTAGAATACATATAGTGATGGACAATGGGATAACATTTTTGTCTTTTAGTTCATAAAATTTAGTGCAAATAAGTTATACATATAACCGTAACCCTTTTGTCTTTCTTTTTTTTTAATTTTTATACTTTATTGATAGTGTAGAGACAGAGTTGAAATGGGGCAGAGAGGGGAGTGACATGCAGAGAACGAGCGCGGGCTGGAATCGACCCGGGTCCGCTGCTGGCCGAGACCCATGGGGGGGGACGCCCTACCAACTGAGCTAAGGGCGCCCCCAACCGTAACCCTTTTAAATAATATTCTTAATCCTTTTAAAAGAAAAACTAATTAAATCAAATGATAAATCTATATTAATTGTTTTTATTGTGATAATATGATGTTATCACCTTAAGCCTGTTATAACAATTGTGTTTGCCTGTTTACACACCCAGCAGACACAGAGCTACATCAGCGTCACCTCCTAAAAAAGATATGTCTTAACCAAAACAATAAAGCCATGGGTTGTAAATTCAAAACTTTTTCATATAAATGAATGTTGTTTACATTCAAGGCATTGCCGAACAAGATGACTTGTTTCAGCCAATCAACTACAAAAATCTCTCTCTATAATTCTCAGTATTCCGTTGTTTCTTACTGCTAAGAAAACACATAGCAGTAGCAGTAAATCACTGACGGCTTACCTCATGTAGATGCGACAACAATGTTGTTGTTATTACTCAGAATTACTCATGGGGGCAACATTAGTTTCGCACTTTAGCTTTTACAAACTTTTGAAGTATCCTATACGTAACAATCAACACAGACAGAAAAACTCTGTTGGCCACAGGACATGGTTTTTATGCCTGACAAGAACATTTGGGGGGTAATTCATTCAGAGATGGGTCACTGTATGTGGTTGTGTCTGCATCAATAAGCAGCCTTTTGAATAATTGTTTTGCTTCGTTTTGTTTTGTTTTGTTTCTGCATGTCTCCCAGTCCCTTCTGTTCCAGTCTCAAAGGGGAGCCTCTCTCGTATTTATAACGACTGATTAGAGATCAGTGCAGACCACTGAGCCATTCCAGCTCCTGCCGCGAAGCTGTAATTAGCACTGACCGCCTGTCAGTTTCTAGTTTACACAAAATGACCCACACTGGCGTGACAGAAACCTTCATATGTGTCGAATGGTGTCGAGGCAATGCTTTTTTCTTTAATGAAAGTGTAGAAAAGACACAAAGTAATGGGAGTGTGGGAGGATCGTGTGTGTGTGTGTGTGTGTGTGTGTGTGTGTGGGTGCGTGCATGTGTGGGTGGGTGGGGTTGGTGGTGCTTGTGCTGGCAAAGTGTTAGTTGGTAGGAGTTATTTGGCTTTAACCAAATCCAGGAAACCTATTTCAACTCACTATAAAACAATACAAGGTCTTGAAGGATCAAACTGTTTTTTTCTGGAATATGAACCAGATACACCATGGTTGTTCAATAATTGATGGTGTTTCCATGCTGTGCCATTTTGTCAGAGAGCGAAGTGTCTCACTATTCTATTTGTAGAGCGTTATTTTCAGGTATAGTGTTCACTGCATAAAATTGCACAAACACAGGCTCATAGAGCATTCTTATGTACACACACATCGGTCTGTTAAATATGAAGCTATAGCCATGCACTTTTAGCTTAGCTTACAGCATAAAGAAATGGGGACTACCAGCACGTTTTAAGATTTGTTATTTAACAAATTATATATGCCTTGTTTGTATATTTAGTGGAGTCTAAAACAAAACATTGTGAATTAAGGGGGTTGGGGTTACGTTCCTGACCATTTCAGTAATTTCCTTCCCCTCTTGCTAGTCTTACTTTTCAGGGCGGACAAGCAGTTCAGGACACAAGGTTCTGAAAAAAACACAACATTGAACGTTTGACACCTATGTTAAGGGTTGGCACAAAACAAGCAAAACACGTTCAGTCAAATCATGACAAGGCCTTAGCTTCTCCAAAAAGCTGACAAGTGTACACACACACACACACACACACACACACACACACACACACACACACACACACACACACACACACACACACACACACACACACACACACACACACACACACACACACTTTTTCACATTTGCCAGTCAGCTATCAAGTCAAACCCACACTGACACAAAAGCCTTTTTATTTTCAGGAATAGTCATCCTTTGCTGCTGACAGTACCGTGGAGTTAGAGCTGTGTGATGGAGAGAAGCTGAAAAAAATAACAGTAAAGAAAAAAGGGTGTGACAAGGAAAAAAACAAAGAAAGCGGGTGGTAAAGTTTTTCGAGACCCACCCTGCGCTTTGCACCTGTTCCCTCACAACCCCCCCCCCCTCTCTCTTGTCGTACTTCTTCCACAAAATGCCACATCTTGCTTTTTTTTGCTCTACGTCTTGTCTCTCTCTCTTCTCCATTCTTCCACTTTTGAACCCTCTTCATGTTTTCTATTCTTTCCCTTCCTTCCTCCCCCTGCTCCTCCCTGAGGACTCCTGTCATGCTGGCCAGGTGCAGTGTAGCGTGTGTGGATGGCAGGCCTCTTAATGGACGGCATGTGTCTTACGGTTGGACCCCTGTGCCTCACCATCCTTCTGCTCTAAATCCTCCGTCCGTAAAAACACAAAACGGCTCTTTCAGGGAACACGGCTTTAAACAGCACCCAGGGACAGTGCTGGACCTCTGGAGACCGCAGGAGAGGCAGCCGTGACGACCCTTGTTCTCTGTGCTTTGTGCCTGTTACACATCCTGTGGCGATCTAGCGTGCAAAATGTTACAAAACATTTGAGTATAGGAATAATATTTTATATCTCTACTGTTGTAACTTTGTCACTCATCCACGCTGTCAGATACAGTGCCACTTTTGAAACTGTGTGTTTGGACTGGGCAAACATTCCCATTCAAAATGTTTATTCTCTTCAGTGAAGCAAAGCATAAAAATAAACTGAGGGATGCCAAGATGCGGGGTGCGTTCCAATAACCGTACTTCTGTACTAGTCGGCATGCCAGGAAAAGCATTTGGATGTCCCATTACATGCATGTCAAATGCAGTAGGCCAAAAATACCCAGAAGTCCTACTGCATCCAGTCACATTTTGCAGTATATACTGTATGCCAGCATGCCTTTTTCGGCTCCAACAATCCACTGTACATCCTCAAATTTACATTACAAACAACTGATCCAACAAGAGAGAACAACCAGCTATTTGACAGATCAATAGGCAAGAAGGTCAAAGTTCAAGTACAATGTTATGACAAAAAAGTATGTCCCAATTGTATGCATACTGCATGCAAAGTAAATACGTTTTAGGGCAGCAGCAGTACTTGTATGCAGCTTCATTAGGAATGAAATAGGCACTATCTTGGAACACACTATCAAGTGTAGTAATAGTTCGCTACTCCAGCTGTGGTTATACCCCCCTACGCTTTGTGTCCAATCAAAATAAAAGCTGCTAATGAAGAAAGGAGGGCCACGCTGAGTTAATGAAAACCATGACAGTTGCTCTAATGACAGCACTGGACAGGGTTGTTGGACCCTTGCGGACCCTCACAGCAGAAAGTTTTATTTTGGTTTCAGAATGCTGTTTTGTGCCATGGTGGCAAGATTTCACTTATGCATATTGGGTAAGGCTCACAAAACAGTTAATGTGCACAAACTCATACCCCAGCCTCTCTGCTGTACTGTAGAGGTACACATGCATCACTCACTCAGGTAACAGCACTATATTTAGATGCATGCTCCCCTTCATATTAATTAAAAATGAATTCAGTTCCTCGAGGCAGACTTTTTTTTTAACCTGTCAATGTAGGATTTGCGCAAGGTTGGCATGTTTTTTAATCCAGGTTAAGGCAGGCCAGGAGAGTGATTATATTTTAAGAGCCGCCTCGGGCTCACTGTGGTATAGGTCTTTCACAGCACACGCCTAAGGTCTGTTGCTGTTCCCTGGACCCGTTTCCACAGTGCTCCCAAAATGCTCTCCGTCTCCCTCTTTTCAGTCAATGTCACTGTTGTCGTAAACCGTTGCTGCCTCTTGGCGACACAGAAGTGGAGAAATAGTGGACGAGTGAGAAATGGAGAATGACAGAAACAGCTGAGACCAAAGGGAGGGGAAGGGGGGATACAACATAATGGAGGGGGTGGAAGGATGAGTATCTCAGCAGTGTTTTCTTAAGGGCAAGACAGAGCACTTCTGTTGTCATACAAGGGGACGGACACGTGATGGTGCTCCGAGGGGTACTCTACACTGCCCCATTTGGGAGAAAGATAATGTGCAAATTGAAGTCTGTTCTTTGACTTTGGTTGTCTGTTGTTATAGGACTTGTGTGCCTTAGCTGTGTCACATTATGCTGCTCATGCTGAATTAAACAAAGCAACTGAGCCTCAATGGCAATGGGGCACAGGGACTATCATACCCAACAGGTTGCAATGTTTTCCTTGAACATACTTTCATCAGTGGTGGAGAAACCCTTACATAACTGCTGTAGAGCAAATATCATACTGTAATACTGCTCTCGGCTTTCATGAGAGGTGCTTGTTTTTTAATAAAAAGTATCAAGACTTTATGTTTCAAGCTGGCGGGTTTTGAAAAATCCAATAAAAGGTGTCATGGACGATCTGATGTTTAATGTAGAAAACATGGAAATAAAGAAACAGCATTGTTATTTTATCACAGTGTAGGATAGCCTATAGCTACACAAGGACGTTTTGCTGTGTAACTTATCTATAAACAGTGTAATTGTACTTTTAATATTACAATAGAAAAAGTTTTTTAGGACGAGGATCTACTGATGTGTTTGGTAAATATAACACAACCTCTCCAGTAATTTTGACAGTGGCAGCCGGAATGTATAAGCGTTCCTCAATCCAATAAGAGGCAAGGAGGGCTCTGAAAAAGCATCATATTTTCCACAGAATTAATATTCGGGACCTGATTTAATAAATGATTGGAAGTTGTCATCAATGTGTTATTGCATAAAGGTTACAATGCTTCTCTCTCCAAAGGTACGGACTAATAACATTACTTAAATTAAAATACCAAAGTGTTGGTCACTCAATTCTAAGTGTGTGCACTTCATTACTGACCGTTGTCTATTCATTCAAAATTGATCATTGATAAGCCCTCCTCTTTAATCTGACGAGTACTTTTTATTCTGACTCAAAGAAAAAATCAATTAAAAACAAATTTCCTTTTGGACTTGTTGCACACATCCACAGCATGTTCAAGACACTTAAGCCTCTTCAGATTGTTGTAATACCTGAAATGAAGGGGGTCCTTTTTATGTCAGCACGTAATGAGGCGATGTGTGGAAATGGCTTGATCTGCTGACATCTTAGAAGCGTTGATATGAAGGAAGGCTCCACGCTTAAAAATAGGTCCTACTGGGATGGCTTCTGTACTAAGCCTGTCCCCATTTTGTTTTATTAATATGGCAGCACTTTTTTTTCTGATGAGAGGTCAAGGCGGAAGATGTATGCTAAAGGGAGGGCAGGGGGTTTTATGTATGTTGTGAAGAAAGAGCTGATGTATGAATATGTGGACATGCACAAGCACTCGTGTCAGGTATGGTGGAAGCATACAGGCCACATTTTCCATCCTTGTAAAGCTGGGTAAATGCACAATGCAATTATTACGCTGCATTACATTTGAGTTCCTGCTGTATTATTGTTACTTTCCGAACACATTGGGTTTTTAAATGGGGGGGAGGGGTGGGGACGAACCCAGAATCACAGAAGGTGTTTCTACCAGCTGGACATGTTGTTGGATTTGCATGTTAAAGTTCAATAATATGAACTCTGAACTGCAGATTTCTACAGGAGGAGCTCGGGGCAAAATAGCATCCCCTTCCTCTCCATGGTTCCCAGTGGAAATAAAGGAGGCATGTGAGTTTAGCTGAACTATGATGCAGATTTTAAGATGGTGGTAAATAAATGGTGTTCCTTTAGTTGAGCAATCACAATCATAAGCATGGGTCAGAACCAGTGACAAAGCGATGGGTAAATACAGTGGAGGAGCGCTGTACGCAATCAGACAGGGGAAACAAGGGAAGGGCTTTGTGAGTCACACACATCAAACAGTCGCCCAAAGCGAAACCCAACAGCTCCCGTCAGGTGTGCATGCTATACCCACCCTCACATCCAACACGCACTTACAATGAAGCACAAACAGAGTTCCAAAGTGCTGACGATTTCAACTCTGGTCAGAGAGTGTAACATAAACACCACCGTTTACAAAAAAAGACTGGTTTCTACACGCTTTTTGGTGCCGATCTGCTAAAAATACACTATATTATACACCTGATAAACCTCAGTTTTGTTTTGTTCACCATGACAACCGCAGATAGCGAAACACATCTCCCTCAAGAGAGGCACGGATGAAGGCTGATTTCATGCTAAAATTAATGGATAAGAAAATAATGGAGCTATTTTTTGTTTTATTGAAAATCATTCAAAAGAATCATTACAGAACAAAGGTAATCTGAGTATATTAGGCCTATATTGAGTTTTATCTCTTCATTCTTGTGTTTCCTCTGTGCCACCGACAAACATCATAGAGTGTTACAGAGTTAGTCAAAGTATTTTAGGAATGAAACTTTTTAGCATAGACATCAGCTGATGGTGAAAACCACATGTCAAAAACACACTTCACTCTCCAGTGCTCACAGGCTCTTACCAGACACATACACACACATGCACACACGCACGCACACATGCGCCACACACACACACACACACACACCCTTGTACTTCTATCTTTGTAAGGACACTCAGTGACTGTAAATCATTCCCATCCCCTTCTGCATAACATACATGCATAACCCCAACCCTTACAGTGACCCTTACCTAAATCTAATTAAAACCTGAACGTTTAAACCAAGTCTCAACCCTTAACACAGCCCTTAGAAGAAGTGAGCACCAGGCAAAATGTCCTCACTTAACAGAAATGTCCTCACTCCGATGGTTAACAGTTTAAATCTATCCTCAAAAGGATGCCTGTACAAAACACACACACAGTCTCACAATCACACAATCACAATCACACACACACACACACACACACGTATACACACACACACAGTATCTACAAAAACACCCACAGCTCAACAGTAGCTTTCATGAGTGCTGGAAGCATAAAGGCTGCTCCCCCTTTCGCTCCCTCACACCTCCCTCTCTCTCACACACACACACACACACACACACACTCTCTCTCTCTCATTCTCTCGCTCGCTCCCCATGCAGTTCCTTGTTTTTACTGCTTGTGGCTGCCACGGAACCGTCATTTATTCAGTTTTTTTTGTTCCCGTTTTCATCTCTTGAGATTTCCCTTTTTGCTTACTTGTGGTATCATCTCCCACCACTCTCTGTCCGTCTCTCTTCTCTCTCTCTTTCTCTGTCTCTCTCCATCTCTCTCTCCCTCTCTTTCTCTCTTAGATCCAAGCACTGAACCTTACTTGCTCTGTCTCCCTCGCGGTCCGTATTTCCTATGCATCTCACCGTGGCTGAGGGGAACTGGGACTTCATTCTCCCCTCTTCCTCCTCTGCACCCCCTCCTCCTCCTCCTCCACCTCCACCTCTCCATCCTCTCCTTTGCCCTTCCACTTTGTTCCTAACGGAGGGATAATGTTCTATTTCCAGCTGGTGATCATGGCTGGGACGGTGCTGTTGGCATACTACTTTGAGTACACAGACACCTTCCCCGTGCACATCCAGGGCTTCTTCTGCTACGACAAGACCTTCTCCAAGCCCTACCCGGGTCCCGAGGACACCAGCAAGATCCCTCCCGTGCTCATGTACTCGCTGGTCACAGCCATCCCTGCGCTCACGGTAAGAGCTGCTGGCTGATGTTATTTATTTGAAGTGTGGAAGTAAAAGGTCGAGAGATAAGAGGTGCTTGAGAAAAAAAGCGAGGGAGTGATAATGTGGGTGGGTGTGTGTGCGTCGACTTTCTGCTGGGAAAGGAGAGTGTGCATGGGAAAAGGATAGAGCATTAATAGAAATCTAAAAGTTTTCAAAGTTCTAACTGTGCTTTCACATGCTATGACAGTTATATGAGTTATAGGAGTTTTTAGGACTTTGTGGGTTTTTGATGTGTGTGTGTGTGTGTGTGTGTGTGTGTGTGTGTGTGTGTGTGTGTGTGTACATGCATGTATGCGTGTATTCGTGCGTTCAGGCATGTGTGTGCGTTGAGAAAAAAAGTTGAGTCAAGAACCAACTAGGACATCACAGAGATGTAACCAGAATGGGCAGACAAGTCATTTACAGGAAGAAAGAGTCAGGAGAATAAGCGAAGGAAAGGCAGACAGAGGAACAGTCAGAGACAACGGAGGAGAGGAAGAGAGAAAAAGCAACAGAGAGCGACAAAGAAAGTTAGGAGGCAAGACAGAGCAATAATGGCAGGCAGCTGATGCTGAAAAACCGGGATGATAGGTGAGAAGGAGAGACAATGAGCACAAAGGAAGGCAATTTGGAGGCTTGGGGATTGTGTGTGTGTGTGTGTGTGTGTGTGTCTGTGTGTGTGTGTGTGTGTGTGTGTCAGGTTAGCTGTTGAGCCCCGAGTGAGAAGGAAGGCAGTGAGCGTGAAATTCATAACACCTGGTGCTGACTCTGAGCTCAGACACAAACCCTAACAGCTCACATCCTCGGCAGAACACACACAAAGCGCACACACACACACACACACACACACACACACACACACACACACACACACACACACACACACACACAAAGCACAGAACACAGACAGAACCAGCCCATGGCCACAATGCAAAGCAGACAAATAAGCTGACCGGATTACATGCATGAACTAAACCACAGCCTCCTTCACCCACTGCAAAGACAAAAATATCAGCGGGACACAGACAAAGATCCTGTTTGGGTGAAGACGGAAATTTCAATGAAGTTATATCAGGATTTGACAATGTTTATACCTTTACCTGACTAAAACAATGTGCATGATTATACATCTTAATAAAGTTGATACAGTGTGTCTGTCTAAGTGAAATATTGATTAACAGACTGTATGAAAATTCAGGGGACAGGGGAAGGGGGTCAGAAAAGGGAGAAGCCTCTTTACTTATCCCTCAGATGAAGGGAGGGGCAGTTTAATTTTTTATAGAATAGTAGTGAAGGTTTTCTCGTTTTTCCTCTGCCCAATTCAAGGAGAGGACTCAAGATTGCATTCATGCAAGTGAGGGCCTCACTTTTTATTTTTTTTTAAGATATTTTTTGGGCATTTTTATGCTTTATTGATAGTGCAGAGAGACAGAGGTGAAAAGGGGCAGAGAGGGGAGTGACATGCAGAGAACGACCGCAGGCGGGAATTGAACCCGGGTCTGCTGCTGGGCCCCGCCCGGGAGGGGGATGCCTTACCAACTGAGCTAAAGGCGCCCCCGGGCCTCACTTTTTAATACAAAATGCATACCAACGCAAACATTACAGGTAATTACTATAACAACAATGTCGATACATGCAGGGAGAAATTGCACTCTCGGCATTGGCGACTGTGACCAAGCAGTTAGGGCAGTCGTCCATTGGGTTGCAGGGTCGGCGGTTCCATCCCCCGTCTCCCCGCCACATTATGAAGTGTCACTGGGCAATACATTGAACCCTTAATTGCTCCCGATAGTTAGCTTGCCCCCTGCGTGGTAACTGCTGCTATTGGTGTATGAATGTGGGTGAATGGGTGAATGTGTACAAATCAATGGGTCTGTTAAAAACCGGGGAAAAGCTCTATATAAGTGGAGGCCATTTACCATTTACTCTCTAGCGCCAAGCTCCACTCACTAATCCAGACCAAGCAGACCTTTAAAGCTGCCCTGGCTGGGGGTTCAAATGACTTTGAAAGTTGATATGTGGCAGAGCACATTACTTACACCAGCTAATCTGCCCTAACCTGTGCTGACAGAGGCTTTGGTGTGTGTGTGTGTGTGTGTGTGTGTGTGTGTGTGTGTGTGTGTGTGTGTTTGTGTGCGTGTGCGTGTGTGTGTGTAACGAGCAGCGAGGTAAATCACAGCTGTAAATCCCTGTGATATAGTGCAAGCCTGGTGCAAAAGCGCTGTACCCAAAGAGGCAAGATCTATTTTTCTTGAGTGCATCAGCAAATCAGAGGCTGGTGTTCGCTGATGAGGTGTCCGCACAGTACAAAAGCCAGCTATCCTAAATGCTTAAAAAGACCGATGACCTTTAATATGGTTTGAGGTACGATGGCTGGACCTATCAGAGCCTTTTTTGTTGCCAAGTAAAATGGTTGTATGTGCGGCATTGTATTCATAAAACAATTTGACTGTCTTTTGATTGTCAACATCACAATTCTGTATTTATGCTACTAACAGTAACTGTAAAAGCAGATAACAGGTTGGAATCAGGCCCCAAACCTCAGATTTTTACCAGCATCCAATAAGGAAGTGACCAAAATTATAGTACTTTCCGGTGGACACTGGGGGTGGTACCATGACTGAGCAATTTTTCTTTGACTCACTTGTTAGACAGGCTGTTTTCAAAGTCTTATTAAACCTATTTACAGCCTGGTCCACAAAACCATTCTAGTCTGTATGTTTAGTTAATATCTCCATGACAACACTGAGGGGGGTGAATTTTTTTCTAGCAGGCTAGTTTTTATTATTTTGGAGGTTAAAATGTATTGGCGCGATCCCTTGAGTGACAGCTCTCCGCCCGTTGTCCCTCACTTTGCCTCGGAGGTATATGTCAGCTAGATGGGCGTATCTCCCTCCCCCCGACGTGAGGTGGAGTAAAAATCTCACAAAATGGCGACGCGCATAAACCAGGATTATTGGATGCCGTGTGAATAACTGAGGTCAGCACGGATACTACATCCATATTATATACTATCTATGGTTGGAATTGATTTTTTAGAACCAACAGTTAAACTAATGAGACCTTGCCTGGTTGAATCACTGTAGGTTAATCAGCTATCAGTGTATTTGACTCGGTGCCAGGGTCCTCCAAGCTCAAAAGAGGGCCCCCTCAAGTTCTCCTGCCAGCTCCCGGTTTCGGTCCCGACACCTAATTAAAAGCATCAATCACCTTTTGAAGTTTCAGCACAATTTGAGTCACATTTGTCTGTGTGTGTGTGTGTGTGTGTGTGTGTGTGTGTGTGTGTGTGTGTGTGTGTGTGCCTTTTTTCCGACTCATTTTAAAAGGAGAATCTTGTAAAATGGTATTTTTTCGCTCAGCAAATTCATGCCGGATCGCAGTTCATTAATTTGCTTAACAGTTAACAAGATTGCACATTTTACAAGAAATGTCTGGTAAAAGTGAGTCCCACATTTTTGTAATTGCATGCAAAAAAGCTACACTTTATTACTCAGAATAGGACAACCAACTGTGCTTTTATGAATAGATTAATGCTGTTTCAAATTTAACCCCAAAGGCAACTGCCATGTCGGCATTAACTCTAAAAATTCTCCACACGACCACCGTTTTGGTTCATTTTAAGGGGCTTCTCGAAGCATCTCTGCCTAATGGAGCTTGTAAGCCAGTTAGGCCCATGGATGAATTATTATCTTGCACATGTAGATCTAATCTGACAGTGTGTGCTTATGTGTGTCCGTGCTCCTCCTTACTTTGATCACTTTTGTTTTTCTCTCTTCGCTCTACCTCGGTTGCTTGTCCTTTCTCCACAACTATTGCTACATTGCTTACATCTCATCCACACTGACCTTTTTTGCCTTCATGTTCTATTCATCACCATTCCCCCCTCCCCTTTGCCATTTTAGCCTCTGCTGTGTTTAGTCTTGCCTTTGTATTTTGGTTAGAAAATATGCCCTATATTGCACCATCAGTCTGATAGCACTTAACAGTTTTACTTTTAGCATTTTCAATTTTTCCTTTAGTTTGAATAAACCTTCCACCTTCCCTGGATTTTCCAAGATGTCCTCCGCTCTCATCAACACCTCCTTTGCCTCTTCACTCTCTTTCAACCTTGTGCTTTCTCTGACCGCTCCTCACACATAGTTTGTCTCACCTCCCAATTATCACTTATCATCTGTGAACTCATGGAGCTCTCCAATCTGTGGCTGAGAGAGAGAGAGAGAGAGAGAGAGAGAGAGAGAGAGAGAGAGAGAGCGAGAGAGAGAGGGGGAGAGAGGGGGAGAGAGAGATAATCAGACTCCAGAGGCTTGTATGTTACAAAATTCATCCTGACACAAAGGAAATACTTATCTCAGGAAAAAGCTTTGTTCTGACTCATCCACTTGACATAGAGTGGAAGCCCAGTTTACATTCAAGGGCATGTATATCAACGTCTAATTAAGACACTAAAGTGAAAAAGAATAGGCAATTTGTAGTCCAAAACAGCAAATAAGTAGCAATATCACATGGTTCATCCCCTACTGATGCTTGATTAATAAACTTGAGAATGAGCCATTAATAAGAACACTATGGAAACCATGCAACTAATATTTAGAGCATTTCCAAATGATTTACTATCATTGACAAAGCCATTAGTCACAAGTTATGGACCCATTCTTAAGGTTTAGGGTGTGGGTAGTTTGTCGTTTGACATTACAGTTTTTGCAAGGATTAAAGCAACTATGGAGTTTTAGAGATGCTAGTATATGTTGTTACAGAGTCAGCCTGTTTAATTCTGTATTTCAGTCTTAATGCTAAGCTAAGCACACATCCTGAGGTCTTCATATCTATCACAGATATGAATGCAGTATCAGCATCCTGCCGTCATCCACCTCCCAGCTTTAATCGAACAAAGCTTAATAACGTAATAAGTTGGTCAAGTGTGTGAGTGGATACAGGTTACAACGATTAAAAAAAAAAGGTCCACTGAAGGATTAATACAATGATTTTGTAGCACCCTGGGAAATAATGAGTTATTTTCTTTTCACAGTTTATATCCAACGCAATTCATTATTTGCATATTTTATATTAGTTGTAAAGCACATTGCGTTGCCGCTGTGTATGAGATACACGCAACAGACTTTACTATAAATAGAATTTGCCATGCCTTGCTGCGTGTCTTTGATGCATAACATTACTGACCAGTAGCAAGCCATCTTGAAAGTGCTTGACCTTTGAGGAAACACACTGCCTTAAAATACAATGTTTATGTTTGTTTAAGTATGTAAATCAATACATATATTACAATGAATAACACCCAGGGCTTTAAATGAACCCATCCACTCTGTTTGATTGTGTGAGTGGCTTTTGTATCTAGACCTATCTTTACCCTTAAGCATATTTCGGAAACCTTGTTCATATATAACATGGGTGTCCTCTCATCCTCCAGTGGACTGACATTAAACTGTCCTCTGCTTCACCCAGAGGAACAGTGACCTCAGACCAGCCCCAGAAGAAAACTCTCACATTCAATTGCAAAGACACGGATCAGTGCTTTTCAGTTGGTCTGTCTAACACTCAGTCACTCACACACTCAGTCTCCTCTTTTTAAGCTTTTGCCTTTCGATTTTCTTCTTATATTTGTATAAGTCACTCCATGCCATATCCAATTTCTTCTTTAATACACAGACCTACGCACGCACGCACGTATGAACACAATCTAGGCCAGCATGCTGCTAACCCGGGTTAATGAGACAGATGGCATTGTGGGCTCTATGGTGGGAGAGGGGGGCATTGGTTGCTGTGACACTGGCTGCCATGGCAGCATATGCGCCTGGGTAAAGGCTTTCTCGCCTCTGCCCAAAGACGTCTGCTCTTCATTTGTGCGTCGGGGACATGAGGAAAGTGTGTGATAAGATGGGAGATGGCGGTAGAAAATGATGTTATTGGAGGAATAATAATGGGGGGAGAAAATAAATAGATATACAAACTAGGGGTGTAACAATGTATATGTATATATATAAATTATTTGGAGTAAGATCAAACTGTATGAATGCATCCCCAACACTGATGCATGTTGACTTTAATATATACTTTTATTTTTATAATCTCTCTGCACTGTGTGACACTATTTCCACGAAAAAGAATAGATTTTTTGCAATTAAATGTCTTGAAGAGCTAAGAAAAAAAAATAATTGTGAATATATATATACGTAACAGGTTGTATTAAATGTTATCATCTCATATCCATCGCAGGCCCATGAATCGAATCGAATCGAAGTTGTAACATACTGTGATATTGGCAAATATTGTATCGTCATCCAATGATTCTATCTAACGTCGTATCGTTATGAAAGCGGTTAAGCCCCCTATTGTAAACCAGTATATATTCCATCAGGCCTTGCAGCACATTTAAGAAGAGAATAGATCATATCACATATCAGAGAGAAACTGATAGGGAGGCTATTCATGGAAGGAAATGGGCACGTGTTGTTTTGCTCCGTGCACATTAAACCGGCTTTATCTGCCTTAACTATCTGCGCTGCTGATATCCATACAGACGTGTAATTCACCACAGTCTACACAGTTCCCACTCTTGCCTGGAACACGATCACAGCACTGATCTAAACTGCTCGCGATAATAATAATCACCCTATAAGTGTTGCATCACCCGGGCCATTTTTGATATTTGCATCATCAAACAATCTCTGTGTTCCAACTTCCATCTGTCACATTTTTCTTTTCCCTGTCACCTTTAAGCAGCGCCTCTACTTGACTCCCCTCTGTAGTTGGGTTCACAGTTGAGATGTCTGCTCCACGTAGCGTTCTCCTGGCGGGCCCGAGGCGGATTGTTGCATCACCCTGATTGAACCAGAGAGAGAGAGAGAGTGACAGAGAGAATGTGTTTATGCCTTCCTGTTGACTATCTATTCTCTAGGTGTTTTGGCAGAAGTCACCCATCCATTCCTGTGAAATGACATTAGGCTGAGCAGAGGGCTGTCGTTTCTGCTTCTTAGCTTGGCTCCATTTTTCAGTCGGGCAGAGAGGAGGGACACCTCAGGGGTCCTGTGTGGCTGGTGGACTGCCATGCTTCACTCAGCACCTCAGAGATCTCTTGACGAATGCCAGCTCCCAATCTGCATTCACAACAGGAGTGCAGCAGCCCAGCTTGCCACCACACACCCCTCTATTTTTGCATCTTTGCTTTTGACCACTGGACCAAAACTGTGGATTTCTGTATGTAGTGTGTGCGAGTGTCTGAATGAAATTATTAAGACATCGGAAATGAATAGAGGCAATTAAACAGATGAACGATTGAGTGGGAAAAGGAAGATGTGTGTAAATGTGCTCACTTTGATTTTAGATTGATTGTATATTATTACTTTACTTTATACTCATTCCTGTCATCTTCTTTGATATGTATTCGTGATTATATCAGAGCACATCTTCATAGTGCTGACCTGAGGTGAAAACTGAGCTGTGTGCTGTAAATGAAAGCCAGCCGAGTAACAGCCATGTTGCTATATTACTGTTCTGGTAGTTAGAAGCATAAGGGCTTTGTTTTTTGGTATTTTACTGACAATATGAGGGTGACGTGTTTACACTTGCTGCTTCTGCTGAATGCTGCTCTGCACTCTGATGTTGAGATGGAGGCGCAGCACGTCATATACAGTAAAGCCCCTCAATGAATAGTCTTCATTCACTCAAGGCGTTACAGACTATTCATTTGGCTACGACAGTTGAAACATTTGAAGGATTTCAGTCCTGGTTGATCTGGCAACACTTTTGGTGACTGGTGGTGACAACATTGAGAGCTCACTCGTCGAGCAGCTACTCTGTCAGAAGTACAACAAAAGAGCAACTGGTGTTTCACAGAGGTCGTGTGGTTTTAATAAGTCAATAATTGTCTTGTTGCCACCATGCCATTAGACACTGCAATCTCATTTTACGCTGTGCACAGTGCGACTTGTTTTCTACCCAACAGCAGGGAATTGTAAAGCTCACTGCGGGGGATCCATCTTGCTCGATCGCAGTACTAAAAATTATCTTCTGTCAAAAATAGCAGCAATGACTGATGAGAAATCCTTGTCAACCCTAACTTCTGTGACAAATACTTCATGAGGCTACGTCGGAAAAATAGTTAAAAGTGAAATGTTTTTATTTTGAAGCTGCAGCAGTAGGAAATGTTGGGTTAGCGTTAGCATTTACACATCTCTGGCATTTCTCATGAAGAGGGAATGGTAAGGATGATGATATAACCTAATATACAATACTTTGAGTGTTTTTTAGAAAATAATTTCATGAAAATCCTAAGGATCACAACTATATATAACAATGAAGTTTTGAGCAGTATATTTCAGGGCTGCCAAGTTTCACCAAAAGTTTGGAGTGAGATTTTTTGGCCGAGGGACCCAAAACCGTGTCCTCTTTCCCACCCAATCATTTTTGCTAGTGTCCTGCAAGTTTACATATTGTTCATAATAAATCAGAAATAAAAGACAATTGGAAAATGTGATAAAACATCAAAAATCTTATTAAAATAAACAAATTCATGAATTGCAAAGTTGTAGGACAAGTTTTAATTAAACATTGGGTGTGGACATATTGTAAGTGGGGGTCTGGGGTTCCCCCCCAGAAAATTTTGAGCATTAAACACTTAATTTCCTGCATTCTGGTGAATTTTTATGAAGCAATGTGTGCCTTTTCTGTATTCATTTTTATGTAAAGTAAAAGAGAACATTCACTGTTTCGCTGACACAAATTTCATTGAATAGCCTACAATGCATGTGTAGTGCTTTCAAATATCTCCTGTAGCCTATTGTTAAAACATTTGGTTAAACTGTAATAAAGGTAATTATTCTATATGTATTCAACATTGTATGGGTTATCCAATTATCCAATTTCAATTCACCATTATTATATTAAATCTATGACACTTGATGTCTTCTCAGAACATATTTTTCCCACAGTAACCTCTAAGCTTAGTTACTCAATACATTCATTCAATTAATGTTGACAACATTTTAGAACAAAAATGTGTTGGTGTGTCAACCAGCCCAATAACATAATGCAAAACAAGCTTGAATATATCAAGTGAAGTGACTGATTTGAATTAAGGTGTTCTTACCTCTTTGTTCATTTAATACCGGCGTCCTTGTTGTCATTAGTTTTCCATATAATTTGAACAAAGGGCGGGACTGGGAGGCGGCGGTCTTTTATTAGTTTTGTAGTGTAACGCAGGGGGGCGTGGCCGTGGTGGTTTGCCAAGTGGCTGCTGTGGCTACGGGCTGCACACGGGCATGGATATTGTCCATGCCATGGACCTATAAAGAAACTGCGCGTGCAGAAAGCATGGCAGAAAGAGGATGTCACGGAACTCAGTCCGTTTAGCTTTTCAAAATTAGACTTTCAAAGTAAAAGTACCAAAAAAATATACACTCAACAAAAATATAAACGCAACACTTTTGTTTTTGCTCCCATTTTTCATGAGATGGACTTAAAGATCTAAAATTCATTCCAGATACACAATATTACCATTTCTCTCAAACATTGTTCACAAATCTGTCTAAATGTGTGATAGTGAGCACTTCTGCTTTACTGAGATAATCCATCCCACCTCACAGGTGTGCCACATCAAGATGCTGATCTGACATCATGATTAGTGCACAGGTGTGACTTAGACTGTCCACAATAAAAGGCCACCCTGAAATGTGCAGTTTTGTCTCACAGCAAAATGCCACAGATGCCACAAGCATTGAGGGAGCGTGCAATTGGCATGCTGACAGCAGGAATGTCAACCAGATCTGTTGCTCGTGCATTGAATGTTCATTTCTCCACCATAAGCCGTCTCCAGCAACTTCGCACAGCCATTGAAGAGGAGTGGACCAACATTCCACAGGCCACAATTGACAATCTGATAAACTCTATGCGAAGAAGATGTGTTGCACTGCATGAGGCAAATGGTGGTCACACCAGATACTGACTGGTTCTGAGTCCCCAGACCCCCAATAAAGCAAAAAAATGCACGTTTCAGAGTGGCCTTTTACTGTGGACAGTGAAAGGCACACCTGTGCACTAATCATGATGTCAGATCAGCATCTTGATGTGGCACACCTGTGAGGTGGGATGGATTATCTCAGCAAAGCAGAAGTGCTCACTATCACAAATTTAGACAGATTTGTGAACAATGTTTGAGAGAAATGGTAATATTGTGTATCTGGAATGAATTTTAGATCTTTAAGTCCATCTCATGAAAAATGGGAGCAAAAACAAAAGTGTTGCGTTTATATTTTTGTTGAGTGTATATACTACGGGGATTCATTTCTCTGCGTGAGAAATTGGAGGTGTGGCGTGTGAACTGGTTGATATGCATGTGTCTCACGGCCAAAGCGTGAGACTTGGCCGCTCTGATATTTGTTTGGTAATTTAAATCAAGTCCAGCAACAATGGGGTGCACACAGATCAACAAAACACACCGGCTAAAAATACCACGTTCATGAAGCTATTTTTTCAAGGAAAATGGAACCGATTTTGACAAGAATTTCCAGGAAATTTCTGGTATTCGAGTCGACCCATAGTTGCTTCACAGAAGGTGCATATTTCACAACACCGTGTGAATAGTGTCATGGGGCTGACCCCAAGTCTGTTTGCAGGACGATTACAAAACAGGGAGAAGGACAAAGAAGATGGGAGAGAGCAGGAAAAAAGGATGATTCATACACTGCGTCGTGTAACACAGCTTGCAGTTCCATTAATGGAGGTTGTTTTCAGGAATGCATGTAACAGATGATAAAAATGGAGAAGAAAGAATATATTATAACCTATTTCTCCTTCCAGTGAGCAAAAACAGTGAAAAAGAGATTATAGAGAAATTCAGGGATTAGCGATGTTGCAACACAATGATGAAGAAGGTTTACTCCTGGAGGATATATAATAAAAATAAAAAGATGAATCATTCTTCTTACAGCATACCAGTATAATTGCAAAAACTATAGTGTTAAAGCGCCAGGGCACATTCTCAGCAGGCTATCAGTGGTTACAATGTGCAATCACACTTTTCCCAATGGAACTAACGGCATCACTGTGTGTGTGTGTGTGTGTGCGTGTGCGTGTGCGTGTGTGTGCACGTGTGTAAATGGGTGGGAATTTCCCGAGACTCTGTCGTTAAAGATGCAGTCAGGTTTGCGTGAATTTGCCCTATGCCCTCGTGAGCACAGTCGTGTTTGCGTGTTACTAATTTTGTGCTCATGCATACATCCATACATCCCTCACTGAGATCGCGTTCTTTTCTCAGTTGTCATTCTTCATCATGTCAGTGTGTTGAGAATGATCGTGTCGTCTGCATACCGTTCCGTGTTTTCACCCTCCTGTTGGCATCCTCTCCACGCGGTCATAGTCCCTTTGAGAGGCTGATGTGATGAGTAAAGGTGATGGTGATCCTGACGCACTCAGACAGGTGCAGTGTATTTGGTATCATCCATTAGCCCCACTCTCACTTGTACATTCACATTGCCGAGATTGAGGTCGCTGCAGATGACGACTGATAATGGGATGCTAGTGACAGCCAGGCATCTCTTTGTACTTTACACATGACTAAGCTCCCCAATCTTGTCAGAAGCATTAGGTCTTATGGTCTTCACGGAATTGGGTTCTGCAGTGGGTCTGTGCAATCCAAGGAGCGGCAGCGTGCTTTCATTACCCGAGATGGCAAAGAAAGATGAAATATATCTCAGGAGTCAGGACAGAGGTTTTTTTTCTGCTGGATAATTTGCTCATTGGTGATCATTTAAGGTTGAGCATTCACTACATGAGACTGTTGAGGGTCAGGGGGTATTTTCTGACAGAGGTGTTGAGCAAAAAACTAAGAATAACTTTGAGAAAAAAAAAGAACAGCTTCGTTGAACACTTTTACTGCACAACACTTTTTTAGTTTCAAGGCCCCTAAGACCTTTTAACTTCACAAAGATTAGCTATGTTAGTGAACTATGAATTGATGGCCATAGTGCAAAATGTATGTTGCCCCCATGAGGAATTCTGTGTAATTACAACAACACTGTCGGTGCATCTACACGAGGTAAACCTTTGGTGATTGTGCAAGGATTTTAGTCCTTCTGCTGTACATCCAGGTTTTTGCGGGTAGAATCAACAACTGAGACATTTCTTGGGCTGTTCTTAGGATTTTTCTGAGCTCCTGCACCAGTGTCGGTATGTAAACTCTTCTATACTGAGTAGAAATAGTGTTTTGTGGAGACGATCTGCTTAATCAACGTTATGCCAACTAACTTGGCAATGGCTTGAATGTAACCAACATTCATTTTTATGAAAAAGTTAAGCGCTATAGCTTTAATAAACAAAGTATACCACAGAAATAAAGCGATTAATTATAACTTAAGCTTTCACAAGATGTAAAACTGCAATAGTGGAGTAGAGTGTTGGAGACTTTTGCGTAGTCCTTTGGGTTAGGGATTTATTTCATGTTAAGCCCGTCTTAGAGCTTCTCACAGCATCGATCCATTTAATGGAATGGCTCAGACAGAGTCAAGCATACATTTTATTTCCATCTGCTGTCTTCTTTTTGCGGGAGGGAATACTAAAGGAAGCAATCTGTGTCTCAATGTTCTGCTGCAGTGCCATCATTCAGGCTTATTCTACAACGCTGGCAGCTTTATTGACAATTGCAACATGATGATGGCGCAATAGGCTGTTTATCGCCTGCATTGTCCAGTTTAGGACAATCTTTTCATGAAATGGGTTAGTTATGTCTTTATTTTGTCAATCAACACATGCAACATAAGTCACACAAGGTAATCTTAATGACTTATTCGCTATCCCCTTCTACATCTCGAACATACAAATGCAGGGTCACTGAGCCGGGTCTGCCACAGAGGTCAGCGCCCCCTGGGGGTTAAGTGTCTTGCTCAAAGACACAACGATAGAGACGGTGGGCACCGTAGATGCAATACGAGCCACCAGCAGTTTTTATAATATCCATGAAAACACATGATTAAATCTGGTGTTGTACATAATACCTTTAAAATACCTCATTGGCCTTGTCATCATGATGTGGAAAATGAGCATATATACAGACCTTTTTTCTGCTGCTTCTTCATCTCAACAATCATCTTCATTCATCTCCAGTAAAACATCCCCGGTTATTATCTTCTAATAGACACGTATTCATAAAAAAGGGGGGCCGGCCTGAATGAACTTTCGCATTCGGCTAATACCCACTGACACAAATTGAGATCTAATTACTTACACACACAGAGCAGGATCCTCCGGCTTCCTTGTGGGGACGATAAAATGGGTTTGTTTGTGCACGCACACAGACTTAATCATGTCTTGTGTATTTATTAAAGTTTTATCCAACCTCTCCTTGTCCTTGTTCTAAACCTAAATGATGCATGCGAGTATGCATGTATTAGTACTTGTCCTTGTCCACAAACATAGTTTCGTTTTTGGTTGAAACAATGCTCTACATGATTCACGTGGATGACATCATGAATATTTCATTCCTGCGGTACTACTCTTAACCCCATCCCCCTCCTCCTACCTTTTGTTTACTCTTTTTAAACTTACTCAATTGAATTCTTATACACTCGCTCCTTCACTTATTCTCTCACACACCTTTATTTCCAAGGACACTCTCCTTGAAGTGATGAGGAGGAAATGTAGCTGTGAGTTTGAGCAGTTTTTGCAATGGAAATTAAAATAACCTTATTTGATTTCTTGCTGAGGGTAACATGAGAAGGTGAAGAGCAAATCATTTCATCCACTTTGTGCTTCTCATTCATGTTGGTCAAGTTGGTTGGACAATAAGAGGTTATGTTTAGAAAGTAAATCATACCGAAACTGTACAAGTGGTGAAGGTTTGGTGTTGATTTTGAAAAGTGTGTGGGAGGGTAACTGTCTTAAGAGGCCTCTCACAGATACACAGAATGAACACACACCACAAAGGCTAACCACCTCCTGTTTTGGCACTTTTCCATTACAGGCTATGCTACTTTACTCTGCTCACTTTATTTGGCTTTCCACTATATGAAAGTCCCTGGTACCTACTCCGTCTAGGTTCCAGGTACTAAAGGGTGATTGGTCAGAGCGTCAGTGAATGGCATCCTATCCTGCATAACAAACAGCCAAGCTGATGTAGCGGTCACAGATTTTGAGCTTGCTGTCTCTCCAGTTGTAGATCTACTTTCTTTCAAATATGGCATCCTGGACAACCACGTTGCTCGACAAAGAACAGCTGTTCCTGACATTGGTGGTTGGCTAGAAAATCCAGCTGGACGTGGGCCATGCGAAAATATGGCAGTCCACGTTGGTTAACGAAACATGTAGAAAAAATAAATAAAAACTATTAAATTCCCTGCTATGACACAGCATGTTTCTCAGAATGAAAAAAATTCCTAACGTTACTTCATCCAAAAACAAAATATGCAAATAATCGCCCTGAAGACTCAGTATAAATGCATTTGTGCTTAAAATGAGCCGCTAACATCTATGACAACCAGCAACACAGTGGCAGTATTATCATGGATACTATGTTGTTATGGTCCATAACAAGATAACTTATGGAAAATAACCACCCGAAAAGTACCTGGTACCAAAGGCAAGCAGATTAGAATAGAGCCGGTGTAATTGCGCCATTTGACAGTTTCGCCGAGGCAAAATGTTCAAGAGCACTTGTCCATGAGTGAATGAATTCACACCAGTATTATCCCACTTTTTGTTGTACACACACGCTCAAACCCTCCACGGTCCGGCAGTCCCCATGGAAACAGCAACCAGGCTTCCTTTTCATAATTACCCCATACATGGTTGTCCACAGTCTGACGGTGCCACGAAATTTCTGATTTGAAGCTACTGATTGAACCCCCTCTGCTTTGATTTCACGCTGGTATTAATGTTTGGAGGGTTACCATGGAACCCCCCACTTGGGTTGAGTTTCACTAATGGAAGAAAGCAGTTGGCTGGAAGAAAGCAGTTGGCTGGGCACGCACTTCACAGCACTAGTGCACTGACTGGGGGCCCTGCATGTTATTACCATGGCTCGACTCGTTTGGAAATGCCCGGAAGGATGAGATTTGACAGAAACATGGTCAGGGTTCATCTGTCTTTGTCACGCTCCTGCACCGCTGTTTCTCTCTCTCCGATGATCTCAAATCTCCTTCTGTTTTCAGACATTGTCACTGTGGGGGAATTAATGGGGGATTATGTCAACAATGGGAAAGAGGGGCGAACGAGGTTGATGGGGTTTGAGGAAAACGGTCAGCGTAGAAGTGGGTCCCGCTAACTGTCACATCAGAGCGCGTAAACTTGCCGGAGATGATTTCAGATGAAGTGTATCTCTGACACAGATAGTTATTCATTGAGGGAGCTTAGTTGTAGTCGGTGTCTCCGTGTCTTTGAGTGCTGGAGGCTCACATACAGATGAGTCTCGCTGTCGCAGTCCATTAAGTGATCATCAGTGTGGAGTGGCACCGCGCTGTTCAGCCTCACAGGGAGTGAAATGAACACAGTCACCTGCCCAAACCCGCTGCCACTATATAGCCTGATGCTCGTCACACAAAGAACACACCAAAACAATGGCTGCTATTTCCAACCACAGAAATCTCCATACTGCGAGCTCATATAGATTGTTAATGCTAAGAACTTGTTTGAGATAAAAGGAAGTCTTAAACGAATATCCTTCCTCCCTATAATGTTCATCTTACCTCTGGAGAATACTTGACACTTGTTCTACACTTGCTTCAACCACTGCTATTTATTATTAATTCTTGCCTTTTCTTTGAAAGATACGTAAGGGATTTGTCACGTTTTCTAGTAAAAAACGTAATGAGATAATACTGAGAAAAAAAGACCTAAGTTCTTCTGAAGAGACACAGATTCATTTCCTGGTACTGGCTACAATGAGAGCTGCAACAATTAGCTCGTTCATTGATCAGTCATCAGAAAAAAAGTAATTGAATCAAATAATAATTGTAGTAATTTGACGGCGACATTGGCTTAATCCAACTTCTTAAATGTGAAGATGTGTCTTTGTTGTACATGATAGCTACCTGATTATTATCATCTCAGTTTGGGAATCTGAGAAAAAACTTGGGAAAATGAAAAACCATACAGGGCATTTGTGTGTATGAGCGTGTGGCTGAGTGTTGTAACAGTGGTGTGAAGGCGTATGAACCCATATTATATAGTTACGATACATTCTATAAATTGATCAAATAAAATGGCATCCAACGTTCTGTTCTTTCTTTGTGTGCAGATTCTCATTGGAGAGCTGTGTGCCTTCTTCACCAAGGCAGAGGGAATCCAGGAGAAGACCATAGTCACCGCAGACTGCTGCTACTTCAACCCCCTCGTGAGACGCATCATACGCTTCCTAGGTGAACACACGGTTTTGTCTTACATGGCTCCTTTGCTCTTTGCAGGCTTTCTTAAAATAGCATTTTGTGGCGAGGAGGTGTGTGTATGTGTGTGGGTTTTGACATAGAAAGTAAGAAACAAAGTCAATTCAGATTAAAATAACATGAAAGAAAGGTTTACTTGTAAGAACGTGCCCTGCAGCACCTCCGAGTTTGTCAACGGGAGCAGCAGCTTGTACATGTACATTAGCTGTTAATTGGATGATAAAATGGAATAAAAATAATTGTCGAAAGATATTCAGGATCATGGCAGGAACACTCTTGTGAATATTAAGTAGCGTACAAATTTGCATCTTGAGGTGAAGGCTTCTGTTGCAATTTCACACCTCAGCTGATAACAATGTGTTGAGGCCTATTTTGGGGGAGGAAGAAACGCATTATCACCCGTTTCATCTCATAGTGCTGTTAAGTGTTTCAGTGTTGCTCTCTGTCAGACTTCTAATGTGCAATCTCTTCATCTTCTGCTTTATCTTTAGACTTATTTCTCTGTCTCTCCGCCATTAACACCATCGCTGTGCTGTGATTTTCCCTGCATTCCAAATTGCATTCTCTTTCCTTTCTCTATACTACATACTACATCATAAAAATAATCTAGTTAGCATGCAGTAGGCATACAATTAAGACATACACTTATTTATTTATTTCATCATAACATTGCGCCTTGATCTGACCTCGTGCTTTTATATTCGTCGCAACCCCGGTTGTTTTCATACGGAGGCTCCGTCGATGTGAAGTCACTTCCTGTGCACACTGGATTGTGGGGTCAGAATCGCCCTAATAGCGTGCTGATTTCCACACTAAAAATCTCCGCTGGATGTAGTAGACATCCAGCCAGTATTTTTAAGTATACTAAATCTGACCATAAGAATTGGGACATCCTAAATCTTTTCTCTACTAAATAGCAGAAAGTGTGGGTATTGGAATGCAGCCTTTGTTTTGGTTTTGTATTTACTCTTCCTCATACTGGTCTCCTATGCCCAGGTGTCTATGCCTTCGGCCTGTTCACCACCACCATCTTCGCCAATGCCGGCCAGGTTGTGACAGGAAATCAGACGCCTCACTTCCTGTCTGCCTGCCGACCCAACTACACAGCGCTGGGCTGCCAGTCCACCATGCAGTACATAGCAGAGCGCAGAGCCTGCACGGGCAACCCGCTGGTGGTCATGTCTGCGCGGAAATCCTTCCCTTCCAAGGACGCCGCAATCAGCGTCTACTCTGCAGTGTACACAGTGGTAGGTTGGAGCGTGATGGATGTGGTGCTTACCGCTCCCTTTAAATGCATGCTGAGCGTTGTATTAACAGATGTATTTCAAGTAAAATGGTCTCAGGAAACTTACTATAAGAAACAATCACCTAACAAGCAACATTTCACTGAGATGTAGGGACTTCAGTAGTCTTGAATTATGGGGATTACAAGGCTGGCCTACTATGACACAAAAGCTCCTTCTATTACTAGTAACCAATGCTCATGTCATTTAAGTATTTCTAGCTAACTTGAAGATAAATATCATCTTATAAATGCTTAGATATAATGTAATAATCTTATTTTGCAATAAGTGATTATCTTAAATCTAGAATAGTGCCACTAAAGTATTACAGAATCTTAAATCTAGAACAGTGCCACTAATGTGTTACTTGAAATAAGTTAAATTACACTTGAAGCGAATGGCGCAGACAAGTCGGGGGGAAGCAAGAATACTAGCTTTTTTCCTGTGCTAGTTGTACCCTCTTCTGTGCTCCTCTGCAGATGTACGTGACGTTGGTGTTCAAAACCAAAGGCACACGGCTGACCAAGCCCACCATCAGCCTCACCCTGCTGTGTCTGGCCATGCTGGTAGGCGTGGTCAGGGTGGCTGAGTACCGCAACCACTGGGCTGACGTCCTGGCAGGGTTCTTCACCGGGGGATCCATCGCTGTTTTCTTGGTGAGGGGATACTTGACTAGAAAGGGCAGTTCAGAGAGGATTTTGCGTGTTTTTGTAAAATGAAAGACAATACCGTCCAAAAATCTTTAAGATACCAGTTTGCCCATACAAGCACCTTGCAGAAATGTAAAGCTTGACAGACAGTTGCATTAGTGCCTGGCCAAGTATGAGGTAAATCCTCCTCGTATCTCTCTTTTAGTCCTGCCTCTCTCTCTGACTCCTTGTCTCTTTATCTCCAGGTGACTTGTGTGATTAACAACTTCCAGCAGATGCAGCCCAGTCCTCCACCGCCTCGAACCCAGCGCCCACAGTCTGTGCTGGGCATGCCGATGGTGACGCTGCCCTGTGTGGAGAGTCCACTCGAAAAGTTAAGTGGCCCTCAGGTAAGGGGCGGCGGTGGGTGTGAGGCACGGCTGCGGTCCCAAACGAGAGGCTGAGATACACACCCCTTGTCTCTTACCTGAATTTCATGGTGCACCCCCTTTTTACCCCAAAGAGAACAATTCCTAAAACATGCATGCAACTGGCCCCCCACCAGCATCCACCAACACCCAAGTGAATCCTTCTAAGCCTTGACGTAGGCTGATAGAAACTTAGCTTAATAAAGGACGGAACAATTGCTAGTGTGATGGTTTGCTTCAGAAAGAGGTGCTACCTGCCTCTTTAACTGTACAGGGTTACATCTTTCCTTTGTTATCTGGGATTTAGAGAGTCACTTATCCCTGTGAGTCGAGTCAGCGGTTCGGCTGACACACTTGAGGTGTAATTAACCATTCAGATGTAATGCAAAGCAGTTGACCGGCAGAAAGCTATGAATACAGCTGAGGCTAATGGGGAAATGAGGAAATAGTCATAGAAAGCCATTGGCAGAGGTCCCCTCGGGTTGTATCTCCTCTTCGACAGCGCTGCACTTTCTTAAGATGGTTGATTCAAGGGGTGGAGCAGCAGTGATAGCAGGCAGCCACGTCCAAGTATTTAGGGAAAATGTCTTGCGTCCTTTCTGTGGTCTGTCACTGTCACTAACCCTCACCTGACCTGACTGCCTCTTTTCCTCTGTCTCCCACCTCTCCTCTCAATCTGCTCCCTTGTCCCTCACTCTCCTCTCCAGCATCCTGCACTCTCCTCCTCCTCCTCCCTGCCTTACAACACCTACGTCCAACCATTCTAACCAACTTTAAATCTTCCTCCCCACCGTCATCTGTCGCCCTCTTATTTCTGTTTTTATGCACTATTGCATCTGTTTTCTCCTCCTCCTTCTCTCCTTTGCCCCTCATCCCCCCGTGCATTGCTCTTGATTATTCTTTCTTCACTTTTTCTCTCTCCCTGGCTTCCCCCCTCTCTCTCTCTCTCTCTCTCTTTCTCACTCCTCTCTTTCCCCTGCAGACTCCGCGGGGATCTCCGTTCACCGAGATCACATGACCATCAGCCCTATCGGTTCCCCGCCACCCCCGATGTCCTCATACCGTCTCGCTCCATTTCCAGCGAAGTCTAGACCAGCCTGAGCAGCACTCGCCGCACTGCGCCGCCCATCCGGCTGGGCGCTACGCCACGCTGCAGCGCTCCTATTCAACGCAGGTCTAGACCCCCCCAACCCAAACCCCACCACACCCTATTGCCCTCTCTTAAACCCCCGGGGAACCGATAGGCAAACTACTCTTCAAAGACTTTTCTCTTTGCTGGAACACACCAGTAAAGTAAAGACAGAGTCAGGTACAACTCTTACTTGTGTTGTTCACTTTTTTTTATCAAAAGGAACTCGATTGTGTGAAGCTTATACGCTCATCTTCAGTGGTGTTTTTGTGGAAGAAAAAAAAACAAACCACATCAAACTGTGGCCACTGAGAATGTCCATTGCTTTTTTTTCTCCGTACGTATGGAACAGATATCACACGTTTGAAGGAGGCCCGTGCTGAAAGCTAAACATGACAGTGAAATTAAATCCCGGTATAACACCCGCTTGTATGCTGTCAGGATGGTTGGACCAAAGAAGCCCGCTGAAAGAGACTACACTGCTGAGATTTCATTTTGGCGAGCCATCAACACACACACACACACACACACACACATACACGCCCACACACAAACAGTTTTTCTCCCTCGGTCACCTTTTAACATCCTCTCCTTATATTGTTCCAATTTGTACACACACTTCACAAACAAATGTAACACAAACACACACACCCACTATAGGCTGGGTAGCAGTGCCCTACTCAACTCCACAGGAGGTTTTCTCAGATCAAAGAATTTGTCTGACATCTCTCGGCAGAAGCAGCAGACAACAGCAAACAGAGTGAAAGCACCGACATCTTCACTCGGCTTTCTTCTCTATGTTTTTCTTCTTCTCTCTCTCTCAGAAGGTTGAAGCTTCGCCAAAAAAAGTGATGTGAAATACAAACACATTCGATAAGACAAAGCCAAGCTCCCGACTCGCAGGTGGCACAACAGTGAGCCCAAAAAAAGTGCATCACATTCAGGTGCAAACTTCTTTTTGTGTGTGTGTCCCTTTGTGAAGAGGAGTCCCTTCATACTAATCACTCTCTGAGATGCCAACTGACTTTTGTTTCTTTTTTTTTTGGTTTCGGGGTTTAATTTCACTCGCTCACCCTGAACTGGAATTTCTTTCTAGCCAAATGTAGAAAAGGTTTGCTTCAGACTGCCCACTGAGTTGTTTCATTATTGTGACTAACTTTTCATATTTTATTACTGCGATAGATTTATTTATTGACATGTGTATATTTATATATATATACAATGTGGTTGCCATAAGCGCCCCATGTGGCGTGACAGTTTTGCTGATTTTGATTTGCACACTCCCTAAAATTCACGTTTTTTAAGTCGCACTCCTCGCCTTCTCCCACCACATCTGCTCCCACCTCCTTCCTCTCTGTGGCATAGCTCAACTATAACAAAGTCGCTGTGCTGTGAAATGTTTCCCTCTGCTGGATGCACACACACACACACACACACACACACACACACACACACACACACACACACACACACACACACACACACACACACACACACACACACACACACACACACACACACACACACACACAGAGTTTTACAGAGCACACAGACTCTATATTCACACACGCACAATCACGCACATATATCCCCGTTACTGTACATCCCTTCTCCCTTAATCCACTTTCTAACAATGAAACCTGTTTGTATGATATTGTACAGATTGAACTTTTTTTTGTATTGAGCGTGTGATTTCTACACAAGCGTCACAAACACTTCCAGTGAAGGAATTGGGGTTAAATGTATTATGAAGAGAGAGAACAGTGTGTATGAAGGTGCTGAATCACTCTGAACCAACACTGGACCTGCTGGAAAAACAGGCCCATTAATCCGACAACTCGATAATCCGACATATTTCCCATTGGATGGTCTGTTTTGGCTGTGTTGAGAGAGAGAGAGAGAGAGAGAGAGAGATTTGGCTTTTTTTAAATTGTGCATATACCTTTTACTTGCAACATGGTTTGCACGTCAAATACATAAAACTCCATGGAGTCTCTTTATTTAAGGAATAAATAACTGTTGGACCAATGGCCTGTCACTGTCGGTCCAATAGGAAATATTTTGGACTATTAATCTGTCGGAGTAATGGGTGGTTGGAATCATGGGCAATCCCTGTTCATAATAAGCCTACAGTGTGTTCATTAGTTTATGAACTTTTTATTTTATTTTTTTGGTATGAGCATAAATATTGAACCTAAATGTTTTTCCCTCTTTTTGTTGGACGAACCTCGGACACGTTCATGCTGTTATGTTAGCTCACAAAGCCAAATGTCAAGGAAACTAGCAACAATACATGTTAAAGCAGCATTAAGTTATTTTGGGGGCGGTAACTTTGGGACTAGCTGTAAACAATTTGAACATTTTAAAGACGCGTAGCAGCATACATACATTCATTTGGGATCATGATTCTGGCCAATATCCATTCCTGTGTTAACTCTGTTTTTGACGGATGAGTCCATGTTCCCACAGCCCCATGTTCCCACGTTTCTAATTAGCTAGCGTACAGCGGGTTCATCACAGCTTTTTTGCAGATGGGCTAAAATGTGCTAAATTGCGCCATCAGTGTTAGAAACCATGGTCCCATACACATGGTCATTGGATTGCAGTGGTAACATATTGATACACAAGTATTGATAAGTGCAGTTTTAAGAATTTTAATCAAAAAAATATTTTATTGTTAATGAAAAAATTATCTCAATAGGCATCTATTTGCTCATAGGTTAGAATGACAAATTTACAAGGCAATATTACAGTGTCAGCGTTGAGTCTATAGCTTAATTCCACTGACCCCAGTGACCAAAAAATGTCACCTAATGCTGCTTTTACATCCATGTTGTATTATTTCTAAGCTTGCCTTATGTTAGCCTCATTGACTCACATTTGGCTTTGTGAGCTAATCAAGCTCAAGGTACGCATATATATAGATCTGACGACAAGAAAAACACAGTTCACATCATAATATCATAAAAAGTATGCTGAATGGTGTTTTGTGCCCCCAACGGAGCCTTCAAGGCAGCGCTGCCTGAAAGGCCCTACCCCTACCCCTAACCATAATTGTTGTGGTAACACTTTACACTAAGGTACACAAAAAAGAGTAGTTACTCTTTTTGGAACAATAACTACTCTTCTTTGTGTACCTTATTGTAAAGTGTTACTGCAAAAAACACCAAACTCCAAACTCCATCATCTTTTGGGACTTTATTTTTTAATTATAACCACAACTATGTGGTGACGTGCCGCCTTCAAAGGTAAGTTTATGTGGCCTACTGAATTACCCCTCCCTATTATCCATTGGATGATAAGCTCTGATTCTGAGATGGTGCTTTTGTTTCAGTTTGAATAACAAGAAACCTGTGACATCCTGGTGGCTAAGAGAGCCAGGAAACATACATGTTTGCACAGACTCATGTCCTTTGCTGCATGACATCTCTTTGTCTCTTATTTTACCCTCATTGCTTTCCCGTCTTCAATATCCTGTTGAAAAAAGAAATGCCTTAAAATCATCTTGATGAAAAGATAGAATACATCAGGTATTTTCAAAGCAGTGAAGACCCATGATTCTCACTGCAAGCTTGTTATCTGTGTCTCCCATCTCAGTAACACTATACCAATGCAGTGGGACGCTATCTGAATCAGTGTTCACCGTGTGAGCGCTGCTTTAGTACAAGAATCGCCTGAATGAGAACAACGAAATTCAACAACCAATTTAAACGCCCTTCAGACTAGAATATGTTCTACTCTGGTTCAACTGTCAACAATGCAGTGTTACTTCTCCTGCAAAGTCTGTAGTTACTTTAGTCACATCAAAGAACAAACATGCTGCAGTTGACTGACGTGAATAAGAAGCACTGGTCTCAGATCTGTTATTCTGGGGGAAAAACATGTTTCCTTTGATCATGTCACAGAAAACCTTCTGTTTTGTAAAGATGTGTGTGATGAGAACAATAAATGGATATTGCAATAAGAAAAGTTTTCAGTGTCTTTTTTTCTTGTGACAGTATTCATACAGTGATTTGGTGTGATTACGGCAGCACTGGTGTTTGTTTGGGCCAGCGTTTTCCCCATCGTGTTTGTACAGAATGTGTGTGTGTGTGTGTGTGTGTGTGTGTGTGTGTGTGTGTGTGTCGTCATTTATGAGGAGAGAGGATTTAACAATCACGGATCAATGATGTTTTGTCCAATCAGAGCACGGGTGGTTTCACCTATAGCCTGACTGAGACTATCATCTCAATACTTGCTGATAGTACTTGCTTTCTTCATTCATTTATTGAACATTGCGAACACTCATTTTGAGCTTGACCCCATTAATGGACTGTTATTACTGATGCAGCCATGAGTCCGCCATATTACTGTTGGAGCAGGTGGAGGTTAGTTTAGGCCCAATGGTCACCAGAGCAGTCTGAGGGGTCATGGGATGACAAATGAGGAGAGGAAAGAAGAAAAAACTGAATTATTCCTCCAGACATTATAGGATGCGCTGTACGATGTACCACGAATGTCACAACCCCATTAAGGTCAACGGCCCTCCTCTTTACTGTTACAGGCTCAGCACTGCCATCGTGTGGTCTGATGTGTTCCTACCCACATTGGTCTGAATCTTGATATTTATGCATCACATAGGAACAGTAAGGGACATTTTAATATCAAAGGATTTTTCATTTGTAGATACTCTCCATGAATTTGCAGCTTTTTTACCCTGTGTGGATTATGAGAATGTTAAATTGTAACTCATGCAGGTGAGGGAATAACAGGGAATGAGCTGATTCGCATGCAATTAAAAGATTAAACCAATACTCACTCCCATGTTCAGTCCAATGGATCTTACAGGCCTTTGTATCTACAGTATATGACTCTTTCACTCTCATAAGGTCATGCATTTGCAGGTGAAATCCACAAGATGGCAATGTACATCATAGACATGTACAATGTATTGTTTTGAATGAGAAAATTCCAAACCCAGCGTTCATCTTGTCAGACCCTCGAGTTGTGTCACGAAAGGAAAGAAGCAACCACACAAGTTCATGGGGGGAGAGGGTGGGAGGGGGGTTTTGCACCTGTGTAAACACTAATGAGGTCTAATTAGATCCTTTTTCTTAATGTTATAGATAATGGAAAGAGTAACTTCCACATCTATGTCTCTCTGCTGGCAATTTTTTTTAGGAATCTCTTAAGCATGGAAACAAAACACTAACCTTGAATTACAGTGAAAAGCTGATCAAAGCGGCTTTAGAATACAGCTGACACTAATTGCAGCCAGCCCCAATTCCTCTAGACTTTAGAGCAATGCACCTGCAATTCCTTCAAAAAAAAAAAAAAAAAAAAAAAAGGAGAACTCCGCTCGACTGAATTTCAACGACCACCAAACATCCCAGCCAGAGAGAGGTTCAAAGGATGGCGCTGTTTCCTTGGTGAGATCCCACCTGCAGCGTATTTCTGCCAATTAGTGTGCGCAGGACAGCAACCCCCCGTTTAGTTTGCTGGGAATTTGAATTCCATGATGTTCTTTTCCTTTTACTCCAATCACGGGGAGTTCTCTTGAGTTTTTCCTGCTAATTTTCGGTCACTTTGGTTTCAACCAGCATGATCATTTGGTATTTTAAAGGTAATCATGATCAGTTTTTTTTCTTCTTATGGCAACACATTTCAGGATGTCCACACACAGTGGATGAAGGTTTTCGTACATAGAAAAACCAGGGGAATAAGAAGTAGCCTATGTGATAGTCTATTTCATGTTGGCCTGTGTGCATATTGTGTGTGTGTTACAAGAGAACCATTATCTAAGTCTTAAAAGAGTTCAATAAATTAAATGTGTGAGAAAAAAAAATTAATCGTGAAACATCCAACATTTTCTTGCCTGAACATCTCTAAACCTCTGACCCCCGTCGTTCCAAGGCTATTTGTAAAATGTAACCCAAAATAAGTGTGTGGGGTTAACCTATAAGCTGATAAAAAGCCCCTTCAAGACTAGCATTTCCTAGGTGCTACCAGAGTTTAGCTCTTCAATTTGACGTTAGCAGTTCTTTCTTTGGAGTCTTTAACTGCACTAGCTTACTGCAATACCAGAACAATGCTGCTTCTTTACTTCTTTATTTGATCAAATTGAGCACCTAGTGTCAACCTCTGTCTAAAAATCTAGGCCCCATTGTTTGAAAAAATTATGAATAAATTAATGTATTAAAGCTGGGGTATGTGATTTCTGATTGGTCAAAGTTAACATGAGCTGTACACTTTGACCAATCAGAGCGAGGCTCTGATTCTCTGTTCTTATTAGCTGTTGGGACTGTCCATTCACTTTGGCACGACTTTGTTGGTGTAGAGCCGCGTGTCAGGGAGGGACCATAGGGGAGGAACCAAAGAGAACAAGTGGAGTGGTTGAGGTATTTGGACTCAAATCTCTATCCCAACTGCCATTTTCTCCCCAAATCCTCCATCCCAGCTTTAAGTGTTACTGATTAATCGTTTGAGTTTAATAACGTTTCATTTATGAATTGTTGATACCAGAAGTGCGAATCTGTCAACTTATTTCCAGCTTTACCTGTCAAGATGATTAACGTTGTGTATTTTCTATTGTCCTACTTCTGCCCTGCTACTCTTCCGTAGGTTTGTCTTTGTCGTGGACAAGAGAAAACAGGATAAATCCAACATATAATGGTTCATTTTATGAAGTAGTTTAGAAAAACATGTTCTGCAATTTTCAATGTCAAATTGAGTTGTAGCCTAGGCCCTGATTTATATTCCTATTTTTCGTTTAAGTTTTTTATTGGATTACATTTTTTTTTACAAAGGTGCAAACAAGAAGGTGGCAGATGATGATGAGGAGGGCAGAAAAGAGGCCAAAGAGAAAAAAATCTATAACAACCAGACAACGGGTCATTCCCTCACCTGAATCTCAAATTCCGTCCCACTCCCACATTTGTTTTCTGTCTGCAGGGATACGGGACCTGTGTAAGAGCCAATTTTAGTTTACTTCCTATTTTGTAAAGGTGTGTTATTGTTATCGCTATGTTTATACACAAGGGAACATTTTCAGTAATATTTAATATTTATAGTTTGGCATTTAGTCAGTTTACGTCATCTCTTATTGTTTTACGACATATTAATGCCGTAACTTGTAGCCATGCGCATGATATTGGTTTTGATTATTCTACATGTAGCTGCCGGTTTAGGGACTATCTCTCTGATAGACAGCAGTCAGTAAAACTGGGAAGCCACCAAACTGAGTTTTTAACAGTTACAAATGGTGTTCCGCAGGGCTCAATTTTAGGTCCAGTCCTATTCACAATTTACTTCAATAACATTGTTTCATCGCTACAAAACTGTCAAGCCCATTTGTATGCTGACGACACTGTACTGTATTGCATTTCTGATTCGGTCCATCAATCTGTTCAGAACCTTCAGAGCTCTTTTAACACCCTGCAGGACTGTCTAGTGGACCTCAGGCTTGTTCTTAATACAGACAAAACAAAATATATGTGTTTCTCCAGAGCAAGAACTATACATTTTAATGATCTTAATATTCATACAAATAATGGATCTCAAATTGAAAGAGTCACTGAATATAAATATCTCGGCATCTGGATAGATGAAAAAATATCTTTTAAATTTCACATAAAAAATCTTGTCTGTCGTCTGCGACAAAAGATTGGATATTTTTATAGGAACAGAGCCACCTTCCCGTTGTTCAGTAGGAAAAGGATTATTGAGGCAGTTTTTATGTCTGTCCTTGATTACGGTGATGTGGTTTATAGGCATGCATCTCAATCATGTCTTAAACTCCTAGACTCCGTTTTTCACTCTGCCTTAAGGTTCATTACAGGAGATGCTTATGACACTCACCATTGTCTTTTATATGAAAAGGTTGGTTGGTCCTCTCTTAAAGAGAGACGTGATGCACATTGGCATATTTTTATATATAAAGCCCTGACCGGAAAGCTGCCACTCTATTTGACAAGAATGCTGCATATCTCAGATGGGCTTTATCAAACCCGCTCAACTGAAATGCTCATGTTATATGTTCCATACGCCCGGTCTGACCTTGGTAAGACTGCTTTTAGCCACAGTGCCCCTGACTCCTGGAACAGCCTACAACATCAAATTAAAATAAATACACTCATAACTAACCAATTTAAAGTTATTATTTTGAATCAGCCCCACTCCACTTGTAACTGTTTTAATTAGGCTATTGCTCTATTTTATTCAATTGATCTGAATGTTTTAATTGTTGTTGTCTCTTTGTAAGCTTGTTGTGTATTCTCATTGTATATTGTGTATCTGTCTCGACGTCATTGTAAAAGAGGGTAACCTCAATTGATCTTTCGAGAATAAATAAAGGAAAATGAAATGAATGAAATGACTATTAGGAGAGTTCTTGCTACGATCATAGACATAGGTTGCGTTCCGAATCGCATACTCTTTCTTTTTTCTATTCTACATACTACATCCGACGATAAAAAGAATCTAGTTAGGATGCAGTAGGCATACTATTGGGACATACTTTACTCTCTTATTTCATCATAACATTGCGCCTTGATCTTGCCTCTTGCTTTTATATCCGTCGCATCCCCGTTTGTTTTCATATGGAGGCTTCGTCGATGTTACGTCACTTCATGTGCGCACTGGATTGTGGGTCAGAATCGCCCAAATAGGATGCACTTCTCAACACTAACAATCTTGGCCGCATGAAGTAGGACATCCGGGTACTTCTAACCATCCTAAATCTGGCCATAAGAATCGGGACATCCTAAATCTTTTTTCTACATACTATATAGTAGAAAGTATGCGATTCGGAACGCAACCTTAATAAAGGATAGACGCCGCATTGGGCGTTGAGCGCGAGAAATGCGGGCGCCATCTTGGACCGGTCACACGTTCCACTCAGTGTAGTCTGTTTGGCAGGTGCAATGAACTGTCAGCGCATGTAATTAATCATATCTCATTAAATACCAAACTGATTTTCACGCAGTTTTCTTTGCTGCAAAGATCATACATGTAGCTAAGATACAGGGCACAAGTTTCGACGTGTTTTAATATTCATAGTGGGCTTAACAGTCATAGAAGATTCTGATATGATATAAGTAAGTAGACGTCCGAGTCACACACTTCGTCAGGGAGGAGATTGGGGCAACTGTGGCTCAGTTGGTAGAGCGGGTCGGCTGATGATCAAAGGGTTGGAGGTTAAATCCCCGCCCTGCCACCTGTGTCATAGTTGTTGTGTCCTTGGGCAAGACACTTCACCCACCTTGCCTCGTGTGAATGTCGATAGTTAGCCTGCTATCGGTGTATGAATGTGCGTGTGAATGGTAATGTGTAAATGTGAACAGGTCTCCCTTGCAAAAGAGTCTTCGGACTCAATGGGATTTACCTGTATAAATAAAGGTTATATTGAAACGGAGGATGTGTTTCTGCTTGGGGAACATATTGAGGAGACACAGTTTGGCATCGACAACCACCATTCCAACTTGTTGTCATTGGTTGTGTCTGTCTTTCACAAATTAGGGCTGCACCACATTGCCAAACTCGCCTCGCTTGAATTTCTCTTCGGAGTAAAATGCGATTGTAAGGATGGTTAACTTTATTTTATGCATTTGAGTATTATTATTTGCTGTTGTTGTTTGATTTTCCCTTAATTTCCCTTTTGATTGCTGTGGTTTTGTATTGAATGTGTTTTTAAATGTACCGCGCTGCAAGGCACGCATTGATTTCCTGTCTGTGTCTGAGGAACCAACTCGAGACTAGACTGAATTTGGTATTCCCCCCCAGTATAGAACATTGGACAACCAAGAAGACTTTGCTTTTAAATAACCCCGTCCTCTTTAAGAGGCAATTACCTAACAAGCTTGTGTTTTAAATTAGAGAAATAAAACATATTTTTACATGAACACTCATGTTGTCCTTCTCTTTTAATGAGATATTATATACACTGGTTTTTATTTATATTTAATGCCTTCATGGGAAACATCCACCCTTCATATGTACCATGCTCGACTACTCCTCCTAAATTTCCCCGAGCTAACTCTAGTTTAGGAATAACTGCCTTTTCATGTAGTGCCCCTAATTCATGGAATGCTCTGCAGAGCAATTTAAAAATGACTGCTCTTCCTACTCTTGGTTTATTTGAATCTATGATTTCTGAATTTTACACATCTGACTGTAACTGTTTTAGCTGAATTCATTGTTCATTTAGTATTTTATTTTTGCTCTTGTTTTGTATTTTGTGTAGGCCTACTTTATTTAAATTAATATATTTTATCCTATTTTATTTCTGTTCTCTGTTTATGTTATCTCTGTGATTGTCTTTATTGTGTATGCTCGTCACTGTAAATGAATAAATATATTTATATATAGCCTAATCATATATTGTTAACTTATTAAAATAGCTGACTTTACTGTCACTATCGGTTTCTGCTTCTCTATCATATTTAGTCTAAAGTGTGTGATTTGCAAAATACCTATCATAGCCTACATCACATATCATAAAGGTGACCAGACGTCCCCATTGTTGGTTGCCTGTCCCTGGCTAAACAGAAACAACTACCTGTTCCCGTTTTGTTGACACCTCATTAGGTCTTTCAATCAGATTGCTAGTCAAACTGGAAATGTCTCCGTTTTCCCCCTTTTCGGGGGATGTTCCTCGTTTTGATCTCGGACGTCTGGTTACTTATAGGCCTATCATATCAGAATCTTCTATGACTGTTAAGCCCACTATGAATATTAAAACACGTCGAAACTTGTGCCCTGTATCTTAGCTACATGTATGATCTTTGCAGCAAAGAAAACCGCGTGAAAATCAGTTAGGTATTTAATGAGATATGATTAATTACATGCGCTGACAGTTCATTGCACCTGCTAAACAGACTACACAGAGTGGAACGTGTGCCCAGTTCAAGATGGCGGCCCCACGGCTCGGCAGTAGCGGCCAACGCGGCGTCTATCCTTTATTATGTCTATGGCTACGATGTATTGACGTCAGAGAAGTTTGTCAGGCATGGTTCGATACAAGTTTTTGACCGTAGTCGTTTGTGGAAGTACATGTAAAAACAACTTTTGGATAATAAACCCTTAAAAGCTATCCTGCCTCTCTCGTGGATTTATGGGTGTTAACGAAGAACTAGATATACGACACACGCGTCAAGGCTTCGAGTTCAGCAGCCTACAAGCTATGTGGCCATTACATTAAGGTTGGTCGGCCATAACATTAAGTCAAAAACTTTCGAAATGGACGGACGGTGTTTCGATAACGGGTCCGAGGGATCAGGCTAATTTCTGGAGCCATTGGATAGCGCGCTTGACTGCTTTGGATTGCCTACAGTGATCAAAGAAGAATAAAGGAGTATAAAGCGCTAAATGGACAGTGGATACATTCTTACCTTTTGTGGCTGGACGTTGACTGTTTGCACGTAAGTTGCTGTTTCCAATATATCCATAAAAGAGCAACTGCCGTGAGCTAATTGAAGTCGGCTACGTCATGGCTGAGAAAGGGAGAAGCCCCTGACTGCGGCCCGCAGCCAACGTTGAGGGGGAGGAGACATTGAGGGGGCCGGCACATTGAGGGGGGGGAGCCTAAGACCACATTGAGGGGGACGGCGCTCAGTCTCTCACATTCACTCCTCAAGCAGGCTAATGCTAGCGCTATGTTAAGCTAGCGGGAGCCCACGCTGTTAATTAAATACAAACACATGGCACGGGAGTGTTGTGACTGGCTATCTTTCTTGCAGGGTACCTATTATAATGTTAAACGTAGCCTATACTACTTGCTGTAGTTTGGTCTGACTTTGGCAGTTGGCATTGTTACATCCGTAGTAATACCAAAATAAGAGTCCTTGTTACATCCAGTTTAGCAATATCAAAATAAGAGTCCTGCATGGAGCAGTAGCATACAGGGAATGGGCCCTTTTTGTGCCAGCGATCACACCATTTTTGATCAAAGATGTGGTTTTACTTCATATTTTTAACTAAAATCAATATTCTTATGATTGCCATAAATATTTAAGACATAGTTAAACAAACAGTATATATTTTTTATAAGCTTAAAGGAATACATACCATAAAGGTGTGACAGAAACTAGGGTAACAGGGTTGAAAATGGTAACGGGGTTGAAGGGGACATATACAAATTAGAGTTTATTTTAGACTCAAATTGCTTTCAACATGCATTAGGTAAAAACAATTCTAATAATTAATTTTAATGAATAGATAACTTCACGATCACAGTACCGGATTGGTGGAATGACTCGAATAAATTTTGTGAAACAACATTTTATCAAGCTGACCTGGCATATTAAATACCCCTTTCTTGTGAAGAGTGAAGACCCATAGCTATTATGGATTGTATCCACAGAATATACATGCTGTTACAGCCATCCTGTTCTTTACCTTGAATATGTGTGTATTAATTATTAGTAATATTAATTGAATTATTCGATGGCAAGGGGCGTGTTTTGGGCCGCAAATTCGCCTGAGAATGGCAGCCGGTGTCAGTCTGGCAAGGTCACAATCAAGTGCAGACACTGTGGAAACATAAGTTTGACCGCTTTAATTTAAATGTTTGTTTTCCAGCACCTTAACACCGTATATTAAACACCACAGTTAATGCCCATGTATGCTGTGCATACATGTATCCATGATCAGTTAAAGCCTCAAAGTGTTATATGCCTGGAAAATCCTGTCCTTGTTCAGGAAGGAAATCTTTTCAGTAAGGGTTCACAAGTGTCATCTATAGTCTACTTACAGCAGTGTGTGTCTGGAAATATTGTAAAAAATGCAATTAATCATTTAACAATTCAAACATCTTTATTTTAAGATACTTTTGTTATTGAGTCACATTTTAGGTCAGCCCTGAAACACTACAGCTTGTGAAAATAAACAATATTAACGGTTTTAATAGATTGTGCAATTGTCCCTTTGTTGCTGTTAAAATAGACTCATCCATAGTGAATTATGGTGACTATGGCAAGAGAGAGTATAAGGTAAAAATAAGGACAATATGTGTTCTTTGATTGTTCTACACTTTATTGATTAGTTATCTTTTCTGTTAATAGTTTACTATGTATTTTTTTGTAGTTGTTATTTTTACATTGTTCTGTTGAATAATAAGACTGTTGTTAGGGCTGCTGTGATTGGTGTAACTTAATGTGCGTCACACCTGTAGCATTTAGTCATGTCTAATTGAGGTATATTTTTAAGCCTTGAATGTGGTCACATTGCATCTGTTAAGGTCATACCTTGGGGTCACAGTGACCCCTTCATAGTTCCCCATATCTTATTTTGACTCTTACTTAATTCATAGGCAGCTGGGCCTGCAACCGTCACAGACAGACAGGTACAGGAGTTCTCTTTAGCACATGTCACATTGTTTACAGTGCACACTTAATCATTGTACATACATATATACTTGCTTTTGTAAGTATAGATCTCATTGCTGACCCTTGGGAGACACAACACTAATTTAACACTCACAGGATCATCTATGTCCTCATAAGTGAACTGTTACAAGATAGCAAAAGCAATCAACATAGTAGGAAGGGATGTCCATTGTTAACCTGTTGACCTTTAAGAAGATATTTAACCGGTTAATACTATAGGTTAAACATAAAATTATCTAAATGTTTCTTATATCCGGTTATTATTCCAAGTAGGGCCTATGCTACTGCTGCATGCAGGACTCTTATTTTGATATCACTAAACCGGATGTAAGAATGCGTTCTTCATGCAAATAAAGTTGTTTAGGCTATGCTTAACTTTATAATAGGTCGATGGTACGCAGCAAGAAAGATAGCAAGTCATAATACTCCCGTGCCATCTCTCTGTTACATTTAATAAAGAGCGTGGGCTACCGCTAGCTTAACGGCTGCAGCGGACCTCTACGAGTGAATGTGTGAGAAAGAGACGGACAAGCAGACAGCGAGCGCCTGCTCAAGCTCCCCCCCTCAATGTGCCGGCCCCCTCAATGTCTCCTCCCCCTCAACGTCTCCTCCCCCTCAACGTCCGTCTGCGGGCCGCAGTCAGGGGTACTTGGAGAAAGGTGCCGGTGTTGTGCCGAATTCCCACTCCCCGCCGAATTCTCACTGCCCTCTAGGAGGCTTAGGGCACCAGGCTTCTCATGGTGCGTTTAAGGACAGCTCGGAAAAATGTGTTACGACATATAACAAATGGGTTTCTCTTGTAAATGAGACCCTGGGTCTCAATGAGATTTTACCTGTATAAATAAAGGTTAATAAAAAATAAATAAATAAAAAAATTAATTAAGTGGTTGTAGAAAGTGCGGGGGACAGAGGGCACAAATCGTATAGACTCTCAAGTGCAGCACAACATAACTTATATTTTGATGAAACATGAATTAAATAGCCTACGAACAGTTTCCTCAAAGCCTAAGACGAAGGAACTTGGCTTGTAAAAATCGCCTCGGTTCGTCAAACTACAACTAGCAATACGCTAGGAAGGCAGTGGGGAGTGAGAATTCGGCACAACACCGGCGGTGAAGCATTTGCAAATGGTGCAGTTGCGTATGATGACCAAAAGAGGGCGGTCAAAGACACAGAAAAGGATGTGAGTAAAAAGTTGCATGACTGTATTAATGCAAGAAGAGGAAGACTTATGGCGCTTTTCCACGGCACATGTAGCTCAACTCGACTCGACTCAACTTGGTTTGGTAGCAGCACGGGTCGTTTTCCACCGCAAATAGTACCTGCTGAACGTGGGCGGGGTCGTCGTAAGGGGCTGAAAGCCTACTCCGGAGCAAAGTAGCAAAGCAGAAATTACGAGCAGTTGTTGCACTATTAACTGAACCAACCGCCAAAAACACGAATGAAAAATGTTTAAGAAATATCCCCCTTGTATCTGTTTGCTAAAAGAAGTAGAAGAATATTGCTACGGGCCATTAAAAGGGATGGTTATTGTCCCGATGTGTGACTCTGCCACAGTCAGCTGCGTCACGTACATCCCTATGCACGTAAACACGTGCATGATAAAGTTGACTGTTTAGTGCTTGTTTCAGGATACGTGTTTTCAAATGCTAGCCGTGTCTCAGCCTGAATATTTTATTGAGGTAATCAGTTCAGTCCGAGGCTTGTAATGTAATCGCTCGCTATCATGTCTGTCCCAGCTGGCTACTATTTAGCCTAGCTGCTAGCTGCCCTACATGTCTCCTCTCGTATGTTAAGTAACTTCCTCAACAACCAACAATGGGTGAGCTTAGCGAATATATGGAAAAGAAATTCGGATCTGTGATGCAAATCATATGAAAGACAGCTAGAGTAGGCTGCACGCGGCGTAAATACACTCAAAAGTCCCGGAGAGTTGGGGAGAATAAACAACAGAATGGAGCTGGTAGTCTCTGGCCACTGATTGGCCAGACAATAGTCTCTGGCCAATCAGTGGCCGGCCGTCTGCCGACGTCACTTTTTAGCATCGGCTCAGCTCGCTTGGAACCTAGAGCGAGGCGATACCAAAAAAGCTGCCGCTACCAGGTACCAGGTACCATGAAATTGCGGTGGAAACGCCAAAAATGCGAGTTGAATCGAGTCGAGTTGAGCTGATACCATGCAGTGGAAAAGCGCCATAAGGCAACTTACTGGAAAATCTAACAAAGTTGAGCAGTTAATGGAAAATGGCCTTAACTTGGAGGAAGTTAAAGACAGGATGGAATATTTCAAAACGCTTTTTGAGGATTTCAAGGAATGTAACAACTCAGTTCTGCTTTATCTTAATGAAGAAGAGAAGAGTGCCGACCAGGATGATTGGTACACACCTAAAGCAGATAAATTTGAGAGCTTTATACAAGCAGCTGATGTGTGGATTAAGGATGTTGAACTTACTAAAGCATGCCCTCAAGCATGTGAAGATGGAGTTATTCATATGGACAGTGTTTCTATGGTGACAAGTTCCAGTGGTTCCAAGTCTGGCAGTGTACGCTCCAATGCGTCATCAGCATCGTCTGCACGCTTAAAGGAAGTAGCTAAGCGCGCAGCTCTGGAAGCCAAGGCGGCTGGGCTTAAGCAAAAACAAGTTTGGAATTAAAGGAGGCTCAGCTCAAAGCAGAGCAAGAGGAGTTGAAAATTAAAACGGCTTTGGCTATGTCTAATGCTAAAATCAAGATTTATGAGGAATATGATGCCCAGGAAAAGGGCGACTTCACAGACATGTACGCTCATGCTGCCAACACGTCAGGCATTCCTGCAGCCAAGCAAGCAGTAAATAGTTCCCCAGCCAAAACATTGGATGTAAAGCCGCCAGTCAAGTCCTATACATTTGCTGGAGCTAGACCAAAGGTGCTAAAGGTGGACAATACTTACCAATCAGCCAGTGGGATCCCTCAGCAACAAAGTAGCGCTGAAAATGACATCTGCAACGTCATGAAGCAGCAGAACGATATCACAGAGCTGCTTGTAAAAAGTCAGCAGTTGGCTCGTTTGCCACAGCGGGATGTTCCTGTTTTCAGTGGCGACCCACTTGACTCCAGATCGTTTCTGAAAGCGTTTCAGCACACAGTGGACTCTAGGGCTGACAACAGTGCAGATAAATTGTACTTTCTAGAGCAATATACAAAAGGTGAGCCACAAGACCTTGTAAAGGGCTGTCAGCACATGCCTGCTGACCATGGTTACCAGCACGCCATGGACCTGTTGGAGGATCGCTATGGCAACCCACTTAAAATCGCCACTGCGTTATTGGAAAAGGTATTTAAGTGGCCGCAAATAAAGTCAGAGGATGCAAAGGCACTCAACAACTTTTCAGTTTTCCTTCTGAGTTGCCGTCACGCCCTGCAGGATGTGGATTATATGGATGAGCTTGATAACCCCACAAACATGAGAGTTATTATCTCTAAGTTGCCCTGCAAGTACAGAGATAAGTGGAGGTCGCAAGCTTTTGACATTCAGGAAAGGAACCGGTGGAGAGTGAGATTCAATGACCTCGTCGTCTTTGTAGAAAAGCAGGCTAAGATCGCCACAGACCCTCTCTTTGGAGATTTACAAGGCACCTTAAATGAAAAGAAGGAACAAACAAAGTTTCAGGAGGGAAGAAAGCACGAAAGACTAAAAAGGAGCAGCTTTGCTGCATCAAAACTGGAGGAAAATGACCATTCAAAAAGGAATGCAAATGGAATGCCAATCTTTGCTGCTCGCAATAGGCCATGTTTGTTCTGCAAAAAGAATCATGCACTAGTGGACTGCCATGGTATCACAGAAAAACCGCATAAGGAAAAGCTGGATTTCATCAAGAAGGCTGGTCTCTGCTTTGGATGCCTAGCTAAGGGGCATGTAAGTAAGGACTGTAAAAGGAGAATGACATGTCAGGTGTGTTCACAAAAACATCCGAACATGCTGCACATTCAAAGAAAGGATGCTGTTTCCCAACTGGCAGATGCAGAAAGTCAGGAGGAGGCCTGTTCAGAACAAACAGTAGTGTCAAGCGCACTGGTAAGTCTAAATCAGAAGAAAAATTACCTGTGAGGGCCGGAGACAAGTGTGCCCTTGCTATTCTCCCAGTCTATGTCAAAGCAAAGAGAGGAAGCAAAGTTGTGCAAACATATACATTTGTAGACCCTGGGAGCTCTGCTACATTTTGCACGGACTCTTTGGCAAGGCAGCTGAATCTTCAGGGAAAGAGTACTGAGCTCGTCTTAACTACAACGAGTTCAATTAAACACGTGAAAAGTTGCCTTCTCAGAGACTTGGAGGTCAATGGACTTCAGGAAAATAACTTCATCGACTTGCCTAAGGTTTTCACCCAAAAAAGCATCCCAGTAACAAAGGAGCACATTCTGTCGCAGGAGGATGTGGGAAAGTGGCCATATCTTCAGGGAGTGAAGTTGCCATGCATTGATGCTGAAATAGGAGTCCTTATAGGTAATAATGTTCATGAAGCTTTTGAGCCATGGGATGTTATCCACAGCCAAGATAGTGGCCCATATGCTGTGAAAACTGTTCTTGGTTGGACTGTTAATGGCCAGCTTAGAGAACACAGACAGTGAGTTAGACGACAGTGAACAGCACCCAGTCACAGTCAACAGGGTTTCCCTAGAGTCAGTGGAAGAACAACTCATCCAGCAATACAATGCAGATTTTCCTGAGCATAATTTCAACGACACTCTGGAAATGTCACAAGAAGACATGCGGTTTATCGACTCTGTGTCCGGGTCAGTACGTCATACAGATTATTACATCAACCTCCCCACGAAAAAACCTGTGATCAATGTGCCAAACAACAGAGGTGTTGCAGTGCAGCGTGCGCTGAATTTCAAGAGGAAGCTCAGCAAAAACAGTGGATTTCACAAAGAATACACAAGCTGTATAGGTGACATGCTGAAAAAGGGGTACGCAGTCAAGGTACCAGAAGTTCAGCTGACCCGACAGGACGGGAGAGTGTGGTACATCCCGCACCATGGGGTGCAGGATTTCTCGCCTACGCCAGAAATTCTGGGTCCCAGCAGCTTACTCAGCAGTGAGAAAACTCATATCCAGGTGTGTCACATGCAGAAGATTGCAAGCAAAGGCTCTTGGGCAAAAAATGGCAGATTTACCACCAGATAGACTGCATTGGAATCAAGTCAAAATACAAGATGCTCTTGCACAAAAGGGTGTACAATGGATTTTCAACCCGCCTGCTGGTCCTCACTTCGGAGGAGTATGGGAGAGGCAAGTAAGATCTGTAAAAAAAGTCATAAAGTCAGTGTTGCATGAGCAAACAATAGATGACGAGTATCTACAGACACTGCTATGCGAGGTCGAGAGCATACTTAATGACAGACCACTGACTACGTCCTCGGGAGATCCAAATGATCTGGAACCACTGACGCCAAATCATCTGCTGCTACTAAAGAAACAGCCCTTGCTTCCCCCAGGACTGTTTAACAAAGATGACAACTACTCTCGTCGCAGATGGAGGCAGACTCAGTATCTTGCTGACCTGTTTTGGAAGGGGTGGGTGCGTGAGTACTTGCCCAGCATACAGGAACGCCAAAAATGGTTTAAAGTCAAACAAAATTTTGTGCCAGGAGACATAGTGATGATCCTGGATGACAACGCACCCCGGAGCTCCTGGCTTCTGGGAAGAGTGGTGCAAACCACATCAGACGCTAAAGGACTTGTTCATCGAGTGCTGGTCAAAAGTTTACGTCATCTCTTATTGTTTTACGACGTATTAATGCCGTAACTTGTAGCCATGCGCATGACTATTAGGAGAGTTCTTGCTACGATGTATTGACGTCAGAGAAGTTTGTCAGGCATGGTTCGATACAAGTTTTTGACCGTAGTCGCTTGAGGATTAACATGTTATAGGAAGAACATGTAAAAACAACTTTTGGATAATAAACCCTTAAAAGCTATCCTGCCTCTCTCGTGGATTTATGGGTGTTAACAAAGAACTGGATATACGACACACGCGCCAAGGCTTCGAGTTCAGCAGCCTACAAGCTATGTGGCCATTACATTAAGGTTGGTCGGCCATAACAACCTGTTTCTAAAAAGCAGGTGCTGCTGTGGTGGGCTGGGAGGGGGGGGGCGTCACCCCCCCCCCCCCCCCGCCCCCTGTCAGTTTGGAGGTGAGGCGCTGCATTCAGCATGAGGCGCGCCATTGAGGAAGTTGAACATGTCATCATCGTGGTTAAGTGGAGGAGAGGAGGAGAGACAGGCCCGGATGAGTCATGATGGGACAGACAGAGACTCGGAAGGGAGGAGAGCTGTGTGTGTGTGTGTGTGTGTGTGTGTGTGTGTGTGTGTGTGTGTGTGTGTGTGTGTGTGTGTGTGTGTGTGTGTGTGTGTGTGAGGGAGAGAGAGAGAGTTGCTGGTATTGAATTTGTATAGAAAGTAAGCTACAGAGCAGGTGTAGAACTACTTATTATGTTTCGGTTCCTCACTGCGCCGCATCTTATTCTCCTCTATTTGCATGAAAAATCTTCCATAGGCTACACACCCAACCACACACACACACATGCACTCACATTCTCACATGCACGGACACCAGATGCCGGCTCAATATTAATTTAGTTAAATTATAATTGTTCAGGCAGAACTACAGGCCGACTCAATAAAATTACACATAACCGTGAGTTATTGATTTTGTGTTATGTGCAGAGGGTGTGAAATAAATGGAAAGTATATCCACATCCCCCTCACCCCACCCCAAAGTGTGCAGCAGCGCCGAGTCACCCGACAGGAACATAATGCATACACTTAAATCGTCCCCTCTTAACATGACTGGCAATTACAGCGCGGGGCCATTGAGAAAGCCTGGAAGATTCAATCAGGCAAAAGTTGAGGCTCATATCCAGTGGTGGGGCAGGGGGGTTAATTAGTATACTTGGCTTTTTAACCAAGCGTGCAGGATGCTGAAGGGGGTTGAAGGATAATGTTTGTTTAGAGACACGGGAAGCGGTGTCCACAGATAATGTCTTCATTAAGTATTGATGCACACGCGGAGGAGAAATAGCCCTCCATGTCTCTCACACCGCCAGGCGTACATGCTGCAATCCCCCCTCCACCTCTACACATACCTTTTCTCCTGCTCTCTCTCACTCTGTCTATTCTCCTTTATCTGAGCAGCCGAGAAAATCTGTAAACCCTCCCCACCACCACTACCACCACCCTCTCTCCACACACACACACACACACACACACACACACACCTCTAGCCTGCACGTTTTTTTCACGCCTGCACTCCACTATTCCCCTACCCTCATCTTCATATCTGTCCTCGTTCTCTCTTTCCTTCTCTCTCTCTCTCTCTCTCTTTCTCTTTCTCTCTTTCACTTGAACATAAGCGCAAGGTACACACCGCCCGCTCAACCCCCGCCCCTCCCTTCTACACAGCCCTTCACTGCTTGCATTATCTTTCCCGGAAATTGCATTTCCAGCACAGCCAGGGCCCCATTATGAAGAGGGAGCGACATGCTGTAACCTTTTTAAAAAGCCATTAGTGATGCACCTGCCCCCCCCCCCAACACACACACACATACACACACACACACTCCTCCTTTATAGCACCCACCCTGTAGACCCCCGTCAAGCCTCAGCCTTCATATATAGGTCCCACCCCTCACTGACCCCTCCCCACCCTTATGGCAGCTGTAATGTTATTAGGGCCGTTTCTACAGCCATTACTCGGCCCCGCTCCCCTCTTTCCTTTTTTCTCCCCCCAAGCCGGGAAACATGGAGCAGATGCAGAGGGAGCAGCGCGGGGCCAATGGGTGCAGCGATAAGTGTACAGAGGGGTCAGGTGTGAAGGAGGGTTTGCAGAGAGTGATGGATGAATGGATGGATGGATGAATGGATGGATGGATGAATGGATGAATGGATGGATGGGGGGAGGGATAAAATAGAACGCATTTAGTAGAAAAACATAGGATTAGTGAGCAGGGATGTGGGAAAACCAGGGGAAAAAAAAGGTTTAAATGTAAATTAGACTAGCTTGATTGCCAGCAAGTATAGGCCGACAGACAACAGAGGTTAATAATGAGGATATAGCAACCAAATGTAAACTGATGTATTTTATTGTTTTTTAAATGGATAACAGAACAGTGCCTACCTGAGTGTTATAATTTATTAACCTAACTGTCAGGAAAAGTTGCAAAGTTAAGTGGGGCATGCGCAGTACTTTCTAACTTAAAAAGGCCTATTTTTCATCGATAATGCCATACATTTCTGTCTGTTTATTTGAAATGATTTAAATATTTCCTTTTTCTTTATTATTAAGGGCACTTTTGGACTCTGGGAGCACAAGGGCAGGGGCTCAAGCCCCCTTGGGTCCTATCCGTGCCCGTGCCTGAGCTTGAGCGCGAGTAGGTGGAGAATGGAGCGCAATCAATAAAGGTAAACAATGAAGCATATACCCCCCATATCCCTGCTCCCTCTTTTTGGCCCCCTTATCTAAACACAAACAGCAACTGTAACACCAGACCAGGGTATCACGCTCGGGACGCACAAATATGTAAACAGGATGGTATAAACCCCCCACCCCACACACACTCATACACATAAACACACATACACACACACACACACACACACACACACACACACACACACACACACACACACACACACACACACACACACACACACACTCAGCAGCATCAGCAACAGCTCAATATAGGCCACAGTCAGTTGTGAGCCTGTCGGAGAAGCACTATTGTTGTTGCACTGTCATGTAGTGATGTAGTTGTGGACCACACTGACTGCATTATCGTCCAATTAGAATGCAGAGACGAGCCAAGGAGGGCAGTAAAGAAGGAAGTGGATTGCCATGGAGCGGTGGGGAGAGGGAGAGAGAGGAGCGGTGGGGAGAGGGAGAGAGAGAGGAGTTGAGACAAGCCAGGCACACAGACAAGACACTAAATCCAATTGCATGGGCAGGTTCCAGGAAGCGGATGGTGAGAGATAGAGGAGGAGGGCGAAGGAAAAAGTGTTTTTCACCCCCGTTCTTGTTCTCGTTATTCCTCCTCAGTACAGCATACAGCGGCCCCAATGCAGCAGCTCTGGCTTAAAGCGTATACTGTAGGAGCCCACATAATACACCCAGCCAACTGACTGACTGTCAATGTGATGGAGGAGCTGCACTACGCCGAGGCATCGCAAGGGAAAACCCAGAGGACACGGATCCATAAAATAAAAATAAACTGTATATTTTATGATTCTGCTCACTTCATTAAAACCAGTATCACACAGGAGGATGTTCATTAAAGTCATTATTGGTGCATATGATGGCGCTGTAGGGGAGCTGCTCTTGGATGTTTCTAAGCATGTCTATACAGTTGTACAGTTAATGTGACCCCCAAAGCTCTGCCGTACATCGATCATGACTGCATGAGATGTTGAAGTAGGTTTAAATGATGGGCCAGAGCTGACGGTATTAGGGTTTGTAATCCTCCCCCATGCAGGTCCCCTGTGTATACTGGATGGGAACAGTACCTCAATCACTTCACAGTAAGCCACTGAGGGCATCATACTCCCCACATAATCTTCCTTTGTTCTATCCATCCATCCATCCATCCTCCATCCATCCATCCATCTATCTATCTATCTATCTATCTATCTATCCACTTAATGTTCCTAAAAAGCAGCATATTGACATTTGGAAAATACAGTAGCTATCATACAAAGTCAGATGAGAATATTGATACCACTCTCACGTCCGTCCATGAAACATGAAGCTAACAGCCAGTAGGTGGTTTGCTTAATTAGCATAAACACTGGAAACAGGGGGAAAGAGCTAGAGCAGTTCTGTTCAAAAGGTGTAAGAAATCCACCCACCAGTGCCACTCTAGGCTCTCTAATTAACTAGTTATATCCCATTTGTTTAATCCAAATAAAAAGAGTGGGGGGGAGGGGGGTAACCTCTGTGTTGTACGAGGTGGTGGGCGGATTTGTGTTGCCTTCAGACGGTAGCAGGCTTAGCTTTTTACCCCCCTGTTGATTCAGAGCTACAGTAAATGCTAACTGGCTTCTGGCTGTTACTTTATATTTAATGCGCAAAAGTGAGAATGGTGTTCATCTTCTCATCTCTAACTCTTGGCAAGAAAGCAAAAGAAAACAAATGGATTTTCCAAAATGGAAAGTTATTGCTTTAATCTTGCATCATATCTTCTATCTATCTATCTATCTATCTATCTATCTATCTATCTATCTATCTATCTATCTATCTATCTATCTATCTATCTATCTATCTATCTATCTATCAATCTATCTATCTATCTATCTATGATTAATTTTTATCTTCTTCTGTCGCTTATTTCTCTCCACCTCACCCCATCAACCCCATCCTCTCCTCCTCTCTCTCCAGACACTGACACCAGATCCCACAGCAGACGCCCTGCTGATCGATACCATGACATCATCAGGCGTGGACATTATCAGTGGGCTGTGGGCGAGGTGCTGACCTGGAAAACACACACACACAAGCACACACACACACACACACACACACACAGTACCGTGTAGGACCTGAGGGACTGAGCCGAGCTACTTGCATCCCATCCCAAGCCATCCAACCCCTGCCTGCCAACGCTGCCGCTGCTGTAGTAAATCTCACTGATGGCAGGCCCAGGACCTCTCTCACACACGTGCACACACACACACACACACACACACACACACACACACACACACACACCACACACACACACACACACGCACACACACACACGCACACACATAAACATGCACACACACCGAGCTAATAGACAATGAGGACATTCCCTTGAGTGAGCTGTTGAGAGGCGGGCCAGGCTGATGGGTCTAAGTACAGCTAAGACAAAGCGTGGCACACGGAGAGCGTTTAACCGCACTGCAGCTGTCACATTTGCACTGTTTCATCCTCCTTATCAGGATAAATGAAAAACAAGTCTATCCTAATGCTTATTGTGTGTAAAATATTGGTCACTGTAGCCCCACCTCTCTCCTGTTCCATATTACAAACAAAACCTTTTCATTCCCAGCTTGACACATTGGCCGTTACAGGATTGATTGACAGTCAGACCTGCTTGCTGTCCGTCTAGGCCTGAGCAACACATGTACATGCGGTTTTATGTCAGTACTACGTGTCTGAAGCTGTCACTGGCTTTACAGCCAGCAGGGAGGCTCCAGAGCAGAAGCCCGACCACCACGATCAAACAGCAGAGGAGGAGTGGATATCCACAAAGCTCAAGGCGGCTGCAAACGGGAGAAATGGCTCAATGTTTATGGCAGTTGGCTGAACAGTGCATCTCAGGCTTAAGACTGACGAACTGACGCAGAAAGACATGGGAGGAGGGAGAGCAGGACGGAGGCAGAGGAGATGGTGAGCTGCCATTTCTTTGATGGAAGAGAAACATCTGTAAAATGCTGCAAATATTTGTCCTTTTGTCCGTCACTGTAGGTTGCCCTCGGTGCTCTGATTGTCTGGAAACTGGACCTGTCATGTATCTGAAGGAAGAGGCTCCAATCTCAGACCAATACAGTTCGACATTCAAGACTGCTGCGAAAGAATATGGAAGAATTGTCAAATGACAACATGCCAATTACTGGTAAATATTATACTGTACAGCGTAACAATGAAATATACTTGCTGCATGGGGAGAAGGAATGAGGTACCAGGGAATAGAGGGAAGAGGGTAACACATTTGTGTTTAGGAGGGACCTAGAAATTATTTACACCCACACACAGCACTTTTCTAATTACCCCAGAACAAATTGATTAATTACAGGGGACTGACAGGCCTATATGTCCATTTACAACAGTTCACACACGATGAACCGTACCACAAAAAGCATGCTGATGGACTGTATTACATCCTTTTGTAACCACAACAGCAGACAGACAGCCACCATTCCCCGACCCAATATCCAACACCACTTCCCCCGGCAACCAACCGCAGAAGGGCCAAAAACAATAAGAAAAATAAACATAATGTATAGATAGGTCTCTCAGTGCCTGTGGATGCATCCACACTGAATTCTATGTGCATACAGACGCTCATGCACCAAAGCGCCCATTGTCATCTGCACATGTACTTGCCCACATATATCTGTGTATTAATGTTGCCTATGGACATGTGAAAATGAGCACATGCACGCATGCCTGCACATGCAACGCGGCACAAACAGAAAGCCGCTGAGTAAAGCATAAGTCCATAGTGTCTGCATTTACATCACAAAGCAGTACATAATCAAATCACTATTAGTATTCTAGTACGTTACTTATTTTTTAATATATTATTAGTATTTTATAGCTCCAGCCATAAAAACACTCATCATTCCAAATGTGGCCTAATGTTATGTTCCCAAGCAGCAATCATATACAGCCTATTACTCTAATAACTATATGTTAATCAAAAACCTTTTACAATGTAATTCCCCAAAGAAAAATGCCTTCATAGGGCCATCAATTTAAAAAAAAATTATACCATTAGTATAATTTATATTATATTATAATATATTGAGAGCTGTATAATCCTTGTCAACCGATGTGTCTTGTCTTGCTACTCAATATGACTTAGTTAAAGTATTCAAAATTGAAAAATCATCCCGCTTAAATATTACATTTTATTACAGTACATATTTGTCCTATACATACTCAGTAAGTATTCAAACCATACTAAATAAGTACACCCTAATGTAAAGCATTACCAAAAATGTATAATTTATTTCCCTATTGAAACAGAAACAATCCCGGTGAAACATCAGAGCTGAGGCTGTACTTTAGTACCCCAGACTTATATACTGCATACTGTCGTGCAGTATTTGCGGACACTCTTTAACTAGTTAGGCGGGCGATGCTTGATTTATTTAGAAGGCAATTAATCTATTTTCAAAGCTATTTCAGTGAGGAAATATACAATGTGTACTTTGGCTCATTTTAAATTATATTCAAATATGTTTCTGCCAAACAGGAAATGCATTTGTTACATGTCGGCGCCATGCCTATTTTACCCACCAACATTTTCACTTGTCAGTCAGAGGCGCCACTCAGATGTAATAGGCAATTCAAAACTGTTATGTGAAGATTGTTTTTTCTTTTGGTTTTGATGGGATAAGCCCCCTTTTGAATCACTGCAGTCACTGGTCATGTTTGTTGATATTGTTTGGCTATGTGAGTACCCAACTGAGCAGACTGGACACCAACTGTCACTGTTTGCCACATGTCCATGAATCAAAATGCAGTTGAGCAAATTTCAAGCTCAAATGAATGGTTATTATTTATGTGTTATGTTCCTTGGCTCAGAAACTATGATCATTTTTTTGTAGCATGTGGCTCTCCTTTAGAAATCATTAGAAATAGATTGTTCTGATGTGATTTGATTGGCAGGTCACATCGTGGAGGAAGAAAAAAATCAATTGACTAATTGATTCAATCAAATTCAACTGATAAAAGTGTCCTGCAAGATGAACAGGAAACTAAAGTAGGCCTAGCCGTAGCCTTAGCACAATATCATGTAGGCTATATAGCCCTCATGTGCATTGTTAAGATTCCTTCTTTAAAATCTTCTCTTATCTTAGTTTATCTTGTTTCAAATCAGTCAGCTGTAAACAATGAAAATAGTTTAAAAACCCTTAAACTGTGATTTCAACCAACTTCCTGACTCAATTTAGCTTATAGCTACAGTGGATATATTGTGTGATTTAGCCTATGCGTTGAAATTGACGGTTGCATCGAGGAATGAGAAGCCTGCTTTTGTCTTCCTATTTTCTGACCCATTGTTTCAAAAACGAATAAGAAATTTGGACAGTGAAAATCTGCCGCAGTTAGCTATCACTACATTACAAACTGCATTAGAGGCTTGACAGGCGTAGCGACAGTAACTGAAAGGGGCAGGGCTTGGCCTGGCGAACGGTCGATTGAGGCTGCCGCTGCTCCGGTATGTGGCATGTGTGGAGCTTTAGGAGCCTCTGGTCACAGTGAGTGTATCTTCTTGATGAAGCCCAGTGCCATTTCAGCCTGTCAGCCACCACAGCCTGCTGCATGCACCAGATGAGACCAGGCAGCAGACGCAGCAGGGTGGATCACACCTTTCTCCTTTCTGCTCCACTCGGGCGGCCCTCCCCATGTGTCCTCATATGTGCAGTAGCTTGTAATGTATGTGCCTTTCACTTTAATCTCCCCTGTCACTTTAGCCTTAGGCACACTGGGAGATTTTTTCTATTTCTCAATCCGTCTCCTGCGCGAGGGGGGACCTTTATGCTATTTCCCTGTCCAGTCCCTCCCTCCTGCCATCCCATATACCGATTCTCTAGGGAAGTATGAGTACGCCACATAAGCCAACCCTTTTGGCCTACATATACAACGATTTTGGGTCCTTGTATATTCTTGATAATTAAGAAGACAAAAATGGGCTGAGAGAAACATTGTGTCAGATCCTTTTCATATGTAACACATTGGTGATTTCTGATAGCCAGGTTTTAAAAGAAAGGCACATCATATTTTTTCCAATGGATTAGAATATTTATTTTTGCAATAACCATACCATATTGGTTTGTCCTATATGGTGTAAGTGTCGGTACGAGTGGAAAGATGTTGAGGACCACCTTAAATTGACATGCAGATGTCGGGGAGGATTTCACAGTTATGTATATGTCAGAAAAACACTGGAAAACACCAGAAATTATGTAGTTTGGGACAAGGCCGAGAGGTGGTGACCAAAAAGTATACCGCTGGCTGATTTACATTTAGAGCAAGCCAAGTCGGTGAGACAGAAGGGTAGAAAAAGAGTGCGGTTTGGTGCAAGAATAATGTAGCCTGTTGAGAAGCACTGGGAGAGAATTGAGCTTGACTTTGAGTCCCCCACGAACAATCCCCCCCACCCACAAACCACCAGGACCACCAACACCTCCTCCTCCTCCCATAGCAGGTGGCGCCACTGGCAGCGTGGCAGAGAGAGGGCTTTGATTCCTAAGCCAGTGGGCTCAGTGCATATTCAAACTAGGGCCCTTTTGTTTGTGTTGCTGCGAGGCCTCGAGTCGGACTCGCATGCGGAGAATACAAATCAGACCTTTGACAAGAGCAGTTAACCTGCCGCTAAATATAGCTGCCCTGGGTCTGAAAGAGATGGAGGGAGCACAGGGGAGAGAGAGAGAAAGAGAGATGGAGGGAGCACATAGGGCAGTAGCGACATAGAGAGTGAACAAAGGGAGAGATGAGGTACAGAAGTGAGCCTGGTACCCTTTAAATTGTATTCAGGCACCCCTAAAAAATATTAGTTAAAAAAAAAAAAATCTGTATTTGACAAGCCCCCACTAGTTAATTTTTCAAAATCACAGTGTTGATTCTGGGATAAGAGGAAACACCGACCCCAGACCAACTGGTAGGTGTTACCACATATGATAGCATGCTGTAAAGTGGTTGTGACATCATGCCTTCAAACTCGGCAAAGCTTTTGAAAATGGGCAATGATGTTGAACTATTCCTTTTAGCAATTCTGGAAAAGGCTTGAATAAAAAAACACTTTTAGTCAAAAACATGGAATATCTCCTCACAATCCGCTATCCATCCATACTGTATAAAAAATCCTGTGTTAATACAGAGCCTCGACTCTGTAGAAGCCAAGGGCATGTTATTAGCTACAGTGGCCCCCTTTGTTTACATACCTTTTTACAGAGCCTAGGCTGTGTATTACACCAGATCTTTATTTCAGGTATGGACAGTAGGCTGCTCACGAGGAAATATTCCCTGTTCTTTCTTTTCTCGTCCAACTTAAAAATGCTCAGTTGTGTGTAAATAAAGTTTAAAAAAAATACATTAAAATGGTGCCAAGTGCCCCTAAAGCTCTGGTCCTATAGAATGGCCCCTGTTTTCCCCTTTGTGTCCTTTGGTTTCCCTGTGCTATAGAGATTATGGCAGGGTATAGATGGGTCTGGAAATGTGTACACAGATATGACTGCTGAGCAATGCATTGACAAGTGCAAAGCCAGTAGTGATGCACGTGTGTGTGTGTGTGTGTGTGTGTGTGTGTGTGTGTGTGTGTGTGTGTGTGTGTGTGTGTGTGTGTGTGTGTGTGTGTGTGCACGAGCATCGAGGAGGGGGACAAAAGAGAGAATAAATAAAAAACACACCGAGTCTGGGAGTGTAGTGGGTTGGGGAGAGAGAGAGAGAGAGAGAGAGAGAGAGAGAGGCAAATGAAAGATAGGGAGAGTCTGTTTAATAAAGCAGCAATCTTGAGGGAGCCAGGGTGAGGGAGCGAAGGAGAGGGAATGAGAAATGTGCTCATACCACAGGGATCTGAGCGGACTGCAAAAGAGAGGGGTGGAGAGAGACAGAGAGAGAGAGAGAAAGAGTGGAAAGACCAAGAGAAGAAAATTAGAGTAAAGAAGTAAAGAAGGCAGGAAACAGGAGGGATGGGGCGCAGGACTTACAGCCGTCCTGTGGTGCTTACACTCCCTCTGTCTGCCTCGGATCCTATAAAACCCCCGGCACCTGACCGCCGGCCGGGGTCATCTTGGCTCACGGAGGGAGGACTTTGGGGGAATGGAGCACTATAATACATGGCTGGACAACTTGCAAAGCAAAATGTGTGTTCCCCCGGCCTCATGCAGCGTCCTCTTATCCAAGTTGATCCACATGGTGTGCACACGCGGCCTGCATGTGAGGGGAAAAAATCGAACCGTTGAATGATTGACAGGCTGCAATACAGCAGTATTATGTAACAGCTGTATATCAGCCGCAGAGTGATAGATGGTCAGATACGGTGTGTGTGTGTGTGTGTGTGTGTGTGTGTGTGTGCGTATGGCGTGTGTGTTTTTTTGTGTGTAGGGGTACTTGTACACCTATATTTGTGGGAACCAATTTGAGCTTTAGACCTTTAGGAGTGAAGACATTTTTAGAAAGTGAGTACAATTTGGCCGTGTCTCACTTTGGGATAGGCCATCAAAGGGCTGTTTGAGGGTTAACACAAGGTTTTGCGGTTCAAGTTAGAATAAGGTTTAGGTAAGAGTTAGTTTAAGGGTTGATGAAAGGCATTTAGTTTTGAAGGTTAGGGGTAAGAGGCTAGGGAATCCATTATGTCAATGAATGTCCTCACAATTATAGCCATACAAATGTGTGTGTGTGTGTGTGTGTGTGTGTGTGTGCGTGCGTGCGTGCGTGCGTGCGTGCGTGCGTGCGTGTGTGCGTGTGTGTGTGTGTGTGTGTGTGTGCTATTTCCGCATGGCCCTTGGAAGATATAAAGTACATCCGCCTTCAGTGTCAGCCCCTGTAAAACCCTGCATCCTGATACTCACTGACAAATAATAAAAACCATGATGAATGGTGGCGCAGTCCCACAATATGCCCACCTCGTCAGCTATACTGAGCTATTATGCAATGATGGAGCAACACTGCTTCCACATCACTGGCGCCACCACAAACCCTATTACTACTGCTACTACTGGAGTACACGTATATAGCCACTAGCCCTATACTTCCACACTGCTACCCCAGGGAGCTGAGCTGTGTAATCCCCCCGGCGGATAAGGCCAGGTTTTGGGGGAGATTTGGGAAGCAGAGATCCCCGCTGAAGCTGCCAGTCCTCTCACTTGTGGAAATTTCAACGGCTGGAAATCCCATGGGATTGGATTAGGATGGATATAGAGCCAGTCACTGAGAAGTTGCTGTCAGGGAGCTGCAATGCTCACAGTGGGGCCACAGAAGGCTACACAAGCATGCACACGCACACACACACACACACACACACACACACACACACACACACACACACACACACACACACACAGATTGTGCTCTGAATGGGCAGGCGGTGAGACTTCCTTTACGTGTGCATGAGGCAGTAATGCACTTAGCTCCTTTTATGCGCTGCTGATGAAAAAGACAATTTTAAAGGAGAAGGGGGGTTGTAAGAGAAAGACGCTGGATTGGGCCTCGTTTTAAGCACAATGATGGGGATTTTTTATTTGTAGCGAAGGGAGGCGGGGTCCCACGAATTTTAATAACAGAAGAACGTCGATCATTCCGCCCCCAGAATTTAAATGCGGGACCATCTGTAATTTTTAAAAGTTAATTAGCCCAACGCGCAACGCGGTCATGTTCGGGGCAAACGGCTCCAAAGCACAGCACTCCAGGCAGTCTGCCACCGCCTAATGAGTGTCTCCCGGTGAGCGGGTTTATCATTTCAACTCTTTGGTGAAGGTTACATTTGAATAATTTCCAAGCCTTAGTTAGAGACTATTGTTTAATGTGCTTATTAGTAGCCTTTATCCTCCTGATGGAATTAAGACACGAGGGGAAAAAAGGGGGAAGCTGACCAGTCCAGTGACCAAAGCATGGAACCAAGTTTACATCTTTTTTTTCTTTTTTTTAAACTTTACCCCGATTATAGGATACTTCTTATTATTGTTAAGCTATTATTACTATTAGAGAGTAAAGATTTCAACCGAATACATCCTTCACTGAGCTGTCACTGCATCCTCATCAGTGTGCATCACCATGATGTGTTCTTATCCTTTTTCTTCCTCCTCTTCCTTCCCTTCTTCATCTTCTCTCCGAATCTCGGATCGTCGAGTCGCCTCCGCCGCGCCCCTTTGACCACGTTTGATTCGCAACAATGGGAGGACAGGAGAGAGAGAGAGATAGAGAGAGGGAGAGAGAGAGAGAGAGAGAGAGAGAGAGAGAGAGAGAGAGCAGAAGCAGAGCCAGAGATTCCAGGATCTATAGGGAGGATAAAGGGTATACAGAGTGTCTGCCTGCTCTCGGATCTCCTCTTTTACCTTTATTTTCTTCCTATGAGGTGAGAAATTTCTTCTTTCTTTTTTTTCTTCTTTTTTTGGTGTGTGTGTAGGGGGTGTTAAAGAGAGAGTTTTAGAGAGGGGGCGTTCCCCCCCCCCCTCCTTCAGTGTGATTTCCAGATATTGCCAATGCACCGCCGCCGTGCGCGCACGGGGAGAAACAAAATTGACAGACTTCCAGCGACAATGAGGTGAGTATATAATGCAATATGAAACCTCCGGAGATGCCGCTGCCGTGTTGTCTGTGCTGTGTAATAGAATGAATGGGCATAGGCGTTAAGTCATGCCAATATGGCCACAGACTGCGCTCTGCGTAAAGCGGGTAGCAGCAGGTTGGTCAGGTGGTAGTGGGCTTCTTCAAATGTTTGGCCATTGCAAAGAAATCGCTCTCCTCCGGGTGGATGGGTGGATGGATGGATGGGGAGGGAAGGAGGGAGGGGAATGATAAAAGCGCTTAGTGTATTAGAGTCGCATTGGTGTCGTGGCATAACCTTGTCAGACCATGCCTTTCTGTCTTTATTCTCTCCATTCATCCGTCTCCTCCTCGCGTATAGCCCAGTCTTTGCCAACTTGCGCCGGAACCTGCCTTTCTTGTTTTTTCTGTCTTTCTTTACTATTATTTTTTTTCTTCATCACTGCAACGTCAAAGTAGAACGAAAGAGTTTGGACGTGACTCCCGCTTGTTGCTTTACCCTTTTGCGGATGACTCGCCTTCGTGTTCAGAGTGAACAGCCCGCGCCTTGTTGCGGATGTGAGTGACTTTATTATTGCTTTTTTTTTTTTTTTTTTTTTTTTTTTTTTTTTTAATGGACTCAGAAATTCAGAACACTTTCAGGATTAGAAAAACAAAGTAGAGCAATAGGAGAGATAGGGTGAGACAGGGTTGAGAGAATGTGTCAGATTGTGCTGTGCTATGTTTTGCCAATGATTCCCAGAATTCCACACAATGATTCTTCACTTTGTCGCACCTCCGTCATGTATCATCCCATCAGGGCCATTTCACCATCAGGGGCTGTGGGTTCACGGATACAGGCTGGTTATATATGTTGTGTGGACCCTCACCTTATACCTCAGGCTCTCTCGGCCTCCCACCTGACTTTCTCTTTTATATTCCACATGCAGCAGAATCTCATGTCAGTTTCATGTCAGTGTCCATGTGGAACCAAACGCTTAGACCAACCAGCTCCTCACATCAACATTTTGGAGCTGCCTCGACACAGAGGGCTCCCCACCATAATGTGAAGTCCTCTTCAATTGATTGCTTTCTGCTCACTTCAATGAAATATTCAAGCCTTTCTCCTATGGACAACCCCCCCCCTCCCCACACACACACAAACACACACACACCCTGAGCTGCATGATTCAATAATGAGTGAATTATTATTTCAATCCGTGTAAAAGCTAATTCTGCCTATAGCTTATAATCGATTGAATTTCATAGCATTTGCAATTCAACTGACAGCTTGTGTGTGTGTGTGTGTGTGTGTTTGTGAGAGCATGTGGCAGTGTGACGTGCACGTGTGTGTGCATGCATGTGCGCGCACCATGGAGCAAGAACATCAATTTGAATAAGTGTGTGTGTGTGTGTGTGTGTGTGTGTGTGTGTGTGTGTGTGTGTGTGTGTGTGTGTGTGTGTGTGTGTGTGTGCGTTTGAGTGTGTGAGTGTATGAGTGTGTGAGCCTGCCTGCCTGCCTGCCTCTCAGCGTGCATGTGCTCAGCCCCTCAGGCACGTTGGCAAGCATGAACTCCCTGAACTCAATCCTTGTCCATTAAATTCCTATTGATCAAGGAGCCGAGAGAGACATAAAGTTCCATCTCCTCGGTTTCATGTGGGCTCTGGCTCCGAGCCCCGTGTCTTTTAAGGCCCCCCTGCCCCCTGTGAACAGGGCTGGAATAAAGGGAGGCAAGACAGGAGAGTAGACGGAAATATAGGAAAAAAGAAAAAACGATTGGTCGAAGCCTTGGGAATCCATTAGGAGAGATGGATGAAGAGGGGGACGCAGGAATGAGCTAACAGTTGATTATTAGATTGTACTTCAGTGCCTGGACGTAGTAATTGTAGATGTACATTTCCAACGCGTTTTTCCCTTTGTGCACCATGTCCATTTGTTTGAGTAGCCGTACTTTTGCGCAATGCACATGCACATGTGTGTGTGTGTGTGTGTGTGTGTGTGTGTGTGTGTGTGTGTGTGTGTGTGTGTGTGTGTGAGTGAGTGAACAGGGGGGAGATATCCATTTAGTAACTCAGCAAAGCACCACATAGCTTTCCACTGGGAGCTGTCCTTGGTTCTGATCCGTGGCCCTATATGCTCCTTTCTCCTCTGCCCACTACAAACACACACACACACACACACACACACACACACACACACACACACACACACACACACACACTGCCAACCCCCCTCTGCTCCCTCCCCAATCATTCCCTTCCTCCTCTCTACCCTGTTGATTGACATCCAAATGCTCTACGTTTGGCTCGCTTAAGGCTCTCTGTGTGTGTGTGTGTGTGTGTGTGTGTGTGTGTGTGTGTGTGTGTGTGTGTGTGTGTGTGTGTGTGTGTGTGTGTGTGTGTGCGTGTGTGCATATATGCGTGTGCCTGGTGGAGGGTGTTTTTCGGGCGTCACAGGGGAGGGACTGGGCCATCCTCAGAGGGCCTTGAGCAGAGAGAATGCTGGGTAGAACCAAAGAAAGAAAGGGGAAAAAAGGAAGGAGTGAGGGGAGGAAAAACAAAACATCTGTGTGGTAATTGGGCTCCCTTTAGTATTGTAACGCATACATTGACATCTGTTTGATAATTGGCTACCCCGGCTCCTCGGCGTGTGTCATGCTAAATGCCGGTTTGGTGGAAGAGAAAAGAAAGAAAGAAAGAAAGAAAGAAAGAAAGAAAGAAAGAAAGAAAGAAAGAAAGAAAGAAAGAAAGAAAGAATGAAATGAGGAGGGGTTGCGGTGAGTGTTGTGTGTGTGTGTGTGTGTGTGTGTGTGTGTGTGCACATGCATTTGTGTGCATCAATACGAATGGGGGAAGGGATGCTTGGATTTGTTAGCACTGTGAACCGCTCAACAGGTCTCTTGTGCACACACATTCACTCACCATTGTCTCTTTCATAAAAAACAGGGCCTGCGGCAGCATGCGTGGCCCTGAGCAGGAGGCGTGTGTGCGCGGGTTCACAGCCAGCGCTTATATAAAAACATACAAGAGCTAAGTGTCAAGTGATTGTTTACAGCCTCTGTCGTGCCCCAGCCTCTGGGTTTTTTGCTGCCGCGCTGTGATTCGAGCCACAGGGCCCAGGAGCGATATTAGCTGCTTCCGCAATTTGTACAGAGCTTTAGAGGGGAGAGGCCGTCAAATTGCATAGATAAATATGTTGAATAATTGATGCGGCGCATAGTGGGGAGCTGTTTGGGAGCACACTGGAGATTGCCAGTGATGCCTGTGTGCATGCATCCTTTGCAGACAGTCTGTCCTTTCTTTTATTTATATTTTTATTTTCAGACAAGCGTATGCTCTCCTATCCTCGCAGGCTCCCAACACCACAAACGCGCTCCACTCCCCCCCCACCCTTCCCGCCCCCCCCCCCCCATGCTCTCAGCCGCACACAATCAATCCTTGACGTGTGGGTCCGGGGCTGCGGCTTTTATAGATGGGTTCTGTGATCTGAATTCTTACATCATCCTTTTAACTCTCCTATCCACTAGAAAGCACTTTGGGTATCAATAGGACAAAATGTTTCATATAAAAACTCCTTTCGCTGGACCTCTGCATCATCAGACATGGAGGTTTAAGCCGCTACTTAAAAAAACTAATTCCTTGTAATGCCTTATAATACCTACCTGTTCTATAATCCTGCAGATCTACACACAAGAGTGTCAGAGCTTATAGTAATGGCTAAGGGATTAATTTGCGGATTTCTTCCTAGATGACACATAGGGGAAATGGTTGACAGAGTCAGAGGAGACTGGCTGGACAAGCCCCCCACCAGGACAGTTAGAGCAGGAGATGTTAAGTCCTGCATGAGCTGACAATTGGTGGGGGAGCTGCTATCTCCTCCCCTAATGCAGTCTAATGCGAGAGCTTACGGTGACAGAAAGCGGAAGAAAGAGTTGTAAAGACGCGGGGATTTGAGATCTGCGGGCCTCGGAATCCGCCAGGGTACTATCAGGCTACAACCTCCTATGAAGAAGCCCTAGGTTTTTTTTCTTTCTCTCTCAAAACAGCCATTCTCTTTCACTGCAGTCTTTTCATCCCTTTCTCCACATCCATCTCTTTGAAAGAAAGAAAAAAAAGTGTGGTATTTCACATTGCAGAGGTGTTTAGAATAATAGCAGGAATCACTCCTTTCATGTAGTCTCTTTTCAGTTGCCGAGGAGCACGGCGGCGCTCTCCGCCGTTTGATTCCGGGGGCCTTGAAGATGCGAGGGGCAGAGGGATGTGAGGACTGCTTATCTCGTCCTGACACAGCCAATCATGTCCTAGAATGACAGTCCGAACCCAGCTGATACTCCCCCCCCCACCCCCCCTGTGTCTCTTTTTCTCCGTCTCACACAAACACACTCTGTCGTCTCTTGAAATTACACTCTGTCTTCTTCTTTTTTTCTCTCCTCCCATTACATTCCCTGACGTTTCCCTTATTTCGGCCACCATGGGCGCAGCTTTCCTTTCAACATTGGGGGGGACACATTCAGCAGACCTCCTCCAAAACAATGTTTAATGTCAAACACTTTGCATCAATTTGTGCCTTTTCTGCATCAATTAATGGTTAAATGTCCTTTAATCTGTGTTCAAGGAAGCCATAGCAATGGTGGGAGGTCGACTAGATTGAGATGGTATGATCCACTTTAGGGGTGTCTGAAATCAGTGGGAAATATATAGTTACAGGTATGAAGGATATTTAAATCTTTCGAGTCGCTGAACAGTTATTTTGACCTCTTTTGGGAAATTATTTTAGTGTGGGACAAATTGACCTCTTCTATATGTTGAGGGGGACATATCTAGGACTGGGTTACCAAGTTCGCTAATTTTTTGGCACCGACCAAAACTCCTCCATACCACCAAAAATCGAAAATTGTCTTTTTCATTCAATACCAAATTTTTATTCTGTAGGGATTAATGTCACGATTGGCTGTGTGGCGCATCCAGGAAAACTACACTAGGTAAAAACATGGGTTTACGCAATATGCACCAGTGAGCCTTACATACTGACATGCACCTGTCAATTTTGCTCTGAAACTATTTGCACCGATTCATTGCATTGTTCACATTTTGTTCATTTTTGGCTCAGGAGATTGGGAATCATTGATTAATCTGAAGGCAGTCAGTTTGATTTCAGCTTATTAAAAGTTGTATGATTGATGTCAAAATGAAAAGCTGAAATATAAAACCTAGTGTGTAATGTCTTCTTGTTAAAACATATTTCATAAAATTGGTATAGAAATAAAAAGGGATAGTTCAGGAACCGATATCGAGGTCAGGGTACCCGTATCTGTATCGGTATTGAACATTTTTGAATGACACTCCCCAGCCTTAGACATATCCCCTGCCTCTAGGACTTTGCCTGACCACCACTGCCGACACTTTTTCCTTTACTGTCGTGTACCCGTCTCCTGTCCTTCCCCATCCCCCACCCCCTCCCCACACCGTATACCTACCAACACACTTGCACACACCCTCCAACCCTAGTGCTCGCTCCCTACTCTTCTCTATCTCCTCTCTGTGTCTTCTCCTTTTCCCTTTCTCCTCATGTGTCTCATGTGTGTCAGCATGGGGGCTGGAGCTCGCAGCACTGCGGGGGCAGCAGGCCTCCGCTCTCCCCCTTAGTTGTGTAAGCGTGCGACTGTGGCGCTCACTGATAAACACAGGGACAGGGGTGGCAAAGCTCACATCTCCCACACTTCCTTACTCACGCTCAGTCAGGGGTTCCAAGCACTGATGAAGCAGGGGAAAAAAGCCCAAACTTTATTACACCCTAGTGCTCGATGACAAAATGACTACTTGTGTAAGCATGGCAGCATTCTCTCTCTCTCTCACTCTCTCCCTCTCTCTCTCTCCCTCTCTCTCTCTCCGTTTTCTCTCATTGCTCGCCTGCTGCTGACTGCAGATACAGTCGGCGTGGCAGAAAGAAATTGTGAGTAGAGAATATTTTTTTACGACACTGGAAACAAAGGCGGTTTCACTGGCGCATAGAGATATTTGCACCGGTCGGCGGGGACCTCGATACAGAATGGGCATCTTCAACGAAAAACACTCCATTTAGAGCGATAAAACCTGTAACTTGCCAATTATTTACTCCCCTTTATACAATTGATTTGCTCAGAAGTCATCATTCATTGTTTTCTTTCACCAAAGCAAACGTTACTTTGACACATAAACAGACAACGCTTAGCAATCTGATACGATTGATGGATTCATCGATTAGTATAGATCCACTATTGTAAGAACTGGTACGAATCATTTCAGTCCTCTTTTTAAGACTAAAATGGTGAAGAAAAAGCCCCACATTTTCAAATTCCAGCTACTGAAATGGGAAAACTTGCTGCTTTTTCCTTTGCTGATTGCATACAGTATTTGGGGTATACTGTCGACGAGTAATTGATGAATTGTTAAAAGACAATGTCCAGATTAATGGATAATGATGATAATCCTCATTCGCCCGCTCTTCATGATGGGATGAATCGTTTCCCAATAGAGTTGTGTTCTGTTTCTTCTTCCTTGCAGGGGCCTGGACAGTTTGATCAGCTTATGAAATCCCCACCCTTCCCCTCCAGCTCTCTCTCTCCTGCTGTATAGCGTCAAACAGAGGAAGGGGGGATGGGAGGCCAGAGAGAGAGAGAGAGAGAGAGAGAGAAAGTGGAGGGGAGTGAGGTGGCCTGACTGTTTGCTCCCGTCTCGACCACGGGTATTCTTGGGTTGATAATACAGATGTCGATGTTATTGCTTGAGAATACGCGTAGCTGAGCGGAAGCCATCATCATCAGTCGGCAACAAAACAAATGGATCTTTAATACACACGCCCTCCTCCCGGACAACCACAGACCTGATGTGAGGAGCGTATATCCACAGAGCGATGGTAATCCCAAAGACCTACAGCTTGTTGTGGTCCACAGAGACTCGCCCAGTTTTTCGGTTCCTCTTTCTACCCAGCATCCTCTTGCCTCGGACTCTGCAGGAAGTAAGATCCTTCCAACCGTGCATCACACACCTTTTTTAAGCTCTGATTGTTCATCCGCTTGACAGGTGCCCTTATCAGCGTTGCATGGCGAAGAGGGGGGAATGCAATAAGTGCACATGGTGGAGGGGTGAGGGAAGGGGGGTTGGGCTGCCTAAGACACGACTCTGCACGACAGGACAGAAGGTCCAGCCGTGCCACTATGCGCTCCTGTGGCTAGCCCCGCGTATATAAGGTCACAGTCAAAGAGCAAATCCAATATCCAGACAGGGGCCTCTCAAAGGCAGGTAGGGGCACACACATGGCAGGCAGCGCATTTAGAGAGATAAAAATGTCAGTGATAAATCTCTACTCTCAGCTGTTCTCCGAGCAGCCCGAAAAAAAAAGAGGAGACAGGTAACAGAGACAGGGACAATGACACGGACCAACTGGTAGCAGCAAGGCAAGTACAATATGCAAAATGAAATATGCAATATTATGGAAAATGTGTGTGAGCAAAAGCCGTCTGGATCCAGTGGTGGTGGCACGGTATTAAATACATTGACTCAAGTTATGTTCTGAAGTATACAGTTTCTGAGGTACTTGTACTTCTTTTGAGTATTTCCGTTTCCTGCTGCTCTATACGTCTCATTCATTACATTGCACAGGAAAATACTTGACATAACAATATACTGTATATTACTCAATTGCATTTATCTGATAGTTTTGCAGATGCAGATTTTTCATGCAATCAACTGTTGAATTCAAAATGTGTCCTTCTTATTGATTCAAATACTGAGCTCTTAAAGGGTTTGTAATCCATATTTATTATTTTAACAATGTATCAAATTAGAAAGTGGAAACAAATATTACAGTGTGAAAGGAGTTGCTCGTACAGCGATGAACCAAAAGAAATTTGCTTCAAAAGCATCGGGTACGTACGTTCATCAGATGGACACAAACACGACTCCAAATGAAAAAATAACAGGTTTTCAGGTTTTACAAGTTCACCATATATCAACAAAAAATAGGCGAGTCTGTGCCAATGTTATGTTCACAGCCTATTCCCAGTGCTCTTATGTGTTCAAAAAAGTATTTCTAAAGCATGTAAAATGCTCTGCATTTTATTTAATGCTTAAGTGCATATTAAGTAAAGCATAAAGCCATATTTACTGCAGTTTGTGAGGACCAGCGCAACTCTTAATTAATATTACCATATATATGAAATAGCACAGCATACTTTACCTTGCTTATCACACACCATAGTAACATTATGTTTGCAGTCTGTAATTATCAAATCAAATCTAGTTATTTTCAAAATTGTAGAAAGTGGAACTGCCTCATCCTTACTAAAGAGGCTAATTTCTTTTAATACTATTTGAATTAAAATCAGGTTTAGACAGATTTCAGTTCACTAAAATTGTTTTTGTTGAGAACTCATATAAAAGTCTTCATACGACTGACACACATGATTAAACCACCCAATGATTTAGAAAATCAAAGTAGCTCTACCTCCACCAGCTACAGCCGTAAAATGCAGTTGATGCCTCTGTACTAATGACCTGATATAATAATCATAACTCATAACAAGTGCTTTTATTTATGATCCTCTGAGTATATTTTGGTGTTAGCATTTCTGAACTTTCATTGAAGGAACATTTTGAATGCAGGTGGCATCACTGCTTTTAGGATTTTAGGATTTGATAACGTCTCGCACCACTGGAGCAAATCACCAACCCGGTCATTGTTTAGAGAGCTGTCATGTTGGTTGATTCCGCTAATAAATTCACTATTCCTTCCATAATCTCTGTTCATTTTGTGATGTAATTACCCCGTCTGTGTTAGCCTGTGATGAGGTTGGTCAAAATTGGCAATCTCCCCTACCCTGGTATAGTTCGCAGAGCATTGGATCATATTAGAGTTATTGTAATGGGGTGTAATACGATTATTCAAATCCCTCTATTTCACAGTGGGCGAATGGGATTCTGGGGCTCATCCATGTAAAAGGGCCCTTTGACAGAATCTGTGTCTGTGTGCTAAACCCTGGAAATTCCCAGCCAAGAGGATTCTCCACGCCACTCCCTAGAGACTCCGCTCACATCAGCACCACTTTTTCTCTGTCACATTGTGCGCGCGTGTATAGGTTTCTCTGTATGTGTGTGTGTGGGGGGTGTCTGTGTAATTTTTCTGTCTCTTCTTCCGCACAGCAATAAAAGATCAAATTGATTTCCCTGCCTACACTGATTACCTGCTTCACTAGTTTGGTTTTCCTATGATATCTGATTAATACTGAGACTACGGGGGGGATACAATAGCATTGAACTCCTCACATTATCATTCAATAATGGTCTATCACAAGCAAATGTGTATCAACACTTCTGATAAATAGTCGATTGTTGAAGTCCTTTTGGTTTTAACGGAAAATGCCCAAAACTTTCTTGTTCAAGACTTTTGAAAGTGAAGGGTTCCTGTATTTGTCAGATGAATTCATTTAAAAAATAAGCCTTAGTTGCATCCCCTACAGTGCATTCCATTGGATTCTTTAAGTATACATATTCTGTCCAACTCTTGTACATTGACGGCACTTTTCCACATGGTACTCTCCACTCTTCTCTACTCTACTCGCCTTTGGTACCGGGTCCTTTTCTGGAGTTTGTTTTTTCTATTACAAGATAGTACCCATGATAGTACCGCCTCTGTGTAGCTATAGCTGGTTGTCTTAGTAACACTACGTGAAGCCGCGATGTCATCTTCAATGTGACAACACACTAGTGGAGTGACCAGGGCTTGGTTGTCTGGGATGCCATTTTGAAAAAGATAGCAGAACCAAAACTAGAGAGAAAGCAAGCTCAAACAATGCGAATGCTACAGTTGCTTCACTGTTTGTCATGCAGGATAGGATGCCATGCTTTGATCACTTAATGGCAGTCATAATTTGCTCTGACCTATCAGTGTACTGCATCTGCTCACGTCATTATTTAGTACCCGATACGTACCTTTTTGGAACATCGACAGAGTAGACCAAAAAGTAAGTGCCAGGTACTTCTACATAAACCCGAAAAAGGCGAGTAGAGTAGAGTAAAGTAGAGTAGTGTCAGTATCTTGAATGGAAAAGTGGCTTCAGCTGTTCTGGAAACATTTCAGTTGAAAGCACAAAAGTATAAAAAAAAATATTTCGGGGAGCACCTAAGTCTGTAGGCTATCATTCTCTGGAAAACCATGAACGACTGTGAGAACGTTTGTGCTAATCCTTTGAGTAGATGTTGAGCTACTTCACAAGATCAGTAAAAATGTTGACCTACTGGTGGTATCACAACAAGAAAGGTTAGGGGATCACCAACGTTAGTATAATTCATCCTCTGGGGACAAGGGATATCCGTTCAAAATGTCATCTTAATCACTCAATAGCTATTGAGGTGTTGTCTGGACCAAAGTGGGGCTGGCCAGCAAACCAATATTTCCATTCTTAGAGCAATTCTGCCAGCATGGCTGAGATCAATATTGCTGTATATACCATATATAGGTAATGATCTGTGGCAAGTATTTCCAACATCTCTCTCCGCCGAGTATAGTGTTGTTCCTATGCATAATTGAAAAGCCCACACTGTATATCTACAGCAGTGTATGATCAGTAACACTGCCTACATGTCCAATACTAAAATCACCTATAGTTCTCTGTTCTCGACGACCATGAACAAACTATTGTATTTCCTGTACCATAGCGTGCGGCCTCTCAGCAGAAGCGCAGCGAAACATGGCCGACAAACAGTCCAGCATGTTACACGTGAGAGTGAGCAGAATTCAAGGATAGGAAAAAAATTCCACCTGGTCAACCGAAGCCCTCTCCTCCTCCTCCTCCTCCTCCTCCTCCTCCTCCTCCTCCTCCTCCTCCTCCTCCTCCTCTCCTCTGACCCACTATCCTCTTCCCTCCTTCCTCCACTCTATCCCCCCATACTATCATCCGTAATAACCACAGCACTGAAACAAACAGAGACAATAGACTCTGAATGAATAAGTGCGTCTTGGAGTGGTAATTTCCCCCTCGATGGGTCACTCCATTACAATTACCCCGCAATATTTATCCAGACAAACAAAAGGCCTGGTGCATGCAGGAGTGGCTGAGGGGATGGGATTGGATGGATGGATGGATGGATGGATGGATGGATGGATGGATGGATGGATGGATGGATGGATGGACAGGGTAAGGATGCTGCAGGTATATAGAAGGAATGGATGGGGAGCGAGGGAGGGAGGGGGACGGAGGGAAGGAGGGAGGGAGAAAATGGCAGTGCAATAAGAGCCCTCTCATTAGGGCCTGTCTTTATCACTGTGCAGCTCCTATGAGACGTGGCAGATGAGAGGAGGGAACAGAAGGCCAGGAGGAGAGCAGAGCTCAGATTAGGATCCTTATTGCTATGATAATCACTGTTTGTCATCCGATGCGCACGTTTCACACCTGTGGTAAACGCAGATGGGTTAGTGCGTTAGCGCCAGGGTCATATCAGCCGGTGTGTGTGTGTGTGTCTGTGTGTGTCTGTGTGTGTTTGTGTGTGGTGATTCTGTGTGCATGTGCTTGTACGTGCTTTTTTTGTGTTTGCGAAGGAAGGAAAGAAAAAAAGAGATAACAGTTCATGTATGTGCCCATGTGAGAGTGAGAGAAAGAGAGTGTGACATGAGCAGTGAGAACAATGTGTGTGTGTGTGTGTGTGTGTGTGTGTGTGTGTGTGTGTGTGTGTGTGTGTGTGTGTGTGTGTGTGTGTGTGTGTGTGTGTGTGTGTGTGTGTGTGTGTGTGTGTGTGTTTCTGGTGCGTGGAAGGGCGCGCACGTGAACGCAAGTGTGCGGACGCATTTAGAATGAACAAATAGATAAAGATAGAATGAAATAAATAAGTAACAATCACATGCATTGCTCTCGGTGCCTGGCAACCGGATCCCTCCGTTGCCTTGGAAACAGTTGCTACAGAATGTGAGGTGATTGGCAACCGTGACAACGAGGAGGGAATAACATTTGACCCCGCTTGCTGACGAGGGGAGGCGTGGGGGGGGGGGGGGGGGTTTAAGAGATATAGAGAGAATAGTGGATAGAAGGTGGTATCAGATAGAGCGTATTTAGAAATTCATCCTCTGAAGCAGCTGTCTCACTCTCACTCCTTCTTTAACACACAAAACCTCTTCCCCCTGGCTTACACACGCGTGTACACACACACACACACACACACACACACACACACACACACTCAAACTGACTCTTACTGAAACTGCAAAAGCGTGCGTTTGGACATACAGGCATGCACGCACACAGCCAATCCTTTAACATACCAGTGCTTGTGCCAACCCAAACTGACACTCTGCCACCCACCACCATGGCACACACACACACACACACACACACACACACACACACACACACACACACACACAGTAGTCTTTGGGACTCAACGAATTATACACTACTTCTTTCATCACATGTAAAATGTACAAGGGGCGTGTTTGAAATTGCATGAAGGCGTGCAAGTGTGAGCTTGTGTTTGCTTTATGTGTGTTGTTCAACAACCACACACACAGACACACACACACACACACACACACTTAAGCTAGAATATAACCACACACGCTGTACAGTGCTGACGCGTATTAATCAGGAAGGCATTGTTTTGCTCCTAAAGCTACACTATGTGAAACAGAAGGCAGTGTGAAATCACAGCCAACTCCAGTGCCAAGAGCAGAACCTTCTCCTGCCCCCCCACCCCCCTCTATATATATTTCCTTCTCCTCTGTTCTGTTTCCAATCCGATTTTACTTCCTGTCTTTCCATCCCTCTCCTCTCTCCTTCCCCTCTCTCTCTCTCTCGCTGCCTGGCTAAACTAATAAGGGTGTGATTAATGGTCTGCTAATTGCTATAATCTCAGTTAATTAGGGTTGAGATTCTTCAGCGGTGGAGTGCTTTAGGGAGCGACGCATGTTGCACTGATGTGGAGGTACCAAACTGGCAACACTTCACGTACACAGGAAAAAGAGACGTGCTCGCTGGCAGGCTGACCAGTGCGGTACAGTAGTAATATCTCACCCCAAGGTTTCTGTTTACACACTTACACACACACACACACACACACACACACACACACACACACACACACACACACACAGGTAGGTATGTCTTTTGAGACTATTTACGTGCATGTATATACCACTGTACAATATAGCCTACTGGATTTTCGTCTGGACAACATAAGAAATATTTTTTATTCAGTCCAAAACTCTACAAGCTCCCCCCATGTCTCTATTAGGGCTTGAACTAAACTAAATCAATTATTTCTGTCTTCAAGTAATTATGAGGATTATAGTCTTTATTAATCAATGGATCCCTTTTTTGTGCAGATCTTTGGCCCAATGAAAGAAAAGTCAAACAATTGTGAAATTGACCCTTACATTTTGTCAGGGGGTCAATTGTTTTCACTTTGCTTGTTTTGTCCGACCAACACCCACATATATCTGGATTCATTTGACGCTCAACTGGGGGGGGGGGGGGAACAGCAAATATTTGTATTTAATAAATGCCTGATTGAATAATAATGCAATTGTCAAAACTGTTTTTCTTTTACACACTTCATAGTGTCAAATTTACTTGTGAATTTCTCAGTTTTACATTTCAGATTTCCTGGCTTACATTTTTTCTTATTTGTCGCACATCATTTGCCTGTTACTCTGTTGTTGCTGCCTGTGAAAGAGACACTTGACATTAAGTCTCATTGAGGGTTTTTCTCATCAAATGACGGTTAAGGGACATTCCATAAATTATTTGTTTGGGGGGAGGGGGGAGGGCTGCACCTTATGATCCATTTTACAAAAAAAGCAGGGCCCTCCCAACCATTATTCACATTTTCCTTGAATCCCTGACAAAGGGAAAAATATTCACATCAATTCTGTAAGAGAAAGACCCTCCCCTTGATCTCCCCCAAAACATTGTCCCAGCTAAATATTACATTACTTTTCCCCTTTTTCTGAGCCCTATCTCCTGCTAATCCATTTTGTATGGTCCTTTAATTATCAATAGTCACATATTTGTATGCATTTTATACATTTTTCTCATATGCCCCCTTTCAGATCACAACCGTTAATAGGCAGGCAACTCATTATTTTCTCCTGTGCACACAGACAGAAACTCAACCCCAAACTCATTAACCTCGAACCGTTGCCATCTCAACAAATGCACACCTTTTTTTTCACTTTATATTCTAGTTAAGATTCCAACGTTAAATATGTATATATGTCTAGTACCATGGAAACATGGCCAGAATGACGCACAAGACATCTACAGTTTTCTGTTTGAAGCTACGGTGCAGCCATGAAACAGTGATGCCTCGGGTTTGAAACTTTAAATATTTCACATTAGTGTGGAAGACGTTTTGGCGGTGCACTGGAACAAGGAGATCCGGATTAAAACAGTAGCTGTGCTGTGTGGAGGAAGAAGAAAAAAAAATGTCACCTTAAAAGTTAGTCGAGGTCAAATTCAAAGGGACACATGGGGCTCAGCTGGTTAGAAAGATAACTCTCACTCTCACAACGAAATGATTGCTGCTATGGGTGAAAGTCATGGCAGCCGGGGATCATTTGTGCTGGCATGTGTTTTAAAATAAGTAGCCTATAACAATATTTCACATATTTTAATTGGTTAATCTTCAATGTGCAGTTCTCTTTTCTTCAAATGTGTTTGGCACATATATTAAAGATAAGGCTCAAGATATTTCCTTTGACAGTCGTTGACCCACATACACTGGCTATATGGTGCCTGCATGGTGTGACTTTCTGGGTGTGTTTTTAACTGAGAGGTGTGAAGACTGGAGCCTCAGCCCCTGGGGATATACATGTACCCTGTGTCTCTCACACACACACACACACACACACACAGGGCAGCCGTGTCTCGCCTCTAACAGCCAGGTGGGCTCCAGGTAACCCGGAGTGGCAGCTAAGTGTCTGCAGGACGCCGTCCAGACGTGTGAGGAGCAGGACAGATGGACTGCCTCCCCAGATGTGGCAGAGTTTTGTTAAAAACACACAGCAAACACAAACACACACACACACCAGATGTGGCAGAGTTTTGTTAAAAACGGACACACACACACACACACACACACCAGATGTGGTAGCAGGAGTCACAACACAGAATGCCCCAGCTGTTGACGTGTGGAGAAAAAGAGGAGGACTAGCTCCTGCTGTCTGATGATGGCGCACGTCAAACTTCCCGGGGATTGGAGGACCAGCGGGGTTAAATCATCCTGACAGTCGTTGGCAGTCTGGGTAAATAATGACAGGTGCATATGAATTGTGTGTGCGTGTCGCCTGCCCATGTGTTTATCTGCGCACAATTTGTTTCCTGGTGGAAAAGCTTTCCCTCTGCACTCTGCTACTTGTTACAGTTAGTTAAGTTTAGTTGTGTGGGTGTAGAATGGAATAGCATAGATGCACAGCATGGCATGGCATAAAACTTATCCCCCCCATCAATTTCTAGCGCCTCCACACACACACACCCACACAACCACATAGACACGCACATACCGCTATGCTGCTATACCCATTCCACTCTTTTGACTGCTTTACACACTGATATTACATAATGTGGCACGAAGCATACTGTTCAAATTCCGCCTTGAAGGATATGGGTTTTGTGTCCAGTTTTAACATCATTTGCTCACTCTTTCTCCTTTGCACTTTCTATTAAATGCAGGCCTTTGTATTGCACTGATGCAACAGCCACTGAATGGGAAGGAAAGCCACCCCCCTCTGGGTTCCTCTGAGGTATGTTACTGGAAGACAGCATCAAGTATGCCATCTTGTGTTCATCGTCAGAATAGCAACAACTGATGATGGGGAAATTGCAGTCACTCGCTGAAGAAGTCACAGCATTCCCTTCAGGTCTTATCACTTTTGTTCTTAGAGACTGTAGAACAATGATAAGTAGGGGAACTTGTGGTTAGAAAAAGGGTAGTGTGTTGACCTGTGACCTTTTCGGGAGGGCAGGGAAAGGATATATTTTAATATAGCATCCGCCTGAGAGCTTCATTACCTAAAAAAAGAGGTCAGAAAAGTTTAAAACATGGAGCTCTTGTCAGCCATTGTTCGAGAAATAATTGTCAGGATGACTTGGGCCTCAGTTTTAAATATTGGTATACTGGTGCCTAAGACAAAGGAGTGTATCTATAAATGTTCTGTACCAACAACTTCTCCCGAACAGATCTTTGTATTCAACTTTTCTATTCGAGAAAGGACAACTGAGACTTGTCAATTTGTTCTCTGATTTAACAAAAGTGTGTCAATGGATGTACAAGTTGTCTCCATCAGACATGATATGGCTTTTTATAGTTTACTGTGATACGTATATGATCAGTTCTGCATGCATTCTTTCAGTCCATTCACTATAGTTTACCAGAAGTGAAAGCGAAACTCACACCTCGTTCCACTACAATCATTTTCATGCAGTCCCTTATTCACACAGACATTCTTTTTTTGGCAACGCTACTGCCACGTGCTTTGACTAAGAATATTTGTTTAAACTCCAGCTTTGTGAGAAAATAATTGTATGTCTACGCTATCTAGCATGTACAGATTTGTCTTCGCCCTAATGTCTGTAAAATAAGTGATAAATGTGTCTGAATCTCAAACATTGTACATGCAAAAATATTCAAAGCTGGCCCCCCTCATGTACAACTGTGATATCAATAGCTCCAATATTTGCCCAATTATAAAGCACACATCCTTTATGTGCCACACTTTAACTTTCAGGATTCCCTAAAACCAAAGTGAATCTATAACTATAACGCCTACGATCTTTCCGCCATCTACTTTTTTTTCTGTTATATTTGAAACCCAATCCTAAAACAGTTCTGGACATATTAGCATTGATGAAATAATATCTAGGCAGGTTAATTGCCATGGTCCTTGCCTATTGATATATATATAAGGGATGCAAAAAAAATGTATTTGTTCATGTTTGATTAACCTTGTCAACACATGCTCTGAACAGCAGTCACTGGCAACATTCACACACATTTCCTCCAGCAAAAAATGCGACGTCCTTCCAGTTAATAACGGCCTCCTGAAAAAGGCTGTTCTTTCAGTCAACTTAAAGCTGGGGTGGAGGATTTGGGGAGAAAATGGCAGTTGGGATAGAGATTCGAATCCAAGTACCTCAACTGCTCCACTTGTTCTCTTTGGTCCCTCCCCTGTGAATGGACAGTCCCAACAGCCAATAATAACAGAAAATCGGAGCCTCGCTCTGATTGGTCAAAGTGTACAGCTCATGTTAACTTTGACCAATCAGAAATCATATACCCCAGCTTTCAATGCCTACTTCTACTACAATTTAGAAATTGGTTCATCCTAGCCTGAGAAAAGGCAGAAAGAGTGTTATATGGTCTCACTGTCTAACCCTACATTTTGCACAGTTGTGATGTCACTGTGATGTCACAACTGTGCAAAATTTACAAAATGTGCACATTTATACTACATAGGATCTCAGAGTTCAATACACCTTCATATTCCCACTGGGGAAGTAGGCCTTTAAGTTAAAATGTATCATCATATACAGTACACGGTTTAGGAAAAACACCACAAAACACAAACACTTTGCCGTATGCCGAAACGAAACAAAAAAGACATATTAAAAGTACACGCTTATTTGTTTGAACAATAGCAACTATACTTTGGACTCTCTACCTGCAATAGAGTTCTAATTGGTCTCCTCCTGAGATAATTAAATATTTCGAGGCCTGGTATGTTCAAACATTACTCACAGGGCCCAAGGGACAGTAATAATTACTGTAATTGACTAAAGACGGCAGCAGCACAATGATTTATTCTGGCAAGTGTTTTTCGTAGGATTACAACCAATGGTAGTGCTTCATAAATCGCACCATTCCAAACTCTGCATAAAGTGCAAAGCAGAGGAAAAACACAGCATTAATATATTAATACAATCCACAAATATGATTTGCATTTTACTCCCCACACTGACGATGTGTTTGGGCACATGTGTGTATATGTGCAGGTGTGTCTATGCATGGTGACGTGAAGTCATTTTCCCAGTTCCTGATTGTGTGTTTATAGATTATCCAGAGAAAAAAGATCCAATCAGGGTTTCAAATGCTCCTGACCTCGGGGGCAGAGCCGTTAACCTTTCCAGAGCTCCGTCTCAAGGCTGGGTCAACTCTCTGGTGAAGACAGAGGGAGACAGCTGCCCCTTCTTTTGCTCTATATCTCCATTTCTACTGAGGCCAAAGGGCAAATACTTAGATTATCTAAACCTTTTACAGCGGATGTAGAATCAAAATGGCGAGCTTTTTATGTGTTTTACCTTGCAGGGTAAAAAGGGGGATACCGCAAAAACAGTTCTCATACTGAAACTGGTTTATGTGTAAGCTCAAGGGCCGTAGCAAGGATTTTGGAAATAGGTCATGACTTTAGTCCGTCTAATTCCACTCATATCCACATAAAATATTTTGACAAAGATAAAATAAACGCATGCAGGGAATATATATATTTTTTTTTTACATCGCCATTACTAACTGTCTGTTAATTTGTTCTGCATAATGTGTATGTGAGCTTATAGAAATAATTGATGGCCTACTGAACCCTCTCAATTCTTTATTGACGGGCCGAAAGCCTAAAAATGTATATGTACCATTCTGATATAAATTAACCAGAGGCAAGGTATTCAATTGTCAATTGATGATCCATGTAAAAGACATGTAAGTAAAAACACATCATTATTCCTCTATTGCAGCGTAGAGCTAGTTTGTCCTCGTATCATATGATAAATGAAGTTGTCACAGGGAGTTGCAGTTTGCGCAAAAGGGAGTTGCAGTTTGCGCAATTTCAAAGCAAATTATGTTTCAAAAATTATTGAAAATTACAGACTAATAACCTGAGCACAATGTCAATGTCACTTACATATCAATATTGTAAAGAATAATACAGGCCAGCTGTCAGACTTGTTTTTGAATACTTTTGCAGAAGTGTTTTGACTACCAGTTAAGAAATGGAACAGGCCAAATACAAGGCCACTTCACACTTTATACACTTGGCATTGTCACAGAGAAACTGAACTGTGCTGAACTGATCTTAAAAGCTGAAGCAATTACATTAAAATTGATTGTGTATTGGACTGCAGATTCTTAAAAAAAAAAAAAAAAAAAATGTATGTGTATGTGTATGTATGTGTATGTATGTGTATGTATGTGTATATATATGTATATATATATGTGTATATATGTATGTATGTATATATATATATATATATATATATATATATATATATATATATATATATATATATAGCTATATATAAAAAAAAATTGTTTTTTGTTTTATTTTTATTTTCTGTAACAGTAACTGTGTATCTGAATCCGAATTTGATGAAAATGGGGGCGGGACCTGATAAGCCTTTGGCTTCTTCCGTCTCCCTTCGGACAACACAAAGTATGATGTATGAATATTTTCAAGAGAAAATTGTGTATTGTGTGGAATTGTCCGAAAGAATAATAGATAAAGATAAACAGACCAAATTTAAGATCAGACCAATTTTAACATAGAGTTGTTTTAGCTTCTTAGCAGGCCCAGGCCAGACTGGACACGGAAGTGTGGCCCTGGCATGCTACACACTAGGACAATAAAGAGCTTAGATTAAGCTAAATGGATAGTATTTCCAAACAGTTTGTTTCACTTCACACATTCCAAGCCAGAAGATAACAAGTGCGACTTTGATTGCTGGAAACGTATACTTCCCCAAATCCAATAGAGCAGGACAGACCAAAGGATCCACTCCTGTAAAGGTATGTGAACTACATAGATGATACATTTACAGTGGATTATGTATACATCATGAATTGGGCAAATCTGTAGTTCCACAACTGAATGTCCTATGAAATGCTGCTGACCTTGGAAGTAGCACTGGCTTAGCTGCTTACCTATACTAGACTAATTGCTTACGAAAGCAATTTAAAGTAGAGCAGACAAACCCATTGTTCTAGCCATTCCTTTTGTGTTCTCTTTAGTATTCTTGATGTAAAACAAATCCATCTTCCAAACTCTGCAGGGTGTTTGTTGACTTTACTGCATCAAATTCAAAGATCCATGTATGGTGGAGGAAATAAGTATTTGATCCCTCACTGATTTTGTAAGTGTGCCCACTTACAAGGAAATGAACGGTCTATAATTTTAATGCTAGGTTTATTTTAACAGTGATAGACAGAATATCAAAAAGAAAATCCAGAAAATCACATAAAAGAATTATAGAAATTATTTTGCATTTCATTGAGTGAAATAAGTATTTGATCCCCTACCAACCATAAAGAATTCTGGCTCCCACAGATTAGTCCTCTTGCTTTAAAAAAGCATTCCTAATCTCAACTAGTTTCCTGTATAAAACTCACCTGTCTCAAGTTGTTACCTGTATAAAAGACACCTGTCCACAGAGTCAATAAATCAAACTCCAACATCTCCATCGTGGGCAAGACCAAAGAGCTGTCTGAGGACATCAGGGACAAGATTGTAGAACTGCACAAGGCCGGAACAGACTACAAGACCAATGGCGAGAAGCTGGGTGCGAAGGAGACAACTATTGGTGTGATTTTTCGAAAATGAAAGAAACACAAAATGACCATCAATCTCCCTCGGTCTGGGGCTCCATGCAAGATCTCACCTCGTGGGGTATCATTGATCATGAGAAAGGTGAGGGATAAGCCCAGATCTACACAGGAGGAGCTTGTTTATGATCCCAAGGCAGCTGGGACCACAGTCACCAAGAAAACCATTGGTAACACTCTGCCGTAATGGATTGAAATCCTCTAGTGCCCGTAAGGTCCCCCTGCTCAAGAAGGGACATGTACAGAACCGTCTGAAGTTTGCCAATGAACACCTGAACGACTCAGAGAATGCTTGGGAGAAGGTGATGTGGTCAGATTAGAACAAAATCAAGTTCTTTGGTATCATAGTCACTCGCCATGCTTGGAGAAAGAGGAATTCTGACTATGACCCCAAGAACACCATCCCCAAAGTCAAGCATGGAGGTTGAAGCATTATGCTTTGGGGGTGTTTCTCTGCTAAGGGGACAGGTGGACTTCATTGCATCAAAGGAAATATGGATGGGGCCATGTTCCATGAAATACTAGGTAACAACCTCTTTCTCTCAGCCAGGTCTGTAAAAATGGGTCATGGATGGGTCTTCCAGCATGTCAATGACCCTAAAAATACAGCAAAGGCAACAAGGGAGTGGCTCAAGAAGAAGCACATTAAGGTCATGGAGTGGCCTAGCCAGTCTTCGGACCTTAATCCAATAGATCTGTGGAGGGAACTGAAGCTCAAGTGACAGCCTCAAAACCTTAAAGATTAGGAGAGGATCTGCAAAGAGGAGTGGTCCAAATATCCTCCTGAGATGTGTGCAAACCTGGTCATCAACTACAAGACACGTCTGACATCTGTACTTGCCAACAAGGGTTTCTCCACCAAGTACTAAGCAATGTTTTGATAGGGGATCAAATACTTATTTCACTCAATGAAATGCAAAATAATTTATATATTTTTGTTATGTGATTTGCTGGATTTTCTTTTTGATATTCTGTCTATCACTGTTAAAATAAACCTAGCATTAAAATAGACCGTTCATTTCCTTGTAAGTGGGCAAACTTACAAAATCAGTGAGGGATCAAATACTTATTTCCTCCACTGTATGTGCATACTTCTGGGGTCAGCATATGGTCTACTGCACGGTAAACTGTAAATCTATAACCTCCTTGTCCAGGACCACATGCCAACCATTTCTCTCATTCTGGAAAAGGCTCTCAGGGGTGAAAAAATAAGCTTAATCTCACGTAACTTCATGCTTCTATCTTAACAGAACGAAACGCAGTGGCACCTTACTCTTTCTACATAGCCCCTATGCGGCCTGCCCTTCGTCCTGTCGTGAGATGAAGTAGCCTGCTGTATTAAATTACTCTCCTAATAAAATAAACTGTGTCGTTGTTGTCCTCATTATCATCATCATTACACGTTAATGACGCTAAGTCATCACCAGGGACGTGAAATTTCCATCCTTGAAAATGTAAATGAAGGGTTTTTGATTTGTGAGTCTGACTTAAACTTAATTTAATCAATTGGATAAGCCTTTGAAATATTCATGAGTCAAATAGATGGACTTTCTGGTTTCTTTTCTTTTGTTGATTATAAATTGGGGCGACTATGGTTCAGTTGGTAGAGCTGGTTGGCCGATGATCAAAGGGTTGGAGGTTCGATCCCCGCCCTGCCACCTGTGTCATAGTTGTTGTGTCCTTGGGCAAGACACTTTACCCACCTTGCCTCGTGTGAATGTCGATAGTTAGCCTGCTATCGGTGTATGAATGTGTGTGTGAATGGTAACGTGTAAATGGGAACAGGTCTCCCTTGCAAAAGAGTCTTCGGACTCAATGGGATTTACCTGTTTAAATAAAAGGTTAGAAAATAGAACCTGTGTGTTAATTTGGCGCAAAATAAATGTATTTAAATGCCAATCCATTGCACACCAAGGCATGAGTCACGTCAACCAATTTGACATCAAAGTAGTGAATATAATTGCTTCAGACTCAACTCTCGTGCCAAATTTCAAAAAATATATTTTTCCTTTTAAGTACAGAAGAGACCGCACTCACTAAATAATCCAGTTCACCTTGGAAACCAGTTTTAGCATGTCAACTCATGCATGCATGCCTGCTCCTATTTGAACGCATTATTTCCTCGCACTTTTTTATGTTACTTTTCCGCTCCCATGATTGGCATCTGATCTGCTCTCGTCAGCAGACGTTGTTGAGTAATTCTGCGAGGCTCTCCATTGTTGGAGACAGGATTAAGTCCATCGCGCCTTGTTACCCTTCTTTCAATCAACACAAATACCATTTATCTCTGTGTGCTTTCTCACACACTTCCCGGCCCAGTCAGTCACAACGCCATTTATTTCACAAATTTGAATTTTCACATCAAAATTTTAACAATTTGGGACAGTTTCAGAGACTTGGATTACGCCTAGTCCTGGACTAAATGGAATTTTGAATGGAGATTGTTCATTGAAAGTACAATTTAGTCCAGCACTAGGCTTAAACCATGTCTGCAAAACAGGCGTTTACATTCTAAAATTAATTATCTTTAAATTAGTATTGGATTGCATCAGAAACCTAATTTTAAATGTGCTTTCTGGCTTGAATATAGCCATAATGTCTTGAATGTCCTCTACAGCATGTTCATTTTTGAGGTTCCATCGGGTTGTTCATTGAGTGACTACTAATAAATTCAGACATCTGTCACGTGGCACTTTGTATTTTCTTTAACTGTATTTTTCCACGCTTGACTCCGACTCACTTTAAACTGTAATGGGCACAATACAGCTCTCTCCATTAGAAATATCCTAAAGGGAGTTATTCAATTTCAACACAATTCAATGAAACCTTTGTATGAAGTGTTAAGTCTGTCTTAACCTTGGCTTGCACCATGAGATTTAAATACAAGCCAGTGCATGAGAGTGAGAAAGAAATACCTAGGCTTGTTTGTTTGTGCGTGTGTGTGTGTGCGTGCGTATGTGTGTTTGTGTGTGCGTTTGTGTGTGTGTGTGTGCGAGTGCAAGTGCGTGCGTGCGTGTGTGTGTGTGTGGTGGAACCAGACAGACAACCTTGTCTCAACGTTTGTCCCTCTGCAAAGTGACTCAGAAGCTGATGGTTGCTATGACAAGGAAGAACCCTCTGCAGTGTAAAATCTACTGACAAAGCTGTAATGACCCCTTCAGCCACTTGTCAGTATTCTAACAATGCAGCGTGGGTTGTGCATTGTCATTCCTTTGCCCTTTGCGTGTGAAGGGTTACCTTAAATTCACATGCTTTTCCCCAGGTGTGTCCATTTCCTCGTACAGTATAGCCTACATTCCAGTGTCTGGCGAATGCAGGTGTTACTCCTGTCGTCAGTTTAGTGTGCCAGATCACGATATCCGTTTGTATATGTACAATAGATCTGCCTTTCGAGCCAAGACAAATATACTATCCTTGTCATGCCTTGGTTTCCTCTATGCTTTCCGTGTGCTCACCCTGTGTGCCGCAGGTCAAAGAACAATGTCAATGTGTTGGTCTTTTTAAAACTTAGTTTTATCTAACCAACACTTCAAAACCAAAAAAGAAGAAAAGCTCAAACTAGAGATGGGCTATTTGTTTGTCGATGAAATAGTACTTTCATTGAGTATTGATTCATAGCTAATTTTTAAAAACATTTTTCCTGCAGCATGGTTTGGAGAATGATTAGATGTGTGCATGCATGCGTCATCATCTTCCACATTGAAGTTGCATGATGCTGGAAATAGGCTGCTCTTTGTTTTATACGACGATGTATTATATGTTATAATCATATGGCCCTCTCTAACCATTCGAAGAGAGCAACACTGTCTTTTATTTATTTATACAAGGATTTATGTGGAAAGCTTCCAATGTAGCCTATCTGGCCTCACTGCTAAGTTTAACCCACAGAACATACCACAGGCTCTCAAACACACATTACAGATGTTATTTCACACTCAAGAAAGATTGTTTTTTACCTTTTACGCACCTTACAGATTGAAGAGACTTCAGGACTCACTCAAACTTGAGCGAAGGCCTCCATTGAGACGTTCAGGATGTTGCACTAGGCCTACATATAATTTGCTCTTGATCTTATATAGCCTAGGCCTATCTGATTTTTTTATTTGTATGTAGCCTACTGTAATTAGGCCATGTTATATTGTTCTGTGATCTTTTCGATTTTTTGTTGTTTTATGATCATATGTCGGAGGCTATGTAGGCCTACTGTCATTTGGTTAAGCTGTTTTTATTTTAAGCCTAATCAGGGCGTCATTGGAAAAGAGAGTTTGCTCTAAATGGCCCTCCCTGAATAAATAAAGGTTAATGCATGATAAATAAATAGGCTAGTGGTTTGAAATATTGGGGAAAATATATTCCGGGCATTTAAGTCTCCACCTTCTATCTTGCTGTAACTTATTATCAGTAATATTGCAGCACTCACGCCCTTTGTTCCTCGTGGGTGTAGCCCATGGAAGTATAGTAGCCTCTGCCGAGGTGGGGGCGTGTACACGAGCAGGGAGTGGGGGGGGGGGGAAGTAAGTCTACGTGTCGACGTCACCGCTGGCTGGGTCCTGACTGTCAACGCCAAAATAATACGTGTAAAAAACTTTTCCCCCAGACTCATATCTCGAAACACATGGCCGTGAGAAAACAGGGATGTGAGAAAAGCCATTTTGGTCCGGGCTGTGATGGTCGTTGGGACACGGCTTTGTTCGCGTAGCGGAGGTGTCTGTTTTTTCCTCTCTCTCTCTTCCCCCCCTCTCTCTCTCTCCCTCTCTGGGCTCGAGCAGCGAGAGCCAGCGGGCTGCATCAGTTTAGCCGACTTGCTAGCAAACGTCAAGTTGTACCAAGAAAGTGGAGAAGACGGCGGCCAAACGGGAGCTCGTCCGCCCAAACACAGACCTATGCGACGGATAGCAGGTACCACAGCTTTCCCTAACGCTTCCACCACATCACATATAGCGCGGGCCATCAAATGATGTGCGTATCTTACACCATTTAGATATGTTTTTACCGAACAAATCTTGGGACTGCAACACCTCTGTGCCTTCGGTAGCAGCATCGATGCTATACGTAGCCGTCCGTTTTACAGCTTAATAGCCAACAACTTCCCTCCCATGGAGTTATGGGGATCGAGTAGTAATGCTGCGTATTACAATTGATTCAACACATGCCTGGTTTGTTTTGTAAAAACTGTGTCTCCTAGAGATAATAATAAGGGTGTATGCCTGACATGTTGCTCGCCATTAGCCTACCAATAACTGCCCGCAATGCTTTACTATACATATGCACCCACTGCAAAGCATAATGTCAGAGGACTTATCAAGGAGAGGGAGCAATATACAGTTACATATAGCCTACCTTTCACTTTGAGCTCAACACGCCAGTTGCTATCATGCAGCATGCACAACACTCCCGGTCACAGAGGGGAGTGTTCATTAAGTAAGACTCAGTAGCATATGCTACATGCGAACATGTCTTTCAAGCTAAAGCGACAATCATCGCCAGTTATTTATCAGTATTCGTGTCATGACCCAACCTGCCTACAGAGATTGGTTAGCCGACACTGGCCAAGGCTTGTGAGCTGCTACCACCACCGCGGCGACTCAGTCGTACTGGTCTCGTGTAGCAATGCGGTAAGACACGCGTTCGGGTTTGGATTTCCAAGGGAACAGGGGGAAATTGAACCGCTATTATTTATGTTTGGTCGATATGTCACGGGGTCATCCTTTGCTGACAGCAGCAGGATATAGCCAGGCGGAACAAGGTCAAACGTCGACCGGGCGGAGTAGGCTACCTCCCCTGTGTCCACCGCAGTAAAGAGGCCGGGCGTGTGTGTGTGTGTGATGCCTCTTCCCTTGGGGCCGTGTGAAGAAGGCTCTGCCAGGTGAAGAATGTCAAATGAATAATTCAGTCACACGCTGCATGTGATCAACGTGGCCCTGGAATGTGCACAGCCAGCTGCTACTGGGGACAATAATGAGGCTCTCAGTGTGTTGTCTATGGCTCCTCCAGGAAGGATTGTCCAGCCTCAGCTACCCTGTTGAACAGGCCAGCCTTCTAGTGAATGGCTGGGAGGGCATTGGAAAAGCTCAGTGGAGCAAGGATGAGTTGCACTTCTTGTAGCTGCTTTGATTTGTGGAAAAGGTTTATTTGTTGTCATTCTGTCAATTTTCATCCATTTTGAGAAGTTAAAGGTGGAGTTCGTGATTCTGGATTTAATGTGTCATTTTTTTGTCAATCTCCTCATGATCCGCTACCTGTCCGTACTGTGTGCGCTGGAAAAAATCTACTCTGTAAACGGGTTTGTTGCTAGCTACAGCATGCCCTATTGGTTTGAATAGCATTTGTTTACATGCCAGTTTACAGAGCCTAGGCTGTGTATTAACACCAGCTATTTTTTCAGCGCACACAATACGGACAGGTAGCATATTGTTAGGAGATATTGACTGATTTTGACAACAAGCATTCTCCAGAATCGCTTTTTTTAAAGTGTTGCAAGTGTTCCTAGAGCTCAACCGGGAAACTGGTGTGAATATTGCCTCTGGTGGCTGTGAGCTAGCAGTATTTAGATTGATGGCCTTTGCTGGTGGCACTTTGTCTTGAGTGGGTTTGTTTTCTTCATCAGCTCGTTCTTGTTTTAACACAGGACAGTGTGTATCCATGACAGGGCATTTTAGAGTAAAAATAGAACTTCACGTCGGCTACATGCCTTAAGTGTCATGTGCTTCCCACCGGCTAAATAACTTAGGTGACGCTTCTGTCAAGGAAGTTCTGTTAAGGTTGGAGGTCAACTCGGGTGGAAGAATGTTTCAGGAAACTACTTGGATGAATTATGAAGCAATATTTATTAAAGACTTGGCCAAGGAGAACCGGACTGCAACTCTCGTGACTTGCACTTCAATTCTGCCAGACTCATGCTTAGAGCTGTGTCTTAACCTCGCGCTATCTCTATCACCTCCCCGGCTCGGGCACCAAGTGTACCAATGTTTTGGTTCAGAGCTGAACACAGTGAACCATAACATTCTGGAGTACAAGGAGATGAGACTTTATCTATACAACTGACCTAAGTGTCTCCTAACAGGCTCCAAGGCTGACCTAGAGTTTGTGAGACAGACACACAAGATATAAGCATATGAACTATTAATCTTTACCATTAATATTACAACTAAAGACCCAAAATCCCCTCACAGCTTCCAAGAGGCAAAGCCTTCACACACTTTATGGCTAGATTGTAGTCTCCACCTTTTGTGTCAACCCGCCCCTAATAATCCTTACCTAGTAATCGTCGGCTTTTCCTGAAATAAGTGGTTTTCAATGGCTTGCATCAATTCTTCGGTTAAAACAGAATTCCAGTGTGTATTACAGGCCAAAGTCCAGACCAGCACTTACATGTGACGTTAAAGAGCAAACGATGGGGTCATGATGAGGATGGTATCCAGTGTTTCCTATCAACTTCGTTACCCTTTGTATTCAGAATTCTAATAGGTGTTGCAGCTATATGGACAATTTGGATGGAATGACAAGTGTAAACGGTGCTGATGAACAACACCTGTTGATGACAGGGGAAATAATAATGGAAACGGGGAATGCTTTCAAATATGATGATTATAGTCCTCAGTCCAAGTTGAAGGCTACGATACTAGGACTATTGTACTTGCTCCTTATTTTGTCGAATTGAGATAATGATGTCGGTGTAGTTGTTAAAGCTCCAGCCCTTAGACATCCGCTGGCTAACAAAACATCTTGTAGACTCAAAGAGGAATTTTCTTCACTTTAAAAAAACAAAAGGATTTTGCTACTTTCGCAGTCCTTCTCCACTGAATGCCAGTGTTCTGAAAAGTCAGGCTACTATAGTGTGTTGACCTGGGTGACTGTCCGATAGTAAACACACAACTATTTAGTTTGTTTACAGTCAGTTGTTTGCATATACACTCAGCAGGGTCATTAGTTTGAATGAGACTGCCAACAAAGACAACAATTATGGAAGATTAAAAAAAGGCAATACATTCAATACCAATGGTCTAGTATCGTGAACAGATGATTACACATACAGTAGATAGGAAAAATAGTTTTGATACAGCCTCAAAATGTGTTTTTCACAGCCTCTGCCTCATGAGCCGAACCCGTTGCTCCATCTTCACAATCCTCTTTTCTTCCCAGTCGCTGTAGCCTTTGTTTGCTTCTCAGGGAGTTCTGGTGTGTCCTAAACAACTCACTGTAATCCCCACTTGCAAAATCTGCATAATAATAGAGACCTTGTATTCCAATTCTGAATGCTGCCGACTGCCGTGCTACGTATTGTATTTGCAACACATAATAACTTTCTCTTTTTTTTTCTTCACTCCCCATATTTCACTCTGGCCTTCTCTAGTAGCTCCTGTGTGCCTTTCATCTTCTCCCCCCTCCCCACCTCTAAGAACTGTCTGAAGCTCTCATGTCACTGGCATTAGACAGCCCCGCGTGTCTTCTTCGGCTTGGTCTGTCTCTTCCCCTGCTATCTCCCTGTCTTTGTTGACTGGGTGAACCACACAGGGCGCGGGCCGCTTCGCCCTCTCACCACCACCACCAACACAGGGCTCTGGGCCCAGAATGATTGACAGCCATGGATTGAGTGTGTCCGTCAGTATGCGTCAGCCTCTCTCTCTCTGTGTATCCTGGTCTGACTCGTCTTCCTGCTGTCTGTTGTTCTCCAGGTGAGTGATGGAGACGAGAGAGCTGGCCGTGGTGGCTGGCAGCTTTGCGACTTTCCAGGTCCTCTTCTCTGTGGTCAGCCCGCTGGTCTCCTCCGCCATCACCCCGGGTTACGGACGGCAGCCCCCCACCAAGTTCACCGAGTGGAACTCCAGGTGTGTAACTGTAACAGGAAGCCACTGTTTTCTGTCCTGTATTCAGGCCTTTTTGTCTTATATGTGTCTAACCTGTAAGTGCTTTTTTTTTAAACCAAAGCTGGACTTTTTCTTTGTTTGTTTTTTAACAACTTAAAGGTGGAATGGGCAATTGTGGAAAACTCTTGTCAAAATCTTTTTTTTTCCAAATCAGTGAATATCTCTTCACGACCTGTGTGGGTGCTGGAAAAAAATTCTAGTGTTAATACACAGCCTAGGCTCTGTAAATAAACAGGCATATTGACAGCTGTGGTGGGCCCCCTTTGCAATCATACCCTTTATTTACATATCCATTTACAGAGCGTAGGCTGTGTATTAACACTGGATTTATTTTCAGTGCACTGTTTTTTTTCAGGTAGCGGATCTTGAGGAGATATTCACTGATCTTGACAAAGTGATCTTGACAACAAGCGTTCTCCAGAATCGCTAACACCAACCTTTTTTAAGACCTTATCAGAGTTAGATATATCATTCACAAAAGGTTATCGTTTTGGATGTATGCATGGTTTGTTGCATCACAATACAGATAGAGTCCCTCATTATCAATTGAACCTTAGCCAGCCAACCCGTCTAGAAAAAAAACTGTTTTGAAGAAGAGACAGGGAAACCGCTAAGGAGGAGGTAACAAAATCCACCTTCCAGCACCTCTTAGGACATTTCCAGGTTACTCCAGAAAGTACTGGTACTTCCTGTAAAATAGCAAATCGTCTTTTTCTACACTAGTTTAAGTAGGCAGATTTTGTTACCTCAGACTGAACATGGCTAGCTGTTTACAGTCTTTGTGGTAAACTACAATATCAGCTTGATATTGAGTGTACAGACATGAGAACAATATTATTCATCTCGTCCAGCTCTCTTCTGCAATAATGTGAATATGGCTATATCCTAAAATGTCAAGTATTATCTCTCTCCTTCCAAGGTTTTTTTGTGATCTGACACACTTTGACATACATAAACAAACAGCTTATTGATATGTTATTCTGTTCTAGTGAAACATAGGTTTTAATACAAATAGTAATGTTGAATTTAAAGATATTGGATTCTCTTGTGCATTCTTGGTCTTTTGGGATCCAGAAGTTATAACCAGGTTGAAACTCAAAGTCTTGGACCTGTGTTAAGCAAACAGCAGTGTTGTGGGGGGAGCACAGCTCCAGTGCCGACGTGGACACTGATGAGGACTGGTGGCCAACTCGCCATCCTTCCACACATGAACATGATTAGGTTTCCAGGGGCGAAGTTCAGAGGGCAATAACTTTGGTTGCATAACCTCTTTCACTGACCTTTTAGTCAGTTTTTCTTGCCATATACCAGTGCTCACAGCCAATCCTTCAATTCTACTATTGCCTTTTTTGTCCATATATGAAAGTCAAGGTTTTACTGATAAAGGATTAGTCCAACACAAGTCAAAGACCAGACACTGATGGACTTCAAAGTGGCCTACCATTGCATAACAGCTAGCTCTCAGTGTATCAGTGTGTTGTTTATGTAACCGCGACTTAAGTGAAAGGAGAGGAGGGGAGAAAGCATTTTCTAAAGACAGCAGGCTCTCATGTCTAGTATTGAACACAGCTGCATAAGCAATACGACTGTTGACCGTTGATATTGTTTATTTCTTCGTCTCTACATCTGGTTCCTTTTCTCTATTGTCCAATTTGTGTTTTCTGTCATTTCTTACGAATATCATTTGTCAACACAAACACAAGATCCAGATAGAGGCCGCCAGATTTGGAACTGAAGCCTTTTGTAGACTGTCTACATCGGCATTTGTCTTGCCAACTTCTCTTTAGCCAAGTTCCCCCATCGCTGTTCCATTTTTAGACACTTCACTCTGATGTCAACAGGGCCTCATCCACTCATACAGGAGTTGGTTTGTAGCAGGGCTCAGTCCTGCAGCAGTGGACAGGGGGCTGCTGTTTACCCAAGAGGCCGTGCGGTGACAGTGGACGAGCAGTGATTCTGGTACAGGGGAGATAAGGCCCACTGGACCTCTGGAGTATCTCCTTAGTGGCCCAGATAAGCCTTCCAAAGGTCAGGGGCAGCCAGTATCAGGCCTGATTTTAAAAAGAAGTTACACTCACATGGACACAGGGGACAACATAGATGTAATTACATACTGTTTGGAAGCATGTGTGGATGACAGAACCCACACACACACTCACACACACACACACCCACACTTTCATGTTTATTTTATTTTGACCGTGTGTGTGTGTGTGTGTGTCCCTCCCCAGGTTGGTGTCCACTGTGCACGCTCTGATCGTGGGTTTGTTCTGTCTGTACATCCTGTGCTTCGATGATGAGGTCAACGCCAACCCCGTCTGGTAAGAGGAACAGAGAGCAAAGCTGATTCATGACTGAACAAGCCAACACCACTGTAACATAGTGAAACAAGACATGAGACTGTGTGTCATGCCACTGTGTAGGGAGGACCCTGTAAACCCCCATAAACACACAAGCAAGGATGCAGTATACCAATTGGAAAAGGCAATAATATTGACCCCTCATACTTTGCCATTTTGGCAGTTAAAAAAACCTTAGCGAAATATTTTTTTACTTCACAGTGCTGCACAGTACAACCTACTTTCAAAATGAAGAAAACAGACAAAATCACTGCAGGTAATTGACTTGGCTTGGTATGTGTACATACAATCTTATACATTTAAGAAGCTATACACAATGAACAAGCAGTTGCATTTTTTTTGGGACTTACTTGATTGTGTCCGTATCTTTTCTTTCGCATAATTCCGTTTGAGAAGAGGTTTACACGTGCAGCGCAAATATGAGCGTGTCTGATTTAGCTTTGTCCTATTTTGACAGGTTCTTTATTTGACAAATTAGGCCTCCATCTTTTACAGGAGTTCGGTCATCTTGTAACACAGGCATTGGTGCTGCTGCTGGGCACGGACACACACTCTGAGGGGATGTATTAGAAACATACGCACATTACACAGCAGATTTTTTTCATGACAGTTATTAAAGGAATATTGTTGCTATTTTTAGACACCCCAGGATATGGAATTACCATATTACCGCCGTGTGTGTGTGTGTGTGTGTGTGTGTGTGTGTGTGTGTGTGTGTGTGTGTGTGTGTGTGTGTGTGTGTGTGTGTGTGTGTGTGTGTGTGTGTGTGTGTGTGTGTGTGTGTGTGTGTGTGTGTTGATCGCTTAAATAGAAACATGTGGTCACACAGTTCCTTCTATTCAGAACGGCAGTCACTTGGGATCTGAGGAAAGGGATGAAGGTAGGTGGTGGGTTGTAGTGAAGGATAGTCAGGATTGGTCATAAATAACTTTTTGGAGAGATGACAGTGGTGTTCCCTTCATCAGAACACAATGGGAAAGGGTAGAGGAGGGATCTAATTGTGTCAGCCAAGTCTCCAGAGAGTTGTAGATTCAGTGGATTTAGCCTTTGATTATTATCTTCACTGTCTTCTCCATGCTACTTCTCACTCACTCTGTCTTTTGTATCAATGAATCCGGTTATTTCAATCGCCATTTCTTTCTCCTTTTCAATATCTGTCTTTTTAAAATATTTTTTCTCTTAACTTCCTCCCTATTCTAACAGCTCTATCAACGTCCTTCACTTCTTTATCTTTTTATTTTCCATCTTGTTTCGCTTCCTCTCTGGCTCTGTAGCAGACGGACTAGAATCCCTCCAACAAGACTCCTTTTCATAGCAAAACAACAACAGCCTAGTCCTCTGCCCCCCCCCCTTCCCACACACACACACACACCCACACACACACACACATGCACACCAGCAGTCCTCCGTGCGCCACCTCCTGCGTCTAGCTGTCTTTTAAGCCCCACATCTATGCCTGACAAATCAATGCAGCACACCGACCTCACTCTTATTGTCTCTTTGTCACACTCGCTCGTGATGGAGCGACCAAAAGGGGAGAAAAAAAGAAAGTGGGGGGGGGGGTCTAAAGAGGGACCAAAGATGGAGGCGTCCCTCCCCCTCCTACCAATATTCTTCCCCAAGCCTCTTTTTTCGTGTGTTTTTAAGTGAGACAAGATGGTAAATGGTAAATGTTACGTTTATCACAGACCCAAAGCGCTTTACATTGTTTTTGTACACATTCACCCAGTCACACACACATTCATACACCGATAGCAGCAGCTACCACGCAGGGTAGGCTTAGCACTAGGGTGCTAAGCTAACTAAGCTAACTATCGGGAGTAATTCGGGGCTCAGTGTCTTGCCCAGGGACACTTCGACATGTGGCGGGGAGACCGGGGAGCGAACCTCCGACCCTGCACACCAGAGGCGAACTCCCTCCCCACTTCGCCACTGCCGCCCCAAGATTCAAATGAGTCAGCGATTATGGAGAGTGCTTCTTGTCAAATCATTGAATCTCTCCTCACCATCTGCTACCTGTGCTATGCTCTATAAACGGGTGTGTATTTCTAGCTACAGGGGTGGGCCCCTTTTCTTTACATAACAGTTTACAGAGCCTAGGCTGTGTATTAACACCGGATTTTATTTCAGCCCACACACACACACACAGAATGTACAGGTGGCAGATTGTGAGGAGATATTCACTGATTTTGACAACAAGCATTCTCCAAATTTGCTGATATCACCTGTAGTGCCATTTTTTTCTGTCACATTATTACCTCCAGTTTTTCCCACAAAGAAAAGGGAGATTTATTTGTGGAAATTAAGCTTTTATGCGTAATACGTGTGTTCCAACTTGTGCCTTGCGATTTTCTGTGAATTTCATCTTATTAAATGTGGCAACTTATCCCCCTAATATACCCAGCAGCACCCAGACAATCCACAGCGGTATCCTAATGCCTTCGGGCTCACCTCGTTGCCACACAGGAGTGTTGCAAGCATAAGTTCTCCTGTCAATCTGATTTTGTATTACAGCATCATTAAGACCTGTCAAACGGCAGCATTGTTCTCTTCAGTTGTTGCATGAGTGGCACGAAGCCATGCTTGTTGGAAACCTGCATTGTTTTTCAGCTGCTGATCATGTCAGCACGACCCAGTCTGTTATCATAATCCGTTCAGTTAACAAGCACCATGTCTCCCCCGCCCCGCCTTCTTCTGTATTTCTTGATTTCATTAACTTCAAGTCTACCTTGAAAACATTGAATTCGATATCAGAACTTTAAAAAATAAATTGCATATACATTTATTTTGCAACTTTTGTGAGGCTTGTTTGTTTTAGTGTCAACAAGTCCGATGCACCAAACTCTCTTAACCCACATCATTTGTTTTTCGACTGGATAAATGTCAACCCCTTTTAATGAACAGGTGGCACTTATCATAGCATTTATTATAGCGTAGAAGTCGAGCAGACGCCTTGCAAATTGATACATGTTCTGCTCCATTTGTTTCGCTCCCAAGGAAATGTAACCCAGGAGATGGAAAGACAAATTTTCACACCGCGGAGCTTGAAGTGCTGCCGTCGGGATTCGGCAGACAAAGGCGAAAACAAATGTTGCTGTGTCAGTAGAGACGCTAGACTGAGAAGATATTACCACAGCAGCTGGTCGACGCCATGTTGTCACTGAGGGAGAGAAATGAAAAATAAATGGTTGTACATGAAGTTTGATGGATTAAAACGTCTATTTTTTTTTAAAAGGCGCCTTTTGGACTGTGCGACAGGTTTATTGCATGTCACACACTATGCGAGATGGCTCTATAAAAATCTCGTCCCATGCTGTGCCTGTGACAACAATATCAAGAAGGTGTGTCGGATTGTGTGATGAATGTGGGGTTAATTGTAGCACTAGGATGAAAACAGAAAAATAAGTAGACAAGAGCAGATGCACTTTGTCCAGAGCTCCAAATCAGGTCTTCATACAAACTTTTTCTGTTTCAGCAACATGACTTTAGACTCTCCCACTGACTCTCTGTTCAGTTGGTTTGGGTGTTCACGCAGCAGCCTGCTGCATTTCGGTCTCTTCAGTGCAGTGGTGTAAAGACACAACTGATCAATAAACAAGATCTCTCTCTCTCTTTCTCTATCTCGTTTTCTCTCTAATGAAACCGACAGGGGAGAAAGGAATTGAATGCCTCATTAACATTGTGGTTTTGTGCCATCTGTGTCACATGTGCATACAAACAGTACCCACACTTTAGTACAACTCATATAGACTCGGTCAAAGTACTTATACCATCCAAGGTGAAATGCAAGGTGTAGGATATCATTTGACAGTGCCCAGGGGTCGTCCGGTAGGTAATGTGAGCCGCTATATGGAAAGTGTGTGTGTGTGTGTGTGCGTTTGCTTTGGAGTGTGTATGTTTATACAGTATGTGTGTTGCAGGGTCCTGTTACAGAACAGCCAGTAATTCGCTATACGATACGTGTGACTGATACCAGGATCGGATGTCTACTGAGGCAGAGACACCTTTATTGTTATTTTGAACAGATGTTAATCGCAAGGACACCTAACGGTTACCAGAGCACGTCACGGGTCTGTGACCTCGGCTACTCATTAGTGTGTATTCAGAAACAGAAAAGGCAGAGATATTCTGATATGCTGTTCAAAGAGTTGTTTGTTGTGCTACGGACACACCGCAAATACGATCAACTTCTTTTACAGCCTTGTCAACATGCTGTTGTTTTTTAAATCAAGATGTAAATGCACTACCACTACAACCTAATCAACAGTGGACAATCATTTAACAATCAACCTTGGATGATCCGTCTACATGATTTGTGGCTGGCGTGCTGCTCTTGTTACATTAATTAGACTGTCTTGAGTGAGTGTCTTAGATTGTTCTGGAATATTAAGTAGTTTTCCCCCTCCAGACTTGTTCACTATGAATGTTTCAGCTGTGTCAAAAGTACCTTTCTAATAATGTTTTCTCTGCTGTTCCACAGGGGTGACCCCGGTCTTGTCAAGCTAAATGTAGCCATAACCTGTGGTTACCTCCTTTATGGTGAGTTATATTTGTTCTGTCGTCTGAACATATAGTCTGGCACACAGTCCGTGAGGGCAGTCAGTCAGTGTATATGGTGAAGACAATCGTCCAAACCCTGTTCATGGAGTATTTAGTTACCCTGTATAATTTACCCAGACTGTTTTAGAAAATGAATGTAATGACCATAGTTTAGGCTTTAAGTATCAAGTCAGCCCTAAATGTGTCTCCTGCAAATGTTCTCTACATTTGTAACCATGTTGTACTTGTTCCCACTACTGCTGCTGCTTTCTTTTAAAGACTGTAGTGTACACAATGATCCTCCTTGGTCAAACAGACGTATCAACTTGATGCCTTTCTAACTAGCCTTTCACCCTGTCCTCTAGACCTTGTGCTGCTTGCATGTAACTGGAGCACTATGGGGGACAGCTTTTTCGTCTGTCACCACTTGGCGGCGCTCTATGCATATGGATATGTGCTGGTGAGTCCATCAGTCTTCAAAACACACAATGTATGAACTGAAATAGCCAGTGAAGACACTGGATTATTCCCATGTCGTGTCATAAAGTACGTTTCATTTTGGTGTGTTTGGTCGTTGCAGACACGTGGAGTGCTTCCCTACTTTGCCAACTTTCGTCTCATTTCAGAGTTGTCCACACCGTTTGTGAACCAAAGGTGAGTCCGCCGCCATGCTAGTGAATATCCACTTCATATGCAGTGGTGGAAAGTTACACATAAAGTGTATTCAAGTACTGTACCTCTTTTTATATTACTTTATACATTTCTTCCAGTATACTTCAGATGGAAATGTTCTACTTTTGACTCCACTACAATATTTTGATCAATTTAGTTTCTAGTTACTTTAGAAATGAACCTTTTTCACAGAAAACACATGAAGAGTTCATGCAAGTACAGCTGAAACATTGGTCGATTAATTGAATGGTAATTTGAGAGAAAATGTATTGGCTATCGACTGTTTTGACATTTGTTTATGCAAATATGCACAATAGTTAATGTTTCAAGCTTCTCAAATGGGAGCATTTGCTGCTTTTCATTTAAACTATATATTCTTTTACAAACCATAAAAATCAATTTATGAACAAAAAATCACAAGTTTTCAGTCCAATACAAAATCCACCTCATCCAGATACATGACATCATTTCATTTAAAATGATAAACTTAATAATTTAACATTTTAAGTACATTTTCCTGATTATGATTTATACTTTTACTTCGGTAATATGTATAATACAGGACTTTAACTTTTACCAGATCATTTTTTGCATTTTGGTATTTGTGCTTTAAAAGAAAAGGCGGAGTCAGCGTATTCTTAAGGACACTTTTTGTCAAAATCAATGAATATCTCCTAAAGATCTGCTACCTGGCCATACTGAAGAAATCCAGTGTTGATACATAGCCTAGGTTCTGTGAACTGGGACATAAACAGAGGGTATCTAAACTAAGAGGGCCCGTCGTGGCTAGCAACATACAGTCCCCTCCATAAGTATCGGAACAGTGAGGCCAATTCCTTTATTTTTGCTGTAGACTGGAAACATTTGGGTTTGACACCAAAATATGAATATGAGACAATAGATCAACATTTCAGCTTTCATTTCCAGGTATTCACATCTGGATCTGATACACAACAGAGAAAATAGCATTATTTGTAAAGGTGAGCAAAATTATTGGAACAGATAGACTTAAAATAAATTAAAGTGAATAAGACTTAATATTTTGTTGCAAAGCCTTCACTTGCAACAACTGCATCAAGCCTGTGACCCATTGACATCACAACTTTTGAATCCTCCTTTTTGATGCTTTTTCAGGCTTTCACCGCAGCCTTATTCAGTTGTTGTTTGTTGCTTGCTCTATAGGGTTTAAGTCTGGAGATTGACTTGACCAGTCTAAAACCTTCCATTTCTTGACCCTGATTAACTCCTTTGTTGTTTTTGCAGTGTTTTTTGGGTCATTATCTTGCTACATTATGAAGGATCTTCCAATCAGTTTGGTTCATCTTTCTTTAAATTGGCAGACAAAATGTTTGTGTACACTTCTGAGTTCATTTAGCTGTTGCCATCATGTGTTACATCATCAATGAAGATTAATGAGCCCATCCGAGAAAAAGCCATGCAAGCCCAAGCCATGACATTGCCTCCACCGTGTTTCACAGATGAGCTTGTATGCTTGGGGTCATGAGCAGATCCTTTCTTTCTCCAAACTTTAGCCTTTCCATCACTTTGGTAAAGGTTCATCTTGACAACAACACAGTAAAACATGATGGCAGCAGCTAAATTAACTCAGAAGTCTACAGAAACATTCTGTCTGCCAATTTAATGAAATATGCAACCAAACTGATTGGAAGATCCTTCATCATGCAGCAAGGTAATGACCCTAAAAAACTGCAAAAACAACAAAGGAGTTCATCAGGGGCAAGAAATGGAAAGTTTTAGGAAAAAAAGAATGAAAAAGTTTTGTGATGTCAATGGGTCACAGGCTTGATGCAGTTGTTGCAAGTGAAGGATTTGCAACAAAATATTAAGTCTTATTCACTTTAATTTATTTTAAGTCTATCTGTTCCTATACTTTTGCTCACCTAAAAATGTGGTGTTCCTTTACAAAAAATGCTATTTTCTCAGTTGTGTATCAGATCCAGATGTAAATACCTGGAAATGAAAGCTTAAATGTTGATCTATTGTCTCATATTCATATTTTGGTGTCAAACCCAAATGTTTCCAGTCTACAGCAAAAATAAAGGAATTGGCCTCACTGTTCCGATACTTATGGAGGGGACTGTACCTGTTTACAGAGCCGAGGCTGTGTATTACCACTGGATTTCTTTTTAGCGCAGGATTTTTTCTTTCCAGTGCACACACAGTATGGAGTCGGACAGGGACATATTCACTGATTTTGACATAAAGTAATTTTGACAACAAGCGCTTGACGACTCCACCTTTTAAGTCAAGGTTTAATTGATTGATTGATTGAAATTTTTATTTCAAACATGTAAAAGAAAAACAGAAATTGTCATACAGAATTTAATGATGTTACACAAAATAGAAAGCATAACTAGATCCATGAATGACAAAAACTTGCTGATTGGAATAACATGTTCGAAAAAGGAGTGGGAAGAAGTTCACACTTCTTTAATTCCACCCCTTCTCCAGAACTCATTGTAATTAAGCTTCCTTTGTCATAATAATAATTATTCATATTTTCATTTATTATTATTTTTTATTATATATTTTATTATGTATTTTTTCTAAATACTCTGTCCACCACTCTTTTCATATTCATGCTTCTCCATATCCCTGCCCATATCTTCCACTCCCTAATCACGCTCCCCCCCCCCCGTCCAGGTGGTTCTTCGAGGCGCTGAAGTACCCGCGCGCCAACCGGCTGGTTGTGGTCAACGGCGTGCTGATGGCGGTGGTCTTCTTCCTGGTGCGCATCGCGGTCATGCCCTCCTACTGGGCCAGCGTCTTCGCCACCTTCGGCACGGCGGAGTTTGAGCGGCTGGGCCTGGCCGCGCAGGTGGCCTGGATCACCTCCTGCATCGCACTGGACATCCTCAACGTGGTATGGATGTACAAGATCGCCAGAGGCTGCTACAAAGTCCTGACAGGCAGGGGAGGACGCAGGCTCAAGGGAGGGGCGGAGGTGTCTCCGGCCAGCCCGGACAAGAAGCACGTCAACAACCACACAGACTGAAGGAAGGCACACACACACAGAGCAGAGGATAATGTACAGGCACAGACATAAAACAAGATGGAGGGGTCAGACATACAGGAGTCGCTCTCTCTCTCTTTTGCTGTAGCCGTCGTCGTCCCCCAACCCCCAAAATCCCCCCAATCTCAGTCCCGTAGATCTCCCCTGTTGGCCAGTGGACTGGGACTGGGGGCTAAGAGTCTTCCCAACACCATGGGACAAGGACACCGCTCTTTTGACTCACTCTTTGAGCACCAGCCCCTTTGCAGCCTCTGTGTGTTTTTCACTGACAGATTATAATGGCTGATGGCTACTCGGTTCGCAGACGACAAGGTAGAGCTCACAAGCACACTCTTAACAACTGTCTGTCTTGTCTGTCACTCGCCTCTCTCGTCCCTATTGCCCCCCCCCCCCACCCAACTCTCAGTCTCCTCTCATGCTCCACTTCAGCCAAAGCCCAATCCTCTGAAGTGCCTGCCAAAGACAGGAAAGCAATAATGGTGGAGGAATGGGATCACAAAAGTCTAACAACAGAGTTCAGCCCCCCACCCCCCCTTCACAAGACGGCTCTCTCTCTCTCTCTCTCTCTCTCTCTCTCTCTCTCTCTCTCTCCCCCCCCCCGAAAACGACTAGAGGCTTCTTCTGTCGTTCCTATTCCGTCCACACACTCGAGGAGACGCGGCTCACAGGAGTGAAGAGCTCTGCCATCACATCCGTATACAGTGTTGGTGAATCCACAGTGCTCCTGTCTTAAACTCATCAGACCTCACATATAAAAAAAGAGATGGATAAACACCATAATGCCTCTTCTGCAGTATTGCCTGCTGTGGCCTCCTTGTAAACAAGTGGCTCCTGCCTATCTCACCAGCCATGCCCCTCCAAGCAACTTTACAATTTGGATTATAGATGAAAAAAAACTTAACGATACGCATGCAGGAGCGAGAGAGGCACACTCTCCACCATCCTAAGTGCACCACAGGACAATTTTGCCTTTTCAGTATTCACCATGTTGGCATCACTGTGCTGTACTTTGCCCCCCCCTCCACCCCTTTTTATTCGCTTATTTTACACAGCCTGAAGTCCAGTAAGCAGTTTTCAGTAACGTGTCTAAGTTCACATTGCATTCATGGCAACCCTCTGCCTCACTGGATCGGGCTCGACCATCCAGCTTGAACGTTTGGTTTTGTTCTGTTCTACCTCTTCCCCCCCCCCCGCCTTACAGAAACCTTGTCAATCCATTCGCCAAAAGATAATCAACGTTTTTCTTCTCCGGTTCCTATCTATAGAGTGATTTTAGCCTTTAAAACCTTATCTGTTGTTAATATCACTGCCCCCCGACCCTCCCACACACATACACACACACTTTCTACAGAGCCTATCCCAGCCAATTTCTCACCAAACTGTGTCCAAACTGAAACACCCCAAAAGGCTTCCGGTTGAGCTTAATGTGTTCTCAGTGACTCTACTGAGAGCCTCGTTAAATGAAGGGGACACAGAAAGTTCACACACACACATCTGTGTATCATAGAGTGCAAACGATGCACTATATTTGGTGCCCTTCTGAAACAACTACGTGGTTCCCTTCCTCATTGGCCGAATGTCAGCGTCTAACAATGTCAAATTTTTTCTAAAGTTTCTAATGGATCTGGATGTACCAATCTGTGACAACAGGCCGTCACTGTCAAAAGCAAAGTTGCAATCTGCATGTGTTTTTTTTATTTCTGTATAAACTGTATCATCACTATATAGCATGGTGAGATTGACATATTTCTGTGATGCCTTAGTGAAGATAGATCAATAACATCTTTTGTATTGATTGCATTATTCAAAATGCTGAAAAAGGGGTTTGTCTTCCAAAATGGCTGATGTTTTTGCCTCTCGGAGCATACTGAATGCATGTATTTTTGATTTATTTCTCCTTGCGCTGCATGTCTGTACAGTATATACAGTAGCTCCGCGGGACCCCCCCCCACCCCACCCCCCCGGCTAACTCACTGATATCTCTGTATGCCTGCTGGCATTTCTTTTTAAAACAATTAATTCCCAAATTCTTCTCGAGCGTTAGCGGTTAGCAGACACTAATGACCACACCGCTGATATCATGACAGACAGAGATACAAGAGGATGTTTCAGTTTCGGCTTTTTTACGAGGACAAACTCACGTTTCCTTTTTACTTAAAAGAGAGCTCCATCAATTTAACATTAGTCTCCTAGAGCGTTGTCGAACTCACACTGGACAGTTTATTTTGAATTTTTTATGTAGGATCAATATCGACGTAGCAGAAGAACCAGTGATTTTAGCCAGGTTTCTTTCCAAAAGAAGTCCACTACTGTTAATGCAAATATTAGGAGTTGGGACATAGAGATGAACAGCAATTGGCCCTAATGCTCCAGTCAGATGTCATCAAATCATTTTAGAAGGAAGGCACATTGAAGATGAAAAATGTAGACAATTCTGATTGTTCCATTGTACTTATGTTATGATGGTTACAGGCTCTTCATTGCTCCACAGATCTGAATGTTATTGTCTTCAGTTTTTTTTATGTCTCTCCAGTGGAGACCATTGGTCTTTTAAGTCCCATGTTGTTTTATGTTTTTATGTATTAACATGATTTGCCCACCTATGCCAAGCCAACATTTTTTGAAATATTTCTTTTTAGTTTTTTTTCCTTGTGTGTGTTTTTTGAAAGGGATGGTTTGGATGGAAACGCACTTAATGCCTATTTTCTTTTTTATTATTCCACACTTTCTTTTTTGTTGTGCCTGCATTACCCATAATACATAACAATGTCGTTGGAGTTCTGTGAGAGATTGAGGTGTGCTATGCTAGTAGCTAGTGTAGCGTAGAGACGCTAGCTTCGAGCAGAGATGAGGAGCAGTTTAGAGGTCTGATTTATTTTCTATTTATTTTTTTCCATGTTTAAACATGTTGTCTTCAGACACAACTGACCTATCATCAGATTTCCCACAGAGCCAGAAAAGGCCTCGTACAACTTGTAAACACAGTGTGTTGTCCAAGATCGATGGAGTTCCCCTTTAAGGCATTGTGTCTCTAGTTGCATAGCTAGCTAGTTTCTAATTGTCTGGAAATGTCTGCTGGTGTTTTCACTTTGGACCCCTAAAGCACACTCCCTGTGGAGCAATAACTCCTGATCTCCTGTATTTCTGTCTGTCACCACAGAGGAGGGCCTACAGTATCTTGTGCCTTTTTTACACAAACGGTGGATGTGACGCAGCCAGATTCGCATGACCTTTCTAATGTAAAACCTAGTGATTATCTCCTCTGTATTCCGGTATGTATACACGCTCTGTATATATTTTTATAATCTGCCTGCACAATGATTAATCCGGCCAAGTATTATAATCCAAAACTGATTCCCTCTCTCTTGGGGGGAGCCTGTTTTGTGTTGATTTCTGTGTGCGCACCCCCTTGAATACAGGGGGCCGCGTCTCCATGAATGTTGTGACGGGTTATATAGTGAATTTAAGATGAGCTGTTTCCAAGGTGATGAGAAATGGGAATCGGACTATATATTTTTGTTGACACAAGCTCTTTTTAAGAGATACAGGTAGTTTGATTGGACGGCTAACATCTCAACTCCTCCGGGCCTCCCAAACTCAAAAAGCTGTGAATAATTCTATCGGTTCAGTCACACGACACTAGAATAGTTTGACTGCACTGTGGGAGAGTTTCCCGGAGACTGACTGAGTAGTGAGTTCCTTTGCTATTTGTTGAGTTTTAGACTCTCTCATGCACAAAGTAGAAAAAAAAACCCGTACGTTAAGTGGCAGTGTGTTTTTCCTGGTTGGACTGGACGGACTGAGTTTTTGTATTTGTCAGGGTTTTCTACAGAATCTTATGTCAAGACCTGATTCTGATATTCGTGCTGTATCTCACACCCTGGGGCCGTTTGGGAAACATTGGGACAGGATGACATAATGAATAGGCTGTCTTAAGGCCACACAACAACCTGTGTTTTACCAGGTTAGAACAACCACATTGCCTTTTTATTTTCTTTGGGGAGGCCAACGTTCATTATATTATATTATATAATGAATCTATTTAAATGAATATATATATCCTAAAGGTATATACAAGTATATCTGTGATCAAGTATTGAAAACCAGATTCACACTGTACTAATTCAACCTGTTTTGGTCATATTCTGTTTCATTTTGGATGACGGGATGTCCCTTTCTTTTCCAAAGGTATGTGATAACAAAGCCACATCAGATTCTATGTGGAACTTCAACACAATATTTTCTGCCGGCCTTCAAAAGGTTTGCACGTGGTACTTGGGCAACTATTATTTCTGCCTCCATTTTTATTTTTTGTTCTTCCGAAATACTCGATTTCAACCTTTTTAATCCTAGGTGTACAACGACGTAGAATGGATTGAATCGCAATGTCGCAGCAATGACAGCATTTGTACAATGTTTAGGAACGATGATCGACCTAAGACAAAGTGATAATCAAATAACCTGCCAGTTTTGTTTTTTTTGTTCCCTTTTCAAATGACTCGCCAGTGTGGCTTATGTTCCTCCTCCCCTCTTCTTCAAATCTATTTTTATTTTGTCTTTTAATGCAATGCAATTTCTTGTTTATGATCTGTCTCTTTTTTTTTGTTTTTTCCTGTGATTTTTAATGTGAAACAGCCTACACTACACGCGGGTCCTTTTGGGGGTTCCCCCAGTCTGAGCATTATTACACTTGTGACTCGGATTGTTGTCGTCTACAATGACCACTACTAATGATCATGTAACTGTAGTGCTGAAAGCTGAGATTTACTTGAAGGTGTTGCTCTTCAATAAAGTTGAAGACAAGAGAATGTAGTTTGCTTGACTCTTTTATTTTTTCCTCATTTAAAATTTTTACTTTTTTATAGTTAAATGTTTCTCTTTGTCAGTTTCCTTGGTTACTGAGCACAGCAGTGACGTCAGCACGGGGATGACCTGATGTATTCAAGCCTCCAGACAGCAGCATACTGAGCTGGTCCAGTCGTCTTGTGTGTCAGCTGTGGGCCAAGACAAGCTACTGGTAGACGGCACTACTGCTCAGTATGTTTATTTTAATTTTTTTAACTGTGGCTATGTGATGGGGGCTGTTCCACAAAAAAAGGAAAAAGGTTAAGTACGGACCTTCGAAAATCTGATGAAAGGGGCTAAAAATGGGGAGGATTGAGTGAAAAGAGGATGAAAGAAAGTTATGAAATAGTTTGGATAATGAAAGATTTTGAGGGGGATGTGTTTCTGAGCCTCAGTCGGTCTGATTGAAACCATCGTGTGTGTGTGTGTGTGTGTGTGTGTGTGTGTGTGTGTGTGTGTGTGTGTGTGTGTGTGTGTGTGTGTGTGTGTGTGTGTGTGTGTGTGTCAATCGGTCAAGGGGCTTGGTCACAGACCGTTCCCGAGGAGCTTTACCAAACATGGTCACGTAGCAGAGACTCAATGAAAACATCCCCCTGGCTACTACACAGCACACATGGGCCGTGTGGACTTCCTCTTCGACTGCACTCATGCACATGGCGTCATGCTTCATCACCTGCACACAGAAAACGCACACCTGCATGCTACAAAAACACAGCATCTCTCGTCGGTGCCCGTTCAACACTATATTGCCATCACATCAAAAAACACAAAGAAAGGGCCCTGCGGTAATAGGCCTGCAATGCATCTGGGTCTCGGTGCTGTTTTCATGATGGACTGATTCTGAAAAGAGAGCCGCAGCCTTTCCTGGGTGTTTACCTTCAGTCATCTGTGTTTGTCTGACATTTTAACTCAGCAAATTCATGCTTTGTGAGCGTCAAGTGTCCTCGTTTCCTCCCCTAACAAGCTACACTGTCTGTGTTTTGAGTTTATTCCTTTTGCACTGATCAAGTTATAGTTAAATAAAAAATAAATAGAATATATTGAGAGATGCCTATTTCAGGAGGAATTCATGCTGAAGACCAAGTCCCAGACTAGGGGAAACAAAAACACCCCCCAAAAAAAAAAATCAACATTCCGGTCTTTGTGAGAGGCTATAAACGGAGGAGATTTTACAACCTACTTAAACCCCTTGGCCTGAGTCGATTTGGAAGGACTTAATAAAAACCAGTTTGTTAACATGCAACACCTAACTGTCGCCACCTGCCCCCCCCCCCCCCCCCCCAGAGGTGTCATCGTGATCCTGTCCCCGCCTGAGAGGAAAGGGCCAAGATTAAGACGTGTGAAATACAAACTGAAAGCATGAGCTGTCACCATTCCATCCAGGAGGCCACACACAAGGTAAAGATGAGGGATGAGGTTCAGCCCATGTCCAGGTGCTTCTTACTGGAAAAAAAACCTACATTGTCTGAAGGAAATGTTGAAACATTTTGAAATGGTTAGAAATAGAATGATACACAGTTGAAAGAGGCTGGTGCAATACAAATACCCCCCAAAAAATGGATTTGCAGTTGAGATGAAGATTCCACAATGACTAGAAGTTCTAGCTGAAGTGTAAGGAACTGAAACGAAGTTGACGCACCATTTTATGTGTACACACTTAAGTGAAGTGAAGGTATGTTAAAATAAAAGCGCTGAAACGATTTAAAATGTTATTTTGAAGTTTATGTGATGATGGAGGTGTCACTTGTGGAGTTCCTTTTAAATAATTCAGTAACGAAAATTGTAGATCATCGTACAAACTGTTTGGATCCTAAGCTCTCGAAAAACACTAGTGGATAAAACTGGCGCAATTCTACCTAAACTGGGCCTCTTTACCCATCAGCTACCATCCACGTTTTTGCCATAAAGACAGTGACAGCTGAAGTGGAAGCAGTTGAAGTAGATTGTATAAGAACATTGGAGCTGGACAAAACAGTCTTAAAGGGGCGCTATGAAACATTCAGAAATTCCTTTACAATGGTGGTGCCAGTGGACGTAAGGTTAGCTGCACCATCCCAAACACCGCCCCCGAACAGTGCGAACGAGCAATGGCCAAACAGTGATAGACGAGATGATGTGATTAACCGCTTATGATGGATGGGGTAAGTTCTGCTGCACCGTTAAGTTTATTTTAGTTTGACAAACGTTATGTTTCTGACATACTTTAAATACCCGCCTGATGAGAAGATTAGGCAAGGTCTACTTTTTCAAGTTACATTGCCCATTCACCTAGCCTGGAAATCCAGACCCTGATATCTTGAACGATAGAGGGTCTGGCCACGATCAATAGTAATTTCCAACTCAAGGGGCGGCTCCTACTCGTGCATTTCAAATGCCACTGCACGCAGTTGGATAGCACTACAACCAATCAGAGCGATGCACAAGGCGACATAAGCCCCTTTCGTTTAGCGAACAGCTGTTAAACTGTTAAATTAAACGTTTGCCGTTGTTGGTCGGCAAAATAGAACATTCCACTTACTTGCTAATGAAAGATTTGAGTGCCGTCTTCCAAATCGTTAAGGGTCGAGGCCAAAGCAGTCTCAAACTCACACAAGATATCCGCAGCCATCTTTGATGTTTACTATCACGGCTTCGACGTCGCATGCACATCACTGTCGTCATCCGGTTACGTCCTCCCCAGAGTACCATATAAGGGGCTCTGGCGCGCCCATATTAGATAGAACCAATTGAAACCATAGCCAGATTTCTGGCTTTCTTGATAAAGCTTCAACGGAGCGTGTCCAGACCAACACGCGCAGCAAATTTAATTTGCCAGCGCCTAGTGGCAGGTCTGGGAATGCCAGGCTACCATTCACCCATATGCAATATAGAATAAATCTTTTTCAGGTGTCAGTTAATGAAGTTTAAATAAAAGAATGAAGTTTGAACTTCATTCAAACATTTGAAAATGGAACAAAGAAACGACATAAAAGTGTTTGGTGTCCCAAAGAAAACCATTAACAATAGTACTAATAATAAAAGTATAATTAGGGGATAATGAGTGTATCATGTGCGGGCTGTTTCACTGACCAAATCCAGGTTTGTTTGGAGCAAACTCAGCCCTCAGACCTTCCCTGAGTTGCGTAGGGATCTCAAGGACTTCTACCATAAATAGCCAGACGGAGTGTGTAGCGGGGAGAAGGGTTGGCGGGGTGGAGGGAGGGGAGAAACAGCAGCACACTGCATGAGTGTCCTACTGGCTTTGTGAAACTGCACCGATCTCCCTCACCATCTCCTCCCTCTCTTACTTACCCCTTTTTTTGTTGCATCTTTCACTGTAAAAATTACAAAGTTAGGAAAATCTTGAAAATCTTCTAGATGTTTGAGTTTTGAGGCCACCTAGAGCTTTAAGTTTGAAGGAAAACGGTCTACGTGTGAGCCAACTAGTTATCGTCAGTTGAGATAACTTATGTGTAATGAAAATGTATCTTTGATATGTAAAAAAAAATAACTATTTCCAATTTTAAGTTCTACATACAGAATATGAATGTCTAACAATAACAGTTGTAGTAGAACAGTAGAAAGCAAACAAAACCGAGTCAGTTAAAATGTTTATTCAAACGTTTAACAGTGTGGGGAAACTGTCTGAAAGACTTTCTGAACAAAAAAGAAAAAACAAAGCTTCAAGTTTTTTTAGTATGTTGAATTCAAAACTTGAAGTTATCGACGAGGACAATTGTTATCTCAACAAAAGATAATGAGTTGGCTCAAATGTATGCAGTTTTCCTAACAACTAGAGAGTTTGGCCAATAACTCAATAACTCAAATATCTAGTAAAGACACTTGAACATTTTAGTTGAACTTATTCCTTTTAATAGTGTTTTTTAGCCTCTGAAACTCTCCGTCTGCATTTAGTTAAATCTCATGAGTCATGCCTTGTTCCTCATGCCTCCGTCACAACACACGGAACTATATTCTACCTGGAGCTCTCCCTCCTAAGAAAAGATGTTGATTTATCTGTTCGCTCATGATTACTTCCTGAGAGTGTGCCATGTGTGTTCAACATGTTTCGGCCCCATTAGGACTTAGAAAGTGTAGTTCATCAAACGGCTAAACTGTTTAGGATTCCAGCTATTGCAAAACACATGGGGATAAAACTGTGACACATTTACTGTCTTTTGACCTAAATGAGGCCTATTTATCATCAGCGTCCATACAGTAAAAGGCAGTGTCAGATGAATTTAGAGCCATGGCAAACAGTACAGCCCACTGCGCAATAAATATTGGACTGTAAGTCTCTTATATTTAGTGTGCTCTTTCACAAGACGTTACATCTCTATCCCTCTCCCAGCCGCCTCATGGCCCCTTCCCTTCTCCCATCATGCCCAAATAAAGTGTCCGAATTCCATGTGTGTGCTTCTTCTTCTCGCTGTGAAATGTTTATAAGACCCTCGCTGTGTGTGTGTGTGTGTGTGTGTGTGTGTGTGTGTGTGTGTGTGTGTGTGTGTGTGTGTGTGTGTGTGTGTGTCTGATAGAGGGAGCATGAATGTGGCTTAGCGTAAATGAGCATGTTCTGTATGCAGATGTATGTACTCCATATTAACAGGCTGTTTATGGTCATTGGCTGTGCTGTGTGACGACTGTGTGGGTTCGTCTTATAGGAACACTAAACACTTCAAAAATAAATCCTTTACAACATTGTGATAGTGTGAGGTGAGGTGGAAGGTCAACCTGTTTACGAGCTCTTTATTGTACTGTGATATGATTGTTGGCTATTTATTGGTGCACTGAGCTCATCGTCGTTAATAACATACTCACAAGGGCCACGTCTGTGCAACACCAGCAAGTCAACAAATGCATTATGTTCTTCATCAGTTTAATTGTTCAACGAAACTATTTTTAAATAGTCTTCCCCACACTGTGAGGGGGGGGGGGGGGTACATTAACTATTAATCTTTACCATTAATAATACAACTAAAGAACCAAAATTCCCTCACACACACACCACTACCAGCATATACTGTTTTTAATTTTATACTTACATTTTTTAATTGGGCTCTAAACTTTGATTAAAAACCTTGTAATTACAGACTTCAGGACTTACAAACCATCTGAAACTTCAACCTCAACTGTTTTTCAGCTTGTACTCTTAGTTAAACCTGCAATGCTAACCTGCTGATGCTAACATAAAAGGAAATCAACTTTTAAAAGGCTTCCGGCTAATTACGTACAAGTAACCGGAACTGCTTAATCCACTGTGTCAACCTCAATTGCCACATGATATGTTTCTCGTGTAACATAATATCAGTAAGCACAATTCCACTTTATTTTGAAAATTCTGCCTTGCCCTGTTTTATTTGAATTGCCCTGTCATACAGGCCTGATGGAGACATACTTTTATTGTATTAGATGATTACAATGTTTTGCTCCAAATCATTCAGACATAAAGATATTCAGTTTGAAATCCTAATGCTAATCCCACCACGTGTGATTCCAGAGCACAAGCTCCCTCTCATCTTATTAAAGGCCCCGTTGGACATGACCTTAGTTTTCACTTTTGAAGCCCTGCTTCTCTCCCTTTATCAGATTTGTCCACAGTGCTGCGTGTTCCGGGGGTGCGTTTGATGCCTGTACGATCAATAATAATTTTGTGCTGGACTCAAGAAAGTGAAGTGGATGCGTTCCATATTTACCGCAGAGAAGAAAAGTGAATTTGATGTATGTTTTTGCTTCCTGAGTCAGCTGACATTTTCTTTTCGGGACTCAAGAGTCTTTTAATTCAATTCAGTTTGATTAGCTTTAATTGGATGAATGTAAAAAAAACAGCAATTATCAAAACCAAAACGACAACAATAATAATATGTCAATGGTAATAATCAAATTAATATGATACTTTCTTTCTTTCTTTCTTTCATCCGTCCTTTCCAGAATGTTCCCCACAGGCTCCATCGGCATGCCGGCCATGTGACTGCTGGTGACACACACACACACACACACACACACACACACACACACACACACACACACACACACACACACACACACACACACACACACACACACACACACACACACAGAAAGATACACACATATATGTATATATTAAAAAAGAGAAAGCTGAGAGGTGAATCATGCAGCCTGGGGAGCCACCCCTCTGCAGCACAGACCCTCTCAATATGCTGCATTCCTTTCCTTGTCATCCGCCCACCTATTTGTGGGGCGGAGTGATAACACACTGGAGTAAAACTAGAAAACCACCTCATTGTTCCCAGAGTGACGTCAGGCACTCTACAGTAGCTTCCACACACAGCCATGGCCAAAGTGCTACATCAGTCACACAGAAGTGTTTGAATGCACACACTGTATACTGTATATAAGTCTGGTTGGTATAATCAAAGAGTAAAGAGAGCATTCAAAAGATAATGGAATATTTCTCATTTAAGTTACACACCTAAGTTAAAGAATTGTAAATGTATCAGTCATGTTTTTCTCCTCCTGGTGAAATTAACATTATTGTGAATAATGTTGAGAATGTACAATAAAAGAAGCCAGATTGGCAGTACATTTTTAAAAGCCTGTGCCCTTGGCGGATGAATAACAAGATAATACATGAAAGATACTGAGTGAAAATCTGTAGAGTTTCTTTTTAGTTAATTGAGATTGAGTGGCTTTCTTCCGTATCCCACAACCCTCTGCATTTCAAGGATTTCTCCTCCATGATGGCTTAAAGGTTGAGATTGAAATGATAATTCGATACCAAGGAAAGCTCCAAGGCATGCTTTAAAAGGGACTTTGTGGTCAGATATGTTTTCGTTGTCATTGCTGCTGCTTCCCCAAGGCCAATAAATAACTTTCTCCATGGAAGATAAGTCCTTGTGGGGTGCACAGCACCAAAGGAGTGGATACTTGAATTTTTACAATCCACAATTCGTTGAAAACACACCACATAGCGGCACAATGGACCTTGGGGTTTGAGAATGTTCTTTCGACAGTCAACTCAACACAGCATGTCTTATCTCTCAGATTTTATGCTAACAGTGAAAATACACTGAAAAGAACATTGCAGCAATGTATGCTACTGTAAACTGTATCGTTCAGGATACGTTAAAGACAAATTAATATACTATATACAGCATATATTTTTATTTTTAAGTCTACCAGAAATGGCTTGACTGAAATATCTGCCAGAGGGTTTTATTTTACATTTATTTAACCAGGAGGTATTTGGTAACAATCCCATAACATTTCATCTAGCACCATAATAGGCTAAACCTTTTTTTAGGTTTGGAATGCAATAACTATTTGACTACTATTGAACTGATTGACTTGAAATGTACCACAGAAATACAGGGTCCTATGGATACATTCAAACCACTCTGGTGGGATCCATTAGTGCAGCGCCATCATCTGACTAAGAATGTCAATTTGCCCTAAACTTTGGTCCATCCAATGATATTCCCATGAGCAAATGTTACAGTAAACTTGCTTTACTTTTGTTTGTTTATTTATTTCAGGCATATTGATTATTGATATTGATTATTATTGTTGTTATTGTTGTGTTCTTTTATAGGTTACCCTATTATAGGGAGAATACCCTTTATTTTACTATAGCCCTCTCTTTATAACAAGCTAATTTTCCACTTTTTCAGAAAGAAAGAAAGAAAGAAAGAAAGAAAGAAAGAAAGAAAGAAAGAAAGAAAGAAAGAAAGAAAGAAATCATCCCTGACCGACCGGCCCTGAAGGTGGAAAAAGTGACACTGATTAAATCCTAATAGCCGAGCGGTGACATCACTCCCCAGATGAGGAGGTTATAGCGTCCCCATTGGACGACGGCATTGTCCAATCACAGCGCACACACATGGGAAGAGTTTAAAAAAGAATCAGAAAAGTGTCGGAAAGTCGTCGGAAAGCCTCATCAGCAGCAGCTCCAAGCACGACTGCGACTGCATTTCAAACTCAAAGAATAACTAGAATATCATTAATAATAAAGATACCCACGGATTTGTTCGGGACGTTTCTGTGTTTTTCTCCTGCCTTCGGACAGAGACAGAGAGAGAGAAGAGAGAGATTTAACCTGCTTCTCCATTTGTAAAGCCCTCTTCGGCTGCACTGTAAATAAGACAAGAACAACAGAATGTCAACACATTTCAGGAGCGGTCCAGCCTTCGGACTTTCTGCCGAGGTCAAGAGTAAGGTAGGTTTTACACACTAGGCTACTTATTATTGTCCTTTTTTAATAGAGAAATCATGCTTTAACTGGAGCCTTGCCTCCTTCGGTGAGGTCAAGGGTCAATGGAGGCTACCTAGCGTTTTCACAAATAGTAGCCTACTGTAAACAGTCCCATTGTGGCTTTATGTCAATGTGTTTCCGCAACACAAATATGGTGTTCCTTAAACATAATCTTTAACACGGGGTGTGTAATAATCATAGACTGTAAAAAAAAAAAAATAGTTAAATGTCTGTGGGAGAACCTTGGTAGTGGCTAGTTTTTTTTTACCCTATTTGGCTAATATATTTCCATCAATGCTTGATCTTCTCATTAGTAAGCGCACAAAAGCTGTCTGTAACTCCTACATTTATTCTGTGAGAGGGCATTAATGTAAAGCATTAAGAGTTGACATGCACACAAAGGTATTCCTGAATCATCGGTAATCAGTAATGATTGAGGCCTTGATTTTGTCAATTTAAAGGGACATATCGTAGACTGGAGTCAGTGGTAGTAAAAGGGAACTCAGATATTCCTGTTTACTTAAACCTCCTACGAGGAACTTTTAAAAAAAAATTGTCAACAGTCTCACAGCAAACGAAAACATCAGCAAAAAACGATGCTACTATTATATAGTTTTAATTGCTTTTGCACTGGTCTGATTCCTCTGCGACTTTGACAAAACGATTTACGGCAGGTCGACCAGAAAAGCTACCAAGATAACTTTGCTTCATATTTCCATTATAAATCTCACATAGTCGAGTATAAATACATTACCTCTTCACCCTGCATCCTGCCATCTCTCTTTCACTCACTCCCTAAACAAAGCAGACACACGCTTGGGGTGCTGCCGGTGTCGTAAAAAACACTACTTCTTCTGTCTAAATATGCCCCTAGAATCAACCAAAACTGGAAGTGTGCTGGATGTACAATGTTTCTAATTGTGAAAGGAAATGATGTAGCATGAATTTGAAAGACATAAAGTAGGTGAAGTAGAAAATAGCCCAACTTGGACTTAAATAGTATTGTTCTTGTGTGGTATCCATGATGAACACACACAAAAGCTGTCACCATTCTAACAGGAGGTGTTGACACAGTGATTGTCACCATAGGATTCTTTATCCCAAAAATTCTTCTTGCTGCCTCTATCATGACAGTAGCAGTGAGTGTGTAGAGTGGTAGAGTGGTGTGAGTCAGAGCTGATGACAGTAGTCTGCTCAGGATGAGAAAGGTCAGCCTGTGAATGTTCCAGCTCCCTCATCATCATCATTATCATCATCATCATCATCATTGTCCTGGTGCGATGTCATCTCTTCCCTGTATAGTGGTGTCTCTCATCGGCACTTTAATCCAACACTGAGGGTCAAACCCACATTCCTATCATGACTTTGCACTCAGCATGGTTGCAGGCTGAATTAGAGATTTGACATTTTGTTGTTGTGTTGTTGTTGCTTTCTTTGCTGCCATCTTCTCCTGTACCTTTTTTCAGGTGTGTGTGTGTGTGTGTGTGTGTGTGTGTGTGTGTGTGTGTGTGTGTGTGTGTGTGTGTGTGTGTGTGTGTGTGTGTGTGTGTGTGTGTGTGTGTGTGTGTGTGTGTGTGTGTGTGTGTGTGTGTGTGTGTGTGTGTGTGTGTGTGTGTGTGTGTGTGTGTGTGTGTGTGTTATTCTGTAGAGTCAGTGGAGGACTTAATGTGTGATAATGATGCAGGGATGGTATAAGTTCCTGCAGCATGACATCAGAGAGCACACACAGACTGTCTGACAGGTACAACAGGAATGTAATCCGATGGCCTTTTATGGAGTGGCACGGCTCTGACTTTGGAACTCGAGAAAGTGTCCCTTACTCTAAACAGTTTACACCACAGTAAAGAACATGACTAACCACTGTCCTGACAGAACGCAGGTGGAGAGATGCGGTGCCAGCAGCATAACGACGCCTATAGCAAAGGGATGGATGTCAATGGAGCTATTTCCTTGTTTGTGTTTGTGTGTGTGTGTGTGTGTGTGTGTGTGTGTGTGTAAGATTATCTGACTATCAATAACAAACAAATAAACAGCTGAAAATGTTAACACTCACAGTGTTGGCTCTGTCGTTGGAGCCCACGACATAAATATTATGCAGCATTGCAAATGGCCATGAGGGATTCTACTTAGGTTGTGGGCAGATACTTAAATTGAGACTGTGTAACTTTTGGTATACGAAATGAAACATTCCCTTTCTTACACATTTTAAAGTTGAATTCCTTATACACAAATATGCCACTCAGTCAGAGGATTTGCTGCTGTAGCCTTACTTGGTCTGGTATGACCAGTAGCATGTGGTGGCTAATGTCAGCTAATGTTGTTCACAACCTTTTATAGATACATATTTCTGTTTTAACTAACATTTATATGACATTACTGAGTCAGTTCACTTTCTCTCCTACTTGTGCTACTGTCTCTCTTTCAGCTTAACCCTTTGAAATTTGATCAAAAGTGACACAGTCTTGCTTCATTGCAGGGTTTATAATGCTTTGGTTCTAGTGTTGAGTTTTACTAACAAAAATGCACCTAACTTGAAGAACTACAAATGTTTTCTTATAGAAACCCTTATTTCATTTAGCAAAGAGAGAAGCCAAACATATTATCAATATAAGACACTCATACTTATTCTTCAACTTTGTTACATTTAGCTTATTTGCCAGATTTGTATATAAATACACAATAAGCTCAAACTTACAAACAGGCATTATGTAGTAGTTGTGTGGCTCCTTGTCACATTTTAGGTGTCTATAAGTTATCAGAAGCATGGCCCCTATATAATACTTTCTACGTTTTATTTTCAATAACTGTTGTAGGCCCAACGTGGTCAAGATACCTGATATTTAACAAAAATATAAAATTATTGGAAAAAGCCCAAACAATTATGAACATAAACTTGTCTTTTTTTCTTTTTTTTTCACTTCGCTTAATATTGTCTCAACCCCTCAGCGATAACTTGTGACCCATCGGAGGGGCCCAACCCCAAGGTTGAGAACCCCTGGACTAAACAAGCTAATTGTATGAAGAAGTTAAAGTAGCTGCACTTGGAGCAGCTCCAAGAATGCAACTCCATGCTGCTGCTAACATATTGATGAATCAGTATAAAAACGTAGGCTAATACTTGATCAAAGATCAGTCAAGGTCTCACATACTGTAGGAGAAGGATCTAAGCACGTCCTCCACAATTGGCTGCTGGACTAGTTCTTGTTCTTGGTGCTAAGATTACATTTTTGATTGATGTTTGATACCAGGTATTAGCAAAGCTTTTAAATCCATTATTATTAAATAGCATTATAATTGATATAAGTGTTTTTTTTTAGTAAAGCATGTGCTACTCTGATCTATTTGTGTGCCGTATGTAAAGGGAAATGGCGTTTTTCAGAACAGACTTGGTTTAAATTAAATATAATATCCATTAATTAGTGTGTAATCGCCTGGAAAAAAAATTGTTATTACTATACATGAGCCTTTTGTTATAGGAGAACGGACACACTTAACGGCCCTATGTGTTTTTATAGTGGGTGTCTGCCGGAAATGCACCTGTTGGAAGACGGAGAAGAAGTACTATAGACTAAATAACTACAGTAAATACATATTCACTTCATCACTTGATATTGTGGAAGAACTTGAGGCAGTGGTGGAAGATGATGCCATCTGTAGTAACAAGCTTTTTGTCCTTGAAGTCCACGGTAGCTTCTGTCAATTCTGACATGGAGCGTGGTAATCTAGAACTTTCACCACTTGATGATGCCAAAATACTCCCATATCACACAGTGTTCCCTTTTTCATGCCAGTCATATTTGTGAATCAATAGTGGCTTTAAATCCTCTCGATAGCAACATGGCTCCGACTGCATTCCTGAAAGAAACACTACAACTGAATCAAAGGCATAGCTGAGCTAGAAGCGGGACCTGTCCATATCTTAATGGTTTTGCCTGAACAGTTAACTCACTGTAAAAGGGCAGATTCTGGAAAACCCGGAGAGAGAGAAAGAGGGAGAGTGAGTGTGTGAGAGAGAGAGAGAGAAAGAGAAATATGAGCCAGGCCGGAGGGAGAGCGAGGGAGGAGTGTCTGGGAGCACTGTTTCTCCCAAGTTTGGTGTGATGGACTGGGAGCTACGCTATCCCTGCTGCTTTGAAATACTTGTTTGTGTTGGCTGCCGATTCCAGACTGTGAAGACTTATCTGCAGAACATTCAGGAAAGTGTGTGTGTGTGTGTGTGTGTGTGTGTGTGTGTGTGTGTGTGTGTGTGTGTGTGTGTGTGTGTGTGTGTGTGTGTGTGTGTGTGTGTGTGTGTGTGTGTGTGTGTGTGTGTGTGTGTGTGTGTGTGTGTGTGTGTGTGTGTGTGTGTGTGTGTGTGTGTGTGTGTGTGTGTGTGTGTGTGTGTGTGTGTGTGGGGGGGGGGAATGGCAGCAGCCTTAAACCCCATTGCCAGAATTCAAAGTATTAGGGGCAAGGTGTTTGTGCCAATAAGGAAATACATGGTGAGAGGAGAGAGAGACGCCAGTGAGTTCCTCCATGCAGGAATGTCCACAGGGCTTTTTTTCATTTTCATTTTTCATCCAGTTCTCTCCATACCCCTCATCTCAAGTCCTTTTATATTATACAGCCAGACATTTTTTTTTATAGGGAGTACAGTTATGAAAAAGGAACCAGAGTTATTGTAATTCAATTGATAACCTGACATTAGGCATGAAAGTAACCTGTCTATTACACTGTGTCTGTCTCCATAGAAATTCACTTCTTCCCAATCCAAATGGAAAGAGCAATGCCATGTTTGATGAGAAAGTCATGTACAAATGATACAACCTTCTCCTGAATAAAACGACATCATACGTTTGCAGTTATAGGGAAATAAGCAATTTATTTGAATATTTCCAAATGACCCGCCTCTGCTCTAACTTGTAGGGTGCTCTTGTGGGCTCGGCCGAACATGCAAACAATGTGAAAAACCAACATTACATGGAAAATAAAATCTCCTATAATTACAGAATAATAAATAAATAAATATTTACTTGGGTTTAATGGGGCTTTTCTTTTAAGGACATTTGTCCCCCCCCCACCCCCACCCATAATTAGGACAAATTACACGTTCACAAAAGCTTTTCCATTGAATTCAAAATTCTAAAATATGTTGACACGCTTTTGCTGCACACATTGACACTTGTTGTTATTCTACATGAGATAAGCCCTGTGCCTACTAGCATCTGTTTTCCATTTCTCAGTACCACAGGATGTATATAAAAACAGCTCTTCACCTGACCACACAATTCCTGATTCTTTTTTGTTGTTGTTGCGTATTTCTAGTGAAATTCCCTAGAAGGACTTAAATTCTGAATCTCTTTGGGTTTAATAGTGTGTGGTTTTGTTATAAAGCCTATCAAGCCAAAGTCCAATCTCATGTGTCCCCCCCCCCCCCACACACACACACCCACCCACCCAGCTTGCAGGAAAGTACGACCACCAGAAAGAAGAGGAGCTGAGGCTGTGGATCCAGGATGTAACGGGCAAGAAGGTCGGGGAGAGCTTCATGGACAGTCTGAAGGATGGAGTCCTGCTGTGCGAGTGAGTACCAAGTGATGAATCTTGTAGCGTGCAAAGCGTCTGTACCCACTTTGAATCATGCCACAGTTCTTTTTCTAAAATGTTGTGTCTCGTTTCTCTTTGTAGACTCATTAATGTTCTCGAGCCGGGTTCGGTGAAAAGGGTCAACAACTCCACGCAGAACTGGCACCAGGTAATGCATCACCAGGGCCTGTTTATATTTGTATAGTGTTAATAGCTGCCATGTCCAACCAAGCCCATCTCAGCAGGACTTTTATGAGTCTTTTTTTTTACAGAACTGAAAAAGTACACAGGGCTTTTTAAAGCTCAACTTAAGCTCTTTCCAAAGATAAAATAATTCTCCCTGTTATACTTAGCCTACACTAGCCTACACAAAATGAATGCACGCACAGTCACTGACTTTCAACCCAAGTCAATTATTATAAAGGCAATACACAGATGAAAAAAAAACTGAGATACTGTTTTTATTAAGCAAGTGTATATGCGTTTACAACAATCTATTTTTTTAGCATCACATAGCATCCCTATCACACTGTAATCACAACATCAAAGGTCACCTTTTTATGCAAAATTCACTTTTTTTCAGGGTTTTTAAACATTGATATTGGTCCCCAGTGTGTTTAGAGACTCCTAAAGAATTAAGAGATCTATACCACTCTCATGTTTGTACGTTAGATATGAAGCTACGTCTATGCTGCCGTTTGAAAAATAATGGGAACAGGGGGAAACTCTGTCCAAAAGGAACCAAATCCACCTTCCGACACCTCAAAATCTCTGCCCCTGCCGTCAGTCTTTGTGTTAAGCTAAGCTAGCCGTCTGCTAGCCGTAGATTCACATTTACCATGATGGCATCATCTGACTTTCATCTAAACCTATTTACCCCCAATGTTAAAAAAGTCCTCTTAATAATTAGAAAAAGCAGCATGGATTATGGGGAAATACTCTGGCTGTGTGTGTGTGTGTTTCCAAATATCTGCTTTTCTCAATTAACTCCACTTTTTCCGTCCGTCTGTCTTCTTCTTTTTTTCCAGCTGGAAAACATAGGGCAATTCGTCCGTGCCATAACAGACTACGGTCTCAGGCCCAATGACATATTTGAGGCCAACGATCTGTTTGAGAATACCAACCACACTCAGGTCCAATCCACACTCATCGCTCTGGCTGGACTGGTGAGGGCAGCTACTCACTCACTCACTCACTCACTCACTCACTCACTCACTCACTCACTCACTCACTCACTCACTCACTCACTCACTCACTCACTCACTCACTCACTCACTCACTCACTCACTCACTCACTCACTCACTCACTCACTCACTCACTCACTCACTCACTTTCACACACTCGCAGACTGTTACTACAGTGACATCTGTTGTAGGAAAGGCCCATGTTGGTGTCTCACTCAATGGGGGGAATCCTGTGCAATCAACAAAAGCTGTAATCATTTTAAGCCTACAGTAACCCAGAAGCTTTGACAGTGATGTACAGAAGCATATTGTGATAATTAAACATACATGTTGCAGCCACCAGCTACCAGTTAGCGTCTACCTGAAAGTGTTGCATTTGCTAGGTCTACATTATGGCAACAACAGCAGTAGCATGATACAAACAATACAGCTATGAAAACACACTCTTATTACTACCACTTTCCCCCTTCTCTTCCTAAGGCCAAGTGCAAAGGTTTCCACTCCAAGTACGACATAGGAGTGAAATATGCTGAGAAGCAGCAGCGCCGCTTCGCCCCAGAGAAGCTCCGGGAGGGACGCAACGTCATAGGCCTGCAGGTCAGTGATGCTGAACCTGTTACCTTCTTCTATATGAACAGATACTCTATGCTTATGGTTATGTAGATGCATGAATCAAGATGATCTGCTTGTTAGAAGGCTGCACCATAGTCTTAGATTTTTTGGGGGGTGCAGGGAATATGTCCCCCTCAATATCTAGAACAGGTCAATTTATAGCCCTCAAAAAAATATGTTTATATCTTCCTTAACTTTATATTACCCAATGATTTCAGACACCCCTACACTGGACTGTACCATCTTAACCTCCCTGACCTTATAAAATAAAATGTCATGTTAGTTAACACTAGTGCCCAGTAATAAACAGTGAGAGAATGATTCCTAAAAATAAAAATAAATCCCATGTGCATATAGATTTGAACAAAACAGGAGAATAAATATTTGAAAGCAATACAGAATAACCGAGGGCCTTAGTTACTGCATTATAGTCCAGTATGTTTGTGCACCTGAATGTTGTCTTTTCCTTTACACAAATAAAGCCATTTCCAACTTAAAATGAATAAATAATTTTTTTTTTAAAGTCACCAGAATGCAGGACGTTTTCTGCTTAATGCTCTCTGCTTTTGGATTATTAACGTGGAATAGAATTGACAACAGATTAATGGGATTTTTTGGCCCTCATAGGTGTTGTCCTTTTTATTAGTATTCAGTTGACAAATGCTGCCCAAAGCAGAAACTAAGACCCTTAACTACCAGTTACTATTGGGCTATTTATCTTTTTCAATGTTGCTGTGTCTCTAGATGGGAACCAACAAGCTTGCCAGCCAAAAGGGCATGACCTCTTATGGCACGCGACGCCACCTGTATGATTCCAAGATGTCCATGGACGCCCCACTGGACCAATCTACTATCAGTCTACAGATGGGCACCAACAAGGGAGCCAGCCAAGTGAGGAGACATTTTACACTGAAATTATTCAGTGTAAAATTTATTTATTAATTAAATTCACACATTCCTAAGATGCACCACTCATTGTCTTTGTATTCAAAATGTAGACGCATTCATTTAAATGCTAAGACTAGTTGATGTTATAATATACTTTCTCATGAAAAGACCCAAGCGTCCAATGATTTTAGTTTGGATGTGAACCCAAAGCCCATACTGGAAGTTCCTGCTGAAGACGTCGTAAAGCTTTTGGCCACATTTTCTTAAACAGTTAGGCACTGTAGTTTGTCCCCAGCTATTTTCAGCTGCCAATTTTTAATATGCATTTGGTACACTAGCACAGTGACTTCCTACCAGGAAAGATTGTAGAGTAATACGAAGACAATACATTTTGAGTAACATGAATGTGTTCCGATTTTTAGTGCTTGGAATGTATCTTGCGCAGGCAAGTGGAGAGTCTAAAGTGGCTGGAATGGTTAGCTAAAACTAATAACTAACAGTTCGAATTTAGCCAAAATGAATGAATAAGTGGTAATAGTTGACTAGAAGTTATGTAAATCAGTGATTCTTGGGAACCGGGACAAAAGGCTGTCTTCCATATGTAACTGCTGTTGTGTTTAAAACTAAAAATATTTAAAATTGTAGATGTTATTAAGGATTAAGAATAGATTAATAATGTCTGGAGCACAATTAAATTAAATTCAATTGTATCATTATTCTGTCAAATATATGACACACTTGTTATCTTCTCACGACGTCCAAAACAGTGTGTCCTCAGAAAAGGTTTCAATCTTTCATATGCAATAAAACCTATTAAAAATTTACTTTAATGATTAAAAATTGCTTTTTTCATCAAAAGCAACACTAAATAATCTCTCATATCGATAAAAAAAATTCTAAAACACATTCATGTTTTATACGGATTCTAAGTGGTGGGACCACTTTACTGTAAGTCAACACCGTCAGACATTTCATTATGTAAAATGTAATAAAATCAGGCAAAATAAGGGTCAGCTGTCACTTGAAGGACCTCTTGTCAAATTCTACCTCTGCAGAGTACATTAGAGTCAGACAGGCTCTGATAAGTGTTATAGTTTTAGAATATTTTACATTCCGAATCTTGAAAGTCCTGTGTCATAACCATGATATGTCAACACCGACTTACAATTTCTGAAGAAGTTAATTGAAATTTTTTGATGATTTTATTTTCCTGAAGTAGTTCATACTAGCACCTGACATCAACAGAAAACCAAATGGCTACTAGATAAATTCCATTTGTTATGTTTAAGAAACGTTAAATATGTCAGACAGGAAATCTGACGGAGTTCACATCTGACGGTGGTGATAGGCCAATGACGGTAAAAAAAAAAAAAAAAGCTGGGAGGTTGTGTCAAAGCTTAGCTTAGTATATGTCGGATACATACATGTAATTTAATTTGCTGAAACATAGGGTTTGTATTTTTTTCAATATTGCGTTTTGTCCCACTTCTCAAGAATCACTGAAATGTATTGCTGAACTAGACAATGTTCATGATAATGAAGGAACATGTCACCAAGTGGAACGATGTGGCTCATTGGTGTTTTTGGACACTGGGGCACCAGCCTTTTGTTCTTTTAGAAAAATATGTCAATATTACTGTTTTCTGTCCCCCTAGGCTGGTATGACTGCCCCGGGAACTAGGAGGCACATCTTTGACAAGAAGCTGGACCTGGAGAACTGTGACACCACCACCATCTCTCTGCAGATGGGCACCAACAAAAGGGCCTCGCAGCAGGGCATGACCAGCTACGGCCAGCCACGGCAGGTCTACGACAACAAGTACTGCACCAACCCCACCGAGGCGCCCTTCGACAACGGGGGAGAGGAGTTTGATGGCTACACCCAGTATGATGACTAAGACCAGCGCGGACGGCCTCACCCCCCCTACCCTCCCCCCATCTCTCTCCGCTTAACTTCAGACAACCAAACCGCAGCGGTCTTTGCGACCAGCGACCCTTCCAGACTGTTTCGTCGTCGTCGCCATTCCCCATCCTTTTTTTCCAAACATCCTTTTTACTCTTAGGAATGCATTGTTTGTCTTTCCATGAGTAAAAGAAAGAGAGTGTTTACACTGACCTACGTCAATACATTTCATGCAGTGGCCAACTTCTGTATCACATCGCTCTGATGAATTTTATTATTATTACAGCTAAAAATACCCAGACACACAGACCTAATACCCTTTTACTATTTATAGATTTTTTTTCTTCCGACGACTTTTTATACTTCCATTGTGATTCGAGATCTAGGACTGTTTATACACACTCTCCTCCCCTTCCAATCCAGTTTCACACTGACACAGTAATATTCCTTAAGGAGGAATCGAGTGACCATGTTGGTGCTATTGAACTTTGACCCAGTTGGAAACACAGTCCACATGCAGACTCCAGGACCGAATCCTTTTGTGATGACACGGAGGCCCGAGGTCCACAGGCGGATGCTGCAGGAGGACTTGTAGCTTTTGCGCTGGCATCGCTTTGCTTTGTGAGCACCTGCGCTGACCAATAGTTACGTTCACAAGCCTGCCAGATTAGCCATCAGGCCGGTCTCACTAGAGGGCTTATTTACATGGCTTTGTGTGCACCACAAGTCTTTGGTTTTTGAGAAAAGTATTTAAAAACAAAACAAAACAAAAAAAAGTTTGAGGGGTCTGTCAGACTGTGCTGTTATGAAGACTGAACAGCCGGTTTTTCTGTTATCTAGTTTGGAGTTAGGCTTAAAGAAGTCACCGGTAATTTATGTCCTGTTGACTTTTTCTGCCATCTTTTTTTTTAATTTTTTTATGTTGAGCCTCATGCCTCAGTGAGCTTTGGCTTCAGTGCTGTTGCTCCATTTGCACTTTTCCTGGCTTCACCTTGTGTGCAGTAAACATTGATGGAATGTTACTAAGTAGATTCACTCAGACACTGCAAATTTAAGTTATTTAACTTGAGTATTCCCATTTATTGCCACGTTATTCTTCTAATGCACTGCAATAAAAATGCTCATATTGTACTTTTCACTCCAATGTGGTTGGTTACTTTACAAAATAGAATTTTAAATAGGCAATTATGATGTAAAGAAACACTCAGCCATGTTTTTTGCTTTGAGTTTTTTTAAATTTTGTATTTTAAGTACATTTTCCTAATAATGCTTAGGCACCTTTTACTTAACATTTAAAATGCAGGAGTTTTACTTGTAATGGAGTTTTTTTTACTTTACACCTTCTGTAATTGGTCATATCAAAGTAGACCAGTGAATTGTGCCACACAGATGAGATTCATGTTTTAAAATGTCTGCGTCACACTTGTTTACCGACCGAATGTCTTGTGTGTAATGTCATAGGGAGGTCAGAGGCGTCATTAGCCCTTATAGGATTCACTTTAACCCATAGGTGTGTGGTCTGGTGGTACACATTAAAACCTCTGCATATTTGTGTACAATTTTAAAAATTGACATCTAAAAGTTTTTCAAAGTGTCAGAATTAGCTGTTTGACAAGCATTGTGTTCATGTGCTGAAAGGGCCAATACAATCTAGCTCTTCATTGAACATTTCACCAACAAAGGCCTCAGAAGACATGTAGCAAAGTGCCATCTAGTGGGAGAAAAGTGCATGTGCATTAACTGTATTTTGAATCCATGAACCATCAAATCAAATGTAGGAAGGTAGTTTTATTCTCTTGTTATTTCTTCCCTGCCATATCCAAAATGGCAACAATGTTGACTGTGTAGTAACATTTCACCCTAATGTGTTTGGCTTTTTTTTCAACATTGTTCAAACTCTACATCTTTGCTAACCTTGATTTTTTTTCTATATACCTTTCACTAAACTTGACATTTGTGCAATAAAAAAAACACTTAAAAAATATGGTGCAGATTTAATTTCTCAACTGTAACAAACTGAAAATACACTGATTTGGAATGCATGGAAGTAGTGTAATAGAAAGTACATGATTGTGATTAAAAATAGAAGGAAAATAATAAAACATAGAAGTACAAATATATATACTAACGATTTTTAAGGTTTGGCAGTTGAAACAAAAAAATAAATTGGTCACTGGTCACCAACAAAATGTTTCAGTGCACAAGTGAAAACTTAAAACTACTTCCACAAAAGTAACATGGTTTGCATTATAAACTCCAACACTAAAAGAAACGACAATTTTTTTTTCATCCAGAAATCACAAAGAACACTGATCGAGGACAAGGAATGTTATACACAGGTGGAATTGATTTTCGCCCTAATTATGACATTAGTAAATAAAAAAAAGGACAAAACATAATCTAATCTAAAATAAAATGTTTATCACTGACATATGAAAACGCTTATACTGAGCACTGTGATGTCGACACAAACAACATGGTGACGCTCTGGCCCTGCCAGAGGGACGTGTCATAGCCTACTCCGTGAGCCGCACTGTAGCAGAATTTAAACCAAGCATGTCTCCATAGCACTGTAGATACATACTGATTCTATTGTTGGTGAATATTTGGCTACACCGTGCCAGCTGAACGGGACTTAAATGAGCCGACTTATCAAAGGAATGTAAAAGTGAAATGCAAGTGAAAGGGGGAAAGAGGGACCGTTCAAAAATGACTACTGGTTGGCTGCTTCACAGGCGTCGATCCAGTCGCTGTAAACATCCACTGCCTCCGACAGATCTGTTTGGAAAAGGGTTAAGGGACAATCCGAGTGCAGACCGACACCCCCACACACGCAAAACACACACGCACACGCACACACACACACACACACACACACACACACACACACACACACTAACCAAAGCTAAACATTCTAATTGATTACCAGACATGATGTTGATGATAAAAGGATACAGGTTATAGGAGTCTGGAACTCCTCCAAACAAACACCGCACGAAATGATTCCTGTGTTTCTTGTTCGTTCCCTGCAAAACAGTTGGTGTTAATTGTTGGTTGTTTTTTGTTATGTTGTTCATAACTCATTCCTCCATTATTCCTGAAGCATTCTGCTGTTGCTTACATTTTGACATCGCAGGATTTCTCGTGGTTACAGAACGGGCACGTGAACTGGATGTCCAGGTTACCCGTCATTTTCTTCTTGGTAGGCGGCTTTCTCTTTGACTTTCTGCGACCCATTTGGAATGTTGAATCTCTGCAGAAGAAAAAAATAAATGTTTTGTTTGTTTGTTTGTTTCCATCAGTTATGGACCCTTTCACAGTCAATTGTTAAATTATTTTACAAATGGGATGACAAAGCACCTATATGTGTCTGCTTTTTCTGTTTGTATTCATTCACATCTATATAATTCAATGAAGGTGAATTTTTTGTGGCTTTGAGTATTTCACTGAGCCACAGTAACTAGCCTAAAGTCATTCTCACTGCCTTAAATCCACCTTTACCTAGTACGCAAACGTTTAAGAACACTACACAATACACATAGACAGTTAACAAGGATTAGGCTAACATTATCAGTATTAGTTTGTTTTTAATCCCTGCTCAGCTGATAGGCAGGTAGAATCACTAACATGCTCCTTTAATAACACATTACCTTTCCTTTGTGAAAAATAGGTAACGTAACGTTGCCTTCATTACAAATTTCGAATATGACTGTTTTGATACAGTCATATTCCCAGTCTGCAGCTAAAAAAAGATCAACAAACGACAAGTACACGATATGAAAAACACTTGCACTGAAGCGCAAAAAGGCTACCGCTAAGCTAACTTGCTAAGCGCTGCTAGCCTGTGAGTAAAGACCGTGTATTAAATACACAATGCTTTTCATAAACGACTGTAACGATAACTAGCCCAAAGCGACGTGTGCGTTTAAGTCTATTATGGATGGATGGGTTTTAGTAGCATTTAAGTACTGATGTGATTGTTTTTCGACTTACCGAAAGGATGTCCTGCAGCTGAGGATGCGGTGTATGCAACCTGATCCGGATGAGGCACAGGCATCTGTCTGGGGACGGCTTTTGATTGGTTAGTTGGTGTTTCGATTTGTGATTGGCTCAAAAGCGGAGAGTGACAGGTCGCTATCCAATAGAGGATGTCGTTTTCTTGGTAACGCCTTCCTTTAGTTATTTACAGTCTTTTATTTTTTTGTATTTTTTGTTTGTATGCGCTGGTGCTTTAATGTTGAAAGATCATTACCGGAAACGGAATGGCACGGTAAAAAGTGTGACTACAAACGCTATGAAGCAAATTAAAAATACTCTTATTTTACGGTCTTGTACCTGGCTGTAAAGTGCACAAGGTTTGTCTGTAGTTCGTTGATTATTGTATTACCATCATAAAACTGTGTATGGTTTATTTTTACATGCATAGTTAAAGCTACAATCTAATAGGCCTAAGTTTGACTGTTAGATGTTTGTTCTATTTCGTTCCTACTGACCGCCAGAGGCGGTGCTTTCAGCCATAGATAGAACACATATGTGCAGGTGAGTAATTATCAATTATACCAAAATAGTCTGTGACACCTGGGTGACCCCGGGAATATTCCGGAAGTCACTCGAGGATATTCCTTATTCTCGCGGAGTAACAGGACACACAAACATTGTTGTGTGATAATATACCATTAGCTTGTCGCAAGTAGCTGACCTAAGGGTCGGTGCCTCGATTTGACTTCGTCCACCAAAGGCTGCGAATTTGTTTCGACCTCGACTGCGGCCGGTCAGGGCTGAGTAAAGTAAAGTGTTAAAGCCTGATACTTGTGCGCCTCTGCGTTCTATCTCATGCTTACTGACCGCCTCTGTCTATCTCGATGTGTTCTGTGCTAAATTGATGCGGTGAGCTCAGGCATCCGGCAGAAATAGAAGCAGTGCATATTTCACCGGAGAGCTGGAGCAGCAGCGGAGCAGAGAGACGGTGCAGCGGACGTGGTGGAAACTCACCCACTGACTGCTCTTAATTGTATTACTGTTAAATGTGTTACTGGTCTCTCGAGGATAAATAAAAGTTAAATGAAAATGAAATATTTCTGCCGTGCTGGAGCGGAGAAGGACCGGAGAGGCAGCCGGTGGAATTCGGCCTTCAGATAACCCATGCATGAACTATAGTTTCATGCCTCAGGCACTGTTGTGTCTTATTTGGCCTGTGCGCTTTAATTTGACACAGTGAGCCAAATTCGGCAAAAACTGTAATATTAAAGACAATGTTTCCAATGGTGTAATTTCAACTGTGTAATAAATACTTTCTATGTTTTAAAGGTGACCCAGCAATTTGAGCTGATGGGGATGGATTTGGTGGGGAAACTCAGAACGACATCCGGTGGGAACCAGTACATGTTAAAGAGGACCTATTATACTGCTTTTCTGGTCTTAATTTCTTGTTTTACACTGCTATTATAGAGCAACCTGACACGAATCACATCACAAAAAACTATGTAGATTTTCGGGAAGCTCTTTCTCTTATTTTGGCGATCCAGCACGTCCTGTCAACACTTGAGTGTGTGTACTTCTCGACTGGCTAGAATAGTGTCTAGTGCTCTGCACAGACACCCCAGACGGTCAGCAGGGAATACGTCGAAATGCATGTAAGTCATTATTTGATAATTTAGTATGGTTAAGCATGACTATAAATCATCATAACAACGTTTATAGGTCATAAAAGTCAAAAAGCATCATAGGTCTGCTTTAAAGGAATTATTTCATCAAACAACCCAAGTGTTTGAGTCAAGGCAGGCTTCAGAGCAGGTGAAGTTTTTACTTGCAGACAGCAGCAAGGGTCAAACAACAATGTATTTGGTTTGGTACATGGTTGAATACAAAAACTGAACAGAAATAGCACTGATATTTATGGTACAAAAGTTGTATATGCGAAGACACTCGGTTTGTGTCCACGCCTTCAATTTTGCTTGCGAAAGCAGAAAGATTTTTAATTAGGCAGATAACAGAATATGGGAAACTTAGGGAGTCTTTTTTACTCCCCCATCAACTCTCAACCACTGTGCACATGAATGTGTCATACCTCTATATGTGCCAAATTCTTTAGTAGGCAGTTTCGTCAAGGCTAAACAACAAGTTGTCCTAAATGCAAGTTTAGCAAAACACTTTGGGGCTGTCAAGTTTACTGGGACAAAGTTCAACAGGCAGAAAGCATATATTGTAGCATTAAAATATTATACAATCATAAGGCAAATTAATTTTCGTTAACAATATGAGTTCTGATCAGTGGCGTGCACAGGTAGACCTGAAGTGGTGCTGAAGCACCTGCCCTTTTCCCCTGGCCCAATCAAGTGCCCTTTTTTACAGTGTATGTGGCCCATGCCGACATTATCATCTATACATGCTCAACGATTAAAAACGTTTGACAATAATGCCCCAATAAATATGCCTATATCTTAAAAGCTGTCCACACATTTTATTTTAACTATGCAAAGTGGGTTGGTGGTACTAAATCAATCATGAAGCTATATAAGCTAATTATATTATTTTGTCCCAACCATAAATCATTTATATGTTACAAGACTTGCAGTAATCTTGTATTTACCTTAATAGGATATTATTAGTACGGAGATCAGGAGCCTAACGAAGGCTTCAAAGAGAGAATTCGGGATAAGGGATTATTTAAAAAAATCTGAAGCTGACTGTTTTTTTTTTCAAACATGTAAATCTTTTCTTTCTGCATTTTGGTAATTCTGTGTCTCCAAATTATTCCAGAAAATAGTACTAAATAGCCCACATTGACACAGGTGATTTAGCCTTAGCTTTCTTCTCAAAGTGCACCAGATTGATGAATTTTACTTTAAAAGGTTAAAGTTTTTCTTCCGGGGGACCATTCCCTAGAAGGTCCAGGATCCCAAACACAGTCTCCCAAATTCCTTTGAGAAACACTCTATGTGTGGCCGGGTATTAAAAGTCATTAGGCCAGGGGGGGATTTTGTACAAGTACCCTTAAAATAATTTGGTCATTCATCGATAGAATATATTGTGCCCTTTTTTTTGCACTGAGCACCTGCCCCCCAAAATGTCTGTGCATGCCACTAGTTCTGATTGACTCTCTGACAAAGTGGCCACAGGCATATCCACTAAAGTCTAAAACGGTAGAGGTCACAGAATGTGTCCTGAATTTTTTTCTATCAGTTTGGAAGGCATTCTTACAGACCAAGGAAGGGAGTTTGTCAACGAAGTAAGGTACTATATAGAACTATAAAAAAGCAAACGTTATCTCCAGCATTTACAGTTGGCCAGGATTGATTTCATTCCATGATAAAAATAGATTGTCTGGCACAATCTTGATTTAATCTTTAATCTTGATTTACAAGCGACAGATTTTACAGTATTTATTTTTCTTTTCTTACATACAGATCAGAAAAAAAGTCTAACCAACTGGGGATAAAAAGAAGCCTCTGCGCCCCGTACCACCCGCAGACAAATGAATTGGTGGAAAACGAGAATGAATGGGACCATCCAGAGGTATATCGTCCATTTTTACTTATGTGTATAGTTTTAAGTTCCCTTACTGTAAGCAAACGTGTGTGTGTGCACCCCTGATGGCTTTGTTTCACAAATTCGCTCATAGGTTCGGTCATTTGACAGTCAGTGCTTTAGAATTGCAAGGAAGTGACATCATGATATACTTCTGTGTCAAATGTATTCGTATAAATTAGACACAGAAGCGCGTTTTGTAAATCACTGTGTATCATTTTGCAAAACGTGCGAGACTAACATTGTGCATCGTTATGCAAAAAGTGTGAGGCTTCCATTCTGCTTATAGTGGTGCAAATCTGGGCCAATGTTTTGCTCCTTGAGTGTACGGTTTTGATTGTGCAACACTTGATTTTAGTGTTTATGCAATCGAGAAAAACAGTAATTAATGTCTTAAAAAAACATTCTTCTTTATTATTTTCTCCAGAGCAAATTGGTCAAGGACAAACATGAAGATTGGGACAAGCATTTGGACGCTGTCATGTTTTGCCTAAGGCCCAAATGACGTTCTCAAATTCGCCGTACTTTTTAATGTTTGGTAGTGAGGCGATGTACCCCAGCCATAAAAAACAATGACCTCAAACACTTTAAAAATAAAGTCAAAGCCACGCCAACTTTAAGGTAGGCATGAAAGTGTGGAGGTTGAATGTCAGGCGCCAACTGAGGAAAGGGGGTAAATTGGATCCCCAATACCTTGGGCCCTACATTATTTCCACAATAGAGGGGAAAAGTGTTGCATCTGCATCTAATTGACAGCCGGGGAGTGGTGTTCCCCAAAATAAATAGTGACCACTTAGTTAGCTACATAGAGGATAAACCTAGGGTTCCACATAAATTCCCCAGTGCTTGACAGCCCTCCTCCTCCCAGTGCCGGCTGACCCCATGATCATCAAAAGTATGTATGATGTATGAGAAATGAACAATTCTTGAAATATTTGGAAAATTGTTTGCTGAAAGTGTAAGCAGGCAGCTTCTTAATTGTATGCAAATGTATTGTAATGTCAAAGTCAAGATTTAGGAAAAGTCATTAGAGCGCAGAGGGAATGGCTGTAAGTATATTTAAAAATATTTGGGGAACATTCTGACACACACTGAAGAGCAAACCCATCACAAAAATCCTATTGTTCTTCAAAATCAGGGGGAGAGAAAACAGACAGACCACATAAAAAAGTCAAATGCAACTCCAGGAAATAGCCAGTTTCATATTTCACAATTGTAGACATAGAACCAAGGTGCTATTATAGATTGAGAGTGGATTTAAAAGACCAATAGACAAATTTTCATTCTTAAACTCCTTTTTATAGATATTGTTAAAAGAATGAAGCACAATTATTATTTTTGATATTGCCAAATGTGTTTTAATCTGTGTTTTTGTTATTTATGCACAATTAACCCTGCTGCCAATTTCAATGACTGGGATTTCCAAAACGGATGATTTTATTTTGCTGAAGATAATAAACAGCTGTTAAATGAGACTGGAGTTGTTCTTATCTACCCCGTATAGCCCACATGAACGCTATAATGTCAGTTTGAAGGAGAAATAGCATTTAACATTTAAAGGTTTTTCAGCTGGTAAAAGACACTGGATGGCTTGAGATCATTTTCTGGCAGGAAAAAAAGGACTCCAATGTGTTATATTTGCCCTTTTTAAATGTATTACAGCTGTTAAAAGAGACTGAATTTGTTCTTGTGTAACCCATATAGCCCACATGAATGTTATAATGTCAGTTTGAAGCATAAATATAATTTTAACTGCAAGATTCAGCTTCAGATCAATTTATGGCAGGAGTAAAACGACTGAAACAGGTTATATTTGCCCATTTAAAGGTATTTCGCCTGGTAAAAGACACTGGATGGGATACCATCTATTTAATGTGATACTCAAGATAGGGCTTTAGATAATTTTCTGGCAGGAGGAAACCTATTCCAATGTTTTATATTTGCCCTTTAAAACGTATAACAGCTGTTAAGACTGGATTTGGAATATATCTGCCCATTTAAAAAGTATTTCACCTGGTAAAAGACACTGGATGGGCTGTAATCTATTGAATTTAATTATCATGAATGTTATCAACTCATTTTAAGGCAGATAAAACGTTTCAGTATCAAGATAGGGCTTGAGATCATTTGGATTTGTTCTTACCTATAGCCCAAATGAATGTTGTAATGCAGATGCAATAATCTACTACATGCTTTACATTAAATGAAAAACTGAGGAACCTATAAGAAGGATTCATTAAAATAACCACAACTAGATTTTGTTCTCACTGATTTAAAGGGATATGTTCGTATTTTTGAAGTGGGGTTGTAGACAGCAGTTACTTATGCATAGTTAGAGCGAATAGTCTGTGATTGGTCCGTTTCGCCTCGAGGGGCGGGTCTTGTTCTCATATGAAAGAGGAAGCGGCGTGTCTCTAAACCATATGTCCATGGTCTGAACTTTGGACCGTAGTAGACTATCTGCATTTTGCATTTCTAATAGCCAAGGCTAGCCTACTCACAGGAAAAGAAGACACCAAGGTGAGCGCGGCGATGTGTAACAAGTAGAAACTGTTGCCTACTTTAGAAATGGTAAACAATGCAGGCAACGCGAAAGTTGTGTAACTGTTCGCTACTGAGAGAAGAGAACAGTTACACAACTTTAGCGTGCTATTATAGTAGCCTAGGTGCTATTATAGATGCTCTTTTCACTCAAATGCTAAAGCTGGTTAGCTTGTCAGTTCCAAGCTGGAAGTATTGTCATATCATATATATAGCCTAGTATATTTCTTACTTAGGCCTTCTTACTGTCCATAGATAGGGATCAGGTTCATTGCATCTCTCTTATGCATTTTGCTTTATGAGCCCATGTTAATACGTTGTTGTTGTTGTTTTAGGAGATTATAGTTGTCAGTTGAATCCGACGTGTGTGTTATCTGCCTCTGCGCTGTTATCTTTTATTATCAGGTGTGCAGCACGCGTAGGCCTACAGCACTAGGCGGGACGGATAGGCTACACCAGACCTAGGATATCTGTTTAGCCCCCTTTGCCAATCCTATAGGCTACTGTTCTTTGTGGCGTCCCCGGAGGTGGACTCCAAAAACATAGGCTATTTAAAAATGTCGTCATCATCTTGATAGGCTACTTAATTATAATCACGATTTTGAACTGATGACACTGTTCAGAAAATGCAAACTAACTTCAGTTTAAAGTGTCAGAGCCATGAAATGTCATATGGAAAGATTGAATAGGCTACAATGTATTTTCCTATCCTTGGTGTTGACAGAGTTGTTTATAAGAGTGATCATAAGATCTCTAAACAGGGGTTAGACTCATGGACATATAAAGAAAGGTTAGATTTCTGACCCATAGGCTACTATGTGCTGGAATTACTTTCTTGCAGACAATAGGGATAACAAAAACAATATTTCCATAAAGTAATTATTAATTATCTTCTTGAATGGTGAAAACAATATTGTCTGTAGAGTCATTTTTTTCTCCTTTGTCAGATGTGCAAACCCAGTCAAAGGGAAATGGAAGAATTGTAATAAGATTGAAAAACATATATATATTTATTTGTTGTAGGCTAGTTAGTGGTCTGTGGAACCCCAAACAGTGAGGAAGTAAGGTTGATTTCAACAAAACAGAATGGTTAATAATGTAGTGTAGGCTAACTGTGATTATAAAACTGTGTGTATTTTGCAGATTGACACCATGGTGACCGAGGGGGAGCCCACAGACTTGATCAAAGTGCTACATCTGTTGGTGCTCTCTTTCACCTGGGGCATGCAGGTGTGGGTCTCCTTCATAGCAGGTATGAGGAACTCAAACAGAAGAGAGTCATGGCTGCAACATATACTGAACTGTTTCAGCTCTATATTTAGCTTCTAACTCTTTTTTTATTCATTGATCTCTTGTTGTGCAGGTTTTGCACTGGTGACGCAGGTAACCCTGCATACTTTTGGTCTGGTGCAGAGTAAGCTCTTCCCTGTCTACTTCTATTGCCTGATGGGTAGCAATGTTGTCAGCCTGGCTGTGTATGCAGTGCACCACCCCAGAGAGCTGCTGGACTGGCATGAAAGCGCGCAGGTCAAACATCACACCTGCACACATTACACGCTTACATGCATATATTAAGGCCAGACATGGCATATAACATGTCTTCTTCCATACTAGTATATGTTTATTTGACTAAACTTTGTCTGTTTGCATCTGTATATTTCTCCTATACAACTATGATACATGTTGTTAATAAAAACATATTTTTAAGACCCGTACATAGTACACTTGTACAACTTGATTCATAAAATGAAATAGGGCTGTATTCGAAATCTGTTCTGTAAAAACGTTGGACATTATCATGTTGTAAACAACATGAAATAAAGATTTTAACTCTGGCTTCATCATCTAACATCTCAAAGTTTAGTTAGAGATTTAAATGTACGCATGAAGAGTTAGACATTAGCCAAACTTAGCCATATTTTTCTCTGAAATGTTTTTAATACAACAAATATTTTCTTTAATGTATGTATTCAACTGGCAAAGTTTCATGATGATATCTATGTAAGTTAGAAATGTTACCCTATTTCCGTGCAGTGTCTCGCCCTAATTCCAACATTTTGAAAGAAAATTGTCACCATGTTGTCTTCCACTGAAGTACTGTATAACTCTTTGTCCTATTTCAGATGGGCCTGTACTTTATGGCGCTGGTCATGTGCGGTCTGAACAGCCAGTGGTTGGGCCCGGCGGCCACTGAAGTGATGTTCCAGCTGAGGGAGGTGGAGGAGGAGCATGGCCTGGGGAACCAGATAGGCCTGGGCAGCCAGAGAGAGGAGTATACTAAGCTCAAAGAGCAGGACCCCAAGTACAAAGCCTTGAAGGGCAAGTTTGGTCGCTACCACGGGATGTCCAACCTCTGCAACCTGATAGGCTTCCTCTGCACCACAGCTAACTTGATCTACACAGCCCTGAAATTGTCCACCATTTAGAGAAGAGCAGCTTTCAATTCATTAGCAATCACACTGTTTGTGTATCTGCTTTCATCGCATGTTATGGCACAAACGATGCGTGAGTAAAGGTCAAGGTTAGTGTATATATACAACTTAATTTTAATATGCCCGCAAATGAAAGTCACATGTAAATGAAAATAATTTAAAATCCCTTTTTGTTACCGCCACAGAGCTACAGCGGTCCCAAAGTGTCCTTACGAGGGAGGATGCCATTGTTTCAATTGAGCGTCCTAAAATCTCACCATTGCTGTTCGCTTTTATTTTGCCATGTCAGTTAAGCTAGTTTCATCATGTCAATCAGTAAATCTAATCAGTGCTGTTTCATAGACTCCGCTGTTAAGAGTTAAATTGCTTTTTAGAAAAATACACTTTGAAAATTTGAATCCCCTAACCTCAGGTGCAGTGTGGGCCATTTACTTTCCTCCCCACCAGGGGGCAATGCTTAGACACAAGTGTGAAGCGTTTGTAGAGCTATTGCTGCTCTATACTGCAGTTCATTTGTAAAATATTCTATGATATATTTTAATGGAGATTCTTATGAAAACATTGTTGAATTAACACTGTGATTGTGAGATTAAATAGCACGCTGTTTATATTCTTGCACTATTATTTCTTTCTTTTTGGTCTTTTCATAATCTTTATGCTCGGAAAACAAACACTTGCATAATTGGAAGTAATCCAAATAGATTCCCATTGATGAGTGAGTGCAGAGCCTGCAGACGGTGCCTGGATTTAGAAGAGGCAGCTTTTAATTAAATTACCAGTGACGCACATCAGGTTTTGGAGAGGTCCAGCCTTGAATGCAGAGAACACTCACAGAATGAGAGATGCACTGTCCTTGTTACAGCTACAATATGTGCACTAATGGATCATAATGGACTCATTTCAATATAAAAAGCAGGGAATGAAAAGAACATGGATGAGGTTTTTTCTAAATGCATTTCAGGTTTGCCTTCTTTTTTTGACGTTTCTCTCTATCTGTGATCAGAAATTCAGCAACCATCCAAATCGATTTTTTATTTTTTTAAGTTTGAATTTTACCTGCTTTAAAAAAAAAAAAAAAAACAGAATGAAGTCTGATCATGGTTTGCGTTATCTAACTTGCATTTTGTCAATGGGTCTTGTCTTGTCAGTTTGGAGCAGGTACAAGGAAGTAAGTCAAGAAGTGTCAGACACCATAACTTTCAGGGAATTCTATTGGTCTTCAGCCATCCTCTCTAGTTGCTCGCTACAGTGGCATCCAGGAATGAACACTATTTAACCGAAGAACAAGTTTATCCTTATCTCTGCATGGCATGGCTTCAGAGAGTTTTCAAGTGATTTTCTCTACAAAGCTTGATAACAAAGTAGGAGGACTGTTGGTAAAAATATGTCTAAAACACTATACAGTAGATCGCTTTGATCAGCCAACATACTGACTTAAAAAAAAATGTAATGGGGGCGCCCTTAGCTCAGTTGGTAGGGCGTCCCCCCCCCCCCTGGGGCCTCGGCCAGCAGCGGACCTGGGTTCGATTCCAGCCTGCAGTCTTTCTCTGCATGTCACTCCCCTCTCTGCCCCATTTCAACTCTGTCTCTACACTATCAATAAAGCATAAAAAATGCCAAAAAAATATCTTAAAAAAAAATGAATAGGTTCCTGGAGTGCAAGGTAAAACACGAGGAAGTAGGAAACAGAAGGATGTGTTAAGGACTTGCATCAGACAAGTTCCACCATCCTCCCTCATTCCTGAACCACACAAGGAAATTAATTTGTGTGTGTGAGAGAAAGTCGCTGCAGCAGTCGCACACTGAGCACAGACTGCTGCTAGTTCAGGGAGCATTATTTGGAACACAAGTAATACCGCAGAACAGCCCTGCAGTAATATACTGTGCTAAATTTATTATGAGTCTGGGCGTCTGAAGCAGCTGTATTCCATCACCTCAGGTAGAAATGTAGACCAACTTTGCATTTGTCTGATCCCAGTGATGGATACTGTGTATACCAGTTATCAGGGGACTAGTTTGACACAAACATTAATCCCAGAGACACTTTAGCCTCGTCTACATATAATACCCCCTAGCAGCTGATTGGGACATTTTAGGAATGATACAAAAGAGAAAAATATATACATATAATATATATGTAATACATATTTCTATCACTATTGAGTCTTCCAAAATCATGTCCATCCATATATAATGTTAGAAACAAAGGAGGGGAGAATAAAGGCCCTAACACAAATCCCTACTATAACAAACAAATACTTAACAAACAAATACTTGTTTTGATGTTTTCATTATAATAGCCTACGACTATTTAAAACTGCTAAATAGCCTAGAGACACTTGTAGGTAGAGTTGCCTACTTATTAAAAAACAGTGTCGTTTCAAAAGGGTGTGTGTGGTGTCCGTGCGCTCACGTGCACACGCACCGTGACCAGCCTTCTCCTCCTCCTCGCGCTGTGTAAACTGGCACAACCTCATAGCGTTCAGCGGCTTCTGCTACAGTGTCCGCGTTTCCTAGAGGGAGCTCCAGCTACAGTGTCAACCTTTTAAACACTCAACTGAGATCCGGGAGCCGCTCTAGTCCACAATACAAAAAGGAGGAAGACAGGTGGAGCAGCCGAAAAAAAGTAGCCTGTTGAGGAAGGGAAACAGGCCCGCGGCTGGTGCTGTTCTTACGGGAGCAGGATATCTGAGGTGTTCAGCTGTACTTCATTCGGCTATACTTTCCTCGGGATCTCACCGCAGGACTAAAGACAACCGCCAAGTATCAGTGAGCAAGAGTCGAAAGGGGAACCGTATTGGACGTTTGCTTTCTTCCAAGAGAAGGTGAGGTTATTTTTTTTAAGTTTTAAAAGTCTAGCGGATTTTTCTTGCCTCACTTCCTTAATGCCTGAGTCTTTCACTCAGAGTTAAGGTTCTATGTTTCATTTTTGATTTAAGTGAACAGGTGTATCCCCGCGGAATGATACCTAATGTTTATTTTTCTTCTGTGTGTTAAAAATATATCTTAAATAGGTCTGTTTCACTAGGTGCATAGAGTAGCCTATGAATATTTGGCATAAACCTTTACTTATTTTCCAGTATCGAAGTTAATCTTGGCCCTTATGTCTTCGCCTTTTATCGCCCATCTGTGTGTTGGGTTCCAGTCTTTCCCGTATAATGAATGGACTGATGTGACATCTGCCAACTGATCAATAGTGGTCATTTCCTGCTGGCTCCTCCCGGCTCAGCAAACAGTGCCAGCCGAGGAACCTGGCCGTACAACATCATCAGGCTCCTATTCACCGCGATGGCCTTTATTTGTTTTACTGGAGATAATGAAAACTCCAGTGTGCAATAAAGGAAAGGAGGCCCCCCCTCTAACGTGGAGGATGGCAGAGATGACTGGCCCTGATACTGAGGCAGGTGCTGATGTGGGGCTGCTTATCAAAAGACATCACTGTTTCTGTTGATCAATGTTGCTCTGGTGACAGTGTTCCCAGAATGCATCTCACCCAGCCAGACCTCACTTATTTGCAACATGTGATGGAAGAAGGCTTTCTTATTGCAGTCAGATGTACTGCTTTGAATTGTATGTCTTTGTCAGTTATCAACATACTTAGAGGGAACTTGGGACGGGACCACTGAATTAAGCAACCCCACACAGTAACAAGGAAACAGAAAATTGCCTACATATTGTAAGTTATGTCTTGTGTTTTAAGAAATGTCCTTATAGGCCATAGGCGCCTACTTATTAGCCCGCAGACATCCTGAGCTGCACAGTAAACATGAAAGACATGTGACTGGGTTTACCTTAGGCTTAAGCTGTGCTCATGGGAAAGTTGAAGTATGAAAAAAAGTATAATTTCTAAGAGGGAGATCTATAAGTAGTAGCCTACACACAAAAAAAAAACATGTCCCCAAGGCCCGGAGACCCCTTTAAAGCACGTCAGGCATCATGTGATTTTGGTTTTCCAAGCAAAAGTGTCCCGAGAGATTAGAAAGACTTGAGAGGCCTTTATGTAATGGCCAGGGAGCACATTTTGGTCTTTACAGGGGTATGAACCTTGCCTTCAGATTGAGCAGGGAAGGAAAAGTTGTGAAACAGCATCAGGTTATTTTTCTTACTGTTTTGTGGGCAGGAGCATTTCATCACCACTTTGTCAGGTTGCACACGCTGGTGTGTGTGTGTGTGTGTGTGTGTGTGTGTGTGTGTGTGTGTGTGTGTGTGTGTGTGTGTGTGTGTGTGTGTGTGTGTGTGTGTGTGTGTGTGTGTGTGTGTGTGTGTGTGTGTGTGTGTGTGTGTGTGTGTGTAAAGCCTGCCTCATGCATGTCACTCAGTTACAGAAAAACAAGACAAATCCAACAAAAGGGAAGTTTCAATATTATTTCAATACAACATGGCTTTCAATTAGTCGAGGAGTTAAAAGTGGAGTCAGCGATTCGGGAGAATGCTTTTTGTCAATCAGTGAATGTCTCATCACGACGGTACCTATTTGTGTGAGTTTGGAAAAAAAACATTCATCGTTAATACACAGCCTAGCCTCTGTAATCGGACATGTTACTACTGTCAGCCTCCTTTGTTTACATTCCAGTTTACAGAGCTTATAGGCTGTGTATTAAAATTGGATTTTTATAATGCTCACACACAATAGCCCGATCGTGAGGAGATATTCATTGATTTTGACAAAAAGGGATGTTGGCAACAGTCGGTCTCCAGGATCGCTGACTCAACCAAAATATTTTCTCTTGGCAAATATTAAAGATTTAATGAGTAATAGTTTTGGTGTTTATGTTGTGTCATTAGTCATACAGTCCTGTGATCTTTGTTCTTATAGTCTTATAGATGTTTTTTTAAGGGACACCCAACAGGCTCTCCTCTCCTCTCGTTGGTATAGTGTGATGTGAAGTGATAGATAATGGAGACCTGGCTCTGGCTAGCTTAAAGCTGAGTGAACAGTCTGCTTTGACCACTAATGGCTCTTGCTGGCAGCTGAGTCCTAGTCTGGTCTCCACGGAGACAAGTCTCACCACAGAGAGGCAGGGCCGAGCTGCACCGATTGGTTAGCTGTGTGTGTGTGTGTGTGTGTGTGTGTGTGTGTTCTCCTCCTCCTCCTCACACCCAGAGCTGTGCGGCTGCTCTCCCTCCTCCCTTAGTCTGGATGACGGATGCTAAAAGCCTTAATGGGAGGGAATCTCATACCTGCCCTCAGGAGAGATTACCCTGAGATGAATGGCTATGATGAAGCCAGTGGTCAGATGGCTGAGCTTGCAAAATGTTGGAAGCACAATAGTGTCTGTGGACGTTTCAAAACTTTTTCCTGATTGTCCCGACTTTTTTATTTAGTTGACACATTTTCTAATGGAGTCGTAACAGGATCACATTCATCACAGGTGGTTTTCATTGATTTTTGGCCAGGTTTTGATCAAAAGTGGTTCATTAACACTTAGTCACTTATATTAGAATGAGTAGTTGATCGATAATCAATGAGATGTCCTTTTGAGTTTTATTGCAAACAAACAAGATTTGTCATTTTCAGTTTTACTCGCCAAAACACATTGTGTGTAGCCTATCATTGAGGCCTGAAAAATGTGTTGAATACATTTCTTACCTCGTATGAAAAAATATATAATTTGACTTGTTGCCATGGGTGCGAGCTGTCTTCTTCTTTGGTGGTTAATTGCTAGCCTGGTGAGACCAGGATGATCAAGGGAGCTTCACATTTGTCAATCCATGTTTGAGTCACTGACGTACATGAACCAATCAGGGGTTGTCTTCCACTAATGGATGAACAGCAGTCAGAACGCAGGCCCTGATTGGCCCAGTCATTATTTGCCCGGGTTCCTATCCATTGACATTGGAGATGCGGGAAGCAATGTGTATCGTCTCAACTGCAAGTGAGCAAGCATGCTCGTGCATCCTCAAGCGGAACAACAGTACCAATGTGTTGTTTTGGAGATGGATTGCTGTCATGGGGCTGTGATGTATTTTGGTAATGTAACTGTAAAGTTAATATATATATTTTTTTTCATACATATTTCTATTGGAAAACATCAACTACAATACCACAATTGCCAATATGCAATTCATTTTTCCCCAAATAGAATACAAAAAAAAAAAATCCCATTAACGGATCAAACAAATAAAAGGTGACAATAATTTAAATAAATAACTTGAATAAAATCCGGTTATGGTTACGTTCATTTTTTTGAGATGGCTCTTCTTCTTCTTCTTCTTCTTCTTCTTCTTCTTCTTCTTCTTCTTCTTCTTCTTCTTCTTCTTCTTCTTCTTCTTCTTCTTCTTCTTCTTCTTCTTCTTCTTCTTCTTCTTCTTCTTCTTCTTCTTCTTCTTCTTCTTCTTCTTCTTCTTCTTCTTCTTCTTCTTCTTCTTCTTCTTCTTCTTCTTCTTCTTTGTCCTTCAGATGGCGTCAAACGACTCCCGGCTCCAGCAGCAGCCCTCCCAGAAGGACGCGGCTGATCAGAACTTTGACTACATGTTCAAGCTGCTGATCATCGGCAACAGCAGCGTGGGCAAAACCTCCTTCCTGTTCCGCTACGCTGACGACTCCTTCACCTCGGCCTTCGTCAGCACGGTGGGCATCGACTTCAAGGTCAAGACGGTCTTCCGCAATGACAAGAGGATCAAGCTGCAGATCTGGGTGAGTGGATAAAAGATGCAATACATTGTTATTATTACATTGTATTACCATGAGGCTATTTGGAATATACAGTATTATGTAAACGCTCAGAGTAGCGTTAGTGGCAGGTTTTGGCTGCCAAACTACAGCCATAGCTAACATTGCTTATTAAAGGTGCACTATGTAACTTTGGGTGTGTCAGAGAAGTGGACATTTTCTAAGATATATTTTCATAACTGAATAAACAAAGTTTCCTCACAGGACAATTGGATCCCTGGAAAACTATTCTTTCACTGTTGTTGTTTACAGCAGCAGGGCCCACAGTTTGGTTTACAAACATATACATTCTAGTCTTACGTTTTGGTTCCAGGTTCCTCAAAATAATTAAGTTTGGATGAATGATTTAGAGAGTTATTCAATACTTAGAAGTACATGTATAGTAAATATGTTTTGTAAACTAACTGCCCGACTATGCAAATGTCAACAATTCCCCCTCCCCTGAAATTGCATAGTGCAACTTTAAGTGAAAGGTTCATTGCCTTTCTCAATCTATTCTACACCCGTGCTCCATCAGTATTTGGAGTTGTGTTTAGGTGGGGATTTCAGTCTCCTTAAGATTTTATTAATTTAGATGTAAATATGAAATACATATAAACAGGGATATAAAGAAAATGAGAGTGAGCCCACGTGGAATCCTTGCTGGCACCAAGAAGTAGAAGCCTTACCCAGAAAACCTTTTAGACACATGGTTTGTCTAGAATTGTGGGTTTGGCCCTTGTGCAAGTTTGACCTGTTAGTTGTGCAAGTGTTAAAGAAGCTTGACTTCCTCATGGTTTCATGCACATTCTCACTCCCTACCCTTATCTGCTATCTGTTTGCTTTTGCATAAACCTGCGAAAAAAGATATATACAGATGGTCTGAGTAAAAAGTTGAGTTAAGTTCTCAGATTTTAATACTTTCAGCCAATGCCTCAAAGCCCAGTTGGAGGTTCTGGTTAAGGGATGGTAAGCAACTATTTTCCCTCAGATATTTTGCCTCTCATTAAACTTGCAATTACTTTTTTTTGGCACCTCGTAGGCAGCGTAAAGTTGATATGGTGCACTTATTAGAAATACACCATACTACGGAGCACCATTAGCATTTATTTGCACTGTTTTTGGTCTTTACATCCTTAGGGAAATATATGGCTCTTAAGCTGCTCATATATCCCATTATGTTCAATGGCAGGTTGCTTCCTGTGTCTGTCTGCTGTTTGCTTGGCAGGTACATGTACAGTGTTTTTTTTTTTTTTTTTTGGGGGGGGCTTTTGATTATAGCTATGGAAAAGGATGAGTGTGGTAAGACTGAACCAAAACAGTCAAGTATCTCACCATAAAACCAAATAAGCTGTAGGATGCAAACAAGTTCTTTATTCTAGATCCTTCCTTGCATGTTCAGTGGTAAGGTCTTTGTTTCCTGCTGCATTCAATTGCGTCTGACATAATATACAGTTATGTGGTCATTTGTTTTGAACATTTGTCATTGCCACATTTTGTGATTTTACAGCAAGTCATGCAGCAGTTAGTGTAAGTCACCAACTGAAAGGCTGCCATGAAAGTAAGGAGAATGCCAGTTAGCAGTTAGAGTTTTAACATCACTGTTCTGTAATGCCACCAATTCAATTCAGTCTACAAAACCATGAGGATCACTACATACAAAGCCAGTGGAAAACCAGTTGTTAAATGTCTTTATGGAGTTTAGAAAAATATAATAATAATGGATTGGATTTATATAGCGCTTTTCAAGACACAAGATTAGGTCAAGGACACAGTGACCTTGACCTCTGACCTCCATGATCTCATCAGTTCCTCCTTGAGTTAAGACTGGACATTTGTGTTAAAGTTTGAAGATTCAATTTGGTAGAGGCTATGTGTTTTATACCCAAACTTTTACAAAAGTGCAACACCAAATTGATGAGTTTGACTTTTGGGGAAGATTGCTCATTTGCTTTCTTGCCGAGAGTTAGGTGAAAAGTAATAATTTTACACTCTCATGGCTAACGGTGAACATTAAGTCACAGCCTGCAGCTCCTTAGCCTAGCCCTAGAGGCTTGACACGGCTGGATCAAGCCGGATCAACCTCTCCTACAGTCCCAATCGCTTATTGAACCAGGCTTATACATTTCTCTCTGAAGTGTGTCCTTAGGTTTCCCTCCCTCGCCACATTCTCAAAGCACACTTTAATCCTATTGGTATACTTACTTTACATTGTTAAAGCTGTTCAAACAGATGATTCATTTGAACCAACAATGCGCAAGCCGCGCTGTATGGCTGAAGGAGTAGCATGCAAACGACAGAGAGGTGAATCAGCGACAGAGGAGCCCACACCAAAACACACACTCACCAACATGACCAAACATGTGTCTCCGTTAAATGACATGAAATGCAGTGTGGTATATTCATAACAGCTAAGGAGGAGTGCTAAAGTCTGACCAGTGATGACTGTATAATGTGTGTCATGTAATTATGTAATTATTTGGGTTTTGAGAAGGTGGGGATGGTGTGTGTGTGTGTGTGTGTGTGTGTGTGTGTGTGTGTGTGTGTGTGTGTGTGTGTGTGTGTGTGTGTGTGTGTGTGTGTGTGTGTGTGTGTGTGTGTGTGTGTGTGTGTGTGTGTGTGTGTGTGTGCGTGCGTGCATGCCCGCGCCTGGACTTGATGTAGCTACTGATGTTGCTGTGGAATAACACAGAGACCTGGCATTTCCTTGGTTCAGGAAGTACAGGAAGCTGCCTATCAGCATGTGACGGACACGGAGTGAGTTCATACATCAGCATTAGTGTGGCAGTGTATTTAAAGGGTGTGGTACCAGCAGGCATGTCAATTGTACCAGCCAATAATGTAACTGCCCATTACTTGTATTTCATGTTAAGATGTAATAAATGTGTAGATAATGTAGTAACATGCCCAATTTAAAGGCTAGTGGTTTAGCAACCACTGGCCTTAATCCCAAATGTAATAACTGGAGTGACTTTATTAAAATGTCATTCATTGCCTTTTAAGTATGACATTTCCTTACTGTTTCCTTGTTTTAAACACCTGCTTAAAGACCGGACCACATAAACACCCCTACTCAAAAAGAGTTATTACTTTAGTGATTCAGAGATGTTATTACGTTATTGGCAGCACATTTGATAAATGGATAAAATGTCTCAATTCATGCAAGAGATTTCCCCATGTCCTTAGGCTAAAAGTATTGTTGATGATCCCACTGTGCCAGCTGCCAACCCCCCTTTGTGTGTCATGGAAAAATAGGCTAGCCTGATTACACCACACATGGCCTATGCACAGTGGATAAGCCCAGCTCAAACATATGGACAATGTGTCCAATCAGTGTGTACACGACTTGTTTACATCCCGAGTATTTGTCTCGTAGAATATACTTCTGATCGTTGAACAAATATGCACACCTTTTGCACACTGAGCGTACACATATACATCCACACGTGTTTTGTATGTGTGCACTCTGCTTTGTGTTGGCAGGTGACGCATGTTTAACGATGAGGGTCGCCGTGACGTCAGAGTCTCTGATTTAAACCCCTCCCTATATCTGTCATGATCCTACATACACATGAGGGAGCAGCTTTTGTTTACTGGCCGGGTTTGATGATTATAGCAACCATGGAGGCCGTCTATTTGGTTAAGACGTCCCATTGCGCCACCAAATATTTGCTCATCTCTGCATGGAAGAGATAAAGATGCACCTGTGATATTTCAAATTTTTTCTGATACAAACCCTGGACAGGAAACAGAGTCTGACGCTGGCATCAAAAAGAATAAAAGAGTATACTGAGGCTAGGATATGTTTGTTCTCTCTATTTATATCTGATGTCTCTTATGGAGGGCTGTGTGCAGCAGACTGCCCTCTGTCTTGCCCATTTCGTAAAGTGAGAACGATGATCTAGCCCGACCACCCAGAGCAGTCCTGGTTGTAATGGAACATTCATAACCCTAAATGGCCTCTGGTTACCTGGACAACCCACTCCTCCTCCTCCTGAGTGTTAGGAAAACATTAGACGAACACAAAAACACACACACACACACACACACACACATAGAAACACACACACAGACGCACACACACACACACACACACACACACACACACACACACACACAAACAGGCCCCTGATTCAAATGAAGGATTCAGACAGGTTACCAAGTAACTGTGAGAGTGGAGGGGAGTTGCTCCATCTACCTGATCCGTCTAAACTTTCTGTGTTAAGCATCCACTAAACTATTTGAAGCCGTTTACTGCAACGTCACACATAGCCTCCATTCAACTAGAGGATGGCTCTGAAAGTCACTGTGGCTGGGAGGTAATGCCACACGGTGGCCTGCATCTCCTCACACACAAATCTGATACAAGACAGCATTTCTGGTTTGATGAGAAATGCCATCTTCTGGTAAGAATGTGCAGTGTGAAGCTAGTGGCACGTTGATGTGCTCATAAAGCAGAGTGCGCTGGAAGGCGAGAAACGGTTTCACAGAATGCAATTATGCCCTGGCAATATCCCAGTACACAGGATCAATAACCATCTTTCTTTCTTTCTTTCTTTTCTCTTTTTGCCATACATCAACCTGACTTGAATTGAATAAGAAACTGCCTTTTTAAAACTCAAACGTATCAACAAGCTGCCTTAAAGAGAAAAATAGTTTAAACTCAGCACCATAGCCAATGATTATCTAGAGCTGTGATTCCCAAACACAAGCACTTTTGCCCCAGGTGGTTCTTCTGCAGTAGCCAGGAGTTGGCTCTGAAAAACAGATCTTATGATGCCATTAAAAAGGAGTATCCACACAGTGAGTCAGCTACCCTGAACACTATGTGATGGGGTGGAACTTCCGTGTATAAAAACTAGTAAGCGAGTGTTCAGAGAAATATAAACTGGTAATAGTCAAGATAAATCATTTAAATGGTTTTTTGTAGATACAATGGTTATTTTGTTTGTTAAAGCTAACTTTTAATAGTTAAGTGGTAGGCTATTCCAAGTGCAAACTTGACCAAAACAATTAAAGCCTTGACAATGTACTGTAATTGTATTTAGAAAACAACAACTATTTGTCCTGTATAATTGAAAAATGTAAATGAGTGTATAGTTCTAAATATGTTACACCCTCACGTTCAGTCTGAAATCTGCTATTCTGACAGCCATTTCTGAATTAGAGACAGTACTTTTAGGGTAGACCACTCAGTCTAACAACTGATTTCCACATGTACTGTGTCTGTGGCAGCACAAGAGACAGGTATTGCAGCAACAGGCCATAATTTGGATAATACTGCCCCCTAGTGGTTTCATCATGCAGTGAATGTTCACAGGGGAATTGGAGATATTTTTTATAAATATAAAGTGTGTATATATTTAAATATATTTGTGTGTATGTGTGTATATGCAGGATACAGCAGGGCAAGAGCGCTACCGGACCATCACAACAGCCTACTACAGAGGAGCCATGGGCTTCTTGCTCATGTATGACATTACTAACCAAGACTCCTTCAACGCAGTTCAGGACTGGTGAGTTGGGCATTTGCTCTATGTATAATAACCCCCGGGAGATTAGTTTTTTTTGCCCCATTAAAGGTGCACTATGTAACTTTGGGTGTGTCAGAGAAGTGAACATTTTCTGGGGTATATTCTCGTACCTTAATGAACAAACTTTCTTCACAGGACAATGTGGTCCCTTGGAACACTGTTTGAAGTTAGGAAGCTTCCTGAGAGGTTACTGTTTCACTGTTGTTGTTTACAAGCAGGAGGGTCCACAGTTTAGTCTACCAACAGATTCTAGTCTTACGTTGTGGTTCCAGGTTACTCAAAATAATTTAGTTTTGATTTATGATGATAGAATTATTCAACACTGAGAATTACATGTAGAGTAAATATGTTTTGTAAACTAACTGTTTGTCGTACAGGGCGACACAAATCAAGACCTATTCATGGGACAACGCTCAGGTGATACTAGTGGCTAACAAGTGTGACCTGGAGGACGATAGGCTGGTGCCCACAGAGGACGGCCAGCGACTGTCTGAGGATCTAGGTGAAGGCTCTTTCACTCACTCAGTTGTGTCTAATCGTACGGTGTCGCATGTGACATTTTAACATGCGTACTTCTGCTGTATTTGACCCCTCTTTAGGTTTCCAGTTCTTCGAGGCCAGCGCAAAGGACAACATCAATGTGAAGCAGGTGTTTGAGCGCCTGGTGGACGTCATCTGTGAGAAGATGAACGAGAGCATGGACGGAGACATCAACCTCTACCCCAACAACGTTAACCCGGGCCTTAAAGACTCGTCCCCAGAGAGCCAAGGGGGCTGCGGTTGCTAAACCACTGGCCTTTTTACCAAGTCCCCACAACACACATACTGATCATCGTACATAAAGTCCACCTCCTTCTCTGTGCCTCGACCCCTGGATAGTGCCTCTTCCTCTCTCCTTGCGCCCAGCTCTGCTTAGACCACACAGCGCAGCACCAACCAAAGAATAGCTAGCTGAGATAATCTTCATCAGAGCTGTAAGACCCTTCTCTCCTCCCCGAGCCTGTCTTCTTTGTTCTCTTCCTGAAAGAGGCCCACTCTGTGTCTTTATGTCTTTGTGGTCTCAAACCCATCATCTCTGTTGTGAGCTGATAGTCCAATAAAACTGCCCAGTGTCCTGACCACCCCCCTCCATCAACCGTCTTGACCACTGTGGCTCAACACGCTATATTGGAAAAAATAATTCAGTGGCTTTAATTAGCTGGAAGCTAGTGATGCCAAACGGAGTCCGTAGATGTCTGTCTCTGCCTTATTTGAGATTCATGCAGTGCACGGCCTTAGGTTTCCCTTTGTTTACTTAACATTAAATATGTTACAGTTTTACAGTGATGATAGTAGTAACCCATGTCATGAGCTCAGTTTTTACAAGGAGACATAGGCAACTCAAGATTTGATTATCCCTCCTGGACAGCTATTTAAACCGTGTTACACTTAAGATACCAAATGAGTGTAGTTTCTGCAACTGTAGGAGTTCTTATTCGCCTCACATTTATACTGAAAGTGATTTTAGTAAGTGTATTACTTTTATTACGTAATGAACAAGGTTGCCTTTGGACAGAGCGAGGCTATCTGTTTCCCCCTGGTTCCAGTCTTTGTGCTAAGCTAAGCTAATATGCTGCTCGTGGTATTTTTTCTGTACGTCAAAGTTGCATCAATCTTCTCATCTTTCGGTATAGGGCAAATTCTCAAAAGGATTAACAATTTCTGGAAAGAAATAATCAGATTCCGTCAAATGTTGAATGCAATCAGAATTTTAGTTGCTCCTTATTTTCTTTTGAAATATGGACACATCAGAAGAATACAGCTGAATGAAATTCACTTGTGAAAATGAATTTATGCCTTCATGACGTTGGTTGACGAGTGCTGATTATGCGTTATCAATCCTAAGAGATTTCTCATTTGTTGTTAGATTTGAATGTATACATCTCATCATCTATCACTAGTTATGAAGTCAAAGCATCAATCAAGATGAGGATGTAAACCAGGAGACTGTCTTCATGAACCCTATCTGGCCCCGAGCCTTAATGCCAGTATTGTCTTGTCTTGCAGTCCTGTTGAAGCCTTTCGTCCTGCTCTAACGCTGAGACCGCAGCCCTGTCCTCTATACAGTGCTGTTATCAGGAAGTCGTTTAACACTGGTGACAGACTTGCCCTTGCTCACCCCTTTGTGCCACCCTTCCTCTCTTTATTTATGTCCCACACCGGCATGTGCTCTCACAATTGCACACCAAACACACACAAACACACACACTGCACCCCCAACTGCAGTTGACCCGGCCAACCAACTATGCTTAACCGAGTATTTACGAAGTTGTGCATTACTTTTTTTCTTTCTTATTTTTGTATGTTACTGACGAGATGACTGTCGTGTGGGATTGCAGCTCTGTGTGTGTGTGTGTGTGTGTGTGTGTGTGTGTGTGTGTGTGTGTGCGCGCGCCGCAAAAGAGAAGAACACTGATCTCTGAGAAGTGTGAGCATCAACTGTTCTGTGGCCACTATCAGATAAAACGATGAGCTAGAGCAGGAAGGTAAACCAAAATAAGACCACTTTATATATCCCATTACTGTAAGAAAATAGGGTTTTATCTCCTTTATCTTCTTATGTTTGCCATCAGTTTAACTCTGCGTTTGTTCGTTAGGGTTTTATCTCCTTTATCTTCTTATGTTTGCCATCAGTTTAACTCTGCGTTTGTTCGTTAGGGTTTTATCTCCTTTATCTTCTTATGTTTGCCATCAGTTTAACTCTGCGTTTGTTCGTTAGGGTTTTATCTCCTTTATCTTCTTATGTTTGCCATCAGTTTAACTCTGCGTTTGTTCGTTGCTCGTTCACATCCCCCCGTCACCCAGCGCCTGCAGAAAACGGTGATTTGCAGGATTGTGGGGAAAACGTACTAATGTACACGTCTTTGCAATCATTTTCTGTTAATTGTCATTTACTGTGCCATTGTACGGCCACAGTCCACATGCTGACCACTGACTGTCAGTTAGTATCAACCATCACCTCTGCAGCACGATAGCAGCCTCACTCACCATGCCAAAGCCTGTCCGTGGACAGCTCACTCCCTGCTATTGTATAAGACTGTGGTCAGTTATCTCTCCCATCAGTGTGTGCTGCTGAACAGTAATATAGTTTAACAGATATATGCACCACATTGAGCTTACAAGCAGGGGTTTAACAGAAGGAGACTGTGTGGAAGGTCATCGACTCATAACACTATACCTTTTATATTACAGAACCTGTGTGTAAAACACTGTGCAAGTGTGCAATGTATTTAAATGCAATGCAGAGGCATTCAGAGAGCATATAATATCTGCAGCTGCTGCTTGAATACATATTGAATGTGCTACTCTTGTACTTGGCACCGGTGTGCTGAACTGTTCACTGTTACTGAAGTTATATCCAATTTAGCCACTCTACTCTGCCACACTGGAAAACGACTGACTCTTGATGCTTTTGTACAAATAATACTGTGGCATCCAGAGCTGTTAGTCTGGGCCGTGTGCTTTCTTCCTCATGTTTACAATTTCTTTGTTTTCATGTGTTACATTACCGATTGGTCGCTCTCTAAAAAAGGAAGGGAGAGTGGATCATTCCATCCCTTTTGATTTAGGGTTCTGAATGTGTTGGATAGAAGCATTTTGGAAATAAAAATGCATCCATTAAATGAGAATAAATTTAAGATGTTGAAATGTATACATGGAAATAAAGAATATATTCATTACAAAAGGGTATTGTCCTCATGTCCTTTTTCAAAGCAGTGTCTATGACTTAGTCTCCAAAACACCAGGCCAGTTTTTTTTTTCACATTTTATGTGAAGAACCAGGGAAACCACACTCTGCCATTGTCCTCCACAACAATGCAGATTTCCTCATCCTCCTCTTCCTGCCACCTGGTCAGTAAGAGCAACTACCTTCCTTGTGCACGGCCTCTATTATACCAAAACTAACTTAACTATATGGAGTTTAATTTGCTTAAGTGGCCCCAAAAGACTGGGCTGAATTTAACAACGCAAGCTGTCATCATCTGGAGCTGATGTCGTCACGTGTCTCATGAAATGCATTAGGCTCGTTCGACCTAACTTTCAGCTCGTCTGGAAAGTAGACGAGAGTAGCCGAGTGCAGTCGGGGGAGTGACGAAAATGCCTGACTGAAGCCGGACAGCTCCGAGTCGGAAGTAGCGTCCTTGTTGCGGATGCAGTTCGTTTTCTAGTTTTATTTTGAAGGCCTATTGGAAACATATTCGCAGGAGAGTCACACATGCTACAACCGATTAGAAGCAGAACACAACACAAAGACGAGTAAACACTTTAAAAGCGAGGGGCATTTTCAAAACAAGAAACGAGATATAAGCTAATATCCCCATTCCCCACACATCTTTATCTTTCTTGTTACTTTACTAGAACACCTACTTTTAAGTGATAAAGAATAATTTACAAGAATAATTTACAAATCCAAATAAAGGAGGTTTAGTATTTCTCCCTTCACATAACGAATATGATCGGCCTAAATAAAGAAGGTCTAAGAAAAGATCCCTTATTATTATTGTAGAGATGGATATGATGAACTGTATTATGATGTGTAACAAACAAACTACTTGTTGTAGTTTTGGTCTGGCTTTGCGACACTACATGTAAAATACAATTCCCAGACCATTTAGATCACTTGAAATAAGCCTATGATTTAATCTTAATGGTATAAAAATCACTTCACCAAGATCTTATGTGACTCAAGTTTGTGTTCACTTTTAAATATATCTATACAGGAGAGTTACACATCCAAATTATTTCTATGTCAAGGGTTCAGAGGTTTAACTCTGATTAAGTACATTTCTGCTTAAATGCATATTGTGGCGGCCTAATGATTAAACATAAATTAAAATCAAAAAGAATGGATCGTAATTTAATTTTGAGCGGTGATGTCAGACTTTTGCCTAACCAATTGGGGAAACGCATCAAAGGCACGAGGTTTAAACTCCCAATTAGCGCTCAGCTCCGCCTGTCAGCAAGACGTTTCCCATCAGACATTTCGCTCCCGCAGCCCGTGGGGAGCAACTGCAGCGACTTGCTCCAGTGTCTGTGTCCGTCTTGATACCGCGGGACTTCAAAGTCTCAAGCAGCCGAGCCGCAGCCAGCCACGGGTGCAAGTGGGACAAAAAGTCTAACCATAATGCAGTGCGCTCAGCAAGACGAGCGTCATAATTGCGCAGGTCTTAGCAAGACGGCGACAGGTCGAACGAGCCTATTGTTTCTTTACATCAGCACCCACTTGACTGGGATCATGTGATGTAACGAAGCGCTTCATTGCATTTAAACTGACGGGGATGGGCCGTTACGCCCCCCTGGGCTACTTATCATCATGGGTGAAGAAACAGGGCCGTCTGCAGCTCTGATAATGCTGGTCAAACGAAGAAAACATGTGGGTGCTATGAGGAGATAAGAAGCCGTTTAAGTGCGCGACTTAGGTAGGCCTATGAGAGTAAACTGCATGCGGTTTCCGTTACTTTTGCACTTGCACGGATTAAGCTGGCACGGGGCCAATAGGAGCTGAACTCCACCTCCTCCAAGTCTGAGCACCAGAGCTCCAGTGCAATTAACGAGACAGGTGCATACGCGTAAATTTGTATGCACCTATTCCTTGTTTTTTCAGCATTATTTATGGTGGAAATGTAATTGTGTTTGAAATAGTTACTGTATATAAAGTAACAACTTTGAAGGATATATTTCAACCGATTTCAACCCCCTGAACTGTTATTTTTTTTTTTTGTACCTCGGGGGGTGTCTTTCATATATTTTGATTTGGACAAACAAATGTAGGCATACCTCTTCTATATATTGAGGGGGACTTACCATTTCCATGAAGATAAGAAACACAAGTTAAGTGCAAATGTATACTAGCTAATATCGTTGTTGGCTAAACTTAATATACAATTTCGTCACTAATTGTAAAACACAACATTATAAACATAATAACAGTTAAAAGCATGAACTAAATGAATAAAATCTATCTTTCTATCTATTTATCTTCACGTATGCGTTCTTTTATGCACGGCCCAAGTCTACACACTTCCTAGCTCACTACAGCAGCAGAAACAAGTCGTAAACATCAATGAGAGCATGATTACCGCCCATCAACAGTAGAGTAAAACGTGTTGCAAGACTACTCTTGCCCCACCTCTCTCTCTCACTGACTTTGGGGGAAGTAAACAGCTCTGCTCCACACATCTTATCGCTCGCAAGCAGGCGCGTACCCGCGCTGCGCTATCCATGGTATCTAAACAAAAAAACAAGCCTCCCCCTGCGAGAGTTGCAGTAGATGCGTTTGTGGCAGGTTGCTCTCTAGTTATGCATGCGGACAACAGCAAGCCAAAGTCTGTCTGTTCACAGAGAAGACAAAAGAATGACATGCGATCACCTGAGCCGATTGTTGGCACTTTACGTGATATTCTGCGCCATTTGGACAGCTACCATCGTCCGGGGCGCACGAGACTTTGAAAGAAAAGGTAGAATAACTGTTTTTTTTAACGTGACAATTTTTACCTGGTGTGACAAAAAAACAGAAACTTTTGAAATAAAATAAGTTGATGAGTAGAAATGTTGGGTAGATTTAAAAAATCATTTCAGAACCCCCTCTCAAGTTATTGTGTTGGATACTTACACCACGTTATTAGAGACACACCAGGGTTGATTGGATTGTATGTAAGATGTAATTTATAATATGACAATAATAACAACAGCAAAGCTTTGTCTGCTCTCACACTTGTGTTGCCCCCCTCCCCCTTACTTCATTTCCTAAGTGGCCATGTTGCTGAAAGACGAACGAGAATCCCCAAAGTGCTTTGCCGAGGGCAGGAAGGACTTCACTTGCTTCTGGGAGGAAGATGAGGAGAGGGCCGTGTCTGTGGATCAGTACACCTTCACATACACCTACCAGTAAGTCCCATTCTGTACAATACTGTGGAACAGCAGGCCATGTGGTGTCCAATATGTCACTATACTTTTTTCCACTTTTCTCCTCTTTCTTTCCAACCATTATGTCAGTCCAATGGCATTGTAAACCATAGTGATATGCTATGAAGAGTTCTTAGTTCTTATTCAACAAAAAGTTTGCCTGTCTCTGAGGTCACGGTGTTTGTGTCTCCCTGTCGCTAGCAGAAATGAAAACAGCAGCAGGTGCCCTCTGACAGCGCAGCGTGCGGCTGGAGGGAAGAGACTGTTCATCTGCCGTCTGGACCGAGCCCAGATGTTTGTCCAATTAGACATTCAAGTTCGTCGAGAGGGAATGCTGATCCACAATCGCAGCCTTCTCATCGAGCTCCTCTGTAAGTTAATGCAGTGCAAACTGTTCTACCTGCCTCCAGATAAACAACTCAGTTCGAAGGTTGCACCGGGAATATTTCATTCATTTTCATCGCCTCTAAAATTCCCAATTATTTTTTTAAAGCTGATATAATCAATGTTTTTCTATTATACAGTTCAATCTCGTGACTGAGAGTCACTCAGGTTTTATTAAGTGTTTTTTGAGAGCTTGTTTTCACTTCCTCTCATTGGCCAAAATGTGCTATTGGCTCTGGGAGGTTCAAATGATACTGTAATCAAATATACACTTGTGCCAAACATGCATGTGATATCAGAGTATGTATGCATGGTTACTGTAGCATCGTTTGTGTGTGACACAATTTTGATTAAGACTAATCTTACCTAGTCTTCCTTGTCCTTAAAAAATGCTTCCTAACATTCTGACTCTTCCTGTCTCTCTGCACACCAGTTCTTCTGGACCCTCCGGCTAACGTGTCAGTGAGCAGAACGGGTCAGAAGGGTCAGCTGAATGTCAGCTGGTTGCCTCCACCTCTCAAATACATGGATGACAGCATGATGTACGAGGTCAGCTACACCAAGGCAGACAGCCACGTGGGGCAGGTACGATGGTTATTTGAATGTCTTCGCCGATATGTTAAAGGTGGAGTCAGAAATTCTGGCGAAAGCTTGTTTTCAAAATCACTTTTTGTAATGATCCGCTACCTCTCCGTACTAGGTGTGTGCTGAAAGAAAATACAGTGTTAATACACAGCCTAGGCTCTGTAAACAGGCATGTTGCTATCTACGGTGGGTCCCCTTTGTTTACAAATCTTTTGTATACATAGCAATTTACAGAGCCTAGGGCTTTGTATTAACACTAGATGTTCTTTCTGCACACACATAGTATGGACAGCTACCATATTGTGAGGAGATATTCACTGATTTTGACAAGAAGTGATTTTGAAAACAAGCATTCACCAGAATTGCTGACTCCATCTCTAAATGTTAAGTGGAGCTTGGAATGGCATGTTTGTTAAATGAAAGATGCACAATCAGACCTGTGCTGATGAGTTGCAGTGTGTATTTCAGGTAGAGGTGGCACAAGCCAGCTCAGATCTGATCCTGAGAGGCCTGCAGCCAGGTACAAAGTACAAGGTTAGAGTTCGCGTAAAGCTGGATGGGATCAGTTACAACGGCTACTGGAGTGCCTGGAGTGACCCTGTGTTAATGAAAACACTGCCTGCAGGTGAGCACTTGTTTGGAGATACGATACAAAAATGTGTCGCCTATGTATTCCCAGCAGAAAATCAGCAACCTATTGATACGGAAAGTCTCCCAATGTTTTTGCAATGACTGTTTTTTGATCATTCTCTGCCTCCTTCCAGAACTCGACCTACTCATTGTTTCCCTGACTCTCATCATCTCCTTCATCCTCCTTGTGCTGTCTCTCACTATGCTCCTGTCCCATCGCAGGTCTGTCAACTAGTTTGCTACTTGTTTACTAGTCACAGAAAATCTCGGTTGCCTCTGTTTGAATCTAACAATTAGGATAAACGGAAAAAGGTAGTCATATTTACATCATCATACTCTTTCAGGTTTCTCGTGAAGAAGGTCTGGCCTACTATTCCGACTCCAGACAGCAAGTTCCAAGGCCTTTTCACTGTTTATGATGGGGACTTTAAGGTAAGAACAAATCAAAAACACAATACTTCATTTATAGTTCGGTCCCATGGTTGTTAACATAATCAACGTAATGGTGTTAGAGGAGAAAAGTACCTTCTTCCTTGGAAAGAAAAATAACCCTTTGTTGTGTTTTTGTATAGGAGTGGTTGGGGCAGAACAACAGGGTCTTATGGTCAACTCCAGCTTTCTTCAACTCCGAGGAGTGCCCTTCTCATCTGGAAGTCCTTTCAGAGCTCAGCCTTTGCCCCACAATGGCTTCCCCACCTCTGCCACCCAAGGCATCCAGAGCTTTGACCACATCTGGAAAAGAGGACAAGGATGTAATGAAAGGACTGGACGAGAGAGGGGCGTTGGGAATTGGTGACTCGGCTCAGACAGAGAGATGGAGAGCCGCATCACACGACCACTGGCTCATGGACCGCTTACGAGCGCTCCACCAGGATCCTGTACCCTGCTCCCAGTCCTCTCTGCTGGAGTCTCAGGACGCCTATGTAACACTCAGCGGCAACATCCGCACCGAAGACGAACACCTGGATGATACCTTCGAGGAGACTTTACCCCTTGAGGTGCTTTTTGCCTCCAGAAAGACACAGGTGTCATGCGAATCTCACTCTGACCTGGGATCTGCACAGCAGAGCTCCGGGTCAGGTCGCCTTTCATCACAATCTAGCTTTGAATACCCAAATCCGGTCAGGATGCCCAAAGGCCCCGGGTACACCTACATGGCAGTGGCAGACTCTGGGGTCTCTATGGATTACAGCCCCATGAGCCGATCAGATGACTTTGGGAAGTTGGTTATCTACGCCAACGACTACAGGAACGAGATCCCTGCTCACAGAATGCCCTTCCTGACCAGGCAGCACCCTGTCCATTATGATGGCTGAGACGGAGCTAAGCCAGACAGACTGCACATGAACTGAGCCACGAAGCAGGCTAACTGAAGGGTATTGACATATTCACCCAAAGCAACATAGCCTCTCTTTAACTGTTAAGAAAGGTGTACCATGGATTTGGGAGCCGAGTGATTCCAGTATACAGTCGAATGATACAAGTGTAAGCCAAAGAACTCAGAGAGAAGAGTTCACTGGATGTACATACATCCTTTCTACTTTATTTTATCATCCCAGATCTGTACAGGACAATAACATTCCACGGAAATGGCAATTGTGGTTTACACAAAAAAGAAAGGTCGGCATACTGATTCGTAAGTATCTCGTTCTTTAGTTCAGACCAGGAATTTAATATAAAATTCACCAACATTCAAGTTGTTTTGAGTGTTTCCAAAAATACTTATTCATATTTTAACTAAGTGTACTATTTTTTTCAATGCAAAATGGCTATTAGACACACTGTTCTAATGACATGTCAGAAAGAAAAGGGCAGGTGATACATATATTTCTTTTGTCAACAATACCCATGAATAGACAAGCTAGGCTAAGCTCTACTGCTTTGCCTGTACTTAAGTCATATCGAAGTTAACATAGTCACATGTTTCTGACCTGTAAATAGACTTCATGTCATTTCCCAAGTTTGAATTTATGAAAAATATCTGAAACGTTGATATATCACTGTTCAATGTTAATAAACCCAAATGTAATGGAATAATTGTCAATAATAATTGTCAATGCACAGTATATTATTCCTCACATGACCAACTCATCAACCACACAACATGAAGACAGCGCAGCAGTGCTTTTTGCTAAATGTTTATGTCGGGATACTCATATGCTAACAGTTAAAGTTGTTAGCGTGTTCACTTTTCTAATTAGCATTACAGTGCAAAGCAAAGTGGAGACTGAGCCTCATAGCAATCCATTAAAAAATTGTTAAAGAGTTATTTCTGTCTGAGCCTAAGTGGTTGACTGGTCCGGACAACATTGCCTTCCCTTGAGCCTTGATGCTAGCATGGTTATACAACTACTACATAAATATAAAGCATACTCTGTTTGAGATGTTCCTTTTTTTACAATAAACATAGGTAGGCTACTGTGGCTTATTTTGAGAAAACAATCATATATCAGTGTAGTAGTACATTTTCACTGGACCACCAAATGTGTATTAATCCCATGATGAAAGTAGTACCAAACAAATTCACCATTTAGTCATGTTTGACTATGACTATGTTGGCTTAAAAAGACAGTGCCCAGCCTTTTGAGAAAATGTAGTTTTGAAAAACAGACTTACACATTGCCGGTTTTGAGATTTGTTGACAATAACAAATAGAATATTGCCAGAAATGTATTTTATAATTCACCTCAAATTAAATTACACAGCTCTCATTTGAAGCATGTTCATTGAAAATAATATGATGAAGCTTTTATCCTAATTGTTTTGTTGAACAATCAAATAAGTTCTTGCCATTTCCGGAATGCAGTATCCTGGAACAAATGAAATAAAATTACTACTACTGTAAGTTGTAACTGTAGTTGTTAGCAAGATTTTTTTTCATCCATCTGTTGACTTTTAGTCACTCCTGGTTTCTAAAGAGGGGTGCATGTACATTATGTTTGAACCTTGATCATTCGATTCAAACAGAAAATATATATTTTTAAAGATAATTTTTTAGCGTTTTTTGCTTTTTTATAAGACAGATTTGGAGAGACAGAGTTAAAATGGTGCAAAACATGTAGTGAACCAACCACACAATGGGTCGGATTCAAACCAGTTCTGCTGCGATGAGGACTGAGCCTCTAGGGGGATGCTCTAACCACAACACCACGGGCGCCCCCTCAAACTGAATATTTTCTATATATTTTTTATGCTTACTTGCGCTTGCATATATCAATATCTTTTGCAATATCTTATCGTGTAAATCATTTAACTCTTAGAATATAACTAACGTTTCACAATCAAATGGTATTATTCTTAGTATTTCCTTATTAGTAGTTTGCTTAGAAGTTGAACTATAGTATTTTCCATGTGTTATGTTAAAATAATATTCTGTATTAATGTCACTGTTTATTTTTAAAAATAGGTACATTCTATATACTATCTTTAATTTGTTAAATACTTTAACTGTGATATCAGCCGCTTAAGTCCCATGTCTCACATGTAAACCGCTCCAGTATTGTACATTAGTTGCCAACCTGCCTCTCAAAGATTGCCAGATCACATGCTGTTTAAGAGAATAAGAGGGCATGTTCTACGACATGTTGTCTTAATGTTTTTATGATATGTTGGAAGGGATGGACACAAGTAGAAATTCCTCAATGTACACTTTCTTTTATTGTGCTAGGTTGTTATATTTCACAAAGCTTTATGTCATTTAAGATTTGAAGTCAATAAATGTTTTACATCTACAAACACTGTGGTCCAGTTATATCTGTAAAGGGGGTTACAGCAAACTACGTCATGCTGTTCTCGGTGATAAGGCAACAACGTTTGGTGAAAGATAAGGTTTATCAGGTGACAATGTGCAAAGCAAAGGCAAGAACTGCTCTGTTACATGAATGGAACTGGAAGCTTAACACATTTAACATATTAAACAAAACTACTCCCTGAGTGATGAAATTGCTTTTTAATACCTCCCCTACGGCTTAAGTTTTTGATACAGACATTTTCAAACCAACTTAAACTCCATTGAACCATCGTGAAACATTAACAGCTGCCACTCTCGGGCTACAGCCGGCTTGTCCTCACAGTCTTTAGCAGAAGACGCCTCTGTGATGCCCATGCCGGAGAAGTAAATGTGCCAGACGTCCTGTAGTCCGGCTGCCGTAGCCTCATAGCTCCTGTCTCGGTCCAGAGTGCAGCGTACCTGGAAATAGCGATCAAGGACATCAAGGATGGGGTCATTCGCAGAGGCCTCACCAGGACCAGCTTTCTGAGTGTCCGCCTCTGACTGGAAAGAGGCGATGAGACGGCAGGGGGCCGAGCTGGAGGAACGTTCTGTCAGGAGTTGAGTGAGAAAAGCGGCGCTGTCGCAGAGCAGCGCAGAGAGGTGTGCTGCACAGGACTGCTCCCCCGAGTGAACTGCACCGTGGCTGCCACCTCCAGAACTGCACAGGAAGCCCTCCAGCCCGTCAACTATGATCAGCGAGGGAGGGGTGAGAGAGGTGTGGGTGGACTCGTGAAGACTGGCCACCTGCAGCAACAGCTCCTCCAACGTCCGCGGATAGGAAAACTTGATTTTCTTATTTAAAAAAAAAAAAAAAACACATACTTCCTCATATTTAAATTTTTTCATTATTATCTCTTTGTACATTGTCTTTTTTATGTTATAGATAGTTACCGGTTCTCTAAATACATTTTAGTTTTTTGTAAATTGTTGGAGGGAATCAGATTTAAGAACTGTAGCCTACCTGTATTTGTTGTGCCTATGATAAATAAATGAAACTTATACCTTCAAATATAAATATATCTTTAACATGTTGCATATAGCAATGTAAAACCGTTTTTACTGGGCTTTTCTGTCATTAATAAATAATTTACTGATAGTTAGTTAATAAGGATAACTTTCCCGTTGCCAGGTTGTGATATCCCTCTGACTCGATGGCTCATGAGATTTTCACTTTCTAATGAGCCATCGAGTCTGCAGTTAATGTTAATGATTGACTAATGGATCTATAGTCTTCAGTTTAATATGGTTCAAATGTCCCACATTTCAAGTTGCTGGAGGATGGACACCTGACAGGGGGACACCACAACCTGGCAATCCAGAAAATAATATTGTTTAATTAACCATATACATCTCTTAGTGGGATAACATAGCCCGTTGTAAATAGTTCACTCACTATCATCATTATCCTACATAATAAATCAAGTATACTAACCTTCAGACTTTCTGGGCTCAGGCTGGGGACACATTTCTGCAGAGACACAGGGAGGCTCTGAATTTGCGTTTGGGTGAAGAACACCACCTTGATGCCCGCCTCTGAAGCGGCTGTCACGGCCGCCAACAGCAGCACGGAGCGGCTGAGGCGGCGCTCTCCCACCACAAGGGTGCTGCCATAGACTGCATTGGGGCTACAGTGTGCCGGGGACGGAGTAGGGACTCTGGCTTCCGACCTTTTTACGTCTGTTGGTGAATTGAAAGTCCTGAACACAAGTGTTAAAATATCCGCCATGAGCGACACCACGATACGTCGTACGTTTATCTAGTAACGCTGTCTGATAGTGATGTTTACGCTGAAGTTTCCCGCGTCTGCTTTCATGTAGTTGTACAGAGGCGCTCGTGCGGTCCGTGTGAAACAGTTTGCTTATTTTACTGTTCCGCTACACACACACAGGATATTTTCTCTCAGTGTTTTGTAAGAAACACCCATATGCTGCTGTCGTTGTTATGGAAAAAGTGTGCAGCCCAAGTAGTGTGGGAAGACAAGCACAGGTAAATAAACGCTTCTATAAAGTTATGCTTCCTGTTTAGTCTGACAACTTCCGGAGTGCCGGTCAATCACAACATCAGCTGCTGTGGCCAAGATGGCGCACAGCCTGGCAGAACTCGAGGTTCCCCTTGGACGCAGACCAAGCTGGGGACCAAGGGAAAGAGCTTTTGAGGCGGTGCAGGGGACGACCCCGGCTCACGGACTCCGACCGAGCCCAGAGGCGTCTCGAATCCCGAAAGAAGTACGACGTTAGGCGGGTGTACCTGGGAGAGTCACACAAGCTGTGGAGCGAGCTCCGCAGGCGGACCAGTCTGAGTGATGCCGGACTAGCAGAGTACCTGATCCTGCTCAACTCCACCTATGGAGACAAATACCAGGAGGAGCACTGCGGGTGAGAGCAAACAGTGGCCGGTCTATGTGCACGTCTTAATCGTAATTCAGGTGTATGATAATACCTAGGTTCTGTCAGCCAGACACTGTTGGCATGTGAGTGACAGCTTCACTGGGGCGGTGTTTCATTCTGCTGAACTAGACCAGTTATGGTTTGTGTAACGTGTGTCTGCTCCACAGGAAGAAGATTTCTCCAGAAGTGTCAGGAAATGAGAAAAAGGGTGAGTGGTGCTTTGACAGATGGAATAGTGTCATAAATTAGAGGTGTGGGACAGCTGCTTCTCATCTTAGTTTCAAGTCAATGATTGTTCCAAAAAATCTGTTGATTCTTTTCAGCAATATGATTCGAGGAAGAGAAAATTGCAGCCAACTGTTGTCATGAGAGCATACACAATCAATACTACGCCTATGGTCTAATTAACACCTGAAATGTCAGCATGGTTAGACTTTGCAGATCCTACATTTGTTAAGATAAACTAGGCTACTAATCCTGCTTAAAAGTTCTTAATGCATTTGAGATGGCCGAAAAGTTTCAGGTAAACAAAAAGAAAAACATACAATGTAAGGAATGACAAAATGAGAAACACTCATGGTCGATCCAAATCAGACTATTTTCATATTCCATATCAATATAATGAGATATTTAGTCAAAAATAGAACTTTTAATATTCAAAATGTTAACATAAGTAAAGCTAAACCATTCCATTTTCCAAATTCACTTAGCATCTTAAAATTTTGACCTGGTAGAAAAAGCATATGCGGGGCGCTCTGGTGGTGTAGTGGATAGAGCGCGTACCATATTGGCTCCGGCCTTCGTTGCAGTGGTCGCGAGTTCAAATCCGACCTGTGGACCTTTATTGCAGGTCACCCCCCCTCTCTCTCTCTCTTTCTCCCCAATTCAACTCTGTACTGTCTAATAAAGCTTGAAAATGCCAAAACAATTATAAAAAAGAAAAGAAAAAACATATCCGTTTCAGTCATCTTTCAAGCACAAATGACCAACATTTCCCTAAGCTCCAAGCTAAAATGGGGGAAGGGTTTGCTAGTTATGTAGTAATACATTTAAAGCCACTACGAGTAAGTCGGCACGTTGGCGACACCTTTGAACAAAAGCGGTAGTATTTTAACGACGCCAGCTGTCGTGAAGCTGTTTTCTAGCTCGTGCAGGGAGTGCAAGATTCAAATAATCAGGAAGCAATATGGTGCGTGTCCGTGTGTTGAAAGTGTGGAGGGCACCGGACTCTTTTCGGCTCTGTGAGTCTATGGGTGACACAGCATCAACTAGAGATGGCAGTTAGTTAGTATGGATCACGATGAGGTAATGTGTTTATGTTGTAAATAATGACTATTTCAGATGAATAATGGTCATCTGATGATGCTGGTGAGGCAAAGTAAACTTTGTTTTAGTAGGCTACCGCTCATTCATTTAGGAGTAAACACTGCAGTCTAGGTTCGCTGCGTGAAATTGTGTATACGTTGCTTGGCAACGCCCTCCCGCCCGCCTATCACTCTCCCTTTTAGCTTTTCTTCATTGCATTTTATTTTTTTTCTTTGATGGTTCAGCCCCGTTATCAGTCATTATGAACAAACAACTGTCTCAAACAAGGCTCCCACTCCCCTTCCCTCACCTGGAGCCATAGGCTTCTCAAATCGTGTTCCTGCGCCGCACTGAAATCTGCGACCAATACGGATATGTGACCATAGAGCATGCCCGCGTGAACCGAAAATCGGACTGGGTGTACGACCAGATCAAATGCAGTAATAAAAACTATATAAAAAAAGTCTTTCTTTGCACAGATGGTCTCGTTTGCTGTTAAAGGTAATTTATGATTATGAGAGGAAACATGAGGCTGTTTAAAAGATATTTAAATGTTACTCGTTGCTGCTTTAATATGTTTGGTTTGGATATATCCATGATCTTTAGAAAGTTATGACGGGCATTTTCCTCTTCTTTTGGATGAAATAAACTAGGGCTGTCAAGTGATTAAAAAAATAATCTAATTAATTACAGGCTCTGTGATTAATTAATCTAAATTAATCGCATACTTATACAACACTTGTATGCCTGTTTATAAACAACTGTAGGCCTATAGGCTACCGTTTGTTTCTCTCTCTCTCTCTCTTTGTCTCTCGTAACTTCTGTCTCCTCCCCTCATTAGTTTCTACATGAAATACATTTAGGAACTACTAGTGCCGAAAGAAAAAACACAAAAAAACTAGCAGGCTAAATGACACACACAAAGGAGGAAAATGGACAGGCATATGCTAGGAAGAGTGAGAGGGTGCGGGTGTCTGTTTGCGGACGATCGCAAACAAAAGTGATACACGGAGGAAGATTGAGAGATAGGCCTACTGTTTTGAACCTACATTGTTAATTAGGCACCCACTAAATCAATAATGCACAGACACTGCGGAGAATAACATAAGACGTATTCTTACCTTCATGATTATTTGCCCGGAGCAGCCCATAACACATCCATAGAGCCCTCGGTCCCTTTCCCCTGCTTCTTTCTTTACTCTTTAATCCCGTGCGGGCCGTCTCAGCAAGCTACAGGTGCAGCTCCGCTATCGTCTCACCTCTTTTGCACTGGGTCAAAGGGCAATATAGAAGTGCGATTAATCAGCGTTAATTTTTCTGTGATTAATTAATCGAAATTAACGTGTTAATTTGACAGCCCTAATTTAAACATTTAAAAAACAACTGCTAGGGTATTGGAGTAGTTACAGCACTTTTTTGTGATATTTACTTAAAATGTAGAATTTGTGTAATTTCTCATAAATCGACTTCAGACGCCAAACTGTTGACCTATGCCTTGATAATTATGACTGAGTATCTCCTAGGCCTGATGTTTACTTACCATTGGTATTTGTATGTAACTCCATAACTTACTTCTCATCAATATTTTCTTTTCTTGGTGGAAATAGACTTCTAAAGAACAGAAAAAACACAATGTACAGATTTGTACATTGTGTTTTTGTGTGTGTTTAGTTGCTTTCAGCCTCTTGAATGGTCCACAAAATCAACAGGGGATTTACAGGGAGTCAAATGTGATAATGTTGATTGGAATCCAGTTGCTTGGCTCACCTGCGACTGCCCTGCCCCGTGTTGTGTCTCTCAGGCAGGGAGGAGCTGGTGTGCAGCCTACGGAGCTTGGTGTGTTGGTACCAGGACCACTCCCACTCCTGCCCTCACGAGCCCCAGCTAACGGCCCTGGAGCCGCAGCCCGACTCCTCCACCGCCGCCATCTGGCAGTGTGAAGACAACCATTCGTTTGTGCAGTACCTTTTCTCACCACCGAGGGAGGCCAGTGACTCCGAACGTGAGGAGGGAGAGAACTTGGAGAGTGATGGAGAGAGTGTTGCGATAGAAGACGTGTCTGTGACCAAAGGCACGGTGAACAGCAAGAGGAGAAAAGAGGCTCTCAAACAGTCCAAAGGTGCAGAATGGTTACTTTGTTCTTTTAAATATACACAGGTGCATCTAAAAAAAAATTTTTTTTTTGTATTTGTATTCTTTATTTGATTTTAACCCTGTGAAGCACCTTGAGTGGCCCTGTGCCTGAAATGTGCTCTATAAATAAAATTGCCTTGCCTTGCCTTGCCTAAAAGAATTTGAATATCATTGAGAGTGAAAACATGTACATACATTTCAGAAGCTCAACATTTCTGTTATATAAATACATTTTTGGAGTGGTCTTCTGTAAAAAAAAAATAATATTTTGAGATGCTGGATTTTTGATTTGAATGAACTGTAAGCAGTAATGAGCAAAATAAATACAAAAAAGGATTTCACTTTATGATTTTCTTTACTTAATGAATCTAGAATTTATGAAAGTTGTACTTTTTTAATTAAATTACGGAATTATTTAAAAATGTTCATGATATTCACTTTTATTTTTAGATGTGCCTGTACTGTATATATCATGAGCAGTGTACTGTTTTCAGTAGCTGCTATGTCCTGAATTCCCTGATGATTAACTCGCTCTTTCTTATGGTTTCCTGTAGATGCGGGAGAAAATGTGGATGTTCCCGAGGTACTGCATCCAACCATGAGCCCGATAGAACAGGCCACAGCTCTGAACGACCAGCCCACTGCAGAGGCCCCTTCCAAGGATGATCCACTGACAGGAGGACAGCCTGTTTGGGAGATGGAGATGGAGATGGTCATGGAGCGACAGCAAGGTTCCCCTGCTGCAGCTTATCACTCCATCCCCTCAGAGGGAGCGGGAGCGGGAGAGGAGGATGAGGCTGAGGATCTGAGGCCGGGCAGCGACGGAGGTGAAGATGAGGTCAGAACCGTAGCGGTAGGTTTGTCCTTGGCCAACAAACTGGATGAGACAGAGGAGGACTCGGTGCTAACGCAGGGCTTGAGCGACACAGTTGGACTAGAGGCTCGGCCAGAGCTGTCGGCCCAGACGCCCATGCATGAGCCAGAGCAGAGCCAACTGTTTGACCATCAGACTCTGCAGACGGTGGTGACCAGCTGTGACATCCCCGACCAGAGGAGCACTCTGGAAGGCTCACAGGTAGGGAAAAAGTACCAGCCCTGTACGATAATATCTTTATTGTTGTTTTAACACAGTGTAAAATGACAATATCGAATGTCCCTAATTTTGCATTTAATTTAGCAAAAATTAGCATGTCTATGGAAGATTTAAAGGGACAATTGGCAATAATTTTTTTTTAAGCTGACATAATCAGAGGGTGTTTTCAGTGAAAAGAGAGAGAGAGGTAAGCAGAGAGACAGCTAGTAGGTTACAGCACACAGCTTTGGAAACACAATTTCGGGGGGGGGGGGCGCGGGCTGCCTTGATTTCCAATTGATTTATTTTTTATTTTTTATTTATTTTTAAGTGCTAGCAAGCGCGATGTGTGCTTGTGTATGGTCATATCCACGCGAAAGGCCGCGATTTGCAGTAAATAAATGTCCACATGTGTCTCCGAGTGTCTCTGTAGGCTATTTAAAAAGAAATCAAGCAAGTAGACTTATAATAACATTAATGAATTATTGGTTATCGCATTTAAAGAAGGCCTATTGGCCTATAATAATAAAAAAAAACACCACCTTAACTATGTTTACAGTTTAACATTTTTTTTAATGAAATGCAAACCTCAGTGAATCATTTGCTCTTGTTTCTCTGTCCTGAGATTCACATTGAGCTAATAAACTGAACTTTGAATGTTTTTGCTGCAGAAGTTATCTCAGCTAATTTTTGTTATCTAATTTGATAATGAGGTGATTTGTATGCAGAATATTTGTGTCAGAAACTCATACAGTGGTTTTGTACAAACAAATAAATAAATATTAGCAGGTTCTCAATAGTATTTCAATTTAGGGAGGGCGCGAAAAAAAATGCTGTCCCCTAGGGGTGGCATGACAGAAAATAATTGAGAACCACTGCCCTAATGAGTACCTTGTGGAGATATATTTACACATCAAGGAATATACTTTTACTTTTCTCTCATAAGTGACTTTTTCCATCCCCAGTTAATTATCATCACTGGCCCCAGCTATGAGGCGCTGGCATCGGAGGGCATCCAGCTCAACATGGGCGGGGGAAACGTGGAGGAAGTCACCTGCACCGTCATCGGAGGTGTCACCTACAGCCAGGACTGCACATCGGACTCCAAACACAGTACACCAGAGGACGAAGACTCCATGACAGGTGCGCTTCATTCAGATCTGCCTTACCTCCATTTTTTGTCGCGCTTACTCCACTGGTTGGACTTTTCTAATTGCAGATTAATGGGCGTCTCTGTGTACCTTTTTTAAGTGAGAGTGCAGACACACACACTAGCCTGCAAATGTTGATGTAGGGCTGTTTTAGGTGTGCACTCCAAAGATGCCACTAGGGGGCATGGGTGCCAAAAAAAGAGGATCATCAAATCTGCCTTTTTTGAAGTGATGCTGACAAGAGTCTACAGCGTGACTATATAGCGCACATATCCTCAGTCAAAGCACAAATCATTCCCTCTTTGCCTATCACCTTTTGCAGATTAGTTTTGGAAAAAAGTACCTGGTCCTCACCTAAGGATGGCCATTTTGATCCAGGCAAATCCAATAATCCCTCCGTTCCGAATCGCATACTTTCTACTATTTAGTATGGTAGAAAAAAGATTTAGGATGTCCCGATTCTTGTGGCCAGATTTAGGATCGATATAAAGACCCGGATGTCTACAACCAGCCAAGATTTTTAGTGTTGAAAACAGCATCCTATTTGGGCGATTCTGATTTATAATCCAGTGCGAACCTGAAGTGAAGTCACATCAAGGGAGCCTCCATATGAAAACAAACGGGGATGCGACGGATATAAACGCAAGAGGCAAGATCGAGGCGCAATCTTATGATGAAATAAATACGTAAAAGTATGTCCCAATAGTATGCCTACTGCATCCTAACTAGATTATTTTTATCGTCAGATGTAGTATGTACAATATAAAAAGGAGGAGTATTCGATTCGGAACGCAGGGAATGAGTCTTTCTTGTCGCCTTGTTTCCCTGCAGGCTTGAGTGACAAACAGCTGCTGGAGCCCACTGTTGATGCTTTGGAGCTGGGTAGTGACAGAAGGCTGCAGCGGAGTCTGAGCAGGTGGGTGTGGGCCTCATACTCTGCATGGTAAAGTCCCAGAATGAGAAGGACTTGGAAGTCACCAGACATGGAATCATTGTTGTTCTATTGTTACTGTGAACTGATTCTACTGCATTGTCCTTTTGCAGTGTCAGGTCAAAGAGAAACAGGCGAGGTCCGGTGATTGAGGCGGATGGGATGCTCAAGATGTTCCACTGTCCGTACGAGGGCTGCAGTCAGGTCTATGTAGCTATTAGCAGCTTTCAGGTAAAAACGGCAACTTCTTTCATTCATTCTTTTCATATCAGTTTCGGTTTGTTTAAGATTGAGATAACCATATATTTGGTTTACGTCACTCTCTCTCTTTCCGTAGAATCACGTTAACTTAGTTCACAGGAAAGGTAGGACCAAGGTGTGCCCCCATCCAGGCTGTGGAAAGAAGTTCTACCTGTCCAACCACCTACATCGTCACATGATCATCCATTCAGGTGGGCTCACCAATACACACTTTTGAATGTCATTTTCTTAAACCTACATGGGAAGAGGTGCAAGCTTGGTGAACTGGTGTGGATTGGTACACTATGGAAATGATACGGTCAGAGAATCCTTGTTGCAGGAGAGTTGTTTATTTATAAGGGGACAAGATGAACATGACTGGTGTTTGTGTGTGTAGTCTGGATGGAATCAACCTAAGACCGAAATGGTCTTGAATTAACATAAATTCAAATATAACCAAAGTGACTGCTATTTATCCTATCAAGCACATAAACTTACACCATTGGAATATTATCATAATAGTCAAACAAAAAAACATTACCACTACAATAGATAGAGCAATATAGCAGTAATATTTTCTTAGTTTACACATATATACAGTACAGTATGTATATATACACTCCTCCAGTGATCAACAATACACAACCATATCATCCCAAGTAACCTACATTAGCTTTACCAAATATGTTAAGGTAATTGAACTATTGTACATTATGCAGTTAAGCTAGCAAACTATTGATAAGCATGCGAAACAGCAAAGGAAAGGAAAGTTAATATCAATTCACAACATGATTTTTCCGTGACACATTTTTTCACTAGGAAAAACATCTGCGCTCGTTAGCTCAGGCCATGTGTCGGCGAGAGAGATTAATATTACCTTTGCAGGAGAACTGGAAGACTTGTGTGTACACTCCATATGTAACATAATCTTTTTTTACAGGGGTCAGAGATTTCATCTGTGAAACGTGTGGTAAATCGTTTAAGCGTAAGAATCACCTGGAGGTTCACCGGCGGACACACACGGGAGAGACACCACTGCAGTAAGTGGCTAAAGCTACAGATCTTATCATTACATATTTTTGCATTAGGATGAAGTTTTGTTCTGTGTGTAAGAGAGGATTGCCCGTTATTATATACATGATTGTCACTCCTCTCCTTTCTTCCCTGTTCCCGCCTTCCTTTCTTGTTCTCTCACCAACACCATCTTTTAAGATGTGAAATCTGTGGCTACCAGTGTCGCCAGCGGGCATCCCTAAACTGGCACATGAAGAAACACACTTCAGAGGCCCACTATAACTTCACCTGCGAGTTCTGTGAAAAGAGGTTTGAGAAGCTGGACAGTGTTAAATTTCACAAGCTAAAGAGCCACCCGGACAAGCAGGCAACCTGAGGTACCCCAGACACAGGCGTTTGGAGCACAAAAAAGTACAGGTTGGCCCTGGGAAACCAAGGGAAGACCTCCGGTGAAGAGACAGACTTTTCCTTTACTGTGTTTGTCTTGCCTCTTGTGTGCAGAGGGTGATATGAACATCACCTGGGAATGCAAACACAAGCTATGGATGACGGCAAAAAAATGGGACAGTCCAACAGCTGTGCAGGACATAGACTGTTTCAGAACATAGTGCCCAATATTAGTTTTACCATTTTTGGTAACGCGGGAAAAATGCTTAATCCACTGCAGATTCATACTATTCAAATTGAACGTCTCCTTACCCCGTAAGAGTTGATAGCCTAATAACCCATGTAGGCATGTAGGAAGAGAGATATTTCATATATACAGATATAGATTTTTCCCCCATAGCTAAAAAGAGAGAAAGTGTAAGTAAAAGATTAAACTGTTTGTTTATATGCTTTAGCTCACTCTAATCAGCAGAGCCAGCTAACTAACTTACTACCAATAGTAACCTGAAGTTACTTCCAAGGGCAGCCTCATTTTGTCAAACATTTGAGATATTTATGTTAGGTCAAATGTAGCCCTGTTTATGAGGGCACACCCACTGTGTAGTATTTCCCCACCATATGAGAGCCAGTCCAGGATGCTAGTACTATATCAGAGTTAGGCTAGCGTTAGTAACTCTGACCTGATCCTTATTGAATTTGGAAAATGTTTGCATTACATCAACAATAGCTAATCTTAAGTGTAGTTTACGTTAGCTTAATTAGCTAGCGCACTACAGCTGATATATCATTCTAGTGACACATGCCATGTCAGCAGGCAAAAATCATTAGTGTGTCGACAGCTAGAAAAAATAAGACTGTTTATTTCATTACCAACAACACATTGTTTTAAAAATAATAATGATAAGAATTTCAAGAAGAAGCCTAAATCTGTAACTGTTGCCATTGTTAAGTCCATTTTTATTTTGCACTTGTCTTGAACACAGCTATCTGCGTGGGGGGCATAGCGAACGATCAATTAATTGTCGATAGAAAATATTTCCATAAATAATAATAATTAATTTTATTTGTAAAGCACTTTTCTTTCTTATAAAGCTATCTATAAGTGCTTTAAAGGAAAACATTTTACAGGCTTTGTCCTGCAGTGATGTTAGGGGCACATCATTGGTATTTAAGGTGCAAAGAGGAACTTTTAAATATTTCCTCTGATGATCATAAATAACATACAATAGCAAACGAGACCATCAGTGCAAAAAATGCTATTTTTATATTGTTTTTCTTAATGCCTTGGTTGCCTTGGCATGCGCTAACCCAGGAACGACAGCTGGTGTAGTAAAAACACTATCGCTTTTGTCCAAAGGGGGTGCAAGAAATAACACAAACTGAAAGTTCCTTTGAGAACCTTGAACTGGATTAAAACATACAAAATACTAATAGGGTCCTTTAAGGTTAAAATATGGCTGTTTGGTCCTTTATACACTAAGAAAATGATTGATGACTTAATTGTGTGGTGGTTAAATAGTAAGATTTCACTACATGTAGTGGTAAATCTACTTGAAATTGAGGTTGTGACATTGGCGTCATTGAGGTTTGACTGTTGAGTTCGGAACTGCAATGCTTGTACTGACACAACTGTAGCTTCTTCTATTCCAGTCATTCAAAAATTGAGCATCTGTTTTATTTTATTTTAATTGTCTGTTTTCTACAACCCAGTGTCCTGACTCACAGGTGCAGGTGAATAGTCCAGTAGAGTTAAATGTGACAATGTCTCAGGAAAGTTTCCCTCCTCTTGCGGTCCCTTTTTCATGTGTTTTTTTTTTTTTTTTGTTTCTATGCAAATGCACTTTTTCTGTCTCCTGTCAGTTCTGTAAACTGATGCATTACTAAAATATGTGAATATGACTTATCTTTATTGTATTTCTTTTTCTGAAATACATTTGCTAGGCTCAATTGGTATGCAGCGTATATCCTAGCCTTTTGTTTGCTTGTGTGTGCGTGCGTGTATGTGATATAAATTATTTCTGTGTCAGTAAGGTTTAGCATTAAAGGGGTTTGACAAATGTCACATCTCACAAAATAATACTAAAGTAAGTCATGATTGTAAATTAAATTTAAGATTATAAGAGAGAATTTATATTAATATAAAACATATTCGATAATTTCTATATGCGATGATTTATTGTGCTTTCATGTAGGCCTACTTGATGTTGGCCCAATCCACAACTATTCTTATCAGCTACTCTAAAATGTCACCATTAACATGCCGTGACTGATCATCACTATTCTTCTGCTGTAAATCATCAAGTTAGTCAATTCCACCCGCCACTCTTTGTTCTTGATTGTGAATCTCAGATAAAGCAAAATGTCACACTGCACAATGTAAGAAATATGAGGCCGAGACAGTCTTACTGTTTATTTAGTGCTGTCATGAAATGATACTGTATGTCGGCCTATGTAGAACCATTTTCGTCATTTATTGACATTTATCTACAAGCCAACTCAGGTTTTTCCATCACATTAAAATGCATACAACAACAACATGTCTAAAGAATACAATAAAGCAAACAGCAATAAAAGAATAGAGCACTGCCTCGCTTCCAGCCCACAGCCAGCTGAAAGGTTTGCCTGGATAAACGTAGAGAGAGTAATAATGCAACTAGGCTTTGTTCGTTGCCATGGCAATCTCACCCAACCCTAACCTGTTTGCATAGACAGAAGAGGACTCTGCTGCTGTTTTGAATGAGCTGCAGTCTTCCTACTATCCTGTTAGTTAGGGTATATCATCAAAGAAAGCATTCAACATCGCCGTGGTCTGTCAACACACCCTCCCCCACATGTCATTTAAGCAAGCATCTACCTCACCTTGTTATGGAAAAGCACAGACATGACTCAGTCCCTGGCAAGTATCCCCACTCTTGTCAAAAAGCGCCAAAAGATGCCCAACTTTGTTTATGAGTAATTAACAAAACATTTTTCTTGACATTTTCTCAGTCACCAACAATATCTTGCCAATATTATCTTCATTCAGCTGTAAAAAGAATTATGGATATCCGGTCATTTGTATCATATGTACACTCAACAAAAATATAAACGCAACACTTTTGTTTTTGCTCCCATTTTTCATGAGATGGACTTAAAGATCTAAAATTCATTCCAGATACACAATATTACCATTTCTCTCAAACATTGCTCACAAATCTGTCTAAATGTGTGATAGTGAGCACTTCTGCTTTGCTGAGATAATCCATCCCACCTCACAGGTGTGCCACATCAAGATGCTGATCTGACATCATGATTAGTGCACAGGTGTGCCTTAGACTGTCCATAATAAAAGGCCACTCTGAAATGTGCATTTTTTTTGCTTTATTGGGGGTCTGGGGACTCAGAACCAGTCAGTATCTGGTGTGACCACCATTTGCCTCATGCAGTGCAACACATCTTCTTCGCATAGAGTTTATCAGATTGTCAATTGTGGCCTGTGGAATGTTGGTCCACTCCTCTTCAATGGCTGTGCGAAGTTGCTGGATATTAGTGGGAAGTGGTGCACGCTGTCGTATACGCCATACGCCGGTCAAGCACATCCCAAACATGCTCAATGGGTGACATGTCCGGTGAGTATGCTGGCCATGCAAGAACTGGGACATTTTCAGCTTCCAAGAATTGTGTACAGATCCTTGCAACATGGGGCCGTGCATTATCTTGCTGAAACGTGAGGTGATGTTCATGGATGTATGGCACAACAATGGGCCTCAGGATCTCATCACGGTATCTCTGTGCATTCAAAATGCCATCAATAAAATGCACCTGTGTTCTTCGTCCATAACAGATGCCTGCCCATACCATAACCCCACCACCACCATGGGCCACTCGATCCACAACATTGACATCAGCAAAGCGCTCACCCACACGACGCCACACACGCTGTCTGCCATCTGCCCTGAACAATGTAAACCGAGATTCATCCGTGAAGAGAACACCTCTCCAACGTGCCAGACGCCATCGAAGGTTAGCATTTGCCCACTCAAGTGTTACGGCGACGAGCTGGAGTCAGGTCAAGACCCCGATGAGGACGACGAGCATGCAGTTGAGCTTCCCTGAGACGGTTTCTGACAGTTTGTGCAGAAATTGTTTGGTTATGCAAACCAATTGTTTCAGCAGCTGTCTCAGTGGCTGGTCTCAGACGATCTTGGAGGAGAACCTGCTGGATGTGGAGGTCCTGGGCTGGTGTGGTTACACGTGGTCTGCGGTTGTGAGGCCGGTTGGATGTACTGCCATATTCTCTGAAACGCCTTTGAAGACGGCTTATGGTGGAGAAATGAACATTCAATGCACGAGCAACAGATCTGGTTGACATTTCTGCTGTCAGCATGCCAATTGCACGCTCCCTCAATGCTTGTGGCATTTGTGGCATTTTGCTGTGAGACAAAACTGCACATTTCAGGGTGGCCTTTTATTGTGGACAGTCTAAGGCACACCTGTGCACTAATCATGATGTCAGATCAGCATCTTGATGTGGCACACCTGTGAGGTGGGATGGATTATCTCAGCAAAGCAGAAGTGCTCACTATCACACATTTAGACAGATTTGTGAACAATGTTTGAGAAAAATGGTAATATTGTGTATCTGGAATGAATTTTAGATCTTTAAGTCCATCTCATGAAAAATGGGAGCAAAAACAAAAGTGTTGCGTTTATGTTTTTGTTGAGTGTAGATGAACTTAACCAGCTTGTTTATGGGACTGAGATGATGGAAGGCAAAAGTTTGTCATCATATGAACTACAATATAAGCCTATATTACATATCCTTTTAATTGTGCCAAGTGAGAAAATGAATAAACAAACATTCTAAAACAGTGGTCCTAGGATTAGAATAGAATATACATTTCTTTCAAGACTGTGTTTAAGAATGTATGTCGATATACAATTCAGAGAATAAAGACAATATACAATGTTGACATTAAATTTGACATTCAAGAAATATTTCTGTAAGGCTGGAAAGATGTTGACAAATGTGAACCTCTCGGATCAATAACTCGCAACCTGTCACAGGGAGAGCAATAAATCTAAATCTAGCTTTAGAGGACGTCTCGTTTCAGCAAAAATTAGGTTACGCAAAAGAAATTGCTTTTATTGTTATTACTATCTTTATTATGTTCAAATTGGAAACAAAGGGCAAACACACTTCCACAATCTGTTTTGTATAGGTCTTCTGCTTGCTTTGTTCTTCCTGGCTTCTCATGCATGAGCAACTTGTGTTATAGATGTCAACATGCATCAGTGCAGAAGCCATGTATTAATGCTGTATCACTACACATCAATGTCCTCTGTTTTTTTATTTCCTGGTTTGGGTAGTGTTTGTTCTTTACTGTAGGACATTTGGAAGTGAACAAAAGCCAAATTAAAGGTCTAAACACTTCAAATACTGTATACTGAACCCATTATTTATGTTTGAAAAGCAAGATCTTCTTAATCTCATCTAGGTGACCTGATAGAATAAAGCTTAAACTACTTAGGAAACATGTTTTTGAAATATTTTTTTCGAATCTGTCAACATCTTTCCAACTTTACTGCAGTCTTTACCTGGCAAGTTTAGTTGCGACGTTGTATTTCGTCTTTATTCTCGGCATTGTATGTCCACTTTATTCTTGGCATTTCGACTCTATTCTCAAAGTGTATAATGAAAAAACTTCCTCTTCCCATTTGTTTCTCTCCTGTGGGCCTTACTAGCCTGAACACAGTCCACTAGACATGAGATGGAGAGAAAACGATCTGACATTTTCTGAGGATAGAAAAGTTTGAGATTGGTCTGTTGTTAAAAATTATGGCCAAATAACACTCAAAAATGCTTCCATTAATTTATCCTGCTGTGTTCAAATAAACAGCTTGAAAACAGGAACCAATATATGTAAAAAAAAAAAAAGGGCTAGGCTCTATACATGTAATCTCACACGCTGTCTCCTTCCTACCTCTCTACCCTCCCTCAGGGTTGACCGGCCTACAACTCCATGGTGATGTGTGTTATTACTCAGTTGCTTTGGCCACACCCACCTGCACTTATAACCAGCCAGCAGCCTCAGAACTAAGAACAGAAAAGCTGGAAAAAAGTCCCTCAATCTCTCTTGTATCTGACAGAGGACAGAGGAAAGCGGGATACAGAGAGTTTACTGTGGGTCCATTTTTCAGAGGAGAGAAGAAGAATAATACACTCCTGTCCTCCTTTTTATCTGGCAGTCGGTCTGCTTCCACGGCAACAGGCAGACTTCACGCGAGTGAAAGGTAGAGAGTCCATCGGTGGTGACCCAGCCTCAGAGTGCACGTCCTTTGGATTTTTTTCTCCTGTGATAGGTAAGAATGACCTAGCTGAGGCAGGTGGATTTCAACTTTTTATGTAGGTCTCTCTCTCTCTCTCTCTCTCTCTCTCTCTCTCTCTCTCTCTCTCTCTCTCTCTCTCTCTCTCTCTCTCTCTCTCTCTCTCTCTCTCTTTGTGTGTTTTCTAGGTTGTTTTGGTTATATTTCAAGTGCCGTACCAACGTAGGCAGCGATCCATCCAACAATGATCCTTTGTCCCCCCCTGAGAGAGACCTGCCTGCAGTTATTCTGCTCAATGGCCTCCTTTGAGATTTGTCCCTGTGTGTGTTTGATGGAAGCAGGCCTGTTGGAGACGACTCAGATGTTTTTCAGTGGATCTATGGCAAATACAAATATGTTATCTGACAACGTCCCACAAGTATAATACAGTCCAAACAAGAGTTTCCCCTTGATTTGTCAAGATGTGTTCTAAGGAAAACAATGGAAGTGTATTTGCTGTGCCTTCTTTTTTTCCCTGTCATTGCTGGGACATTTTGTAATTTGCATGTGACTCTAGCTTGTTAATACATCACCGACCGGGGGCAGACTCTCTTCTGTGTCGGGTTTCACAATCACTGACCATGAGGAAGTGGAGAAAAGTTAAGAGGAGTGAAATGATGCAGGGAGTTTTGGGAGTCAAGGCATCCTGGCCTGGCCCCCCCACAGGATGTATGATTAACTTGATGGAGACCAGCTTCTACTCAAACAACAGAGACAGGCCTCCAAGGAACTGACAAGCCACTTCCTATTTTGGGGTGCACTTGACATGTTTCATCTGAGAGGATAGTTGTAGAAAGTCACAGAAACATTAAATGCTGGAGGAGAGCATGTATAGGTTTGAATAAAATAAAATAATAGGGAGAGAGGAGGCCTCGAGAGATATCCCAATTCTCAGAGAGCAGCCTGTTGCTAATACACAATGGGCTTCTGCTCAGTCATTGTCGGCGGGGATAACAATTTGTCTGTTTTGTCACACAAACACAAAGGGCACTGTTCCCATCTGAGAAGTCTACACACACACACACACACACACACACACACACACACACACAAACTAAAATATTTGGAAGGGACTATTTGAAGTCACTCTAGAACAGTGGAGGTTGTAAAAAGAAGGGGGTGGAAGGAGAAGACTAGGAGATAGGAGACATACGTGAAGGGGGATAGATGTTACATGTTTGTGTTTAGAGGAGGTGTTCTGTTGTGGTGTGTTGTTGTGTGGTGTGTAGTATGCATGTGTCAACAGATACAGGGCTGTTATTTTGTAATGTGCCTCCATTGAGTTGCCATGTTAGCGCCATAAAGTCTAAATCAATGGGTGTAATGGAATCGGCCAGCTGGCCAAAGAGTTCTCCATGCAAATACACACACTGAAGCATTTGTTTCCTTCACTGCATCGGTGTCAATATAATATCCACCAAGTCATGTCCACATATATGATTTCCACGCATTTTATTCAAAATGTTCCACATTTGAATAAAAATAGGGGAAGCTGCAGGGACAGGGAAACATATTTGCATCTTTTATGTTGATATGTGACTCCTGACCTGACTTTGGTTCCTTTTTTTCATTTGCATAGCACCAGCTCAGTGAAGCACTTTCCCAGGAAAATATAGGGAGGCACACTTCCTCAGTTGTCACCTCTCCACTCCCAAAACAACAAAAAAGCCAACTCACCTAAGTGCATTGTAAGGTGACGGGTCTGGATTAAATGTCCTGATTGTGGACAAATGAAAGGCTCGCAGCACTCTTGGTGTTTGAGAAAGATAAGTTATTAAACCTTAAAAGGGTAAACGGTCACCTGATTGCCGGTGCACAACGGCATGAGCACACCAACAAGAGGACTAACGTTTCCCACATATATGAGTGTGATGTGTGTACACAATATGTTAAAAATGGAAAATGGATAAAGTTAAAGACGATAATTTTTTTTAAAATTGCCATAGAAAGTCTCTACACTGTAGGAAAAATTATGGGTTTAAAATAAAAAAATATTATTACAGTATTATTGACCAATGTCTTTTTCTCTGTTCTCCTCTCCACAGGTAAAACAATCGACAGCAAAAATGGGATGCTTCGGATTCCTCAAAGTCATGATGTTTGCTTTCAACGGCATTATCTTTGTAAGTTATTCATGTTAATATTTCAAAATATGATTTTATTTTCCCAGAGAAAACACTGTCACTTCTACATCTTCCCTCTGAAGGCCTCCGGGGAAGGTTGCAGTGCAAGCAAAGGAAAAAACTGAAACTTTGTGACAAGGAAGTAAATCAGTGGGGAATTTCATGACACATGCAAGGATGAATTTGAGTTTAATTATCAAACTGTGTAAATGTGTCACTGGAGGAACATTACTTAAAAGGTCACTTGTAATTTTGGACTTGTGATAAAAGGTTTATAAGAGATAATGTTCAAGTTTGAAGCATCAAGGGCCAATAGATCTTAAGTCCCTCATACTGTATGTGTGAGTTAACTTGTGTTAGTTGACTGTTGACTGTTTTTCACAGTTAAGATCAGTTTAATACATTTTTCTCAAGGCACATTGAAATGTGGCTTTTCTTATTTCCCCTCTCAAGTTTTCCACTTCGAAGCAGGTCAGAGCGCAGGGCCAGACATACTACAGCGCTTCTGGAGCCGTTTGGGGTTAAGTGTCTTGCTCAAGGACACAATGGTAGAGATGGTGGGCACCGTAGATGTCATGCCAACCACCACTAGTGTTACAAATAACACCCTCCTTTCCGGTGTCGGGTATTGAACAAGCGACTTCATGGTCACTGGTCGGCCACCTTTCCACTACTAGGCCATCCTACCACCCTGTTTTTCACAGACTGAGTAGCATTCCCAAGGACAAGTTAACTGATGTTTTACAAGAAAAATGTGGGAGTTACTTTTAAGACACCTCTCCTCTCATCCTGTGTCTTCTGTTCCGTGTCTCTGTCCCTTCCTCAGTTGGCGGGTGCTGCCATCTTGGGTGTTGGGATCTGGGTGAAGGTAGACAGCGGCTCCATCCTCAGCTTCATTGGGAAAATTGAGGATGCGCCTAAAGAGCTGGGTCATGTGCTGAATGTGGGCTACCTGCTCATTGCACTAGGAGCCCTCCTGCTCGTCATCGGCTTTCTGGGCTGCTGTGGAGCCGTCAAAGAGAGCAGGTGTATGCTGCTGCTGGTAGGTTCTTGTCTAGTGCTTTATACAGATTAAAGGTGCTCCGAGGAACTTTCAGTTTGTGTTAAATATTGCACCCTATTTGGACACAAATAGAAAAATATTTGGTGGTAGTGTTTTTACAACGCCAGCTGTAGTTCCTGAGTGAGCGTACCCATGACAAAGACATTAAGAAAAACAATAAAAATTGCATTATTTGCATGGATGGTCTCGTTAACTGTTAATGTTCATCAGAGGAAAAATTTGTTTAAGATGCCTAAGAAATAATTAAAAGTTCCTCGTAGCACCTTTAAGAAAATAGTTCAACGTTACACCTATTTTTTCTTTGAGCCAGTTAGCTTAGCATAAAGCTTATCATCACCAGAACGCGTAATTTCTCTAAAGATGGATCACTGTCTTGACAACTAAAGGAACAAAGTCTTTACTTCACATAGTCATCATTCATACATGCTCCAGCCTTCTTTGAAAGTTATTATTATCCTTATTTTATATCTTAAATTTGTCAAATATGAATTTAGCAACAGTGCACAACTTTCCTGGAGCTTTGAACACATAAGCTACTGCAAAAAAGTGTTGTTTCAACACTTTGGTTTTTGGACAGATCAAACAAATGAGATAAGGTCTTGATTAGTGTGAGTCAAAGGGTACCATGCAAGCTGTTTTTCCCTGTTTCAAGAGTGTTTGTGCTAAGCTAAGCCAGCTGTCTACCTATGGTTGCTTTGTATCAACCCTACAGACATGAGAAAGGTTTCAATCACGTTTTGTGACTCTTGGCAAGAAAGGGGTTAGGTGTGCTGTTTACAGAGTTATTCCAGTTCAATCTGCTTCATGTGTTAGATAGGATGTTTTCTACTGCTGCCAGTTTTTAAAAACATTTTCCTGATTTAAAATGTTAGTTGGAAGAATCCCCATTCTGCTATAAGGTTAACATTCTTACCTTTGTTCCTAGTTTTTCATCATCATCCTGCTGGTCTTCATAGCAGAGATTGCGGGTGCAGTGGTGATCCTGGTATTCAGACCCTTGGTAAGTTAACCAAGGAGCTTTCGCTGGATCATCATGACAGGTGCTGTATTTTGGCTTCTCGGACGTGATCATTCACTGTATGTTTGCATTTCAGGCGGACGAGTTGTTCACCAAATTTGGCACGGCAGCCGTCAAGAACATCAAGAAAGACTTTGGGGGAAATCCTGACATCACAGGCCTGTGGAATAGCACAATGAGCACAGTGTGTACTTCTGCCGAGCACAATATTACTAAATATGGCATATACTGTATATGTAGCTAGATTATTTTTTGTTGTTGTAACACATACTCTCTTTGTGTCAACCTTTAGTTAAAATGTTGTGGATTCTACAACTCCTCCGACTTCGTGGACTCTCCATATTACAGAGACCACTCGGGGCAAATCCCACCACAGTGCTGTCCGGGCAGCAGCACCCCATGTGGCCAGGCGGTGGCTGACACGGTATGCATGAAGTGGTTAAAAAAATGTTTTATATCAAACATGCACGTTAAATTAATAAATATTTGTTCCACCCCTCTTTCCGTCTCTTCGCTTTATTTCCCTCAGACAATCACTGGGTGCTTCATGAAGATCAAGCAGCTGATTGACGACAACACAGTGGTCATTGTAGGAGTGGCGCTGGGAATAGCAGTTCTGGAGGTATGACCTTATCACTCATATTCTCTCTTTAGATTAGGCTGAGGTGCATCAGAGAGAGGATGAGGTTATTGTGCATGAAGCCTAACTCAGCATCTGATGACTAATATGTTGTGTTGTGAATGACTTTGACATTATAAAGGCGTAGCTATTAGGACATATGTATACACTTCTAATGAAAGGAAATGAAGAAAAACTGCACACCATAATAACAATGATAAGTCACATGATGGCATCCTTTCCTTTTTATTTGCATGTCTTACCCATAATGTGTATTCTCCTCAGATCTGTGCCATGGTGGTCTCAATGAGCCTTTACTGCAGAATACAATCCACAAGGGCCTAACTGCAGAAGGCCAAGGCTTTATAAAGGATAATTTTTAATCGCTGGACCTTTCTGCATCCCACGTCCCCTCTAGAGGAGTGAAGGGCTGTGCCTTTATCTTGCAAAAAAGAAAGCCTCAACATTGAAGACAGTTCCCGCCAGGTTTTGTGCAATCAGAGTGACTGAATGAAATAACAAATCTATTTTTTACTATATTTTAAATGTTACCTAATAGATGCCGCACATGAATGTACCCCACCCTATTTCTTAGGAACATTATGCTTTGCAAAACAGGCTACACACACACTCACACAAACACACACACACACACACACACACACACACACACACACACACACACACACACACACACACACACACACACACACACACACACACACACACACACACACACACACACACACACACAGTGTACCATGGCTAGCTAATGAGGAGTTACATGACAAACTGTGGTCACTGTGATAATGAAACAACCTAGTTTGTCAGACACAGGAGCCAATTTTGTAAAATGTAAAACTGTAAAAAATGGCAACAGAGAAAATGGCAGATTATTTGTTTCTGTGTATGTTGTGTGATGGTGATCAATTTTTCAGAATGAGAGCAAAGCATTTGTTGTCCCTGGTGAGTTTTTTAGTTGGCTTCATGTACGTGTGATATAAGTTATGAAAATGAACGAGAACCTACTAACTTCAGCTAAAGAGAAGCCACAAATCCCTCTTCTTTCACACTGTAACAAGCAAGCAGTGCAAACCTGTATTTTCAGTAACAGAGATTCAAACCTAAGTTAAGTGTGATTGATAACTATTTACAGTGGAAAGGTGAGCTCTTATGCCCCATCAGGGCATTCAGGATTGTGTTTAGACAAGATAACATACAACACATTGTACATGTTTATCTGATTAGGGTGAAAGCTAATAGTCTTCCTTTATTTACATTGATAAGAAAATAAATGGCATGTGTTAATGTGTAACTTGGAGCAAATGCTATTCATCTTTACTTTCGAATAGGTGGGCTACAGCATCTGCAGCATGCATTTGTTTGGCATTTATTATGGAGTAGCCACTGTTAAAAAAGCTGTGAGTCCGAAACCTGCAGTGTGTCCACACCAGTTAGCTATGAAATACTTTGGACTCTGGCTTCATTTGCTGCCTCACAGTGCGGAAAGAAACTTCCTCATGCTGGGGGAAAAACATGTTAACATGGGATGTGCCCGTTAATGTTAGTGCAACACACTGGTTAATATATCTGCCCTTTGCCCACTCCTCATAGCACCTTAATGCTGCATTAGCCGTTACAGGCACAAGACATACAACTCAATTTGATTACTCTCTTAATGATGAATTTACCATCCATCAATGCTGCACTGTGCCAATAAGTAGGCAGTTGCTAAGATAATATTATTAAGGCAGGAAGAAGAACCTGCAGTCTGCTTACATGCGCCAAGCAGAGGTGCACACAGTAAATACTAAATGTACATTTATTTTTCTTGAAACGTTCAACATGTCTGTTGGAATAGGTGTGGAATAGGGTGGCATTCAAGAATTTTGTCCCTGTGGATTCCAAATCTTTACATACAAACAATACTTTAGCAATTCTAAATATGCAGTAAAACTCAAATGGAATTGTCACATTGATAATTTAGACCCGTCTTTAATCAAGCTAGAAGAATAATAGGAAAGTGGCAAATGATCTCGCTTTTAAATATACCAACCAATAGAAACTGACATGCACCTGTCTTTCCAGGTAGAATTAAAGGAACACTAAAGCGATTGTCCACTCCTGTTTCCTTTCCCTAATCATATCTGCTTCGTACACATGCGCATGCACGCACACACACGCGCACACACACACACACACACACTCTCTCTCTCATTGGTTATGTTTCGTTGTCAGTCTATGTTTGTGTCATAATCCTTTGCTCAGCTGCCCCACTGTGTTCCCTGGCTGAGGCAGGCAGGAGATGTGAAGGAGATGCAAAATAGGAGATGTGAAGTAAGAAAGAAAGATAAACAAATAAAATACACAAAACACAGATCAGATTCAATGTGTCTACAAAACTCTCCAACCTAGACACAAACATTACTTTTAATGTTTGTGTCTAGGTTGGAGAGCTGAGAGGTTGGCTCTCAAAGACTTCAGATTTCATTTTCTGATGCAGTATCACAGTCGAACCACATAGTGGCACTACATGCTTTCTGACAAACACAAGCACAGCTATCAATACTATATAACAAAACACAAAAATAGTCCAGTGGTGGAAAGATACTACATTACATCTGCACTAGAACTGTAATTTCAGGTGTTTATGCTCGACTTGTGTATCTACTGCTTTATTGTTACACTTCTTCTTCAGAATGAGAAATACTTTATTGATCCCAGAGGGTAAAATTCGCTTTGTTACAGTTGCTCCAATTAAGAATAGAAACGCACATAGCGAGAAACAAGTGTACAAAAATATTTATTTATTTTATTTATTTATTTGTTTGTTTATTTGTTAGGGACAGTGCATATTCATGAACAGCTGTAACATTTACAGCTGTAAAAATGCCAGATTTTAGCAAAAATGCTAGATTTCATCTGTTGTCCCTGGCATGCAAAAAAATACAGGTTAAAAAATGAATATATATACAAAGGCACAAATAACACAAGAAAATAAAAGAGTTTAAAGGTGGTCACAGACTTGGTTTTCTTTTATCCACTGTTTGAGGTGTGTTTTGAAGGTTGAATAATTTTGTGAGTCTCTTATTGTGAGTGGGAGAGTATTCCAATATTTAGTTCCTTTGACTGACAGAACAGTTTGTCCGAATGTAGTACGTCTGTATGGGACGTCACAGTCTCCTCGGGCTGTGGCCCTGGTGCCAGTCCCACTCGCAGACTTTAGCTTAATACAATCATTCAAAGGTGGAGGAGCAAGTCTGTGCAAAATTGTATATATAAAACATGCATTTTTAAAATAAACAAAGTTATGAAAATTGAATAAATGATGTTTATTTAAAACAATGCAGTGGTGAAACGAAAATGGCTTTTTGTCAAAGATTTGTATGGCCTTTTTAAAAAGGGATTGTATTGGTTTTAGTGTTGTGACAGCAGCAAGTGACCATGTGGTTATACAGTATTCAATATGTGAAAAAATCATTGAGTGTAAAAACATTCGAGCAGGATTAGTAGTCATGAAGGATCTTACTTGTCTGAAATTGTATATATTAAAATTTACAGTCTTTGTTAATTGTTTGATATGTTTTTTAAATGTTAATGTTGGGTCCAATGTTAGGCCCAAATATCTAAACTTAAGGCCACACGATTTAACCAACAATAAAAAGCTAACAATATAATATAAGGATAAGGTATCACTTTACACTAAGGGTACAATAATTAACTGTCAGTTAATGCTATGTTAATGCTATTAACAGTTAGTTAATGCTTAATTAGCATGATAGCCCTTACTGTATTTCATCAGAAATTAGAGGTCTTTGTCTTCTAGGTCTTCCTTCAAGCATTCACTCTCCCTGCTTCGCCTCTCCCTCCACCAACCTGTCTTCCTTGGTCCATTTCTGAGCTTCCCCTATATACTGTATATGTTAAGTTACAAGTCTAAAAAAAAACAAGACACCTTGTGAGTGGTTCAAATAAAATTGCAATCTGCAGTGTTTGAAATGCACTAGGCTGAAATCCACTCTGTTTTGAATGAGTGGTTAACATTTGTGACAGCAGTGTGTTAGCATTTGAACAAAGTGCTGTAAATCCACAGTGGTATGCAGGCTGTGGTTAAGCCATGGGATAAGTGTGTAGAGTTTTGAAAACTGTTCAGCAATGAAAACGCAGTGTGCAGACTGTAATTAGAGTTTTGCACATGTAGCTCCAGTTGTGCCCACTGTGGGTTAGCAATTGAAAAAATAAATTAATCTAATAGTAGAATATAGAATATCTTTATTTGTCATTGTAACAGGTACAACAAAATTAAGTGCAGTTCTTGTTCAGTGCAAAAACATCACATTGAGGTAGTATGCATAAATAAATAAATTACAACTATGAAAATAGTACTACTATAGGCACTTAAGCACATAAGACACACACAAACAAACATCCACATTCATAAATGTAAAAAGTGGAAACAACTATGCTTTAGTAGCACCAGTTGGAGAGGCTACAAAACAGTTTTTACCCAACAGCCAATGAGAACAAACAGACTACAAAACTGTTTTTAGCCTAAACATGTAAAGAGTACCGACAGGGAAAGCACTGTTCACAAAAGTTCACAAAATAAAAGCTGTTTGTTTTTCTGTTCGGCATTTGTGATTAGGCTATGTTGTAGGTCGAAAAAGTTAGGCTACATTAGGACGTAAGCATGGAAATATACTATAACATCTCAAAATATAGCTCATCTATTCTATAAACTCATCAACTGTTTATAAAATTACTCTGAAAGTTTTCCATTTTTGTTCCACTGAGGTTGGACAAAACAACCAGCAACCCTCCACCACTCCTCCCATCCAACCATCCACAATTCACCTCCCTTACGGAGCTTTGTGCCCCTGGGAACCCAGTTAACTGTGTGCCCCTGGTACTCCCCCACTAAAGCAGAGAGGCAGGGGCAGTCGGCCACACACCCCGAGCACCCCGGTTAGTAGCTAGTCTTTTTTGGAAGGTTAACTACTCTTTTTTAAAAGGTTAACTACTCTTTTTTGTAGTAAGAAAGAAAGACAAACAAATAAAATACACAAAACACCGATCAGATTCAATGTGTCTACAAAACTCAATGTGTCTACAATTCACCTCCCTTGCGGAGCTTTGTGCCCCTGGTAACCCAGTTAACTGTGTGCCCCTGGTACTCCTCCACTAAAGGAGGGAGGCAGGGGCCGTCGGCCACACAGCCCAAGTGCCGTCACCGACACTGGCTACGGACCTTTAACCATCCACCACTCCTCCCAGCCAACCGTCCACAACACCTCCTATCGCAGCTTCGTGCCCCTAGTAACCCAGCTTGCACTGCCTATATGCTCCTGAGACTAAGTCCCACGTGCCCCTGGTAACCCAGCTCACTGCTACATGCCCCTGGTACTCCCACAGTAAAGGAAGGAGGCAGGGCAGTCGGCCACACAGCCCTAGCACTGTCTACGACGCTGGGCTACGGGCATCCAACCATCCACCAGTACCTCCAATCCTCCACCACTCCATCCACTCCCATCCAACTATCCACAAATCCTCCCATCCAACTGTCCACAACTCCTACTATCGGAGCTTCGTGCCCCTGGTAACCCAGCTCACTGCTGTGCCCCTGGTACTCCCCCAGTAAAGGAGGGAGGCAGGGGCTGTCGGCCACACACCCCGAGGACCGTCATCGACGCTGGGCTACGGACCTCCAACCATCCACCACTCTTCCAATCCAACCTTCCACAACTCCTTTTATCCAACCATGCACCAGTGAACAAAATAAAAAAAAATTGGTTTGCTCTGTTGAGATTATTATTATTAATATTATTTTAAACCTCTGGCACAGTGTTCATCCCGCAATGACCAACACTCCACCACTCTTCCCATCCAACCATCCACAAATCCTCCCATCCACAACTCCTCTCATCCAACCGTCCACAACTCCTCCTATCGGAGCTTCGGGCCCCTGGTTACCCAGCTCACTGATACTGTAGAGACTAAGTCCCACCGTGCCCCTGGTAACCCAGCTCACTGCTGTGCTCCTAGTACTCCCCCAGTAAAGGAGGAAGGCAGGGCCGTCGGCTACACAGCCAGAGCGCTGTCACCGAAGCTAGGCTACGGTCCTCCAACCATCCACCCCTTCTCTCATCCAACCATCCACAAATCCTATCGGAGCTCCGTAACCCTGGTAAGCCAGCTCACTGCATATGCTCCTGAGACTGAGTCCCACCGTGCCCCTGGTAACCTAGCTCACTGCTACGTGCCCCTGGTACTCCCCCACTAAAGCAGAGAGGCAGGGGCAGTCGGCCACACACCCCGAGCACCCCGGTTAACTTCTCTTTTTTGGAAGAGAAGCTACTCTTTTTTGGAAGGTTAACTACTCTTTTTTGGAAGAGTAACTACTCCTTTTTGTGTACCTTGTTGGTGTACCTTATTGTAAAGTGTTACCAGGCATGGAAATAACAAATGCTATATTTTCATGAAGTTGTGAGACTTGAACACATCAGCTGCACAAATCTAAATACTGACCTGAAATAAAGTTTAATCAAACAGTATTTCTTATGTTTCCCTTTGCCAGAGTTTTGTAGTGGAGTCACACATTAACGCTGTTGGTGCTGTTATCTGTACATTACATGACACAAGGAAAGAATAAATGCTGTATGTTCTCGATAGAGGAGACCTCATATTTACATAGTGGAAAATATAATGGAGTGACAGAGCAACAGCAAAAATAAACAAAAAAGAAAATCAATTGTGTTCATTGACCAAATCTCGTTATGTAACCTATTCTGATCTCAGTGTCATCCCCAGAACTGTCACTGATCGCACCTCCACGCTGTCTGTGCAATTTCTTAGTGTGAAGGGTTAGAGAGAGCTACTGTCGGTCTCCCCCCCGTCAGGCCTGTGACTGCGTCTTCGTATGGTGGATGGGTGTGTTCTGGCAGCTTCAATTTGAGGAAGCAAAGCACTCACAGTCCGCACCGTGCCCCTAGTAACCCAGCTCACTGCATATGCTCCTGAGACTTAGTCCCACCGTGCCCCTGGTAACCCTGCTCACTGATACGTGCCCCTGGTACTCCCCCAGTAAAGCAGAGAGGCAGGGGCCGTCGGCCACACACCCGAGCACCGTCACCGACGCTGGGCTACGGACCTCCAACCATCCACCACTCCTCCAACCCTCCACCACTCCTCCCATCCAACTGTCCACAACTTCTCCTATCTGAGCTTCGTGCCCCTGGTAACCCAGCTCACTGATACAGAGCAGGGCTATTCAACCTCCTTAACAAGTGGGCCGAAAAGGAAGACCGCTGGGGGTTCATGGCATGGGCCACACATAAAGTAAAACATATAATGTCAATTAATCGCTACAAATAAATCGTACTTAAGGTAGTGTTAACTCAATAGATATAGTAGGCTACTGCTAAATGGAATAAACTTGTCAGACGCATGCCTTTCTTCACTTAGAATCACGTTATTATAACAATTGTTGTTCTTATATATTTTGGACACATCCTTATAATTCAACAATGTTGTTGGAATCATCACAAAACAGAACTACTGTACATATGAGACAGCTCACTGCATATGCTCCTGAGACTGAGTCCCACCGTGCCCCTGGTAACCCAGCTCACTGCTACGTGCCCCTGGTACTCCCCCACTAAAGCAGAGAGGCAGGGGCCGTCGGCCACACACCCCAAGCCCCCTCACCGACGCTGTGTTACGGACGTCCAACCATCCACCACTCCTCCAAGCCAACTTTCCACAACTCCTTTTATCCAACCATGCACCACCATCCAACCGTCCACAACTGCTAACATCCAACCATCCGCCACTCATTTAACCATCCACTGCTCATCCAACCATCCACCACTCATCCAACCATCTACAACTCCTTTCATCCAACCATCCAGCACGCCTCCCATCCAACCGTCCACAACTCTTCCGACCCCATACAGAGCTTTGTGTCCCTGGTAACCCAGCTCACTGCCTGTGCTCCTGAAGCTAAGTCCCGCCGTGCCCCATCCACCACTCCTCCAAGCCAACTTTCCACAACTCCTTTTATCCAACCATGCACCACCATCCAACCGTCCACAACTGCTAACATCCAACCATCCGCCACTCATTCAACCATCCACTGCTCATCCAACCATCCACCACTCATCCAACCATCTACAACTCCTTTCATCCAACCATCCAGCACTCCTCCCATCCAACCGTCCACAACTCTTCCGAGCCCATACAGAGCTTTGTGTCCCTGGTAACCCAGCTCACTGCCTGTGCTCCTGAAGCTAAGTCCCACCGTGCCCCATCCACCACTCCTCCAAGCCAACTTTCCACAACTCCTTTTATCCAACCATGCACCACCATCCAACCGTCCACAACTGCTAACATCCAACCATCCGCCACTCATTCAACCATCCACTGCTCATCCAACCATCCACCACTCATCCAACCATCTACAACTCCTTTCATCCAACCGTCCAGCACTCCTCCCATCCAACCGTCCACAACTCTTCCGACCCCATACAGAGCTTTGTGTCCCTGGTAACCCAGCTCACTGCCTGTGCTCCTGAAGCTAAGTCCCACCGTGCCCCTGGTAACCCAGCTCACTGCTACGTGCCCCTGGTACTCACCCACCAAAGCAGAGAGGCAGGAGCCGTCGGCCACACACCCCGAGGACCGTCACCAACGCTGGGCTATGGACCTCCAACCATCCACCACTCCTCTCATCCAACCACCCACAAATCCTCCATCGGAGCTTCGTACCCCTGGTAACCCAATTCACTGCATATGTTCCTGAGACTGAGTCCCACCGTGCCCCTGGTAACCCAGCTCAAAGCTACGTGCCCCTGGTACTCACCCACCAAAGCAGAGAGGCAGGAGCCGTCGGCCACACACCCCTAGGACCATCACCGACGCTGGGCTATGGACCTCCAACCATCCACCACTCTTCCAATCCAACCTTCCACAACTCCTTTTATCCAACCATGCACCAATGAACAAAATAAAGAATGTTTGCTCTGTTGTGATTTTTTATTTATTTTTTAAACCTTTGGCACAGTGTTCACCCCACAATGACCAACACTCCACCACTCTTCCCATCCAACCATCCACAACGCCTCTCATCAAACCGTCCACAACTCCTCCTATCGGAGCTTCGGGCCCCTCGTAACCCAGCTCCCTGATACTGTGTCCTTGGCAGGGCAGTCGGCCACACAGCCAGAGCGCCGTCATCGACGCTAGGCTACAGACCTCCAACCATCCACCCCTCCTCCCATCCAACCATCCACAAATCCTCCATCGGAGCTTCGTACCCCTGGTAACCCAATTCACTGCATATGCTCCTGAGACTGAGTCCCACCGTGCCCCTGGTAACCCAGCTCAAAGCTACGTGCCCCTGGTACTCCCCCACCAAAGCAGAGAGGCAGGGGCCGTTGGCCACAAACCCCGAGCACCGTCACCGACACTGGGCTACGGACCTCCAACCATCCACCACTCTTCCAATCCAACCTTCCACAACTCCTTTTATCCAACCATGCACCAATGAACAAAATAAAAAATGTTTGGTTTGCAATGTTGTGATTTTTTATTTATTTTTTAAACCTTTGGCACAGTGTTCACCCCACAATGACCAACACTCCACCACTCTTCCCATCCAACCATCCACAACACCTCTCATCCAACCGTCCACAACTCCTCCTATCGGAGCTTCGGGCCCCTCGTAACCCAGCTCCCTGATACTGTGTCCTTGGCAGGGCCGTCGGCCACACAGCCAGAGCGCCGTCATCAACGCTAGGCTACAGACCTCCAACCATCCACCCCTCCTCCCATCCAACCATCCACAAATCCTCCATTGGAGCTTCGTACCCCTGGTAACCCAATTCACTGCATATGCTCCTGAGACTGAGTCCCACCGTGCCCCTGGTAACCCAGCTCAAAGCTACGTGCCCCTGGTACTCCCCCACTAAAGCAGAGAGGCAGGGGCCGTTGGCCACAAACCCCGAGCACCGTCACCGACGCTGGGCTACGGACCTCCAACCATCCACCAATCCTCCAAGCCAACCTTCCACAACTCCTTTTATCCAACCACTCACCATCATCCAACCGTCCACAACTCCTTCCATCCAACCATACAGCACTCTTCCAATCCAACCGTCCACAACTCTTCATATGCCCTACAGTGCTTCGTGCCCCTGGTAACCCAGCTCACTGCCTATGCTCCTGAGACTAATGCCTCATTTCCACCGAGTAGAGCGGGTCGGGTCGGAGCGGCTCAGAGCGGTACAGCTCGCTTTTAAGAATCTCGGTGGTGTTTCCACCACCGACCCTACCCTTACTGGTAGGGCGGGGTTTAGGCTGGACTGCGATAGCCGCCGCCAGAATATGGGTCAAACTATCGGGCTGTGGAACAACTGTGGTCAAGCCAGCGGTCTCTCCTTTTTGCTTGGTCTAACCAGCCGCTTCTTTATTTATTTCCCTCGTGTTGTTGTGAGCGTAAACGGACAGAGACGGCACGGTGCAACTGATAGAGACAGTGAGCGAACAGTGCTGGCTGTGGTAGCTACGTGACATCGTAGCAGTGGGACACAGTGTAACCAACTGATTAATTTAATGACGAGGAAAAACACCACACAATAAACAGTGCTGTGCTTACATTTTTCGCCAAAACACATGACTCTCTTCACTCTTGCCGAGGTGACTACACACGGTGGAAATTATTTTTTCGACCAATAAACGGACGGCATGTGTAGCTCCGCCTTTTCGACACCCTTTCAGGCGGCTGGTAACCCAACGGAGGACTACCGAAATTAGGAGCGGCTCAGAGCGGTTAGGTGCGCTTAAACCGTACACTACCCAACTTTTGGCAAATGAAAAGCCAAACTACCCTGACCGAACCGCTCCGATCCAACCCGCCCTACTCGGTGGAGCGAGACCTCCAACCATCCACAACTCCTCAATCCAACCGTCCACAACTCCTCCCATCCAACCGTCCATCATTCCCTCCCCTTGGGTAGAACACGCCTCATTTGTCTATAAAAAGACTACGGAGATCGTATTCTCTCCACCAGACGGACTTGGGGAGGAGCAGATCAAGAAGGCTCCGACTCGTCGATTACTAGTCTGGTCTGACTCTACGAACTAACGTGCTGGTTCCCCAACGACGGCAACTGAGCACTGAATAAAGGCGAGGAGACTGGACGGATCATCATCTCTCATCTCATCCTCTCTGCTGCAACTGTTACATTCACTGCGGCTGGCATTCCACAGGAGGACTTGCCATTGCTCCGCAAACTATGGGCGGATTGTGTCGCAGCATCGCCACTGTATTACAGCAAATAACGCTGCCTGTCGTTAATTTCGTCGCTCGGTTTGGTGTACAGCTGCGCGTGGCTCACCGACCAGTTATTGTCATTTCCTTTGACAGGCAGACCCTTGCTGAAATAACAATATCCATCACGGTACCACAGGGGCTGATATTCAACATCAACGGAGCCGAATAGCAGAGCGCGATCAGAGAGCAATAGGCTTCGCAACATGCGGTGCTGTTGCTCTGTGCTTACTGTGAGTGCTCGGCTTCCTCACAGTGAAGCTGCAACACATAGTCCACGGAGGCAACCCCACAAACCAACGCTTCCCAGCATCTTCCTCACCAACGCCAGATCCCTCGCTAATCAAACGAGGACAGTCACAGACCTGAAGAGGAGGACACCGAGTGAAGCGCCATTTGACCGTCCGGTTAGGAGAATCGCGTGAAGCGTCTGTCTGTCAATGAACAAAATAAAAAATGTTTGGTTTGCTCTGTCGTGATTTTTTTAAAGCTCTGTCACAGGGAGACTTCCGGGTTACAGAGCATGGGGTAGGCACGATCGCTCTATAGCTCCCACAAAATATTTCAGACCTAACTGATTAAACCCTATTCTCGTCGATTTTTTTTGTGCTTGTGTTGCCGGTAACACTGATACTGTTTTGGAGAAATGCCTAGAAGCAAGAAAAACGCAAAAAGAGATTCGGCAGAGTCAGATATGTCCTCGGACAGCGTGGTTAGCATGGACGTTGGTGCTAGCTCAGTGGCTTCCATTCCGGGTCTGCTTGAACAGCACAGAGCAGCGATAGCTGCCGAGTTTAAATCAGCTTTCGCCAGCATGGACGCTAAACTGGACAGCATCCAGGCCGTGGTCTCAAGCCAGGGGAAACGTATAACCGATCTCGAGGATAATGCAGAAACTGTTTGCGGACGCCTGGAGCAACTTGAGGCTACGTGCTCCTCACTGCAGGAAGTTAATACGCTGTTGAAAGCTAAACTGTCGGATTTGGAAGGGAGGAGCAGGAGACAGAACGTTCGTATCGTGGGTTTACCAGAATCACTGGAGGGTGCGCGCCCCACTGCCTTTTTCTCTGAGCTCCTCGTTGAGGTGTTTGGTGGTCAAGTACTCCCTTCTCCCCCGGAGCTGGACAGGGCTCACCGCACTCTGGCACCCAAACCGGGCCCGCATGAGAGGCCGAGATCCGTCGTTATCCGCTTTCACCGATACCAGACTAAAGACCTGATCATGACGGAGGCACGTAAACAGGGCGAGCTGGAGTACCACGGCCACAAGCTCCGGTTCTACGAGGACTACAGCGCGGAGGTCGTGAAGCAGCGGGCTGAATACAAACGGGTCATGGCTGAGCTTTATCAGCGCGGTCTCCGCCCCTCTCTCCTCTTCCCTGCGAGGCTTCGCATTACTCTCCAGAGCGGCGAGAGAAAGTGGCTGCGGTCTGTCTCTGAAGCATCTAACTACTTATCTACACTGGGTGTGAGTCCGTAGTAAATACGATTGCCTGCTGTGAGTATACAATGTGGACAAATGCTCTTTTCATATCCCCAGCCAAACTCTCAGACTGATGGTACTATACGCAATTGTATTTTTATTTTTAATGAGTAAAGTAGCTGGGTGAACGTGACATTTTTGTTGCTTGTCATTTTGACGTATTGTCTAGCTCACTCGCTTTTTTTATTGTTTATTTTGTATCTCTATTTCAAAACGGCTAGATAAGCGTGTCTGTTCTTTATTTATTTTTTTGCCATTTGGACAGATTGTCTAACTCACGCCTTGTTCTTTTTTTTGTATTTCGAATTTGTTGGTTGAGCACGGTATGCTTGTTTAGTGTGTTGTCATTTTGACAGTTTGCTAGATTGTTCATAGTGTTACTAGCAGTTATGGGGTGAATTGTACAAGACTTATGTGGGAAGCTAGCATAGGCTAGAAAGTTAAGGCTTGGAATGTTTGTTGTGAGACTAGTAAGGGTCTTTCGGGGTTTGCTGTTGAGAGCAATATATGGGGTGGGTTTTGGGTGGGATGGGGTGGTGTCAACTGGGGGTTTAGCTGATGGGTTATCACCTGCTGTGTTTTCAGTTATCTGTGTTTTCCTTTTTTTTGTGTTTTTTTTTCCTCTGTATTTTGCTACTCTTTTTGTTATCGGAGCAACTCTTTTTACTCTCACTATAACTGAGCTAGATGAAGGGCAATCTTAATTTAATTAGTTGGAATGTCAAGGGGCTTAATCACCAAGTGAAAAGGGGTAAGGTCTTAACCCACCTAAAACGGCTCAGGGCTGGAATAGTTTTCCTTCAAGAAACCCACTTACACGACTCTGACCATGGGCGACTAAGTAAATGCTGGCGTGGACAATTTTTTCATTCTAATTTCAGGGCTAAGGCCAGGGGCACAGCTATCCTTATTGATAGTAATATTCCTTTTGAGTCCTCAAACATTATATCAGACAAAAATGGACGTTTTATTATTGTTTCAGGCAAACTTCACAATAAGTCAGTCATCTTGGCCAACGTCTACGCGCCTAACGTCGATGATGTAGAATTCTTTAAGAGATTTTTTTCTCAACTCCCGATCTCAATTCCCATTCTCTTATTCTTGGTGGGGATTTTAATTGTTATCTAGATCCAGTCTTAGATCGCTCGTCCCCCAAACCTGCCACTCTTAACAGATCTGCAGGTTATATCAAATCATTTCTTGCTGATTATAGCCTTTCTGATCCATACAGGTTTTTATACCCCACAGGAAGAGAATATTCATTCTTTTCACATGTCCACCACACTTACACCCGAATTGATTATTTTTTTGTTGATAATTCATTGATGTCAGACCTAAAGTCATGTAGTTATGAAAGTATTGTGATCTCAGATCACGCTCCTCTGCTCCTTCAACTGGCTTTCTCTGACGTTGAGTATACTAGAAGGCAGTGGAGACTGGATCCATTGTTGCTCACAGATGCGAGTTTTCTTTCACACATCTCTACACATATTAAAACCTTTTTGAGTATAAATAGAACACCAGATGTGTCTAATGCAACAATTTGGGAAGCCCTGAAAGCCTATTTGAGAGGTGAAATTATATCATTTGCAGCATACAAAAATAAGTGTACAAAACAGAAACAAACTGAAATAGCTGATCAGATTCTGAACATAGACAGACTATATGCTACCTCACCTTCATCTGAACTTTACAAAGAACGTTTAAAACTTCAGACAGAATTCAACCTTCTTTCCTCTCGTCAGGTTGCTGACCAGTTGCTTAGGAGCAGAAGTACTTTTTACGAGCATGGTGACAAAATTGGCAAACTCCTGGCCAATCAACTGCGCGGATTTAGAGCAAAGCAACTCATCCCTGGAATACGGACAGACAGTGGGTGTACAACATCAGATCAGAAATTGATAAACGAAAAGTTCAAAACATTCTATTCAAATTTGTATAGTTCTGATTGTACAGTAGACGCAGCGGTGATGGAAACCTTTTTCAGTAACCTAAACATGCCTTCCCTTTCTCAAGATCTGAGACATAGCCTTGAGGCACCTATTACTCAGAGGGAAATTATTGCAGCAATAACATCTATGCAATCAGGCAAATCTCCTGGTCCAGACGGACTTCCATCTGACTTTTTAAGAAATTTTCAGCCGAATTATCGCCTTTTTTATGTTCAGTATTCTCAGACTCATTTGACTCAGGTAAACTCCCGCCTTCGTTCTACCAGGCCTGTATTTCCCTGTTGTTAAAAAAGGATAAAGATCCTCTAGATTGTGCATCATACCGACCAATTTCACTATTAAATACGGATGTGAAGATACTTGCTAAAATTCTCGCCCACAGATTGGAGGATGTTCTCCCCTCTATTATATCCCCGACCAAACTGGGTTTATAAAGGGACGCCAATCATTTTATAACATCCGCCGGCTAATGAACATTTTATATTCCCCCAGAAATATTGAATCAGAATGCCTTGCTTCTATGGATGCTGAAAAAGCATTTGATAGAGTAGAATGGAATTATTTGTTTTTCACCCTTGAGAAATTCGGTCTGGGTCCCGTTTTCACTTCTTGGGTTAAATTGTTATATGCATGCCCTTCTGCCTCAGTATTAACAAACAGCCGTTACTCAAGTAGTTTTGATCTGCATCGTGGGACCCGGCAGGGTTGTCCTTTGAGCCCACTCCTTTTTGCTATTGCAATCGAACCACTTGCGATTGCCATTCGCGGTAACAAACAGATTCAGGGGATATGGAGAGGAGGAATTGAACATAAGGTATCATTATACGCCGATGACTTACTTTTGTTTGTCGCCAAGCCAGCCACCTCTTTACCGGAGGCACTTTCTGTGTTGGAGGTCTTTAGTCAGTTTTCTGGCTATAAACTTAACCTGAGTAAGAGCGAACTCTTTCCGATTAATAAAGAAGCTCTTAAACTTGATTATACAGCTCTCCCACTCAAAGTGGTGACAGATCAGCTGAGTTACCTTGGGGTATGTTTTACCAGAAATTTTAAAAACCTATTTAAATCGAACTTCCTCAAATTATTGGATCAGGCGAAGCAAATATTATCGAAGTGGTCTCCTCTGGCTTTCTCTCTCATAGGTAGAATAAATTCAATTAAAATGACATTACTCCCAAAGTTCCTATATCTATTCCAATGTCTCCCCATCTTTCTCCCCAAATCATTTTTTCAGGCCCTTGACTCATTAATGATAAATTATATTTGGAATGGTAAACACCCTCGGTTAAGGAAAGCATTTCTTCAAAGACCAAAACAAACAGGCGGAATGGCCCTCCCTAATTTCCAATACTATTACTGGGCTGCTAATATCCGTTCTTTAGTGTATTGGGTGCATTTTCACCTTGACGACTCAGCCCCAGTATGGGTAACAATGGAGTCCAGCGCTGTTAGCCCATTGTCTCTATCTGCCCTCTTAAGCGCCGCACTTCCACTCTCTTCGGCTATTCCCAACAGTAATCCCGTGATTAAGCACTCCCTTCGAATTTGGACCCAATTTAGGAAGAATTTTGGAATGCAGAATTTTTCACTTTTCAGCCCAATTGCAGCTAATCATCTGTTTACTCCCTCGACGGTGGATGGTGCATTCAAGATCTGGCATAAAAAGGCTTAAAATGCATTGGTGATTTATTTATTAATGATCTATTTGCTAGTTTTTCCCAATTGACAAAACATTTTGGTATCGAAAAGACAAATTTTTTCCGATTTCTGCAAATCAGGCATTTTACACAGAAGTTAATTCCCCAATTCCCTTATAAACCGCCAGCCAATCATGTCGATTTGTTTCTTTCTGTAAACCCCACATTAAAAGGCTCAATTTCTGTGTTTTTCAACCTTATTTCAAAGTTGCATAGCCCCTCATTAGCAGCTATAAAAACCCTGTGGGAGCAGGACCTAGGTTCTGCCTTCACAGATCACATGTGGGATTCAGTCCTGGATCGAATACACTCTACCTCCATGTGCGCCCGACATGCTCTTGTGCAATTTAAGATAGTACATCGTATCCACATATCTAAAACTAAATTAGCTCGTATGTTCCCCGATGTAGACCCGACCTGTGATAGCTGTAAGAGCGCACCGGCATCACTCTTTCACATGTACTGGTTGTGTCCCACTTTGACTGGGTTCTGGACATCAGTTTTTAAAACAATTTCTGAAGTACTTCAGCATCAAATTGAGCCGAACCCTTTCACTGCAATTTTTGGCATCGCCCCCAATTCAGGCTTGCCTAAAGTGAAGCTAAAGGTACTGGCCTTCACCTCTTTACTTGCTCGTAGGGCTATTTTACTTAAATGGAAAGATCCTGCTCCTCCTTCCCACTCACATTGGATTAGAGACATTATGTCATGTATGAATCTGGAAAAAATTTGTTGCACTACCCAGGGATCTGAGACTAAATTTCATAAAATATGGCGCCCCTTCCTAGATTATTTTAACAAACCGACCACATTAATTGAAGAGTAGCTACCCCCTCCCCTTTTTTATTTGATTCAATTTTATTTCTGTTTTTTTTTTTTTTTTTTTTTTTTTTTTTTTCATATTGATTGTTTGTTTTTGTTTCTTGTGGTGTGTGTTTTGTGTTGTTGGGTATGAGGGTGGGATGTGGGTGGGGTGTGTTCGGGAGAAAAAGGGGAAAAAAATGTTGTACTTGATGTGCTACAATTTTGTTGTTATTAACATTTAATAAAAAAACCTTTGAAAAAAAAAAAAAAGCTCTGTCACAGTGTTCACCCCGCAATGACCAACATGGACGGCGAAGCAATCTGACGCCGGCCGGGGCCACACTGGACGTGCCAAGCGCTCCCAAAATCATTTGGTTATCCACACCTGGGATGAATTTCTCAGTACAAGTCGGCTCCGAAAACAACAGAAACATGGAAAGAATAAATGCTGTATTTTCATGATGCGAGGAGACCTGAATAACACATCAGCAATGTGACAATCTAAATATTGACCTGGGAAATAAAGTTTTATCAAACATTATCTTTTCCTTCTTCTTCCCGTGCCAGTTTTGCAGTAGAACATATAATGGAATGTTAACAGAGCAATAAACAAAAAAAATGTGTTCAATGACAATGACAGACGTAGCACGCAATTCTCGTTGTGAAGCCTATTCTGATCTAGGGCTGTGCGATATGGCGATATGCATCGTCTGACGAAACAAAAACGTCCATCGTTTCATTGTATGCAATATCGTTTATTTCGTTATGTTGCAAATCCCACTCTTTAGCACATAAACTATACATGAAGCAGTTAAGTTACTGTTAATTCAAACCGAAGATTTCCTACAGCTTAACTTCAAAATAAAAGCCTTAAACTGGCGAAATGTGAGAAATCAAAGTCAACTTTGACTTTTATTTTGAAGCAGAAACACTTAGCGCTTCCTAGCCCCGCTGCACTTCCATCACACTATTTCTGCCCGACCGCACCAGGCTTTTCTCGCTTGTGTGATAGACGTAATCAAAGTTCATTTCGGACACTAAGATCCATCGGTAACAGACCTGTCGGTGTTTGCACACACGTAGACGAGTATTCCATGGGGAAAGGATCATATATTCCCGCTGACAGAGCAGTGTACCAGCGTTACCCAGGCAGCGCTTGACAGGCTAGCGGGGATAGCAGCCGAGCTAGCGGGGCAGTTTGGCTGCTATCCCCTGGGCAGTCACCCTCTCCGCGGGGTGAATTTACAAGCCCCCACAGCCTCAGCTAAAGAGGATAGCTCCATTAGGCTAATGAGCTAGCGAGGAATCCACCAATTCAGTCAATGTTGTGCCCTGAAACTAGCCTGGCTCCGCTCGCCTACCTACTTCCGCTCAATTTTCATTACAATACAGTAGTCAGTCTGGGGCTAAAGTGTATTCATGGGTTCCTTCTCCAGCCAGACTTTTGGCTGTCCAATCAGCAAACCTAGGGAGTGGCTGAGAACGATGACGTCGAAGTCGCACGCCAGTTTCAGTAGAATGCTGCGTTCCTTTATACTCGGAACTCGGAAATTTCCGACTTGGTAGTTCAGAGTTCCGACCTGTCTGTGTTCCAGTGCATCTGCTCGAGAAAGAATGGACGCCCACAACCTTTCTCATCCAAATAACTGAACGTTAGGCTCTAGCTAGTTACCGTTGCCAGGTACCGGCAGATCCATAGACTAAAATAAGTAGTGAAGTCGGAAATTTCCAAGTTCCCAGTACAACTGGAATGCACCGTCAGAAGCCGGCTCATGACGTATATGTCATGACCAAACGTTATGCGATTGGTTGGCTGATCCAGAGTGGCACTGGGCAGATCCAATAGTTTTAAACTTCAACAGACACCCGCCTCCAAGTAAGTGAACATTTGCCAAATAGAGCAGTTCCAGTCAGACCTTCTGTACAAATTAAATGAAGTACGATGGTATAGTAGCACCAGGCTACCCTGAAACCCCACATGGCCCAAAACTACTCAAATGTCACATTTGCATTCTTCTTTTTTGTTAAATGCTTGAAAATTTGCATTTGACTAAAAGCAGAAATTAATCAAATATGGGTAAATAATTTATTTATTGAGTATTTGATAAATATGAAATACTTATTAATTTAATTTACCGGAAATATGCTATATCGTCAAATGTATCATTATCAGGATATGAAATTCCTATATCGGGATATGAGATTTTGGTCATTTCGCCCAGCCCTATTCTGATCTCAGTGCCATCCCCAGAACTGTCACCGCAGTTCACCTCAGTGCGGCCATGCAAAACACTCACAGTGGCCCTCATTTATCAAACTTGCGTGGAATCTGGCGCAGATTTTGGCGCAAATAACTCCCTACGCCAGGTATCGCGTGGTATTTATCAAACAGTCGTATCTCGCCTATCTCAGCGTACGCCAGGCCATTATTGATAAATGCGGCGGCTGAAAACAATCATATCACGCCCCTATATTTTCTCACTTTATAGGCCTCGCCCAGAGGTTTTACGACATGGATATGCGCATTACGGCACAGAAGAGGAACTTCTCTGAAGTAGAAATTGAAAGAATAACAGCTAAAGTATACGGTGGCCCTGAGAGGTCACAGCACGCAACATCAGAAAACACATGCAAGAAGAGAAAACACCAGCAAATTAAGAAAACATCTTCATCAATTTGACAACACATGCGCAGCATTTAGAAAACGCGCAGCAAAGACCACAACACACACATTAAAAAAACGCTGCAAATAGGCCACAACACAACGGAAATAGGCCACAACACGACGGAAGTGTTTCCAGAGGACACTTAAAAGTGATGCACACGTCCAGGCAGGCTTGTTGTTTACGCATATTTTGACCATGATTTTGACTCACAGTGCTATTAAGGTTATCTTTCCGTCTACACTAGCCTACGCTGTGTAGCAAATGTTGGCAATCTAAAAGTGTGATTAAAGCCGTTTTACTGGACTGTGGAGGAGAAGACTGAGACACCATCTGTCTGAAATGTAAGTAGCCATATTTTTAAGGTCCGGGTGGGTCAACGGACACTTCATCAAACACAGGCTCCCTCAGGTCACTCACATCTGTAAAACATGGCACATCCAATGTAACATCATACATCTGTAGTTATGGCAAAGCTACAGACAGAGATTAGTTTTTTCTTCCATTATAAAATAAGATAGGCTACTAATAAATTCAGTATAGCCCTGGATCAATAAGAAACTAGTTCTGAGTGATACTGTGATGTTTGGACAGGAAACAAACACCAGCAGAGGCAACTTAAGAGTATTCTTGTCTGTATACACATTACACTGGAGATACTGTTGCTTGTACCACTACTGCTTAGTCAGACAGCTAGCAGGTAGCAGCCTGAAGCTATTAAAAAAAACTCTTTACAGTTTCCAACACACCAGTCAGTTTCACCATTTGTTTTTCACACAGGGACCTTCATTGCAGGTCTAATGTGAGTTCACAAAAACGAGCCGCAGGCGACAACAGTCATTGCCAAAGACTCCACAGCTCAAACGGTTAGCCTAAAGCTAACGGTTAAGATAGCGGACGCTAACGCTAACTACTAAACCCCACAGCATTATCTAATTTCAGTCAGTGTTGGTTATTATAGGAGGGATATGATAAAGGACATCACAGACATTCAACTAACAATGGGCCATGATTATTTAAAAAAATATGGCTACTTACATTTCGGACAGATGGTGTCTCAGTCTTCTCCTCCACAGTCCAGTAAAACGGCTTTAATCACACTTTTAGATTGCCAACATTTGCTACACAGCGTAGGCTAGTGTAGACGGAAAGATAACCTTAATAGCACTGTGAGTCAAAATCATGGTCAAAATATGCGTAAACAACAAGCCTGCCTGGACGTGTGCATCACTTTTAAGTGTCCTCTGGAAACACTTCCGTCGTGTTGTGGCCTATTTCCGTCGTGTTGTGGCCTATTTCCGTTGTGTTGTGGCCTATTTGCAGCGTTTTTTTAATGTGTGTGTTGTGGTCTTTGCTGCGCGTTTTCTAAATGCTGCGCGTGTTGTCAAATTGATGAAGATGTTTTCTTAATTTGCTGGTGTTTTCTCTTCTTGCATGTGTTTTCTGTTGTTGCGTGCTGTGACCTCTCAGGGCCACCGTAAAAGTAGGAAAAAAAAGAGTTTCATTTCGGAGCATTACAAGCGGCATCAAAGAACGACCGAAGGCAGCAGTTAGGAAGGAAATAACTGCTGCGGTCAACAGCGTTGGTGTTGACAACAAACGATCTCCAGCTGGCTGAGGATTTTGCATTTCAGGTTTACATCAGTAGGCTATCGCTCAAATGCTATAAAACAGCATATACAATTATATGTCGCCATTTCTTTACATAGATGAAGAAAAAGTGGTCTGACTCAAAAATCGCCACTAAAAAAAGCGTGTTGCTGTTCTGAAATGCAACCAACTCAATTGGGGGTGCGGGCATAATATAAGTGGTAGAGGAGAAAAAGACGCACCAACTGTTCGATAATGGTCCCCATAAAAGAAATACACGTCTGCAGAGATTTGAATGATTAGAATGTATTGGCCCTTTCAGATAGCACTACTCAAAAGGGTTTTAAAAACTAAAAATAACACATTTTGCGTTTAACCGTATGACAGCATGTGCTTGGCACGAGTGGTCAGCCCGGCTGTCAGCTGCACAAGCCGACCCGGCAACGATCAGCTGTGAGAGCGCCCACTGTCCTGCTCCACCAGCAGATCGGAAAAACGTGCCGGTTAACGGTGGAAATAAATTGCTCGCTTAAGCGATCAATGAATCATTAAAAGAGAAACTAACATCTAAAAAGTGCGTCAAATAATTAAAATGTTAAGCTGAATGTTGTGCCGTGTATTTTTTATCATAAAGAGCAGTGTAGGCCTACAACATATTTCATACTTCGGCTAACATTTTGAATGAATGCAGCCCCCGTGCCTCAGTGTCCCCCAGCTGATCCAAGACGGAGTCCCGTGCAGCGCTCCTAAGTGGCCAGTGTGCGCACTATTGAATCAGCACAACCTGCACTGCGAGTCCATGCTGTTTACAAACTTGCGTACACGAGCTGAGAGCTGGCGTGGGATTTGAGCGTATCCTACGCTCACGTCAATATTGATAAATGCCGAGGTTTGCGTGGAAATGTGCGTACACCCACTTTTCTGGTCTACGCACGGATGATAAATGAGGGCCAGTATGCCTATGCTGAGATCATGATTAGGGCATGGGGTAACACTTTACAATAAGGTACACAAAAAAGAGTAGTTACCCTTTTAAAAAGAGTAGTTAAAAGTAGTAGTTAGTTTTTGGAAGAGTAACTACCTTTTTTTGGAAGGTTAACTACTCCTATTTGGAAGAGTAACTACTCTTTTTTGTGTACCTTATTGGTGTACCTTGTTGTAAAGTGTTACCAGGCATAGAAATAACAAATGCTATATTTTCATGAAGTTGTGAGACTTGAACACATCAGCCGCACGAAAGTGAAAATCTAAATATTGACCTAAAATAAAGTTTAATCAAACATTGTTTCTCTATCTTCCCCTGTGAGTTGTGTAGTGGAAACAGCAAAAACATTTGTTTTGTGTTCAATGACAGACGTATAGGACGCCATTCTCCAAAATCTCGTTGTGTATTCTGATTTCAGTGTCTTGGTCAGAACTTTCACTGATAGCTCCTCCACCACGCGGTCTGTGCTATTTCTTAGTGTGGAGGGTTAAAGAGAGCTACTCTCGGTCTCCTCCCCGTCAGGCCTGTGACTGTGTCTTCGTATGGGGGATGGCTGTGTTCTTCAAGCTTGACTTTGAGGAAGCAAAGCACTCATACTCCGCACAGAGCAACAGCACCAGCATGACACAGATATTGCTCTGAGTTAGAAATCTGACTGGGCTTCAATAGCCACAGCGCTGCATGGTTTGGTCTCTTGAAAGCTAAACGGCAGGCTGTGCACCGCGTGGTAAAGTAGCTGTTGCTGATTTGTTCACAGAAACACTGGAGGAGTGCTCACTTCCCTTTTCAATGCCACACGTCGAAGCAGGCGGTCTGACTTTGGCCTCTGTTGGTCACGGCGGCCGCAGTCTTACCTCAGTGCGGCCATGCGTAAAACTCACAGTAGGCCTAAACTGAGATCAAGATTAGGACATGGAAATAACAAATGCTAGATTTTCATGAAGTTGGGAGACTTGAACACATCAGCCGCACTAAAGTGAAAATCTAAAAATTTACCTAATATAAAGTTTAATCAAACACTATTTCTCTATCTTCCCCTGTGCCAGAGTTTTGTAGTGGAAACTATGATGGAAAGTCAATAGAGCAACAGCAAAAACATTTATTTTGTGTTCACTGACAGACGTAGCACGCCATTCTCCCAAATCTCGTTATGTATTCTGATTTCAGTGTCTTGGTCAGAACTTTCACTGATCGCTCCTCCACCACGCGGTCCGTGCTATTTCTTAGTGTGAAGGGTTAAAGAGAGCTACTCTCGGTCTCCTCCCCGTCAGGCCTGGAATGTGTCTTTGTGTGGGGGATGGGTGTGTTCTTGCAGCTTGACTTTGAGGAAGCAAAGCACTCACAGTCCGCACAGAGCAACAGCACCAGCATGACAAGGATATTGCTCTGAGTTAGAAATCCGACTGGGCTTGAATAGCCACAGCGCTGCGTGGTTTGGTCTCTTGAAAGCTAAACGGCAGGCTGTGCACCGCGTGGTAAAGTAGCTGTTGCTGATTTGTTCACAGAAACACTGGAGGAGTGCTCACTTCCATTTTCAATGCCACACGACGAAGCAGGCGGTCTGACTTTGGCTTCTGTTGGTCACGGCGGCCGCAGTCTTACCTCAGTACGGCCATGCGTAAAACTCACAGTAGGCCTAAACTGAGATCATAATTAGGACATGGAAATAACAAATGCTAGATTTTCATGAAGTTGGGGGAAACTGAAAACGTCAGCCGCACTAAAGCAAAAATCTAAATACTGACCTGAAATAAAGTTTAATCAAACAGTATTTCTTATGTTTCCCTTTGCCAGAGTTTTGTAGTGGAGTCACACATTAAGGCTGTTGGTGCTGTTATCTGTCCATTACATGACACAAGGAAAGAATAAATGCTGTATGTTCTCGATAGAGGAGACCTCATATTTACATAGTGGAAAATATAATGGAGTGACAGAGCAACAGCAAAAATAAACAAAAAAGAAAATAAATTGTGTTCATTGACCAAATTTCGTTATGTAACCTATTCTGATCTCAGTGTCATCCCCAGAACTGTCACTGATCGCACCTCCACGCTGTCTGTGCAATTTCTTAGTGTGAAGGGTTAGAGAAAGCTACTGTCGGTCTCCCCCCCGTCAGGCCTGTGACTGCGTCTTCGTATGGTGGATGGGTGTGTTCTGGCAGCTTCAATTTGAGGAAGCAAAGCACTCACAGTCCGCACCGTGCCGCTGGTAACCCAGCTCACTGCTACATGACCCTGGTACTCCCCCAGTAAAGGGGGGAGGCAGGGCAGTCGGCCACACAGCCCTAGTGCCGACGCTGGGCTACGGACCTCCAACCATCCACCACTCCTCCAACCCTCCACCACTCCTCCCATCCAATCATCCGCAAATCCTCCCATCCACCACTCCTCCCATCCAACTGTCCACAACTTCTCCTATCGGAGCTTCGGGCCCCTGGTAACCCAGCTCACAGATACAGAGCAGGGCTATTCAACCTCCTTAACAAGTGGGCCGAAAAGGAAGACCGCTGGGGGTTCATGGCATGGGCCACACATAAAGTAAAACATATAATGTCAATTAATCGCTACAAATAAATCGTACTTAAGGTAGTGTTAACTCAATAGATATAGTAGGCTACTGCTAAATGGAATAAACTGGTCAGACGCATGCCTTTCTTCACTTAGAATCACGTCATTATAACAATTGTTGTTCTTATATATTTTGGACACATTCTTATAATTCAACAATGTTGTTGGAATCATCACAAAACAGAACTACTGTACATATGAGACAGTTTGAGCCTGTTTCAGTCAGTGAGAGAAATTGCACTGCCTTGATTTTTCTATTTCAGAATAGTTTGGCTTAGAAGTTGTAAAGCCAATCCTGAGACACTCATGCAGCTTCATAAACCAGCCTCATAGGCATGTGTAAAACTGATTTACTGCATTTGTTTTATTTATCATATTACACCGTGCATTACACACGCGAACCAGATTTGCAGACAACAATTTTCCTTAAAAAAAAAAAAAAAAATACATATATTTTTTTTTCGGTCTGCAGGCAACCTCTTGCAGGCCAGAAAAAAACAAGAAGGGCCATATTCATCCAACAATCCACCACTCCTCCCATCCAACCGTCCACAACTCTTCCGACCCCATACAGAGCTTCGTGCCCCTGGTAACCCAGCTCACTGCATATGCTCCTGAGACTGAGTCCCACCGTGCCCCTGGTAACCCAGCTCACTGCTACGTGCCCCTGGTTTTCCCCCACTAAAGCAGAGAGGCAGGGGCCGTCGGCCACACACCCCAAGCCCCATCACTGACGCTGTGTTACGGACGTCCAACCATCCACCACTCCTCCAAGCCAACTTTCCACAACTCCTTTTATCCAACCATGCAACACCATCCAACCGTCCACAACTGCTAACATCCAACCATCCGCCACTCATTCAACCATCCACTGCTCATCCAACCATCCACCACTCATCCAACCATCTACAACTCCTTTCATCCAACCATCCAGCACTCCTCCCATCCAACCGTCCACAACTCTTCCGACCCCATACAGAGCTTTGTGTCCCTGGTAACCCAGCTCACTGCCTGTGCTCCTGAAGCTAAGTCCCACCGTGCCCCTGGTAACCCGGCTCACTGCTACGTGCCCCTGGTACTCACCCACCAAAGCAGAGAGGCAGGAGCCGTCGGCCACACACCCCGAGGACCGTCACCGACGCTGGGCTATGGACCTCCAACCATCCACAACTCCTCTCATCCAACCATCCACAAATCCTCCATCGGAGCTTCGTACCCCTGGTAACCCAATTCACTGCATATGTTCCTGAGACTGAGTCCCACCGTGCCCCTGGTAACCCAGCTCAAAGCTACGTGCCCCTGGTACTCCCCCACCAAAGCAGAGAGGCAGCAGGGGCCGTTGGCCACAAACCCCGAGCACCGTCACCGACGCTGGGCTACGGACCTCCAACCATCCACCACTCTTCCAATCCAACCTTCCACAACTCCTTTTATCCAACCATGCACCAATGAACAAAATAAAAAATGTTTGGTTTGCACTGTTGTGATTTTTTATTTATTTTTTAAACCTTTGGCACAGTGTTCACCCCACAATGACCAACACTCCACCACTCTTCCCATCCAACCATCCACAACACCTCTCATCCAACCGTCCACAACTCCTCCTATCGGAGCTTCGGGCCCCTCGTAACCCAGCTCCCTGATACTGTGTCCTTGGCAGGGCCGTCGGCCACACAGCCAGAGCGCCGTCATCAACGCTAGGCTACAGACCTCCAACCATCCACCCCTCCTCCCATCCAACCATCCACAAATCCTCCATCGGAGCTTCGTACCCCTGGTAACCCAATTCACTGCATATGCTCCTGAGACTGAGTCCCACCGTGTCCCTGGTAACCCAGCTCAAAGCTACGTGCCCCTGGTACTCCCCCACTAAAGCAGAGAGGCAGGGGCCGTTGGCCACAAACCCCGAGCACCGTCACCGACGCTGGGCTACGGACCTCCAACCATCCACCAATCCTCCAAGCCAACCTTCCACAACTCCTTGACTCCTCAACTCCACCACTCACCATCATCCAACCGTCCACAACTCCTTCCATCCAACCATACAGCACTCTTCCAATCCAACCGTCCACAACTCTTCATATGCCCTACAGTGCTTCGTGCCCCTGGTAACCCAGCTCACTGCCTATGCTCCTGAGACTAATGCCTCATTTCCACCGAGTAGCGGGTCGGGTCGGAGCGGCTCAGAGCGGTACAGCTCGCTTTTAAGAATCTCGGTGGTGTTTCCACCACCGACCCTACCCTTACTGGTAGGGCGGGGTTTAGGCTGGACTGCGATAGCCGCCGCCAGAATATGGGTCAAACTATCAGGCTGTGGAACAACTGTGGTCAAGCCAGCGGTCTCTCCTTTTTGCTTGGTCTAACCAGCCGCTTCTTTATTTATTTCCCTCGTGTTGTTGTGAGCGTAAACGGACAGAGACGGCACGGTGCAACTGATAGAGACAGTGAGCGAACAGTGCTGGCTGTGGTAGCTACGTGACATCGTAGCAGTGGGACACAGTGTAACCAACTGATTAATTTAATGACGAGGAAAAACACCACACAATAAACAGTGCTGTGCTTACATTTTTCGCCAAAACACATGACTCTCTTCACTCTTGCCGAGGTGACTACACACGGTGGAAATTATTCTTTCGACCAATAAACGGACGGCATGTGTAGCTCCGCCTTTTCGACACCCTTTCAGGCGGCTGGTAACCCAACGGAGGAGTACCGAAATTAGGAGCGGCTCAGAGCAGTTAGGTGCGCTTAAACCGTACCCTACCCAACTTTTGGCAAATGAAAAGCCAAACTACCCTGACCGAACCGCTCCGATTCAACCCGCCCTACTCGGTGGAGCGAGACCTCCAACCATCCACAACTCCTCAATCCAACCGTCCACAACTCCTCCCATCCAACTGTCCATCATTCCCTCCCCTTGGGTAGAACACGCCTCATTTGTCTATAAAAAGACTACGGAGGTCGTATTCTCTCCACCAGACGGACTTGGGGAGGAGCAGATCAAGAAGGCTCCGACTCGTCGATTACTAGTCTGGTCTGACTCTACGAACTAACGCGCTGGTTCCCCAACGACGGCAACTGAGCACTGAATAAAGGCGAGGAGACTGGACGGATCATCATCTCTCATCTCATCCTCTCTGCTGCAACTGTTACATTCACTGCGGCTGGCATTCCACAGGAGGACTTTCCATTGCTCCGCAAACTATGGGCGGATTGTGTCGCAGCATCGCCACTGTATTACAGCAAATAACGCTGCCTGTCGTTAATTTCGTCGCTCGGTTTGGTGTACAGCTGCGCGTGGCTCACCGACCAGTTATTGTCATTTACTTTGACAGGCAGACCCTTGCTGAAATAACAATATCCATCACGGTACCACAGGGGCTGATATTCAACATCAACGGAGCCGAATAGCAGAGCGCGATCAGAGAGCAATAGGCTTCGCAACATGCGGTGCTGTTGCTCTGTGCTTACTGTGAGTGCTCGGCTTCCTCACAGTGAAGCTGCAACACATAGTCCACGGAGGCAACCCCACAAACCAACGCTTCCCAGCATCTTCCTCACCAACGCCAGATCCCTCGCTAATCAAACGAGGACAGTCACAGACCTGAAGAGGAGGACACCGAGTGAAGCGCCATTTGACCGTCCGGTTAGGAGAATCGCGTGAAGCGTCTGTCTGTCAATGAACAAAATAAAAAATGTTTGGTTTGCTCTGTCGTGATTTTTTTAAAGCTCTGTCACAGTGTTCACCCCGCAATGACCAACATGGACGGTGAAGCAATCTGACGCCGGCCGGGGCCACACTGGACGTGCCAAGCGCTCCCAAAATCATTTGGTTATCCACACCTGGGATGAATTTCTCAGCGCAAGTCGGCTCCGAAAACAACAGAAACATGTAAAGAATAAATGCTGTATTTTCATGATGCGAGGAGACCTGAATAACACATCAGCAATGTGACAATCTAAATATTGACCTGGGAAATAAAGTTTTATCAAACATTATCTTTTCCTTCTTCTTCCCGTGCCAGAGTTTTGCAGTAGAACATATAATGGAATGTTAACAGAGCAATAAACAAAAAAAATGTGTTCAATGACAATGACAGACGTAGCACGCAATTCCCGTTGTGAAGCCTATTCTGAACTAGGGCTGTGCGATATGGCGATATGCATCGTCTGACGAAACAAAAACGTCTATCGTTTCATTGTATGTAATATCGTTTATTTCGTTATGTTGCAAATCCCACTCTTTAGCACATAAACTATACATGAAGCAGTTAAGTTACTGTTAATTCAAACCGAAGATTTCCTACGGCGTAACTTCAAAATAAAAGCCTTAAACTGGCGAAATGTGAGAAATCAAAGTCAACTTTGACTTTTATTTTGAAGCAGAAACACTTAGCGCTTCCTAGCCCCGCTGCGCTTCCATCACACTATTTCTGCCCGACCGCACCAGGCTTTTCTCGCTTGTGTGATAGACGTAATCAAAGTTCATTTCGGACACTAAAATCCATCGGTAACAGACCTGTCGGTGTTTGCACACACGTAGACGAGTATTCCTTGGGTAAAGGATCATATATTCCCGCTGACAGAACAGTGTACCGGCGTTACCCAGGCAGCGCTTGACAGGCTAGCGGGGATAGCGGCCGAGCTAGCGGGGCAGTTTGGCTGCTATCCCCTGGGCAGTCACCCTCTCCGCGGGGTGAATTTACAAGCCCCCACAGCCTCAGCTAAAGAGGATAGCTCCATTAGGCTAATGAGCTAGCGAGGAATCCACCAATTCAGTCAATGTTGTGCCCTGAAACTAGCCTGGCTCCGCTCGCCTACCTACTTCCGCTCAATTTTCATTACAATTCAGTAGTCAGTCTGGGGCTAAACTGTATTCATGGGTTCCTTCTCCAGCCAGACTTTTGGCTGTCCAATCAGCAAACCTAGGGAGTGGCTGAGAACGATGACGTCGAAGTCGCACGCCAGTTTCAGTAGAATGCTGCGTTCCTTTATACTCGGAACTCGGAAATTTCCGACTTGGTAGTTCAGAGTTCCGACCTGTCTGTGTTCCAGTGCATCTGCTCGGGAAAGAATGGACGCCCACAACCTTTCTCATCCAAATAACTGAACGTTAGGCTCTAGCTAGTTACCGTTGCCAGGTACCGGCAGATCCATAGACTAAAATAAGTAGTGAAGTTGGAAATTTCCAAGTTCCCAGTACAACTGGAATGCACCGTCAGAAGCCGGCTCATGACGTATGTCATGACCAAACGTTATGCGATTGGTTGGCTGATCCAGAGTGGCACTGGGCAGATCCAATAGTTTTAAACTTCAACAGACACCCGCCTCCAAGTAAGTGAACATTTGCAAAATAGAGCAGTTCCAGTCAGACCTTCTCTACAAATGAAATGAAGTACGATGGTCTGGTAGCACCAGGCTACCCTGAAACCCCACATGGCCCAAAACTACTCAAATGTCACATTTGCATTCTTCTTTTTTGTTAAATGCTTGAAAATTTGTTTTTGACTAAAAGCAGAAACTAATCAAATATGGGTAAATACTTTATTTGTTGAGTATTTGATAAATATGAAATACTTATTAATTTAATTTACCGGAAATATGCTATATCGTCAAATGTATCATTATCAGGATATGAAATTCCTATATGGATATGAGATTTTGGTCATTTCGCCCAGCCCTATTCTGATCTCAGTGTCATCCCCAAAACTGTCACCGCAGTTCACCTCAGTGCGGCCATGCAAAACACTCACAGTGGCCCTCATTTATCAAACTTGTGTGGAATCTGGCGCAGATTCTGGCACAAATAACTCCCTACGCCAGGTATCGCGTGGTATTTATCAAACAGTCGTATCTCGCCTATCTCAGCGTACGCCAGGCCATTATTGATAAATGCGGCGGCTGAAAACAATCATATCACGCCCCTATATTTTCTCAGTTTAGAGGCCTCGCCCAGAGGTTTTACGACATGGATATGCGCATTACGGCACAGAAGAGGAACTTCTCTGAAGTAGAAATTGAAAGAATAACAGAGAAAGAAGGAAAAAAAAGAGTTTCATTTCGGAGCATTACAAGCGGCATCAAAGAACGACCGAAGGCAGCAGTTAGGAAAGAAATAACTGCTGCGGTCAACAGCGTTGGTGTTGACAACAAACGATCTCCAGTTGGCTGAGGATTTTGCATTTCAGGTTTACATCAGTAGGCTATCGCTCAAATGCTATAAAACAGCATATACAATTATATGTCGCCATTTCTTTACATAGATGAAGAAAAAGTGGTCTGACTCAAAAATCGCCACTAAAAAATGCGTGTTGCTGTTCTGAAATGCAACCAACTCAATTGGGGGTGCGGGCATAATATAAGTGGTAGAGGAGAAAAAGACGCACCAACTGTTCGATAATGGTCCCCATAAAAGAAATACACGTCTGCAGAGATTTGAATGATTAAAACGTATTGGCCCTTTCAGATAGCACTACTCAAAAGGGTTTTAAAAACTAAAAATAACACATTTTGCGTTTTACTGTATGACAGCATGTGCTTGGCACGAGTGGTCAGCCCGGCTGTCAGCTGTACAAGCCGACTCGGCAACGATCAGCTGTGAGAGCGCCCACTGTCCTGCTCCACCAGCAGATCGGAAAAACGTGCCGGTTAACGGTGGAAATAAATCGCTCGCTTAAGCGATCAATGACACATTAAAAGAGGAACTAACATCTAAAAAGTTCGTCAAATAAATAAAATGTTAAGCTGAATGTTGTGCCGTGTATTTTTTATCATAAAGAGCAGTGTAGGCCTACTACATATTTCATACTTCGGCTAACATTTTGAATGAATGCAGCCCCCGTGCCTCAGTGTCCCCCAGCTGATCCAAGACGGAGTCCCGTGCAGCGCTCCTAAGTGGCCAGTGTGCGCACTATTGAATCAGCTCTCCTACTCAGTTGCACACCATAAGCTGCACATTTTTAAGGGAATAATATCTTTATTTCGGTCTGAGCAAACACTGCATTTGTATTATCTTCTAATAATTGTCCAACAAAGTCAACGGCTACCCGGCACAGCCTGCACTGCGAGTCCATGCTGTTTACAAACTTGCGTACACAAGCTGAGAGCTGGCGTGGGATTTGAGCGTATCCTACGCTCACGTCAATATTGATAAATGCCGAGGTTTGCGTGGAAATGTGCGTACACCCACTTTTCTGGTCTACGCACGGATGATAAATGAGGGCCAGTATGCCTACGCTGAGATCATGATTAGGGCATGGGGTAACACTTTACAATAAGGTACACAAAAAAGAGTAGTTACCCTTTTAAAAAGAGTAGTTAAAAGTAGAAGTTAGTTTTTGGAAGGTTAACTACTCTTTTTTGGAAGAGTAACTACTCTTTTTTGTGTACCTTGTTGGTGTACCTTATTGTAAAGTGTTACCAGGCATGGAAATAACAAATGCTATATTTTCATGAAGTTGTGAGACTTGAACACATCAGCCGCACGAAAGTGAAAATCTAAATATTGACCTAAAATAAAGTTTAATCAAACATTGTTTCTCTATCTTCCCCTGTGAGTTGTGTAGTGGAAACAGCAAAAACATTTGTTTTGTGTTCAATGACAGACGTATAGGACGCCATTCTCCAAAATCTCGTTATGTATTCTGAGTTCAGTGTCTTGGTCAGAACTTTCACTGATAGCTCCTCCACCACGCGGTCTGTGCTATTTCTTTGTGTGAAGGGTCAGAGAGAGCTACTCTCGGTCTCCTCCCCGTCAGGCCTGTGACTGTGTCTTCGTATGGGGGATGGCTGTGTTCTTGCAGCTTGACTTTGAGGAAGCAAAGCACTCACACTCCGCACAGAGCAACAGCACCAGCACATATATGGGTAACACTTTACAATAAGGTACACAAAAAAAGAGTAGTTACCCTTTTTAAAAGGTAAATTTACCTTTTTAAAAGGGTAACTACCCTTTTTAAAAGAGTAACTACCCTTTTTAAAAAAGGTAAATTTACTCCGTGCAGAAAAGTAGCTGTTGCTGATTTGTTCACAGAAACACTGGAGGAGTGCTCACTTCCCTTTTCAATGCCACACGTCGAAGCAGGCGGTCTGACTTTGGCTTCTGTCGGACACAGCGGCCGCATTACCTCAGTGCGGCCATGCGTAAAACTCACAGTAGGCCTAAACTGAGATTAAAATTAGGACATGGAAATAATAAATGCTATATTTTTATGAAGGTGGGGGAACCTGAAAACGTGGCTTAGAAGTTGTAAAGCCAATCTCATGCAGCTTCATAAACCAGCCTCATAGGCATGTGTAAAACTGATTTACTGCATTTGTTTTATTTATCATATTACACCGTGCATTACACACGCGAACCAGATTTGCAGACAACAATTTTCCTTAAAAATAAATAAAATAAAAAAAACATCCACCACTCCTCCCATCCAACCGTCCACAACTCTTCCGACCCCATACAGAGCTTCGTGTCCCTGGTAACCCAGCTCACTGCCTATGCTCCTGAAGCCAAATCCCACCGTGCCCCTGGTAACTCAGCTCACTGCTACGTGCCCCTGGTACTCCCCCACTAAAGCAGAGAGGCAGGGGCTGTAGGCCACACACCCCGAGGACCGTCACCGACGCTGGGCTACGGACCTCCAAACATCCACCACCCTTCCAATCCAACCTTCCACAACTCCTTTTATCCAACCATGCATCAATGAACAAAATAAAAAATGTTTGGTTTGCTCTGTTGTGATTTTTTTTTTTTTTTAAACCTCTTGCACAGTGTTCGACCCGCAATGACCAACAGTCCACCACTCTTCCCATCCAACCGTCCACAACTCCTCTCATCCAACCGTCCACAACTACTCCAATTGGAGCTTTGTGCCCCTGGTAACCCAGCTCACTGCTGTGTTCCTGGTACTCCCCCAGTACAGGAGGGAGGCAGGGCCGTCGGCTACACAGCCAGAGCACTGTCACAGACGCTAGGCTACGGACCTCCAACCATCCACCCCTCCTCCCATCCACAAATCCTATCGGAGATTCGTGCCCCTGGTAACCCAGCTCACTGCATATGCTCCTGAGACTGAGTCCCACCGTGCCCCTGGTAACCCAGCTCACTGATACGTGCCCCTGGTACTCCCCAACTAAAGCAGAGAGGCAGGGGCCGTTGGCCACAAACCTTGTCTGTGCCAGAGTTTTAGTGGAAACTATGATGGAAAGTCAATAGAGCAACAGCAAAAACATTTATTTTGTGTTCAATGACCGACGTAGCACACCATTTTCCCAAATCTTGTTGTGTATTCTGATTTCAGTACTGATCGCTCCTCCACCACGCGGTCTGTGCAATTTCTTTGTGTGAAGGGTTAGAGAGAGCTACTCTCGGTGTCTTCCCCGTTAGGCCTGGAATGTGTCTTTGTGTGGGGGATGGGTGTGTTCTGGCAGTTTGACTTTGATGAAGTAAAGCACTCACAGTCCGCACAGAGCAACAGCACCAGCATGACACGGATATTGCTCATAGTTAGAAATCCGACACCGCGTGGTTTGGTCTCTTGAAAGCTAAATGGCAGGCTGTGCGCCGCGCGGTAAAGTGGCTGTTGCTGTTTTTTCACAGAAACACTGGAGGCGTGCTCACTTCACTTTTCAATAGTCAGGCGGTCTGACTTTGGCTTCTGTAGGAGTCAGTGCGGCCATGCGTAACTCACAGTAGGCCTGAACTGAGAGCAAGATTAGGACATGGAAATAATAAATGCTATTTTTTCATGAAGTTGGGAGACTTGAACACTTCAGCAGCACTAAAGCGAAAATCTAAAAATTTACCTGAATTAAAGTTAATTAAAATATTGTTTCGTTATGTTTCCCTGTGCCAGAGTGTTGTAGTGGAGTCACACGTTAAGGCTGTTGGTGCTGTTATCTGTCCATTACATGACACATGGAAAGAATAAATGCTGTATGTTCTCGATAGAGGAGACCTCACATTTATATAGTGGAAAATATAATGGATAGACAACAGAGCAACAGCATAAAAATAAAATAAAAAAGTGAGAACTCAATGTTTCTGTGAACAAATCAGCAACAGCTACTTTACCACGCGGTGCACAGCCTGCCGTTTAGCTTTCAAGAGACCAAACTACGCAGCGCTGTGGCTATTCAAGCCCAGTCCGATTTCTAACTCAGAGCAATATCCGTGTCATGTCAGTGCGGTTTCTCTGTGCTCACTGTGAGTGCTTTGCTTCCTCAAAGTAAAGCTGCTAGAACACACCCATCCACCATACGAAGACACAGTCACAGGCCTGACGGGGAGGAGACCGAGAGTAGCTCTCTCTAACCCTTCACACAAAGAAATTGCACAGACCGCGTGGTGGAGGAGCGATCAGTGAAAGTTTGTCTTCGTATGGTGGATGGGTGTGTTCTTGCAGCTTCACTTTGAGGAAGCAAAGCACTCACAGTCCGCACAGAGCAACAGCACCAGCATGACACGGATATTGCTCAGAGTTAGAAATCCGACACCGCGTGGTTTGGTCTCTTGAAAGCTAAACGGCAGGCTGTGCGCTGCGCGGTAAAGTGGCTGTTGCTGATTTGTTCACAGAAACACTGGAGGAGTGCTCACTTCACTTTTCAATAGTCAGGCGGTCTGACTTTGGCTTCTGTTGGAGTCAGTGCGGCCATGCGTAACTCACAGTAGGCCTGAACTGAGATCAAGATTAGGACATGGAAATAATAAATGCTATTTTTTCATGAAGGTGGGAGACTTGAACATATCAGCCGCACTAAAGCGAAAATCTAAAAATTAACCTGAAATAAAGTTTAATCAAACAGTATTTCTCATGTTCCCCTGTGCCAGAGTTTTGTAGTGGAGTCACACATTAAGGCTGTTCGTGCTGTTATCTGTCCATTACATGACACATGGAAAGAATAAATGCTGTATTTTCTTGATTAAGGAGACCTCACATTTATATGGTGGAAACTATAATGGATAAACAACAGAGCAACAGCATTTAAAAAAAAGTGAGCACCCAATGTTTCTGTGAACAAATCAGCAACAGCTACTTTACCACGCGGCGCACAGCCTAATGGGTGTGTTCTGGCAGCTTCACTTTGAAGAAGCAAAGCACTCATAGTCAGCACCAGCATTACATGGATATTGCTCACAGTTAGAAATCCGACTGGGCTTGAATAGCCACAGCGCTGCGTGGTTTGGTCTCTTGAAAGCTAAACGGCAGGCTGTGTGCCGTGCAGAAAAGTAGCTGTTACTGATTTGTTCACAGAAACACTGGAGGAGTGCTCACTTCCCTTTGCAATGCCACACACCAAAGCATGCGGTCTGACTTTGGCTTCTGTTGGAGACTGTCTCACCTCAGTGCGGCCATGCGTAAAACTCACAGTAGGACTAAACTGAGATCAAAATTAGGACATGAAAATAATTATTTATTTATTTTCATGAAGTTGGGGGAACCTGAAAACGTCAACCGCACTAAAGTAAAAATCTAAATACTGACCTGAAATAAAGTTTAATCAAACATTGTTCCCTTATGTTCCCCAGCGCCAGAGTTTTGCAGTGGAGTCACACGTTAAGGCTGTTCGTGCTGTTATCTGTCCATTACATGACACAAGGAAAGAATAAAGGCTGTATGTTCTTGTTGTGAGGAGATCTCACATTTCTATGGTGGAAAATATAATGGAGTGACATCAGAGCAACAGCAACAAAAAGTAAGATAAGTAATTGTGTTCATTGACCAAATCTCGTTGTGTATTCTGATCTCGGTGTCTTCCCCAGAACTTTCACTGATCGCTCCTCCACCACGCGGTCTGTGCAATTTCTTTGTGTGAAGGGTTAGAGAGAGCTACTCTCGGTGTCTTCCCCGTTAGGCCTGGAATGTGTCTTTGTGTGGGGGATGGGTGTGTTCTGGCAGCTTGACTTTGATGAAGTGAAGCACTCACAGTCCGCACAGAGCAACAGCACCAGCATGACACGGATATTGCTCATAGTTAGAAATCCGACACCGCGTGGTTTGGTCTCTTGAAAGCTAAATGGCAGGCTGTGCGCCGCGCGGTAAAGTGGCTGTTGCTGTTTTTTCACAGAAACACTGGAGGCGTGCTCACTTCACTTTTCAATAGTCAGGCGGTCTGACTTTGGCTTCTGTTGGAGTCAGTGCGGCCATGCGTAACTCACAGTAGGCCTGAACTGAGAGCAAGATTAGGACATGGAAATAATAAATGCTATTTTTTCATGAAGGTGGGAGACTTGAACACTTCAGCAGCACTAAAGCGAAAATCTAAAAATTTACCTGAATTAAAGTTAATTAAAATATTGTTTCGTTATGTTACCCTGTGCCAGAGTGTTGTAGTGGAGTCACACGTTAAGGCTGTTGGTGCTGTTATCTGTCCATTACATGACACATGGAAAGAATAAATGCTGTATGTTCTCGATAGAGGAGACCTCACATTTATATAGTGGAAAATATAATGGATAGACAACAGAGCAATAGCATAAAAATAAAATAAAGAAGTGAGCACTCAATGTTTCTGTGAACAAATCAGCAACAGCTACTTTACCACGCGGTGCACAGCCTGCCGTTTAGCTTTCAAGAGACCAAACTACGCAGCGCTGTGGCTATTCAAGCCCAGTCCGATTTCTAACTCAGAGCAATATCCGTGTCATGTCAGTGCGGTTTCTCTGTGCTCACTGTGAGTGCTTTGCTTCCTCAAAGTAAAGCTGCTAGAACACACCCATCCACCATACGAAGACACAGTCACAGGCCTGACGGGGAGGAGACCGAGAGTAGCTCTCTCTAACCCTTCACACAAAGAAATTGCACAGACCGCGTGGTGGAGGAGCGATCAGTGAAAGTTTGTCTTCGTATGGTGGATGGGTGTGTTCTTGCAGCTTCACTTTGAGGAAGCAAAGCACTCACAGTCCGCACAGAGCAACAGCACCAGCATGACACGGATATTGCTCAGAGTTAGAAATCCGACACCGCGTGGTTTGGTCTCTTGAAAGCTAAACGGCAGGCTGTGCGCTGCGCGGTAAAGTGGCTGTAGCTGATTTGTTCACAGAAACACTGGAGGAGTGCTCACTTCACTTTTCAATAGTCAGGCGGTCTGACTTTGGCTTCTGTTGGAGTCAGTGCGGCCATGCGTAACTCACAGTAGGCCTGAACTGAGATCAAGATTAGGACATGGAAATAATAAATGCTATTTTTTCATGAAGTTGGGAGACTTGAACACTTCAGCAGCACTAAAGCGAAAATCTAAATATTGACCTAAAATAAAGTTAATTCAAACATTGTTTCCTTATGTTCCCCTGTGCCAGAGTGTTGTAGTGGAGTCACACGTTAAGGCTGTTGGTGCTGTTATCTGTCCATTACATGACACATGGAAAGAATAAATACTGTATTTTTTTGGTAGTGAGGAGACCTCACATTTAGTGGAAAATATAATTGACTGACAACAAAGCAACAGCAACAAAAAGTAAGATAAGTAATTATGTTCATTGACCAAATCTCGTTGTGTATTCTGATCTCAGTGTCTTCTTCAGAACTTTCACTGATCGCTCCTCCACTACGCGGTCTGTGCAATTTCTTTGTGTGAAGGGTTAGAGAGCACTATTCTCGGTCTCCTCCCCGTCAGGTCTGTGACTGTGTCTTTGTACAGGGGATGGGTGTGTTCTGGCAGCTTTACTTTGAGGAAGCAAAGCACTCACAGTCCGCACAGAGCAAGGGCACTGACATGCCACGGATATTTCTCAGAGTTAGAATTCCGACTGGGCTCGAATAGCCACAGCGCTGCGTGGTTTGGTCTCTTGAAAGCTAAACGGCAGGCTGTGCGCCGCGTGGTAAAGTAGGCTAGCTGTTGCTGATTTGCTCATAGAAACACTGGAAGAGTGCTCACTTCCCTTTTCAATGCTGCATAACTAAGTCCACCGTGCCCCTGGTACCGTTCACTGCTACGTGCCCCTGGTACTCCGCCACTAACGGATGGTGTCAAGGCTATCGGCCACACAGCCCGAGCGCCTTCACTGGCGCTGGGCTACGGACCTCCAACCATCCACCACTCCTCCCATCCGCTACGGAGCTTCATGCCCCTGGTAACCCAGCACACTGCTACTCCCCGTCCACCACTCCTCCATCCAACCGTCCACAACTCCTTCCCCTTGGTTAGAACACGCCTCATTTGTCTATAAAATGAATACGGAGGTTGTGTTCTCTCCACCAGACGGACTTGGGAAGGAGCAGCGACTATTACGCGCACAGATCAAGAAGGCTCAGCAACGGATCAAGAAGGCTCCGAATCGTCGTTTACTCTAGGTGGAGACTGGACGGATCATCATCTCTCATCTCATCCTCTCTGCTGCAACTGTGCAGTCAGTGCGGCTGGCATTCCACAGGAGGATTTGCCATTGCTTCTCAAACTAAAGCAAACTATGGACGGATTGTGTCGCAGCATCACCACTTTATTTCAGCAAATAACGCTGCCTGTCGTTCATTTCGTCGCTCGGTTTGGTGTACAGCTGCGCGTGACTCACCGACCAGTGATTGTCATTTCCTTTGACAGGCAGAGCCTTGCTGAAATAGCATTATCCATCACGGTACCACCGAGGCTGCTATTCAACATCAACGGAGCCGAGTAGAAGCAGAGCGCGATCAGAGCAATATTGCTCTGTGCGAACTGTGAGTGCTTTGCTTCCTCACAGTGAAGCTGCAACATACAGCTGTTATACGAGGTCACAGACCTGAAGAGGAGGACACCGAGTGAAGCGTCATTTAACCGGTTGGAGAATCGCGTGAAGCGTCTGTCTGTCAATGAACAAAATAAAAAATGTTTGGTTTGCTCTGTTGTGATTTTTTTTAAACCTCTGTCACAGTGTTCACCCTGCAATGACCAACATGGACGGTCAAGCAATCTGACGCCGGCCGGGGCCACAATAGACGTGCCAAGCGCTCCGAAATTCATTTGGTTGTCCACACCTGGGACGAATTTCTCTGCGCAAGTCGGCTCCGAAAACAACAGAAACACATGGTCCTCACTTCCCTTTTCAGCGCCACACACCGAAGCAGGCGGACTGTCGGAGACAGCGGCTGCAGTGTCACCTCCCCATGCAACACAGGCCATGCGTAAAACTCACAGTACCCTGAGATCAAATCAAATCAAATCAAATCAAATCAATTTTATTTGTATAGCCCAGAATCACAAATTTGTTTTTGCCTCAGTGGGCTTCACATTGCATACAATAGAACACATTCAAACAGTATAACATAATATATAATAAAAATAGTGTGGATGCATGAGGACTTCCGATGCTGAGGGGGGACCAGATCCTCGCCGTCTCGCCTCAACCAGAGAAAGCTGGAAGAGGACAGACAACACCAATGAGTAAACAAAAGAACATTAAGCGGAACACAGCGGCCCGACCGACCCGCTGGTCCAGATGTGCCCGGCCAATGAAGCAAAGCCGGGGGCAACAGGCAACATTTTGCCCCCGGCGTAATGCATCCGCCGCAGCCACCGGCATGCCCAGGGCCAGCCAGAGTAGCACCGAAGCCAGGCAGCAAAACACAGACGCCAACAGCGACGCCTCAGAGCGGACTGCCAGGCAGGGAAAGGTGAATAAAATATTAAAAGCAGTTAAAAACGGTTAAAACGCAAGTTGCAAAGGTTGCTTTAACCGAATGATCAAAGCAACTCATGTCTAAACAAGACATGAGTTGATCAAGATTAGAATAGACGATTAGAATAAATCCTGAACAACACATCAGCCGCACTAAAGTGACAATCTGGGAAATAAAGTTTTATCAAACATTAATTTTTCGTTCTTCTTCCCCTGTGCCAGAGTTTTGTAGAAGAACATATAATGGAATGTCAACAGAGCAACAAACAAACAAAAGATTGTTCAATGACAATGACAGAATTAGCACGCAATTCTCCCAAATCTCGTTATGTATTCTGATCTCAGTGTCATCCTCAGAACTGTCACTTATAGCACCTCGAAATCCGACTTGGCTTGAAAGCCACAGCGCTGCAGGGTAAGTGTAACAGGGAAGGATGGGTGTGTGTATGTGAGTATACAAGTGCCCGCGCATAGCTCTGCATGTGTTTTCCATTACCCCTGCTCAGGATATCCTTGTTCTTCTGGTTTCTGGCAACAACACAACTATGACGTAATACACAGTCTTGTGACCCTGTATTGGGTTAGGGTTTGGGGAGATGCAGAGGCAGAGTGAAGGTGGCAGAACACCTCCAGAGGACGACGGCGAGGGAGGAAGTGAGGGAACCAGTGAGGAGGCCAGCGAAGGCGGAAGCATTCAGGAGGCTGCTGGCCACGGCAACAAGGGATCAGTCCCTCTGGAGGTTGAAGGTAGCAGCGAAGGTGAGAGCGGACTCCCGATGGAGGCCGGCAGCAGCGAAGATGAAGGCGAGGAAACCCTTCTGGAGACCAGCGGCCACGGCTAAGTCCCTCTGGACGCCAAAGTTAGCAGAGAGGGCAAAGGCAAATACCCTCAGGAGCCGGGCAGTGGAGAAGACCCTCAGGAAGGAGGTGAAGATGAGAGCAAACCCCATCTGGAGACCGGCGAAGATGAGAGCGGACCCTTTCGGGAGCCAGATGAAGGCGAACTCCTTCTGGAGGCCAGCAAAGACAAGAGCTAAGTCCCACAGGAGACCGGCAAAGGCGGAACCCCTCTGGAGGCCCGCAGCCAGGAGGAAGGCGTGAGGGCGGCCCCCGTCTGGAAGGCGTTCTTGATTGGGATCCGGCCAACGTGTTGCAGGAGTGGGCTCAAGAACTGGATTGGGCTCGGCGGCCGGAGCCGACTGCAGGAGAGGAGTGAACTGTGGGACTGGAGGGCATCGCAGACTTATCATCCCCCAATCTGATCTGGCGAGCTGGATGAGAGAGGCTTATACTGGTAGTTGGGAGGCCAAAAGGTGGGTATAAAAGTGTCACACAACTAAGAAAATACACAGACCACGTGGTGGAGCTGAATGAAAATTCTGAGGAGGATGCTGAGATCAGAACACCCAACGAGATTTGTAAGAATCAGGTTCTATTTGTCATTGTCAATGAATAAAAAAATTATTTTTGGTCTGCTCCCATCTCATTCTTACATTTTCCACAAAACAAAAAATCAGGCACTGTGGAATCAAATAATTAAATCATAGGCCTATAGCTATTAGTTTAATCCATCCAAATTAAATCTGTACGGATACAATCTTTTCGTGTTGGACAGATTTGTAGGCTACCATTGGTGGCAAAAAATGACTCTCGTAATTAACTGATGAAAGCCTGAAGTAGCTAGGTGCTAGTATGTAAGCTAGGTGCAGATAGCATGAAGTAGCTAGGTGCTAGTATGTAAGCTAGGTGCAGATAGCATGACCACCCCTGGAAAAAATATTCAGTAAGTGTTGAGGGATGTCAAAAAAGTACACAAAGTTGTAGGTAATTACTGAGTAACGGATGAACTTTATAGTTACAGTATGCAGTATCTTCTATATGCCAATAAAGTGACTAATACAGCTATCCAGTAACTACTATATTAGTATAATATAGTAACTACTACCTGCATCTCAATGTATCCAAAACAAAAGAAATAACAATAGGTACTCCACCATCCCAACCCCCCACTCTCATCAACAACGACACAGTAGAAACAGTTGACTCACAATAGACAATAAACTCACTTACAACCAGCACACAATGGACATTCAAAAAAGGAGCCATCAAAGACTATTTGCCATCCGTAAACTTAAAGGACTCTATGTTGCACCCCATCTCCTCCTACTGTTGTACCAAAGTATTGTCCAGCCCATCCTGCTCTACTGTTCCACCTGCTTCTTCAACATGCTCACTGTCAAAAACTGGGTCTCACACGTGTCGCAAACATAGCTGCCAAATCAATCGGTCTCCCTACACCCACATTGTCAGAGCTTAATCTCAAGGCCATCTCACGCATCGCATCCACAATAGCACAGGACAACACACACCCATTCAACTGCCACTTCACCATTATGCCCTCTGGATGCAGGTACAGGTCCCTGTTGTGCAGGAGGGCTCGCTATGGCAAAAGCCTGGTGCCTGCAGCCATAGCAGTCTTAAACAAAATGCCAAGATAAAACACCCCAGTTCCACTCTGTTCACATATTTTGTCTGCATGTTATTTTTGTTGTGTCTGTTGTCCATCTGTTATTGTCTGTCGGCGTGCGGCCCATACATGTACTGTGGAGTGAAAAAGAATTTCCCCTAAGGGACAATAAAGTCTAAAGTCTATTCAGTATGGTGAGGGAAATGTGTTCAGCCTTTAGTATAGTTAATATTAATGGTAAAGATTAATAGTTCATTTATTCCTGTCTTGTGTGTGTGTGTGTGTGTGTGTGTGTGTGTGTGTGTGTGTGTGTGTGTGTGTGTGTGTGTGTGTGTGTGTGTGTGTGTGTGTGTGTGTGTGTGTGTGTGTGTGTGTGTGTGTGTGTGTGTGTGTGTGTGTGTGTGTGTGTGTGTGTGTGTGTGTGTGTGTGTGTCTCTCAGACTCTAGGTCTTGACCTCTAACCTCAACAGAACTTCCTTCACAACTACTTTATAGTATTTACTCAATAACTATGTTGTAGTTAGTACACTGGCATATAGTAGTTACTGCATAAATATGTAGTAGTTACTTGTTCATTTTCCACTCGTTACTCAGTAAATACCTACAATTATGTGTACATTATTGTAAAGTGTTACCGATTATATTGATATGTGCTTCATGCATAATGGATGATTCAGAGTATTCCCTATGTTAAATGGCCGTATGGTATCGTAATGTTATCATTAACTGATTATTGTCACATCACATGCTGCCAGTTAACAAGTAGGCCATCATGCTTCACAGTCAGTAAGTCCCCTCTTTGAGAAATGTGAATAGATTATTTTCAGACATAAAGAATTCTGGTTTCAAGTAATATATTATAGTAAAGTATATTCACAGTGAGTTCCTGTAGAGAATAGTATTGGGATGTTTTGGGGGAAGGATTGACTATAAGAAGGAATTTCCTGCCACCTAGTGTCACATTTGTGTTTTTGAGTGACAAGACTACTGTAGACCTGGGCCGTCATTTATAAAACTCTTCGTAGAATCCATCCTAAAACATTGCTTACTCCTGAATCTCAAAATGTGCGTACGCCAAGACATTTTGAGATTTATAAAACCAAGTGGGAGCTCTACGCATGGTCGAAAGTTGGCGTGGAAATACGCACACTTCTCCGCAAAGAATTTTTCTATAAATAAATACCAAAGTTTTTCACCGCTCATTTCTGCCTGTCTACGCAAGGTTTTTGTGTGCAGCAAGCTTTATAAATGAGGCCCCTGGTCCCTCAACAAACACGCTCAGAAGAAAACAATTCAAACTTTTTTTTTAAACTGTCACAACTGCCACAACATTAATCAAATTCACAAACTTGATTCCCTTTTGTGATCTTTTGAATGGAAAACATCGACAGAAGATGCTGTCCAGTCCAACCAAACATAATGAATGATCAGGTCCACTTTAATCTGCCGCTGAGATTTGATGTATATTCTGTAAATGTGGTGTGGGTCATCTAATGGTGCTTATTTATTTTGGCCACAATTAGTCATTCACTAAAGCTTAAAAAATTGTCTATTCTATTTTTTATTTTAAATGAATGATGTGTTGTTCCTTTTTCCAAAAGGAATAAATAAATCCAGAGCTCTTTCAGGGTTTTCTGGGTGTGATTATTTCTACTTTTTGACCTCTGTGATGCAGTGAGGAAAGAGAAGACAAACAAGTTAGGATTAAAGCAGTAGCCTAGATAAATAATGAGGTAATAACTAGACAAATAAATTAATATTAATGCCCAAAGCTTGAAAAAATTAGTAATACATAGGAGGAAATTGGCGATGGCCCTATAGCCAAAAATCTTCCTTAGGGCATGCTCTAACAGTGCAGCAGAGCTCATGTTTGTATCAAAAAAAGCAAAATGCATTCACATATCTGCGGGACTAATAGGGCTCCCTATTTGTCCATTCTATCCACTCCATTCTGTTTTGAAGACTTCTGCTGGTTGCACAAGTCTAATCTAAGGCTCACAATCACCTCTCACAAATAAATAGTATGGGTATATTATACACTTTCTGAATCATCAGAGTGCCTTGAGTACTGAAGTTGTTGAGTTTTGTGTCCCTGGTGTTCTTTCATTCAACAGGAATAAAAGAATGCATACTGTTTCGGCGGAACTTGTGAGAATATATATATATATATTGTATATAATATATACAATATCCCTACCATGAGCCTAAACCAGATATACACCGGATTCCAAAAACGCAATTTATCTTAGGGGGTCAGTAACTTCATGAGCTGAAAAAAGTGATTTTGCTACTAACCCGCCACTGCTATCGTGATACCTCTTACAATTTAATGTGCTCAGTAAATTAAGTTGATGCTGATCATTACACTCAAGAAGTCACTCATAACTCACTGACTGTCTGCGTAAGTGCATGCATTTATTGTCAAGTTAGTCTTAAATGTCATAATTTTTTAGGAAAAACACAATATTATTTTTACAAGTTTAATAGCTTATAAAATAGGGTTGAAAATGTAAAGACAAATGTATCTACAAACTTACTGTAGGTGTGATCATATTCTCTTAACATTCTTGTTACACAAAATGTTTGTACATTTTTTGTTAAAATCATAATTATAAAAGTAGGCCTATTAGCCTAAAATCAAGTTATGATATCAAAGGCCTCCACAAAAAGTAGTGGTTTTTTCTGTAATTATTGTTATTATTTATTTTTTTCATAGAATTATCTGCAGGTATTTGTGATTCTGGTTGGTTTTACTATGAAAAGCTGAAGCTGAGCGGCAGGATTGCAAAAAGATAAGAGTAGACTTTTCAAATTTTTTGTTGTTTTGAAGATTGGTCCTTTTCGGACCTTGACGCATCTTATACATATGTTATCATTTAAATGTCTTATTTTATTTATAAGATTTATTTGAAATCTGTCTTACTGTAGCTCCCCCTAGGCCTTCATTGTTTTTCTTTTTCCCTTGACTAGTTCAAGGTGTATGTTATGTTTACTTGCAAATTGTGTATCTGAATGCATGTCCCCTATGAGAAATGGTATGTTTATAATTGTTCTGCCCTTAATGTTCAATACAATAAAAATACATTTTTGGTTTCCAAAACTAGTTTTATTTTCAGCATAACCACCAAGTGATGTTGAAAGTTCTGTTGGCTAGCATCATATCCTACTGAAATTGTCTTTAAGCATATTTTACATGATACAAATAGCCTAGGTTATCAGGGTTAACACAGTAGAATATAGTACTTCACTGACATGTTTTACAATTGAATCTCCCCTTAGGCCACTACAGTATTTAAAAATATGTAGGCTTACATGTGAGTGTACGCATTGTACAAAGGCCCACTTTAACAAGGTAGAGGGGGAAAAAATGTTTTTATATTTATGAGCTTGGTTTGATGGCTGAACACCTTATTCTAGAATAGGCTCCTATACAGGTGAAACTTGAAAAATTAGAATATCCTGCAAAAGTTAATTCATTTCTGTATTTGAACTTAAAAGTTGAAACCAATATATTATATCAACTCATTACATGCAAAGTGAGATATTTCAAGCCTTAATTTGTTATAATTTTGATGATTATGCTTTACAGCTTATGAAAACCCCAAATTCAAAATCTCTGAACATTTTAATATTACATGAAATCAATAAAAAAGGGATTTTAAATACAGAAATGTCGGCCCTCTATACACTATAATCATACAAATGTACTCAGTACTTGGTTTGGGCCCCTTTTGCATGAATTCCTGCCTCAATGAAGCGTGGCATGGATGCTATCAAAATCATCACTGACTGTTGAAACTTGACAGTGGTCTTCAAGCAACATGGATGTTTTGCCTCTCCACTCTTCCTCTAGACTGTGGGACCTTGATTTCCAAATGAATTGCAATATTTCATTAGGATCAGTGATGATTTAAGGTATCATGTCATCTGCTGGTGTTGGTCCACTGTGTTATCGAGTCCAAAGTCACCACAGCCATCTACCAGAAGATTTTAGAGCACTTTCATGCTTCCGTCTGTTGACAAGCTTTACGGAGGTGACAATTTCCTTTTCCAGCAAGTCTTGGAACCTGTCCAGTGCCAGAAACCACTAGTAACTGGTTAGCTGACCATGGTATTACTGGGCTGGATTGGCAAGACAACTCTTTTGACCTGAACTCCATAGATAATCTATGGGCTATTGTCAAGAGGCAGATGAGACCCAACACTACAGATGTGCTGAATGCCTCTATCAAAGCAACCTGGGTTTCCATAACACCTCAGCAGTGCCAAAGGCTGATAGCATCCATGCCACGCCACATTGAGGCAAGATTTCATGCAAAAGGGGCCCAAACCAAGTACATATGCATGAATATACTTTCTAGAGGAGTGACATTTATGTATTTAAAAACCTTTTTTTATTGATTTTATGTAATATTCTAATTCTGAGATTTTGATTTTTTATATAGGGTAAGCCATAATAGTCACAACAAATAAAGGCTTGAATTACTGAAATAAATTAACTTTTGCACGATATTCTAATTTTTCAAGTTTAACCTGTACAGTGTAACGTGACAAGAGACAGAAGATCAATGTATCACAGAAAAAAAAATACTGCCTAAGATAGCAGCAGTCTTGTAGAATGAGTGAGAGCTACTGAAACAGAACCATCTGCACTGCTCTAAACAGTATTTCTGACCTGTGGAATTACAGAGACACAAGTGCAGTGAAGGAATAATTAACTTTTATTTATTGAATAAAAACAATGTATAGCTCCTTCTGCCTGTTTAATACTCGTCTTCATCTTGTTCTTCATCTTGCTGACTATCAGCTCCAACCTCCTCATAATCCTTCTCCAGAGCTGCCATGTCCTCTCTAGCCTCAGAGAACTCTCCCTCCTCCATCCCCTCACCCACATACCAGTGAACAAAGGCCCGCTTAGCGTACATCAGATCGAACTTGTGGTCAAGGCGAGCCCAGGCCTCTGCAATAGCAGTGGTGTTGCTCAGCATGCACACAGCCCTCTGGACCTTGGCCAGGTCTCCTCCAGGAACTACAGTGGGAGGCTGGTAGTTGATTCCAACCTTGAAACCGGTGGGGCACCAGTCCACAAACTGGATGGAGCGCTTGCTCTTGATGGTGGAAATTGCAGCATTTACATCTTTGGGCACCACATCACCGCGATACAAGAGGCAACATGCCATGTATTTGCCATGGCGAGGGTCACATTTCACCATCTGATTGGCTGGCTCAAAGCAGGAGTTGGTGATATCTGCCACTGTTAACTGCTCATGGTAAGCCTTATCAGCAGAGATGACAGGGGCATAGGTGGCCAGGGGGAAGTGGATTCGGGGATATGGCACCAAGTTGGTCTGGAACTCCGTCAGATCAACATTGAGGGCGCCATCAAAACGAAGGGAGGCAGTGACTGAGGATACAATCTGACTCATCAACCTGTTTAGGTTGGTGAAACCAGGACGCTCGATATCGAGGTTTCTACGGCAGATATCATAGATGGCTTCGTTATCTACCATGAAGGCACAGTCAGAGTGCTCCAGGGTGGTGTGGGTGGTCAGGATGGAGTTGTAGGGCTCCACCACAGCGCTGGACATCTGAGGAGCTGGGTAGACTGAGAACTCAAGCTTGGACTTCTTGCCGTAGTCGACAGACAAACGCTCCATCAGCAGGGAGGTGAAACCAGAGCCGGTGCCACCTCCGAAGCTGTGGAAAATCAGGAAGCCCTGAAGGCCAGTGCACGAGTCAGACTGAGGACAGAGAGGGAGAGCCACTGATCAGATATGCCTAAACGGTTGTGTCATTTAATTTGATCTCAAGTTACTCACCAGTTTACAGATCCTGTCCATCACCAGGTCAATGATCTCTTTGCCAATGGTATAGTGTCCACGGGCGTAGTTGTTGGCAGCATCCTCCTTACCGGTGATCATCTGCTCAGGGTGGAACAGCTGGCGGTAGGTCCCAGTGCGCACCTCATCTGAAGATATTCAACCAGTATCTCATTAGTTGAGAATTTGACTTGATGAAATCAAACTACAGCATCTATATTCAATTTTAATTTACCGATGACAGTGGGCTCCAGGTCCACAAAAATTGCTCTGGGGACGTACTTTCCGGCTCCAGTCTCACTGAAGAAGGTGTTAAAGGAATCATCTCCACCTGCGCGGATCTTGTCACTGGGCATCTGTCCGTCAGGCTGGATCCCATGTTCCAGGCAGTAAAGCTCCCAGCAGGCATTGCCAATCTGGACACCAGCCTGACCAACGTGCACAGAGATACACTCACGCTGTGGAAAGCAGAAACACACTTTTTACACCAGAAACTTCAGAGCTTTGATTTTGCTTGATTTAGCACATGACAAGGAAATAAAACACTTTAATGTCATTTTCACACTCACCATGTTTGCTAAACCTGAAGCCCCAGCATAAAAAGAAGTAACTGATGATTTGTACCCTCAAGCAAGGTGTGTTTATAGCCTATCCTTTACCTGGTGAAACTTTGCCATTGAATGTGATTGGTTAACGCTCACATGTGCTCCATTTCTATTGGTCAAAATCAGTCACATTCCACTTTGAGTTTAATAACTGGTAATTAGAATCAGGTGTGTTAGAGTGAGGCGATACCACTGACTTACGTAAAGTGAACACAGATGCCTTATTTCTTTCTTTCTTTCTTTCTTTCTTTCTTTCTTTCTTTCTTTCTTTCTTTCTTTCTTAATGATTTTAAACATATCTTTCTCATTTATGATACAAATAAACTGCAATAAATTAATATCAGCCAATGTAATTTGCCTATATCTGTCTAAATGTGCAGACAATGTGACACATGAGCCTTTTGAGTTGTGTAGTTTCTCTTCTTGGTCCTTTACTCAGAAAGCCGGCGTTGGTAGTTAGTTGATGGAAGAAGACACAGTTGAATGCAGATGAGGAGGTTCTCAGGAACAATTCTTTTTTATTTAAACAACAAAACTCATCCTGCAGTCAAAACGAAGCCAATAAGAATTTAAAGTGTTTGTAGCCAAATAACTAATAGAGGTACCTACACAAAACAAAAAGCTATGGAGAGTTCCTTACTTTGAGACCCGACTTTTTCAAGAATTGTGGCTGCTTTTAACCCTAACCAGCTCCACCCTAATGGTCAGAGGGCAACCTCTGGCCCCCAGAGGACATCCTGAGTTTAGTCATCACCTAGAGTCGTCCCGTTGGCCAAGAAGTCTGATTCAGCAACTTTTAAGACAATGCTGCTGCTGCTGATGATGATGATGATGATGATGATGATGATGATGATGATGATGATGATGGTGGCCAGGGTCAATAAACTACTGTTAACTCTTAGCCAGACTGTCACCTTTGTGTGAAATTTGAATGATCTACAGGTCAGCATTGAGGGTTTCCTCACTCAGGCAGCTGACATCCCTGACTTTGCCCCCTGCCAGATGAGGCATTGTCTTTGTCCTTTGTGTTAAAGGAATTCTTATATCAAAAAACCCAAGTGTTTTTAATAAAGAGATCTGAGTCAAGGCTTCTTCAAAAGCAGGTGGAGTTTTTACTTGCAACAGCAAAAGCACAAAAGTGTGGCACAGATGATTGAGACAAAGAACATGAACATTGTGCAGGATTATATGCAGTGAAGATGGTGTGTGCGAACACACCCTTGCTGTGTCTGAAATCGCGCGCTTCTGTACTTACACTTACTTTTTTGAATGCACTTTGCGCAAAACCGGAGAGTGTGCCAAAATGCAGTGCACTGTATCACACACACACACACACATTCCTTCAGACAAGGAGAAACTCTCCCTCTTCCAAATCTGACATGGTGTTATATTTTGTTATTTCAAATAACAAAAGTTAACTCAGCTTGGTTAAGTATAGGTATCTTTACAGTTAACCAGTTTTTGAATCAATTTATATCAATAATACACATTATGATCACATTTTCAGCATAAAAATCCCATTAACTTTTAATTCCAATCAAAGCATTGAACAATTCTTTTCAGTGAACATTTTCATACAAAAAGAACACAAAAGGACGCTCATTTTGTAAGTTTCTGCTGGGATTCCAAATGACTGACTGCACCTTTAATCTTTAATGTTGACTATAGGGCTTGGATCAAATTTAAGGTCAGAAACGATCACTGGTATAAAAATCCAGCAATCTTCCTCATTATCAGTTTCATCATCATCTGTCTGTGAATTGTTTGTCTTTTCACTCTGACCGTTTGAGGAGCTGGGGTTTTGGGTCTCAATGGAAAAAGTCTCCTCTTTTTCCATTTCTTTTAACAATATTCTCTTATTCATCTCCTTCTCTGGGGTGGTTCTTTCGTTCTCTGGGGTGGGGGCACCTGCGAAGCCAGTGATCCTGCTGGCCGCAATTGAAACAACCAGTTCGCTTCTCTTTCTCTCTGGCCTTTCTCTGTTTCTCGCCTTTCCATTGCTTGTTATTAAACTAATCTCCTTTGCCTCTCTCAGCTGTCTGGTGAATGACCTCATTGTTTCTTACAACCTCCTCACAGGCTGTAACCAGCTGCCGGAGTTGAGATGTTAGTTCTTCACTTTTCTTAAGGAGGCTTTTCAGGAAGTTGCACTTTTGAGACAGGCAATTTTCAACACTCTCCTGGATAAATTCCTGAATCTCGTCTTTAAACTGGTCTTTGCTTATTTTTATCTCATCATTATCCATTTTATAAGTAATTTAATTTTTTAAAATGTAAAATCAAATATTAAATTACCCAGTAATCAATTTAAAAGGGTGAATACCCCTTATTCCCTCCAATTGATTTACAAAATTTACCAATTTAAAACTAGAACACCCTATGTGATGTATCCTAACCTGTTAGTAGTAAGACTACAAAACACTAGCAAACATCGTGGCAAGTATTTTTTACTTAGTGACCTCCCTTTTAACACTAATCACAGCTTTTTGTTCTTCCTAAACAGTGAAACCTCATAAACACTAATATGGTGTCTAACAGTGGCTCTCTCAGCCGCAATCAATTGTCTTCATAAATTCAACTCTCAGTTTTATTTAACTTCCTAGTTTTATTAAACAAAGATAACTGTCAGACCTGTTTTTTTCAGATATCATCTGTCTGAATAAGGGAATACTCTGAATCCCACATCTATGATCATTTTACGTGCACGGCAAGACTTTTTTTGTCTCTAGTGTAATTTCTCAAAACACTACAAGAAAATATGTTTTTGTCACCCAGTGTTAATCCCACACACTGCGATCAGTTATTCTCCCCAGATGGTAAAACCAAGATAGAAAATACTGCTTGATAAACCAGTTTATTCTATCCAATACATAAAACAAAGGAATTCCTAAACAAAACAAAACATGGCATTTACTCAGTTTGGCCTTCAAGCCCTTCTGTTGGAGGCGACTAAGAACCATCTCTAGCCTCTGTAATAGCTGATCTATGGAGCTAGAGAAGACTATGATGTCGTCTAGATAGAGAAGGACTGACTGTAAGCTTTGGTCCCCAAAAATCCTCTCCATGAGCCTCTGAAAAGTCCCAGGTGCATTGCACAACCCAAAAGGCATCCTCTCGAATTCAAACAGGCCAAATGGGGTACAAAAGGCTGTCTTAGCTCTGTCTGCTTCAGCTACAGCGACTTGGTTATAGCCACTGGCCAAATCAAGAGTGGAGAACCATTTAGCACCGGCAAGGGCATCTAGTGACTCATCGATTCGGGGAAGGGGGTAGGCATCTTTTCTTGTTTTGGCATTGAGGTGTCGGTAATCCATGCACATCCGTAGCTCTCCGGTCTTCTTAAGCACTAAAACGATGGGGGAAGCATAGGGGCTGCTGCTCTCTCTGATAACTTTACTTTCAAGGAGCTGCTTAATGTGGTCTTCTACAGCCTGCCACTGTGTAGGGGGTATGCGCCTACACCTCTGACGGATAGGGGTCTCATCTAGCAGTGGTATGTGATGTACAATCTCTTCAGTGCACCCCAAATCTCCCTCATGTTTAGCAAAAACAGTATTGTACTTGCATAGCAACTCTTTTACCCGCTTTTCATCTACAGGGGAAAGGTCTGGCCAGCGTAGCGCTGTCATGGTTTCAGTGATGAAAATGGGGGGTCCGTTAGCAGTCTCTGCACTGACTCGTTTCATCTGGACAACCTCTTCCCTTCCTGCCTCACAAGGTTCTCCCTGAAAACTCAGCTGTGGCTCCTCCACCCCCTTAATCAGATGCAATGTTCCCAACACTTGTTTTGAGTGGACTGTAGCCCCTGCAACTCCTACATTGACCACTGGCACATAGGCTAAACCATTGTCTACTGTTAATAGAGAGGGGGATAACAACAGGCCTGGGGCAAGGTCTGAGCCCCCAGGCTCTAAAAGCATGGTGGTAGGCGGAGCATATGGAATTTTTGGACAGGTTACTTGCACAAACCTTACTGACCCGGCTGGTATAAACTCCCCAGTGCCTTTTAAGACACGAACCTGGCCCTCGGGAACAAGGGGGCAGGCTTCCTGCCTGTGTCAGTAACGGAAAGCTGGCTCCCAGGATGTCTCTGCTTGAATGTCAGACAAAGAGGAAAATAAGGCCTCCCCCTGTTGAGCAAATAACTCTTGATAGCAGTCTCTGATGACATTCATCCCCAGTAGGCCTAGAACAATGTTTTGCTGTAGTGAGCAAGCAGTGTCTTTTACAACCAAAACTCCACGGCCTGGAATCTTTTTACCCAAAACCTGGATGTCTAGCTCCAGGTACCCCACATAGGGAATATCTAAACCATTAGCTGCCTTCAGAGCCAACCACCCACATGTTTTTAGTTTAGGGGCACCCCAGCATTGGAACACTTCTTTGAAGAGGGACTCTGTAATGGTAGTTACCATAGAACCCATGTCTAAAAGACACTTCACCATTATCCCACCCATCTGTACCTCTACTACAGGGCATTTACCTATCAAGGGCTGTGAGTGGTTTGAAAGAGGGGTACCCTGCTGATAATTATTAGTATTATCTACAATATTCATACCTGAGGACACCCCAGCACCTGGGACAGCATTTGGGTCAGGGTGGTCGTTTGGGAAGCTAGATGCTCTTGGCTTCTGACCCTGGCGGCACTGACGGAGGACATGTCCAGGCCTCCGACAACAGAGGCAGATTGGCTGGCCTTCTGGAGTAAACTGGTAATTTTTCTTGGGGACACGAGAAACAGATTGGCTGAGTATAGATTCGATTTTAGACAGACTTTTTACAATATTCTCAATTTGCAATTGTTGTTGGTTAAATTGTTCTTGTAAAACAGAAAATTCTGATCCGTTCCCACCCCTTACAGCATGGCAGGCCCCGTCTACATTTACATCAGCCCCACAGTTAGGAGCAAGATGGCGCCAGTGTGTTTGTCGGCCTGCCGTCAGCTCTTACCTGTTCGGCTCCCACCTGTTAGATCCCTTTTATATCTGTGTGTGTTTTATCTGCTATTCCTGTGGCATTGTTCCGACGCCATACGGACATATGATCGCCATATGCTCCTGCATATCCGAGAGTCACTGGAGATCCAAAACAGCGGATGCCTTGGCTCCTCCGACAGATGTCACCCGGCGTTTATCTACCCTGGCGCGGAATACGTTCGCCGGTTACCTTGCTGTGTCTCCCGCCGCAAGAAGCGACGCAGGGGTAGAGGCAAACGCGGCGGCATTCGAGTGAAGATTAGGAGTGTGGCTGGTGTTATCCCCGCGCGCCCATGGCACTGTCGGCCTTCCTATTCAGTGCGCACAGACCTCCACCTGGCACGACGATCGTGGGACCTGAGATACTCCTGCCACCTCCTCATCTCTCCCTTCCGGACTCCGACAACCGTCAGCCCGGCTCTTCCAAGACTGCGGGTCCGAGGCGGCGGTGTGAATTTCCACAACATTCGCCCATTAGAATACGCCCGATGTCCAAAAACCCCGGAACACCTCACCGCAAAACTGGCACTGCTTAACGCGAGGTCTGTTTCATCTAAAACGTTCATTCTGAAGGACTTCTTCATTCAACGACACCTGGATATACTATTTTTAACCGAGACATGGATAAGCACTGGAGCCGGTGAGTCATCAATTTTTGGTGAAATTTGTCCAACTAACTGCTCATTCATTAGCACGCCTAGGAGCACTGGAAGGGGTGGCGGCATTGCAATGATTTTTAAGAACAATTTTAAATTACTGACGCTACCTGTTGGGACTTATTCCACTTTCGAAATCCAGTGCGTAAAAGTGGAATCCATTACAACCCCCTTAGTGTGCGCCTTGGTTTACAGGCCTCCTAAACCAAACAAAGACTTCATTAAAGAGTTCACAGACTTTTTATCTGATTTTATCACATCGTATGATCGTTTGTTGATTTTAGGCGATTTCAATATCCATGTTTGTTGTCCGGATAAACCCCTGGTTAAAGAATTTTGTCATGTCATTGATTCGTTTGGTCTGTTGCAACACATTAATCAGCCTACCCATGTACTTGGTCACACCCTTGATTTAATTCTATCGTATGGGTTTTCTGTTGACAATGTGCTTATTGAGGATGCGTCCATCTCTGACCATAAACCCATTGTGTTTAATGTTAACCTACCAAACTCTCTGTCTGTAGCTAAGTCCCCAGGTCGCTTGTCTCGTTACATTAACTCTTTCACTGCTAGTCATCTCTCTGAATGTTTCCTGAGTAATGATGTGGCTAGCTCCATTTCTACTGCAAATGAGCTTCCTTGCAGCATTGATGACTTAGTGTCTCTATTTAACTCATCTTGCTCTAACATTTTAGATTCTATTGCTCCCCTTAAACTCAGACATCCCAAACCTAAGTCACAACCCTGGCTTGATGACACAACCCGCTCTCTCAGGCAGGCTTGTCGTAGAGCTGAGCGGAAATGGAACAAGGATAGACTTACCATCTCTCTTGACATTTTCAGAAATTCATTAGCAGCCTTCCAGACAGCGGCTAAGAAAGCCAGAGCCAAACATTTCTCAGATATTATTAACAAACACTCTAACAGACCGAAAATCCTTTTTTAGTACCATCAACTCAATTATTAACCCCAAAGTCTCCCCAGAGGCCGAGTCATCCACAGGCATTTGTGAAACTTTTTTAAAGTTTTTTATTGATAAAATAAAAAACATAAAACTGTCTTTTACCCCCTCTGCTTCCAGCACTTCACCGTGTCCCCCAGCTGTTACAGCTATATTTGAAAAATTTTCACCAGTGACCCTTGATGATCTGAGAGATATTATCAAGCACATGAAACCCTCTTCATCCCCCAATGATGCTATCCCCTCTCAGATCATCAAAGACGCCATTGAAACCATCGGTTCAAGCATTCTGATCATTATAAACACATGCCTTGTCTCTGCTACTGTTCCCTCATGTTTCAAGCACGCGGTTGTCCAGCCGTTGCTTAAAAAACATAACCTGGATGTTAATTGCCCAAATAACTTCCGTCCAATATCGAAACTACCATTCATTTCAAAAATTCTGGAAAAAGCAGTCCTCTCTCAAGTATTGCCATTTCTCAACTCTGCCAATGTCTTGGAGCCCTTTCAGTCTGGCTTTAAGGCACGCCATAGCACTGAAACGGCTCTGCTAAAAGTGTCTAATGACTTACTCCTCACGCTAGACACAGGTGAGAACGCCATCTTAGTCTTATTAGACCTTAGTGCTGCCTTCGATACAGTCGACCACCCCACTCTTCTAGCCCGTCTCCATCAGTGGGTTGGTATAAGGGGCTCAGCTCTGCAGTGGTTCTCCTCCTACCTCTCCCACAGATCATTTTCAGTGTCCATAGGTCAGCACTCCTCCTCCTCTGCTCCTCTGTCTTGTGGGGTCCCCCAGGGGTCCATCCTGGGTCCAATCCTGTTTTGTTTATATATGCTCCCACTGGGGAATATAATCCGAAAATATAACCTGTCATTCCACTTCTATGCCGACGACTCACAATTATATCTCCCTCTGAGATCCGGGGACTGCCTTCAGACGCTCCAAGAGTGTCTCAAGGAGATAAATGACTGGATGGGGGATAATTTCCTCCAGCTTAACAACAGCAAAACAGAAGTCATTATCTTTAGCCCCTCCAAATTAAAAAAACCCATCGTCACTGACCTAGGTAGTCTAACCCCATTCATCAAACCATCTGCTAGAAATCTGGGCGTCATTTTTGATTCCGAGTTATGCTTTAAAAAACAAATTTCATCAGTAGTGAAGAACAGCTTCTACCAGCTCAGAACCATCTTTAAAATAAAGCACTCCCTATCATATCACAACCTTGAAATAATTATCCATGCTTTCATTACATCACGGCTGGATTACTGTAACTCCCTCTACCTTGGTCTCCCTCAGTCCCTCATATCACGCCTCCAAATAGTCCAGAATGCAGCAGCAAGACTGTTGACTGGGTCAAAAAAGTGGGAACACATCACACCCGTTCTTGCTTCCCTTCACTGGCTGCCTGTACAACATAGGATCATTTTCAAGACAGTTCTCATGATTTTCAAAGCCCTCAATGGTCAGGCCCCATCTTATATAGCGGATCTTGTACACCCCCACTCAGCCCCTAGGACCCTAAGATCCTCCAATAAGGGTCTTCTCCACATCCCCCGATCCAGACTAAAACAAAAAGGTGACCGGGCCTTTGCGGTAGCTGCCCCACGCTTGTGGAACCAACTGCCACCTGACATACGTGATGCCCCCTCCATTACTGCCTTTAAATCAAGGCTCAAAACCCATCTGTACACCCTGGCTTTCCCTCCCCATTAGCTATCTGACTTCTACACTACTATATATGTTTGTGTGTGGAAGTCCGGGTTATATGTATTTTGTATTTTTATCTTTTTTTTTTTCTATTGTTGTTGTTGTTATTTTACCTTCATGTTGGCCTACTGAATGCACTATGTACAGCACTTTGGTCAGTGAAAACTGTTATAAATGTGCTTTTATAAATAAATTTTACTTACTTACTTACAGTGATGGAGCCCAGCTCGTGCATGCCCAGGAGGTTTCTCACCCTCCTCAGCCCATCTGATAGCTTCCTTCCTCAGTTCTAGGAAGGAGATTAATGGACGTTGCCTTACAAGACTCTTCAACTCTCTGCGTAAGGATACATCACGCAAATGACAAACTGGTCTCTGGCCAACACATCTGGGTGTGTCAACCTATTTGGGAAAGCACGCTTAATGTCTTCAATCAATGCCCACAATGAATGAGAGAACTCATTTAAAGACTCCACATCTTTCTGTTTTCTATCAAATAATTGTTTTTGCAGGCTAACAAAGGAAGAAGAGGAACCATATAGCTCTTTTAAGATAGTAGATATTGTTTCTGGGTTCTCCCGCTCTGCCAATGAACGAAACCTGATTTCCGCTTTTGCTTCCCCTTCCAAATGGTCACACAGAAAGAGGGCCTTTTCTCTGGCAGTCATGCCGATCTCTTAGGGAGGACTCTACATGTTCTACCCAATCGTAAATGGACAAGTCAACCTTTGATTTTGAGCCTGAAAAGTGGGGGCACTTTCTCTCCCTCTGAATAAATACCAAACGTCCAGATTGTGCAACAGTCTGGTTGGGTGAAGATACATTTTCGTTGGGGGGGTAGCCCACTAGCATTAGCACTTGTACTAGCAAAACTAGTGCCTGCACCTGAATTGGCACCTCTTTCTTGAACGAATTGCTCATTAGCCACTCGTAGTCTCTGTACCTCTTCACGAAGAGCCAAAAGTTCCTCTACTTCCTGATCGACACTCATTTCTGTAGGGTGGTTTACAACAACAGAAATGAGATACACAGTTAGGTATTATCAGAATAGAGGGAATCCAACAATGGAGTCAATTTGTTGTCACCGGCCTTTGGATCCCATTACAGGTTCATCTGCATCCCAGCATCTGTGTCCCGACGTCCAGCTCCAGCCACTGTTTCTATTTCAACCAAAAAAAACAAGGAAAGCAAACAAAACAAATGCAGGAATTCATGCCCCTTTAATAAATCCTGCCGACAACGCCAACAATGTGGTAACCATAGGTAAGATATTGCCTTCTATGCCTGACAACGCCACCTCCAATTTGATGGGCAGGAGGAACCCGTTTACATTAGCTATGAGTGTGTCTTTTTTACCGATGTATCTTCCCCTAACATGAACAATCACATGGAGGCATGAATTGGTGCAAAAATATATCTTATTTATTGAAGACTATAGATTAAAACCCTCTTAAGAGAGGGATGCAATAGTAGACGTCTCAGATGACAGCATTACTCTCCTTTTGGTATAAAAAGGTCTGGTCCGTGCGTGCACGCTGAATAGCCACTGTGGAGGACAAAAGAAACGAAAGCAACAAAAGCCAACACCAAACAAAAAGGGAAAACACATGCACTATCTACAAACATATGTAACATAAGAAGTAAATAATAAGAAATGTGCATTTAGCAGTACAATAAAGTGTCAAACCGTGCAGTCCCACCACAGAAAGCTTAGACATGTGTTGCCACGGGCCCAGTCTTGTACAGAGATCCCTGAAATGTAGAAGGAGAGTAATCTGAGTCACAAAATTCTAGACATAAGAGCTACTGATGGGTTCTACCCAAAATAAAAACAGACAAACATAAAGAAAATATAAAAACAGTAGAAAACAGTGGCTGGCCTGGTCCCTTTTTAAAAGAACAAAACGATGGTATAATCAGCAAATATTCTCACAATGTAGATGAGCCTACTTTGTATGCGTATCCTCAACATACACACTAGTCCTGCCTGTGGCCCAGCAATTCAGGAAGGAGGGGTGAGGGACTTCCACTCTACAACATAAAAATAAGATTATAAAAAACATGGCTAAAAGTAAATAAAATACAACAAAACATGTGTGCTTAGTTTACCCGTAATGGGGCTTCTTACTGGCCACAGTAACCCTTTGTCATGTTCAGTGACAAGCCTTCAAGGGGCCCTAAACGGATTTAGATTAGGGGGCCCCTCTCCAGTGATAGCGCTGCTCAAATGATTGACTTTTGTTACATTTCATTCACACACCCAGTGTTTTTCGCTAGTGCCTCCATTGCAGATGGGTGAAAATAGTAGCCAGCACGAGATCCCGACCCCCGTAGGGGGGTCCGGGGGTATGCCCTCCCGGACCCCTCGGAGATTTTTTTTACCTTTTTAAAGTGAAATGCATGAATTTGGTGCACTTTGAGAGGAAAATGAAGAGGCTAAATCTGAGGAATTTTATGTGAACAAAAAATTTGGAGACACTGGGTCGGATGATTTAGAAGCTATTGAAGAAAGACACATGGATTTTCCATAAAAAAATATTAATTTAAAATAAAATATTATGCAGGGTCCTCTGGGTTGGACATATTTCTCTGTAATATAATCAATGCATTTAATTGCAGTGAGAGGAACGAAGCAGTTCTCTGTTGTCCAGCTTTCTATTTTTTCACAGACAAGGCTGAAATAGGCTATAGACTATACACAGTGCATGGGCAACTGAGGGCAGCCCCATTTCCAAATGTTTTTAAAAAGGTCAATAATATTGACATGAAAAATAAATAAATAAAACAAATTTTGTTAAGAAATGTGTTCTCATACCCCTCAGTAATAATCAGGTAACACAACAACCAAATATTTATATATATGATTCTCTTAAGGTTAATTTTACCATTTTCTAAACTGAAATTGAGGCGCATACTGACAAAAAAAAGGCTCAGCCGCCTACACCAAAAATATTAAAAACAATATTCTCATGGATAAGGAAGCCTAACAATGTAACCAAGAGATGAGAAACAAAAAGGATGATAGATAATAGTTTTTAGTGTTTTTTACAGCTGATTTCAGACACGGGTCGAAACCGACCCGCTAACACCATGGATGGTAGCAGAAAGTTAACACAGGAGGAAGATTAAATAAACTCAATACACACTGTGCATGGATTTGTACGTGACGTGATCAGATAACCTCGGATTACCTCCCAGATGAACTGATTCAATTATTAGGCTAACTATCTAGACCAGCACATTGTATTCCTTGTTTGTATGATAACTTACATTTGCACAATATGATGTTAATATCAAACACAAAAACTAAAAAAAAATATATATATTTTTTTTTTTTTTTTTGGAGGGGGCCCTAAGCAACCGTTTAGTATGCTTATGCCTCGGGCCGGCTCTTCTCATGCTTATAATCTGACGCCTTTGGCCATAAGTGGTGTTCTGGCCGACACCTCTGAAGTTAAACCAGTGATACAAGTAGATCAGCGCGGTACCGGTACAGCCAGCAGTTTCCTCCGCTACAATATAACTCACGTGCGTGCGCAGAGGCAGTAGGTTGTAAGTCTGCTTCTGTAAATAGATTTTCTTCAACAACAAAAAATAAAACACTGGGGATGGGAATGAGGGGGTGGGGCATTGGAGGGAGGCGGGATGGTATGATAGTGCTGTAATTCTCAATTGCAGGATCGGTAAGAGTCCCTTTACGATGAGACACTCCCATCTAGAATGGCTTGAACAATAACCTTCATGAGACAGAGGTGTAGCCTACACCCACAACACATGGTGGGGCTATAGCCCAACACTGAACTGTGATTTACTCTCCACCTGCTCATCTATCCCCCATTGTGCAAGAAATGTCGGATTGATAACAGATTTCTTTAGGTCAATACCAACATTATTCAGAGTAAGATAAGTCATACTGGCCTATATACAGTATGGAAACAATGTTTATAAATGATTATAAACATATGTATACTGTATAGTGCAGCTGTCATAAATCATGAGACAAACTTGAGACAAATTTATTGCAGTTTATTTGTATCATAAATGAGAAAGATATGTTTAAAATCATTAAGAAAGAAAGAAAGAAAGAAAGAAAGAAAGAAAGAAAGAAAGGAGGCATCTGTGTTCACTTTACTTAAATCAGTGGTCAGTGGTATCACCTCACTCTAACACACCTGATTCTAATTACCAGTTATCAAACTCAAAGTGGAATGTGACTGATTTTGACCAATAGAAATGGAGCACATGTGAGCGTTAACCAATCACATTCAGTGGCAAAGTTTCACCAGGTAAAGGATAGGCTATAAACACACCTTGCTTGAGGGGTAAAAATCATCAGTTACTTCTTTTTATGCTGGGGCTTCAGGTTTAGCAAACATGGTGAGTGTGAAAATGACATTAAAGTGTTTTATTTCAAGCAAGCAAATCAAAGCTCTGAAGTTTCTGGTGTAAAGAGTGTTTCTGCTTTCCACAGCGGGAGTGTATCTCCGTGCACGTTGGTCAGGCTGGTGTCCAGATTGGCAATGCCTGCTGGGAGCTTTACTGCCTGGAACATGGGATCCAGCCTGACGGACAGATGCCCAGTGACAAGATCCGCGCAGGTGGAGATGATTCCTTTAACACCTTCTTCAGTGAGACTGGAGCTGGAAAGTACGTCCCCAGAGCAATTTTTGTGGACCTGGAGCCCACTGTCATCGGTAAATTAAAATTGAATATAGATGCTGTAGTTTGATTTCATCAAGTCAAATTCTCAACTAATGAGATACTGGTTGAATATCTTCAGATGAGGTGCGCACTGGGACCTACCGCCAGCTGTTCCACCCTGAGCAGATGATCACCGGTAAGGAGGATGCTGCCAACAACTACGCCCGTGGACACTATACCATTGGCAAAGAGATCATTGACCTGGTGATGGACAGGATCTGTAAACTGGTGAGTAACTTGAGATCAAATTAAATGACATAACCGTTTAGGCATATCTGATCAGTGGCTCTCCCTCTCTGTCCTCAGTCTGACTCGTGCACTGGCCTTCAGGGCTTCCTGATTTTCCACAGCTTCGGAGGTGGCACCGGCTCTGGTTTCACCTCCCTGCTGATGGAGCGTTTGTCTGTCGACTACGGCAAGAAGTCCAAGCTTGAGTTCTCAGTCTACCCAGCTCCTCAGATGTCCAGCGCTGTGGTGGAGCCCTACAACTCCATCCTGACCACCCACACCACCCTGGAGCACTCTGACTGTGCCTTCATGGTAGATAACGAAGCCATCTATGATATCTGCCGTAGAAACCTCGATATCGAGCGTCCTGGTTTCACCAACCTAAACAGGTTGATGAGTCAGATTGTATCCTCAGTCACTGCCTCCCTTCGTTTTGATGGCGCCCTCAATGTTGATCTGACGGAGTTCCAGACCAACTTGGTGCCATATCCCCGAATCCACTTCCCCCTGGCCACCTATGCCCCTGTCATCTCTGCTGATAAGGCTTACCATGAGCAGTTAACAGTGGCAGATATCACCAACTCTTGCTTTGAGCCAGCCAATCAGATGGTGAAATGTGACCCTCGCCATGGCAAATACATGGCCTGTTGCCTCTTGTATCGTGGTGATGTGGTGCCCAAAGATGTAAATGCTGCAATTTCCACCATCAAGAGCAAGCGCTCCATCCAGTTTGTGGACTGGTGCCCCACCGGTTTCAAGGTTGGAATCAACTACCAGCCTCCCACTGTAGTTCCTGGTGGAGACCTGGCCAAGGTCCAGAGGGCTGTGTGCATGCTGAGCAACACCACTGCTATTGCAGAGGCCTGGGCTCGCCTTGACCACAAGTTCGATCTGATGTACGCTAAGCGGGCCTTTGTTCACTGGTATGTGGGTGAGGGGATGGAGGAGGGAGAGTTCTCTGAGGCCAGAGAGGACATGGCAGCACTGGAGAAGGATTATGAGGAGGTTGGAGCTGATAGTCAGCAAGATGAAGACGAGTATTAAACAGGCAGAAGGAGCTATATATATTTTTTCAATAAATAAAAGTTTATTATTCCTTCACTGCACTTGTGTCTCTGTAATTCCACAGGTCAGAAATACTGTTTAGAGCAGTGCAGAGGGTTCTGTTTCAGTAGCTCTCACTCATTCTAAAAGACTGCTGCTATCTTAGGCAGTATTTTTTTCTGATACTTTGATCATCTGTCTGTTGTCACATTACACTGTACAGGTGAAACTCGAAAAATTAGAATATCGTGCAAAAGTTCATTCATTTCAGTAATTCAACTTTAAAGGTGACAATAATATCTACAGACTCATTACATGCAAAGTGAGATATGTGAAGCCTTTATTTGGTATAATTGTGATTATGGCTTAGTTTATAAAAACCCCAAATTCAAAATCTCAGAATTGGAACCTTACATAAAATCAATAAAAGGTTTTTAAATACAGAAATGTCAGCCCTCTAGAAAGTATAACCATGCATATGTACTAAGTACTTGGTTTGGGCCCCTTTTGCATGAATTCTTGCCTCAATGTGGCGTGGCATGGATGCTATCAGCCTGTGGCACTGCTGAGGTGTTATGGAAGCCCAGGTTGCTTTGATAGAGGCATTCAGCTCATCTGTAGTGTTGGGTCTGGTGTGTCTCATCTGCCTCTTGACAATAGTCCATAGATTATCTATGGAGTTCAGGTCAAGAGCGTTGTCTGGCCAATCCAGCCCAGTAATACCATGGTCAGCTAACCAGTTACTAGTGGTTTCTGGCACTGTGGACAGGTGCCAAGGGCCTATCCGAAAACTCTTTTTTGCATAGGAAATTTCCTTTCCTATCGAGATGACCCGGAAGTGCTCGGCAGATAGGTGAATCCGAATAACCAAAATGCATAGGAAAGGAGCCTCGATTCATCCATTAACCCTCCTTTAGCATAGGTTACTCCTGACCAACCTTTGCTAAAGGAACGTAGATAGTGGTATCCCATAATCCTTTACGGCGGCAATATTTAAAGCAACAAGCCACCGCCGGAGTTTACCGACTCTACACGAATACGAACGAGAGGCAAAACAGAAGAGAGGAGAGGAGAAGAGAGGAAGATTTAACTCAGCTAAAACAAAATACCCCCCCCCATTAAGATAATAAAGAACTCATAAAAGACCAACATCATAATTTAGTTATTTTCGTAGCACATCATTTAGGCTACACCATAAGAAAATAAAATACCAACTTCACATTTAATGAAGTTACTGGGGGCAGTTAATTTCAACATCAACATAGGCTAAGTGTAGCCTCTTTTTATTCCACATGTGAATTGGGATATATGGGAGTGATTCTCACTCTGTTGGCGACAACCTGATTACAATCAATATGAAAAGAACGCATGGATCAAACGAGCGCTTGTTGAAGTCAATTTTCGGAGAATAGTGTAGTTTCACGCGACTCACGTCAGCAATACTCGCCGTCGCGCAATGACGTCGGTTAGGAAAGGTGGAGTCGAATTCATTTGAAACAACGCTGTCCTTTCCTATGTTCGATAGGAAGCACCTTTCATCTCTCCTTAACCCCGATGACGTTTAGGGGTTAAGGCATAGGAAAGGAGGCTTATAGGTAAGGAGATTGGACTTTTCGGATAGGCCCCAAGTCTTGCTGGAAAAGGAAATTGTCACCTCAGTAAAGCTTGTCAACAGACAGAAGCATGAAAGTGCTCCAAAATCTTCTGGTAGGTGGCTGTGGTGACCTTGGACTTGATAACACAGTGGACCAACACCAGCAGATGACATGATACCTTAAATCATCACTGATCCTAATGAAATGTTGCATTTCATTTGGAAATCAAGGTCCCACAGTCTAGAAGAAGAGTGGAGAGGTATATCCATGTTGCTTGAAGACCACTGTCAAGTTTCAACAGTCAGTGATGATTTTGATAGCATCCATGCCACGCTGCATTGAGGCAGGAATTCATGCAAAAGGGGCCCAAACCAAGTACTGAGTACATTTGTATGATTATACACTCAACAAAAATATAAATGCAACACTTTTGTTTTTGCTCCCATTTTTCATGAGATGGACTTAAAGATCTAAAATTCATTCCAGATACACAATTGTACCATTTCTCTCAAACATTGTTCACATATCTGTCTAAATGTGTGATAGTGAGCACTTCTGCTTTGCTGAGATAATCCATCCCACCTCATAGGTGTGCCACATCAAGATGCTGATCTGACATCATGATTAGTGCACAGGGGTGCCTTAAACTGTCCACAATAAAAGGCCACTCTGAAATGTGCATTTTCTTGCTTTATTGGGGGTCTGGGGACTCAGAACCAGTCAGTATCTGGTGTGACCACCATTTGCCTCATGCAGTGCAACACATCTTCTTCGCATAGAGTTTATCAGATTGTCAATTGTGGCCTGTAGAATGTTGGTCCACTCCTCTTCAATGGCTGTGCGAAGTTGCTGGAGACGGCTTATGGTGGAGAAATGAACATTCAATGCACGAGCAACAGATCTGGTTGACATTCCTGCTGTCAGCATGCCAATTGCACGCTCCCTCAATGCTTGTGGCATCTGTGGCATTTTGCTGTGAGACAAAACTGCACATTTCAGGGTGGTCTTTTATTGTGGACAGTCTAAGGCTCATCTGTGCACTAATCATGAAGTCAGATCAGCATCTTGATGTGGCACACCTGTGAGGTGGGATGGATTATCTCAGCAAAGCAGAAGTGCTCACTATCACACATTTAGACAGATTTGTGAACAATGTTTGAGAGAAATGGTACAATTGTGTATCTGGAATGAATTTTAGATCTTTAAGTCCATCTCATGAAAAATGGGAGCAAAAACAAAAGTGTTGCGTTTATATTTTTGTTGAGTGTAGTTTATATAGAGGGTTGACATTTCTGTATTTAAAATCCCTTTTTTATTGATTTAATATAATATTAACATTTTCAGAGATTTTGAATTTGGGGTTTTCATAAGCTGTAAACCATCATCATCAAAATTATAACAAATTAAGGCTTGAAATATCTCACTTTGCATGTAATGAGTCTATATGATATATTAGTTTCAACTTTTAAGTTCAAATACAGAAATAAAGGAACTTTTGCACGATATTCTATTTTTTCGAGTTTCACCTGTATGTACAGCCAGCAGACACAGCAACAATTGTAGTCTTTTGAGCCATGCCACATGCAACAAAAAGGTAAAAATAAAAGTTAATAAATCAGCTGCCTGTACTGTTTATATAACACACTGACAGTGTTGGGAATAACGCCGTTTAAAATAACGGCGTTAGGTAACGCCGTTCTTTTTTCAGTAACGGCGTAATCTAACTAATTACTTTTTCCGTCGTTACAACGCCGTTATCGTTACTGAACATTAAATGCGGTGCGTTACTATGAATTGATTGAATAAACTGTAATGTGTAATCCGAAAGCACCCCTGGCTCCATACTACACAAACTGCTAGTAAGGAGAACGGTGGGTTAAAAACAAGATAAGCGATTGTTATTTATTATACTGTTTAAAGATGTGTTTTATTCAGTGTGGATGACATTATAACTGTCAGTTAGCGCCGTCACGTCAGTCAGCCGGGCGCCTGTTTAGTGAAGTTTTTTTCTTCTCTCTCTGTTGTGTGAGCGTGCGCGTTGCCGCAGTAACCACCTATCAATCCACGGTTGAAACGTGCTCTCCCTGAGTTTGTTTGCATCGCCCTTGAGAGTAAGTGCATGGAGTTTCCCGATCTCTATAAATTATAATTTATGCACGTTATTAAACAGCCGCGTTTCGCCGGTTGCAACAGCTGTTTAGCGTGTCATCATGAGCCGAATATTGCTACTGTTATTTTCCTGGGATCTGTATGCTGCTGTGCATGTTAAAGAAGGAAATAAACATAGGATAAATCCTTACTCCTCCTCTCATCGTCTCATGCTTCATAGTCTGACGTTTTTGGCCTTAAGTGGTGTTTTAGCCGACACCCCTGAAGTGAATCCAGTGATAGCAGATCAGCAAGGTACATTAAAGAGGACCTATTATGCTACTTTTCTGGTCTTAATTTCTTGTTTTACACTGCTATAGAGCAACCTGACATGAATCACATCACAAAAAACTATGTAGATTTTCGGGAAGCTCTTTCTCTTATTTTGGCGATCCAGCACATCCTGTCAACACTTGAGTGTGTGTGCTTCGGCTCCCTCCGCCTGCGCTTCGGCCATTTCCGCTCCCCTCCCCCCCCTCCTGCAAACCCCACTCCGTTGTGATTGGTTACCTTCCTTCCGGAACACTTTCAGTGGCGGGAAGCGCGAGCATGGACCTATAAGGGCGCGAGGCAGACGCGAACAGGGAAGTGACAGCATTACCATACATGGAAACATCCGCGTGGAGACGTCACAAAGTTTTATGCGACGTCACAAATTATGAAAGGGTAGACCGCTTTGAAGACGTGACTTCTCGACTGGCTAGAATAGTGTTTAGTGCTCTGCACAGACACCCCAGACGGTCAGCATGGAATATGTCAAAATGCATGTAAGTCATTATTTGATAATTTAGTATGGTTAAGCATGACTATGAATCATCATAACAACGTTTATAGGTCATAAAAGTCAAAAAGCATCATAGGTCCTCTTTAAGGAGTTTCCTCTACTAGCCTACTTTTGTTGAGAACAAAATAGGCTAGGCCTAGTGCAGGATAAACCTCTTGCTGTCTGTTGATGTGAAATACATATTTAAGGTTATATAGCCTACAAGTAGGCCTACCTGTCTGTTCTACTCATTTCAACTGACTTGTGAAAACTGCTCAGAAAAATCCAAATTTGTTGACATACAGCAAATTTCTTTTTTTTTTACAGTAGGCTAACGCAAATAGTTACTTTCCATGGTAACTAGTTACTTCTATTATAAAATAATTCAGTTACTAACTCAGTTACTTTTGGGAACAAGTAGTGAGTAACTATAACTAATTACTTTTTTTAAAGTAACGTTCCCAACACTGCACACTGAAAACGAGTAGGCATGGGCAGTATGGATGGTGGCTAACTTTATTTTATGCATTTGAATATTATTGATTGCTGTGGTTTTCTATTGTTTTGATGTTGTGGACTTTTATCATTTGTTACCTCCCCCATGAACTGCCTGCTACACTCAGTCATGCCACTAATTGACACACCTGAACCTAATTTAACAATCAGCTATCCAATTGGCTAGTTGAGAAGATCCTTCCCTTTAAAAGACATGAAGGAACCATAGATGACAGGTGGAAACCAGGGGAAGGTGCTCTCCCTGAAAGGTGAGGAACTAGAAAGAAGGAACTCAGTGAAGAGGGGAAAAAACACTCTAGTGAAGGTCTTGCTGGTGAGGAACTCTGGTCGGACGAACGTGCTGCCCGCTGTCGCAGATTGGATCGCCTCTACTCTTCCCCCAGTGTTGCTGCTGGCTGGATCTCCTGTGTCTCGGTGAAATCGTCTCCCAGACTCTGCAGTGTCAACGCTCGTAAACACTCCAACTAAAGGAAAGTGGCCTCTTCCTCCCTCTGTGTGTGTGCTTTTTATATTCAGACATGAGAAGCAGCTGTTGATTCATATTTTGTTTATTAAGGTGTCGGATCCAGAGGCGACGGCGGAGCGGTGGTGACGACTGCACTGGTTGATGGGCTCGTATACATCCACATTAAGGAAAGTTGTCACCCTAACCCAGAGAGTGAATGTGTTTTTAAATGTACCGCGCTGCAAGACACACTGATATTCATGTCTGTCTGACAGTGGCGGAGCGCCTCAAGGAATCCCTGGCGCTGGACCTCCGGAGCGGAGAGGCTCCCAGGAATCCCTGGCGCTGGACCTCCGGAGCGGAGAGGCCCCCAGGAATCCCTGCCGTTGGACCTCCGGATTGGAGCAAAGATGTTCCACCTGCGACTGGACTGAACTTGGGATTTCCCCCTGGTATAGAACCTTGGACAATCGAAAAGACCTTGCTTTTAGATAATTCTGTCCTCGTTTAAGAGGCTATTGAGCAAACAAGCTTGTGTTTTAAAATAGAATAATAAAGTATATATTTTTATAAGAACTGCTTCAGGGTGTCATTTTGCCTGTGTTGGTTTGCCGGGGAATCCGAATCTCAAAAATAATATAAACTGTAATCATCCTCTCGGTGTTACATTTATTCTGATGGATCAAACAGCTGACAACAATGGGGTCCTTTTACTAAAACAAATACAAATAGTGTACGCCATCATATTATACTGTCATTATTATGTGGGCAGATGTCTTCAATTAGCTGAATAGGCTAATAATTTTACATCTCTGCATTCTCTTGCTCCCCAAAACTGAAACCTCACATCAGATTTATAGAGTACAATGTGAACACGAGTTCTCATAAAAAGGGATGATTTGCACCAGTTTTGTTGTTCAGTTATACTTAATCGTGCATCCTCCCATTTATTTTCACGCCAACACCATGCAATGCCAGAATTCCCGTCTCCTCCACAGATGGCTGCTGTCGCGTCTGGTCTGACTGGCACGCCTCTTTCTGTTGCTGGCTGCCTCTGGATGGTCAAGTAGGAGCTTTTTGCAAATTTCAAGTACTGTGATAATGCAAAGAGTACCAAAGATATGTTGGTATGGTGTAAGATAATAGAATACATCCGGCTCTAACATTTCTCCTTCAAATTAAGAGCAAATAAATAGGCTAACAGTTCAAATCAAAGCAGTAACGGCTCTGGTGGAGCTCAGGATTCATCATGAGGACGAAGAAACAGAACATCATTCAGTATTGATGGTTCTGAAAAATGACAGGGTTACATTTAATAGAGAATGACATCACCTTAACTCAGCCAATGATCTGAGCTACACTCTACTTTGATCGTATTAAAAAGTTGTGTTTTCACGGACAGTTTAATCGGTGTGAGAGATACTAGAGAAACCTAAAAGAGGTATATTTAAAAACAGTTGTTTTGGAGGGAGGCCTGTGTGTTTGCCTATCACAGCTAAAGCCAGGTTAACTGCAGTTGTAATTGTTGGGTGTGTATGTAGTATAGTCAAATAGATAGGCCTACAAGCACGAACTAGAGCTGGTATCATTAACCAATGTTCCAAGCTCAATGAGAGGTTGTGTTAACTTTATGGTGCCTCAAACATTTAGGCAATAAGACACTGGCAACTATCGTGATGGAAAAGTCAGATGAAACAAACCACCCACAAATATTCATTAGATTTACATCTGTCCATGCCCAGCATAGTCACGTGGGGGCGCTGTCGTCATATTTTTGCAGAGCTGGCAGAAGCGCGACTGTCAATTGTCCCAACAGGGGCCTGTTTCAGGTAGCTGGTTTTACATACTCTGGGTTGATAAGCAACTCTGGGTTTTCGGTTTCAGAACAGTGGATCAGCGTTGGGTTAATCAACTCTGAGCGTGTTCACTCTGGGTGGAGCGTGTGCATAAAAGCCATCGTCAATGGATCGCTGAAAACATGATTCACCATGGAAACAGAAGAAACAAATGCTTGATCCTCCCACTTCTCCACTTCTCAAAAAAGAAAAAAAAACTTCTCCGCTCCTCCCACTAGAGTAAGAAATATTAACTTATGAGCTTATGGAGAAGAATGAACGGGGATAGTCTCATAACTCTGATCTAATCACTTCGGCAATTCAGAAAAAAACGGTGCAAACGTTTTTTGTCAAGAGCATCATTGCTTCCGTATGAGAAGCAAGTCTATTTTAAGAATTAAGTTACGCATATCATTCAGCAGCAACAAAATTATCAAGCTGCCGCTGCACAGCACTGCTGACAGTGTTTTATATTCGCTGTAGCCTATTATGTAGGCAAGCTATAGGCCCAATAGGCCTACTGTGCAGTAAACAGACTGTCGCTTCTTTTAAATGGGGAGTGAAAGATATTAACGTTTGACACATAAGGTGACAGTTTCCATTGTAGATCCTGATTGTTTTATTACCAGATCCCTTGTCGTCTAGTGATCACAGTTTAAATTATTATATTATTACTATATTCATATTGGGCTATTTAACGAGGCTTGTCTGTGACTTTGGGATGACACAAGTGAACAGTAGGCCTAACGACCGCGTGCAGCCGCAGAATTACATTTCAACCTGACATAAATAGCCTATGTTCAGTGGCACAGATGTTAAAAAACTACTGATAATGATAAAAATAAATAACGAGATACATACAATACAATAGGTTTATTAATCTGAATGTAAAGCATGTTCACGATGTGTAAGGTGGCGCATATGAACGAACGAGGGCTGAGAACAAGGCTACTGATCAAATGATCGATCACACGTAAAATCATCAGGAAATGATAAAAACATCCCGATGGAGATTTCTATGGAGTGATTTTGCTTTAAACTGTACAGGGTTGCGTTGTGACAGTGACTCTTTCTTCAGTCGGAGCTGCAGCGTAAAGTGAAAACAAACTCAGGGTAGGTCTAACCACCTATCCAGCAGGTTAGACCCACGGCGTATGTTGCCGCAGTAACTGACTCTCGGTTGCGCTGAACCTGCTACCTGAAACGGAAAACCCAGAGTTTCCACCAACTCAGAGCGAACAAACTCTGGGTTGCCTCAAAACCAGCTACCTGAAACAGGCCCCTGGTGTAGACGGAGGAACATGCAACAACAACATCCCTATAGTTTACTTTCATTTAGGAAGTTATTTATGCATCCATTTATGTAAAACTGTCTTGCTGCGTAAAGGAATGTAGCTGAATGGGGATGGGAGTTCACGGTGAATGGAAGAATAGCTCATAAAGGAAGGTATACAGCAGGTGATTTTGACTCACTTTTGGTTAATTGGTTTAATGAGTAAGCAGTACTACACCCAGTCCACGTAGTCACACAGAGTAAAGCTTCATCCTACAAAACGTAATATTTACATCAATGTGTGGTGTTCTGTAGCCTAGTAAATATGCAATAATTTCATTCTACCACCAAATAGTGTAGTGTAATGTACTCAAGAATATTGAAAAAGTGTTTCGTTTAACCAGCACATACTTTGAGTCATTTAGGCTACATAGAATGTATGGTTCTATCAGCACAGCCTAATTTATTCAATCCTCTTTGACTTGCTTATGTGAATTTGACACCCACCATTGGAAAAAAAACACTTTAAATCATCATTGATTCTAGCCTATCGTTTTTACAGTTTGCCTACTACAGTTAAGGTTAATGCAATCTTCGGCAGACATGCAGAAATCGCCATAACACCTGGTCGTCTCGGTCTCACCCGATCCTGTGAGTCGCACTGTACTGTTTGCGTGGCAGGATGTCACAGAGGAGGAGTCAGATGCGCCATCACCTCATTCTGCTGGATGCACACAGATGAACGCATGCCTTTACCTGCGAGCACTTGACGTGAACTTCAACAACAGGAAATTATTAAACGCCGACTTTCACCCGACTGGTCTCGTTTCACAGACTATAGGCTAAAGGGGGTGAATGCGCCTTGATTTTCTGCGACACCTGCAGAGCTCCTAACAGGTGTTGTTGGGGCACGCCGCCCGGAAAGTCAACATGTCCAATGGAAAAGACGCGGATGCAGCTGAGAAGTGAGTAGATATGCTATCGAGTGGAAAATATGTTGACAACTTTAAAGTTTGACTTGTTTCCGCAATCTTTGGTATTTTGGCCGGAACACTAGTGTTCTGCTTTTCTTGATCAGCCAGAGAGATAAGGTTTGGCTGAGGTGAGGGGGAAAACCACCTGCCCAGGAAATAAAATAAATATATAAAAAAATATAGCCTAGCCTATAGCCTAATAAACCTATCACGCTTATAGCTAAACATGCATGGTCCTATTTTCCTTGTATTTTGTGGTTGACTATAATATAGTGCCATGCAGATGTTATTTTATTTATCTTATTAATTAACCTTTGGATTATTCCCATTGAGATTTAAAATCTTATTTTCAAGGGAGTCCTCGCCAAGAAAGCAGCATAACAACATAAGAGTATCACATTTAAAACAACATTTCACATTTCAAAATAAAATCCAAGACCCATCAAATAACAAAAGGCTATGACAAATCACAATAAAACAACAGTTCCATTTAAAAAGTGAATCAAACAGGACATATGAATGCAGTTTGTGGTTAAATGGTCCTTAATCCTGCTTTTGTAATATGGTCCACAGTAATTAGGGATTGCAATTTATAGGGGATCCTGTAATTTATACCATGATGCAAAAAAAAGATTCCAAGGCACTTTCACCAAACGTAGTGTGTTATGTAGCTTATTATGTATAGAAAACTATACATAATAAGACTGCTGCTTAGACAAATGAATAAACTTGCTATATATTCATAAACAGAACAGTGGATTGGTGACTGATAACATAATGCTCCCCCCCGCAGCACACACACCAGCGTTTGTTGTGTGCATGTTTTTAATCCACGTTTGTCTCTGTGCTGCAGCCACTCACAGATGACCCTCAAGGAGTGTCTGGATGAGTGTATGGAGGCCTTGGATCTCTTCCTTAACAACCACTTCAACGAGAGCCTGGAGAAGCTGCGGCCAAGGTAACAGAATACTCCCGAGTCACAAAGGTATTGGCCCTGCCTGATAGTGTCTGAGTTGTTAGTGCACTGTATGCTTTTGGTAACACATCCCATAGTGGTATGTTTTCAGTGTGACTTCAGCAGTATTTAGCCTGTGGTCTGCGGTGTGAACTGTACAGCGATGTGTTTCCTGTCAGCCAAGACAGGAGGGGGGTGGCACTTGTAGGCTTTAGCTCTCCAGGATATGAGGTGTTTGCTAAAGCTGACGCCCAAGGCCATACTGATTCAACAGAGAGGCCAAATAAACACAGCGTACAAGACAGACTGGGCCGATAGAGGAGATAGGAAGGATAAAGAGAAGCAGCCATTTACTCTTCTCTTTTCTCAACAGGAAAATGCGCAGGCCGTACAGTAGCTACCCTCCGACCTCCATGACCATGCTTAAAGTCTGCTGTGTATGTTGTTGACAATGTGACTCCCATCTTTTCCATGCAGAGTGAATGACAGCATGTACCATGCTCTTATCTACGCCACCATACTGGAAATGCAGGCCATGATGACTTTCCAGCACGACGACATCAGCAATGCAGGAAATACCATGAAATGTGCCCAGGAGGTCTGCCAGAGGTCAGGGTTGTTTCGTAAATGTAGATTTAGTTTCCCCGGGGTTTCATTTGAGACCTTTCACATATTTTAGAAGCACCGTACTTTATACTCAAAGGGTTCTGCTAACTCAGACCGTAAGCCATGAGAGGCAAATTTTCAAATGAGTGCATTTACATGGCCTGTTTCTGACCAAACTACTTGATTTGACTGTGTTTGCATGAGAGAAGCCTTAATAGTGGCTGCTAAGATAGCAACAGCGACGCATGTTATTGTGGAGCATTAGTAACACCACGTCTTATGTTGACAATGATATATTCTTGGGTGTTTTAGGTTTCGACGGAAATCCCCAGGTTTGACAAACAAGTCAGGAGGGGACTCACTCACGGAAGGTAACAGGCTTGAGTGTTTTACGTCCGTCCAAAAGCAGTCAATACAAAATAAACGTTTAACTTACATTTTCCTTATGTCTATGGAGGTATACCATGTGTAAGTGACAGTGTCCATTATGTTATTTATGTAGTACATTTGCAATTAAGTTTGACAGCACATTCTTTTGCCTACACTATCTGAGGTCAGCGCTATTAACCAACTTATCCATCAGACTTACAATATCCCAGAGACATTAAACATAAAGAAAAAAAGATATGTGAAACTGTACACTGGCAAAGAGATGTTTTGAGCAAATTTCTAGCAGAATTGCAATGCTATCATACAGACCTTAGGCAGGTATAATGTTCACTATCTTAGTTCAGCGTGTTGGTAACTTGGCCAACTCACTTAAACTGTATAGTCACATCTTAGGCCAGACTTTATGCTCTGTTGCTTGTTGACCAGATCATTGTATGTGGTTTATTGTGGGTGTGTGTATGGGTGTGTTTTTGCAGTGCAGCTTCATGCTGAAGTCTGTTATGCAGAGTGCCAACTCCAAAGAGCTGCTCTCACCTTCCTACAGGTGCTAATATGCTTTTTAAAACACAGAAAAAAGCATGCAGTGAATAGATGGCATACATTTATTTTTCACTAGCTTTTATTTATTTACCCATTATTTCTTGCAGGATGAGAACATGGTGAGTTTTATCAAAGGAGGGATCAAAGTTCGAAACAGTTACCTCATTTACAAGTAAGTAATGAGAGAAAAACATTATATTCAGTGAGTATATGCCCCCTGTTGTACAGATTTTAACTATTCTTTTTTTTTAAATCTGCATCTTCAATTATTTGAGTACACTTTTTTAATGCTGTATTTTATATTGTATATTATTTTTACAGTACTTGGTTACAATGCTGAGCTGTCTTGTTAATTAATTAATTAATAATTAATTGTTGCCTTTTATTGTTCAGAGAACTGCATTCCTTCATAAAGTCTCACAGCTGTCTCAAAGGACCCAGCCACATTCACTTAGAGGGAGGGATATCATTTGGAATAGGGGCGTTTAATCTGGTATGTCACAAAAGTATCTTTAGAGCCTTTGGTTGACTATGAGTCATCATGTGTTGGTACCTATACCGTTTTTTTAAATTACAGACCCTGTCTCTATTTCCTCCACGGATACTCAAAGTCTTGGAGTTTGCGGGCTTCTCTGGAGACAAGGTGTGATTATATACATTTCCTCCAGTATCCTTTCACTATTTAACTGACACACTCACAAATGTTTGCTACATGTGTGTTCCTGTTGTAGGAATATGGCCTGTCCCTGCTGCGTGATGGTGCGACCGGGGTGAATCTGCGCTCCATGCTGTGCGCTCTGCTGCTGCTCTGCTACTACACCTTTCTCACCTTCATCCTAGGTAGTGTTCTAGCCCGTTCACGCATTTTGTGCATCTGAGATCTGTATTGTAGGCTGCCACTATATTCCATACATTATTCACTTCTATGGGAGGACTTTTGTGTGATATCTCACATCAGTATTATATATTTGTGTTTTGTCCTCTCAGGGACAGGCGAGGGAGAGGTGGAGGAAGCTGAAAGCCTGCTGAAACCTTTCCGGCTCCGCTACCCACGGGTGAGTGGCATCAAGGCTCATCAATTTCACTTTCCAAGAATAACTGTATACTTTCGGTGTAATAATGAAATGTATTTTAATTTTTTAGCCATTTGCCTCACTCATCGGCTCAATATAAGGTGACAGAAAGCTTCCCTTTAACTGTGCGTGCAATTTTAATTAAGTTAGGCACAAAGGCCGATCAGCCACGTTAGCTTAGCTCAAGCACCGGTAGCTAATGAGAACATATAGCCTGCCTCCCCTGGCAGCAAGAAGATAAACTAAACTAATCACTAAATGTTCCTGTGTGCTTGTTTATTTACCACGTAATGTTGCAATCGCTCGTTATTTTTGGCACGTTATGTCATTAGATGCCCCTAACTTCTTCAGAAATGCCCGTACAGTTAAAGGGAAGGTATCTGTGTCTCCTTATATTGAGATGTATTAAAGTTGCTGTTCTTTCTTTAGTGTGTCTATGAATAACGAGTTCCCCCGACTTCACAGAAGTGCATTCACTGAATTACTCTATGAATACATTACTGTGGTTTATTCCAACTTTGATCTTATTTTATTTTAAATAATTAATAACGCCAAGTAAATCCTGAGATTTCAGCACATGGGAATGAGCAAAAAATAAATCAGACGGGGCAACTTCCTTCAATGATCCGTCAAGTTTTATCGTGCAGTTTTCCTTCTCCTTCGCCATCCACTATTTTCCCACATCTAAGCAATTCTTTTCAGTGTTAAAAAATGAGTACCAACTCATCAGAACTGATATAAACGTTGGCCAAGAAAAAAAGTCCAAAATAAACCAGAATGATCCTTTGTTGTCAATTAATTAAGGCCGTGGTTTGTCATATTTGTATTACATCTCTTCAGTACCTCATTCAAACTTGTGTTCTCTGTTCTCGCTGACTGCCACCTGAACTTGCTCACGTCATTGTTCTTTTAATCTTTGTTTGTTTACACCGTCATTTGCTCTCACTGTATGCCACCTTTTTCTTAGAAATCCCTCCTTTCGCTCGCATTGTTTCCCTCTTTTCTTTCTATGGTCCAAGTTCCACGCTCCAAACCATCCACCGCCCTGATAACTTTCATCTGACACTAACTCCACCCTCCACACACTCAGTCCCTCCTGCATCCTTTAAAATCATCACACCATCTTTACTTTTTTTTTTTTTACAAGGACTCGCACACCTTCATGCTATCGCTATCTGACTCACTTTTTTTTTAAAATTCGCAATCCCTGTTTCAACTCCACCTTTTACATACATACCTGCCCATCCCAGAGAACAAACTTAAAGCTCTGACATAATGTGTACCAAACCAGAATGGGAATGTCTTGGTTAAACACTTGTTACAGAGTAATTGCTACACAGTAAGTCTGCCTATAGTATAGATAGGTGAAGACTTAAAGGTGCAGACTGCAATTCTGGAGAAGGCTTGTTGTCAAAATCACTTTTTGTAAACGGACATTTTGCTAGCTACAGTGGGTCCCCTTTGTTTGCATAAACTTTGGTTTACATACCAGTTTACAGAGCCTAGGCTGTGTATTGACAACCTTTTCTCAGCCCACTCACAGTACAGACAGGTAGCGGACCGTGAGGAGACTATTACTGATAAAAGAAAATTGACAACAAGCATTCTTCTGAATCGCTGACTCCATCTTTCTTTCACACACAATAGATTGACAAGACACGGGAGGCTGGAATACAGATGTTTGAATTGTAGTTTTTCTCTTTTGTCCAGGGAGCAATATTCCTCTTCTTTGCTGGCAGGACTGAAGAGATCAAGGGCAACATTGATGAGGTTTGTTTCCGTCTGTGTCTTTGGCTTGTAAGAATAACGGCTAATGTTTTATTTCCTCTACATTCAATGTTTTTAAATAGCGTGAGTGATGTATGAAACACTTCACCGTGGTAATATTAACACTGTGTTTAAGCCCCTGAGCTACAGACGACCAGCACCCAACTTCAAACGTAAGCCTTATTAATGGGCCGTATGATATAATGTCCCTGTGCTACCAGGCGGTGGAGCTCTTTGAAGATGGCTGCAAGGCCCAGCAGGTGTGGAAGCAGTTCCACCACATGTGCTACTGGGAGCTGATGTGGTGCTTCACCTATAAGCGATCCTGGAAGATGGCATACTTCTACGCAGACTTACTGAGCCAGGAGAGCCGCTGGTCCAAGGTACAGAACGCTAGGCAGGCCGGTTGGAGAATCAGAATGAATTTAGCTGTAGGTTATCTTGTGTTTCAATATTGATTTAATAAAAGGTGTGAATCCTGTACTTGTGTTTCCCTCTGTTAGGCCATGTACATTTACATGAAAGCTGCATACCTCAGCATGCTGCCTAAAGATGAGGCCCGGCCTTTTGGGGACGACGAGGTAGAGCTCTTTAGGTAAACACTCACGCATGCATGAACGCACAGACACACACACACACACACACACACACACACACACACACACACACACACACATACACACACACACACTCTCACACACACTATTTCTTGTTCTAGCTCGGCAACACCATATATTGTCCCAAGGCTTATGGTCCACTTGCGTTTTACACATGTTTATGTAAAGACAGGCAGCTGTGAGGCAGAAGCATTGTTCACATGTCTGTGTACTTTGTCTGAACCCGGAGGTTTTAGAAAGGTGTATTTGCCAGGGGGGTCAGGGATCAGGCCTGAAAACTCTATGGCCAATGGCTTTCAGTTGAGGAGGCTACTTAATTGTTAAAGATCACCTCCAGACATGCTTTGAGACATACAATAATATTCTGCTTTGAATAATAGTGTGTCTCTGACATACTCAGTCTGCAGATTACCTTAGTTACTATATCTAGCTTTATCTAATCAGTCTCATCTATCTCAAACTAATTAGGCCTTCTGCTACTATGACAAATGTGTCACCATCATTTTTATTATCGAAAGTATCGGAATTTTGATATTGTGACAAAACTAATCTGCACAGTTAAAATCAAACATCTAAGCGAAGTAACGAAAAGCAAACCACAGATTTTAAGTGGACACACTTGTGTGTGTTTCAGATTCAGCAGCCAAAAATCAGCAGCAGTGCCACTGTTGCAAATTTGTGTCTCTTCTAAACTTCTTTCCACTGTTGTTGTAGTTTGTTCAAACAGACCTCCCATTACATCCTGATATACCGCCTCCATCATAAATGGGATAATTGCGGACATAGACATTACTATGAATACTGTGAATAGAGATGTTCGTAAGGACAAACCCACAGAAAATGATCAACAGGATTAAGTTGGCCATCGTGTTCCCTGTAAGGCTGTAATGTCACCCTTTACAGCTTGTGACACTGCCCCCAAGTGGTCAAAGATATATACTGTAGATGCAGGTTAAAAGTGTTGTCTGTGTGTGTGTGTGTGTGTGTGTGTGTGTGTGTGTGTGTGTGTGTGTGTGTGTGTGTGTGTGTGTGTGTGTGTGTGTGTGTGTGTGTGTGTGTGTGTGTGTGTGTGTGTGTGTGTGTGTGTGTGTTTGTGTCTGTCTTCAGAAAAGTGCCGACCTTCAAGCAGAAGATAGCAGGAAAGTCTCCCCCGACTGAGAAGTTTGCTATCCGTAAAGCCAAACGGTACAAGGCTTCTTGCCCAGTCAGGCTACCAGTGCCAGTGCTGGTAAAACTTCACATACAAACAACCTCACACACAACAGACAGTATGTTCATCTTAATGAGCCCTGATCTGTATTCTCTGTTCCTTTTCATAGGAGATGATGTACATGTGGAACGGTTTCAGTATGATCAGCAAGCGACCAGAGCTGACCGAGGGCATGATGCAGACTTTGGTTGATGCAGAGCGCATCCTGCTGGACTCTCCTGGTAATACAACCTATCCCAACCCTTCTGCTTAATCAAATCTACATCTACATATCTTGCCTAAACTCCTGCTACATAAGGAATGAGATCACTTGTCGCATTTGTTTGTCCGCTATGATGATGATGATGATGATGATAATGACCACTGCTGCCTGCTCTACAGAAAATGACTATTCTATGGATGACCGCTGTCTGATCCACCTCCTGAGGGGTCTGTGTTTGAAGAACCAGGGTCACCTCCAGGCAGCTGAGGAATCCTTCAAAAAAGTGATTTCCTGGTGAGCTCCATTGGATTAATGGGGGCCGCCCCTACCCTGTTCACACCGCATGCAATCCAACAAACCATTTTCAACGTACTGTTAATAGAGAGAAACATCAGCGTTCACATGACCATGTGCCGTGTTGAATTTTGGCCAGGAGACTATTTAAAGCTTTAATACGTAACTTTTTCATACGAATGAACCATGTTACATTCAAGCCATTGTCAATAAAGTTGACACAAAGTTGATTAAGCCTGTCGGCTCCACAAAACTTTTCGGCTGTATTTCGCAGTATGCGTTTACAAACTGGTGTGGCCCCCCGAAAGGTTTTTAGTTGTTGATTCTACAGCTAAGAAGACCTGGAAGTACAGAAGGTATAAAAATACAAGTGCGATCACCAAAGGCTTACCTCATGAGGTTGCACTGTCAGTGTTGTTGTAATTACTCAGAATTCCTCATGGGGGCGACAAAAGTTAAAAGTTAAGTGTTTGCTTAGGCTTTGTCCAAATCTTAACTGAAGCCTACCCCTGTCTCTGTCATTTGACAACATGTCTATGGGCAGGTCCTAACCGGATGTACTCACAATGTAATGCTTGCTTAGCGTTTATAAAATCTTCTTTACTCGGCCATTAAGTCAGACAGAGAATATTTACTGAGCGATCAAGGGATTTACTCCGCGCCGAAGCCTCACTGATGTTGACTGAGTGCTTATATTATGGTGAGGGAGGCTTTCGAGTAGGTCTTGTGAGAAATATCCTTTTCTACAGTCACTCCAACAGTTTCAGGCCGACTAGGGGGAAAAAAACAACAACAACTCTAATACAGCATTTCTGAGGATGTCACATGGTATTTTCTTTTAACATAACGTTTGCAAAACAGTTTTTGACTGAGAGTTGAATCCCCTTTTTTCTCTCTGTGTGCTCAGTGAAAAGAAACTCAAGTATGACCTCTACCTGGTGCCCAACTCACTGGTGGAGCTCGGTCTGCTCTACATAGACCAAGGCAGAAGAGACGAGGCTATTAAACTACTGAACAAGGCCAAGTAAGTTACTCTCTCTTGAAAAAAAGGCTTCATTGATGTATTTAAAGACAGAGACGAAGGTATGACAAGATATGGGACTGATTGATTGAATGGATTTCTGTGTGTGTAAAAACGAAGGACTTATTCAGTTGCTTGAGCAAATCATTGAGCGTGTCTTGAACAAATGACCAAGTGGGAGTACACTTAATCAAGTACTACTTGTAAAAATCATGTACCGAATATCAGATAATACAATTTCAAGGTACTTGTACTTTGAGTATTTCAATTTCATTACTTTATACTTTTCACTGTATCTATGAGGGTAATATTTCACGTCTTACTCCATGAGATATATTTGACATTTGTGGTATTGCTATTTTTATCTACTACGAGGAACTTTTAAGTGTTTATGAAACAGTCCTCTTATTATGATCATAAATGACCTGTAACAGCAAACCAGACCATCAGCGAAAACAATGCTCTTTTTTATTTAGTTATTATTAAAGCATTTGCTCGGGTCAGATTTCCAGGGGACTTGGACAAAATGATTTACAGAGAGACCGGAAAAGCCTGTGTTTCCAGAAAGGGACTAAATCAAATAAAAAAAGGAAGAAATGGAGAACCTCTTGGAACTATAGCCTTTGTGAAAAAATATAAAAGACGGCGCTCTTTGGTAGGGGGCATGAACAAATCCAGTGAGAATCAAGAAAAACCACATACCTTTCCTGTGACTAACCTGTAACAAGGATGGATGCCGAAATGCTTTAGCAATCGTACATAGTCACATATAAACACACAACCCCTTCACAGTGCATCCTGCGGTCTCTCTTTCACTCAATTCCTAAACGGATACACACGCCGCCTGCAAGCGCTTGGGTCGTGGTGTCGTAAAAACACTACCGCTTTTGCTCAATGGGACCAATGGAATCAATAAAAACTGAAAGCTTCTCGTATGGCCACTTGAAGAGTCACCAAGAAAAGGTTATAGCGTGATCAGGTCATGACTTTTACTTGATTATAGGAAATAATATCTTATTGTATCCAATGTTATATACAGTATGCATGGTATGTTTACTATATTGTTTATACATGGTATTTTAAAGGACATTACATTTTTGGGATTTTATGGGCATTTCATCTGGGCTATCCCAAATGAATATGAGCAATTTAATCAGAATGGTCAGAAAATTTTGCCATGGTTAGTTTCACAGCTGATCAGGTTGTGCTTTAAATATAAATTTGAAAGTTTGAATTGTGCCGACTTATAAGAAACGCTGCTTCAAGTTCTCTTGTCTGATAAGGTTTGAATAAACGCAAACAGCATTATGGCATAATTGAATCATGTTGTGGGCTGTGCCTTTCTTCCTTTTAAAAAAAAAATGGTTTCACAGATTTAGCGTCATGTTTTTAAAATGGATAGGGTAAGGTGCATTATATAAATCCATCATTAACAGCTTTGTTGTTCAGGAAAGTGGAAAAGGACGGATCATATCGGACATAAACAAGTGGTATCGAACCATCCCTATTATTTACTGTATAGAACAGGGGTTTTCAAAGTGTGACAAAGTGAGCCCCCCCTCAGAGAACAAATTTCAGCGGAGCCCCCCCCCCATTTTTTTTTTATTATTTTACAAATTTAAACATGTTTTTGAAACATTCTAAACATTTTTGTGCGTTTTTAACCACATAATCCAGTGTTTTAATCCTGCTTCCTTTGAGCATGGATAATACTGACTGAGTGTGCATCGGAGTGAGAAAGATAGGCAGACAGACTTGCCCAAATTATTGACTAGTTAAATGTCAGTCACACACCCAGTGTTTTTTCGCTAGTGCCTCCAATGTCCTGCTGGAGGAGAATAGTGGCCAGTGGAGAACCAGACCCTCCTAGGGGGGTCCGGGGGTATGCCCCCCGGGAGATTTTTTTTCACCTTTTTAAAGTGAAATGCATGAATCTGGTGCACTTTGAGAGGACAATTAAGAGGCTAAATATGAGGAATTTTGTGTGAACAAATAATTTGGAGACACTGGGTCTGATGAATTAGAAGCTATTGAAGAAGGACACATGGATTTTCCATAAAAATATTAATTTAAAATAAACAAAATGTATGCAGGGTCCTCTGGGTTGGGCTTGGTGCTCTTTTTCTTTAACGAGACCTATTTCGCTAATTTACTGAATGCATTTAAATGCAGTGAGGGGAACGAAGCAGAATAACTTGTGTCCAGCTATGCCGTGATCTTAGTATTAAAAAAAAAAAAAAAAAAAAGTTTTTATTTTTTTTACATATTCATCCGCGCCCCCCTGCCATAACCCCGCGCCCCACAGTTTGAAAACCGATGGTATAGAATATTAATAAATTGAATATGACTTTAAGTCGAAAATGAACTACAAATCAAAATCAATATCTGAAAAGCAGCTCTAAATGTGCAAAGCAAAAACACTTTAATTGCTGGTGTTCATGTGTACGTTGGTAATATGTTGGCAGTCAGTATGTAATATACAGTCAATCAAAGATACCAGTCCATTTAATTTTACACTTGACTTTGGGTGAGGGCCTCTTTCCTAATGTACTATACCACTATAACCCTTTCTCCTGTTTTGACTTGTAGACACAACTACAAAGAATACTCGATGGAGTCTCGCACACAATTCAGGGTCCATGCTGCTCTGGCCAAACTCAAGGCCGACCACGGTGAGGAAGAGGACACTCGTATGTAAGAAGACATGACTTCACGATTGGAAGACGCTTGACACCAGACTCTCTGCTTCCCTCAAAGTTACATGCTCGTTTAACTTGATGCCCAGTTTTTAACCTGTATCTATTTTAAACAGGTGAACACTGGGTATTTTATCAATGTGTTTGGGGATATATACCTTTTCTGACATGTTTGTGTCACAGTCTGCAATAAATGATCAAAGGTATAACCCAAGAGCCTCTCATTCTCAGACCGGCTTTAAAGAGCATACAAGTAGAGTTTGAGCTGAGGGACAGTGTATATATGTTATATCGGTACGGTAGCCATTTTATTTTATGGGAAATGTTTTACTTAACATTGAAAATTAAAGGACATTGCATTTTAATCAACGTATGATGGAAAACGACTATAAATATCAAATGTAAGAAATTCTATGGAACAATAATGAAATGTATAGTAATTGCTTTATTTTACTGTATTGAAAGTGCTCCAAGTGATTATGACATCATTAAGTAACTAGCGTACTGTGTTGTTGCGGAATTATGACGTTTCTTTTTCATATAAGACTGAAAAAAACATTTGATACAAAATTGTTTTTTAACCTGACTTGAAGAAATGTATGACCCACAGTCAGCAGCAACCCAACTCTATGCACCCCAAGTCATGCATTTGTCCTATGCTTTGTGTTGCAATGGAAATGCTGAACTAAAGCACCCTAAAGAGGTGAAACCACAACTGTTCTAAACTCACTTTCACTGTCTTGGTGTGAATTCATCAGTGTTCTGCGCTTTGGCCGCTCCAGATCACTGCCTGCACTTTCCAAATACCTTATTGACTGTATTAAAGTCATTTTTGCATAAATAAATACTACACATGAACTGTCTGTGCTTTGTCTTAAATGATACCAAAATCTAAATAACCCAATAACTTCATCTTGTGATATATAACTTAATCTTCTTCTTGTTTAGACAAGTCTGTACAGAGATATATTTAGGCTATTACAGTGACAACTAATTATGGAGGTCATGAAAAATGAACATGTGCTTAACAAAAGGTAATAACTTTGTTAAAAAAGAAAAAAAACATGAATGGGGTTTCTTTAATATTCCTACCTTTCCAATAACAATCAGAAATAAAAATGGAGTTAAAGAAGAATATTTCCCTCTGAAATGAAGCGGAGTACAAGTATAGAGTAGCATCAAACCGATATAATTGAATGGTTGGACATTGGTCAAATCCTATTGGTCAAAGCTGCCCTTAAGGTCCAGTAGGCTACTTGTAACCCAGGTAACTAGGCCCTCACCATGAAACTACAAAAATGTGGGTCATTAGGAGATATTAAAATATAATAATAGCCAAGTTCACTGTGATTCAATAAATAGCAGTACCCAGGGGGCAAAACCCTCTTTTTTTGGAAAACAGACATGGGCTGTTGTAAAAGGTTGTTCACTAGAAATGATGTCTAGGACCTTCAAGGATCACAACCTGAGTGGACAACCTGGTCAACTAGCTGCTGGAAAGCTACAGGGGGCCGACATAGAAAATAGGAACCATAGTTCAATGCGAGGGTAAAACTTTTTTTTTTTAAACTTGTAGATATCATCTTGAAACTTTGCCAGTTGCTTACTGGCATTAAAACAATGATTTTTTTGTATTGAAATGTTTGTCAAAAATGTTTGAATATTTATGCAAATTTGGCATATTTCACAAATTATGCACCAATTTGCACATCTTTAAAAACCAAAAATCTAGATATTGGATAAAGCCAGAGTTAAAATCTTTATTGCATTTTGACATTATATAAGTGTGTTAAGTTTCTACATAACAAACTTCCTCTGTGAGAAATGGTGTGATAATTCTGGTTTGTTAGTGGTTAGATTGACATGATTTGATAGTTCTTTTCATTACTCTGACCCAAAAATCTCAACTTCTAAATCACTTACATCAACTAAACTTTCCATAATCATTCTTAGCACTATTCTGTAGGTTATTGAGGAATGATTTTTTCACATGTTGTTCATAGTCTGATTTATGAGACATTTTCTTCGTCAAAACATGCTGTAATGCATTTTTAAGACCTGTAGGCCTAAATAGTATTTTTTGATTTATAAAATAAAAAAAGGCTGTGAAAAAAACATGGTTATGATTTTCTATTTCGGCCCCCTGTAGCTTCCCAGCAGGTAGTTGACCAGGGGCCTATCCGAAAACTCTTTTTTGCATAGGAAATTTCCTTTCCTATCGAGATGACCCGGAAGTGCTCGGCAGATAGGTGAATCCGAATAACCAAAATGCATAGGAAAGGAGCCTCGATTCATCCTTTAACCCTCCTTTAGCATAGGTTACTCCTGACCAACCTTTGCTAAAGGAACGTAGATAGTGGTATCCCATAATCCTTTACGGCGGCAATATTTAAAGCAACAAGCCACCGCCGGAGTTTACCGACTCTACACGAATACGAACGAGAGGCAAAACAGAAGAGAGGAGAGGAGAAGAGAGGAAGATTTAACTCAGCTAAAAAAAAAACCCCCCCCCCCCATTAAGATAATAAAGAACTCATAAAAGACCAACATCATAATTTAGTTATTTTCGTAGCACATCATTTACACCATAAGAAAATAAAATACCAACTTCACATTTAATGAAGTTACTGGGGGCAGTTCATTTCAACATCAACATAGGCTAAGTGTAGCCTCTTTTTATTCCACATGTGAATTGGGATATATGGGAGTGATTCTCACTCTGTTGGCGACAACCTGATTACAATCAATATGAAAAGAACGCATGGATCAAACGAGCGCTTGTTGAAGTCAATTTTCGGAGAATAGTGTAGTTTCACGCGACTCACGTCAGCAATACTCGCCGTCGCGCAATGACGTCGGTTAGGAAAGGTGGAGTCGAATTCATTTGAAACAACGCTGTCCTTTCCTATGTTCGATAGAAAGCACCTTTCATCTCTCCTTAACCCCGATGACGTTTAGGGGTTAAGGCATAGGAAAGGAGGCTTATAGGTAAGGAGATTGGACTTTTCGGATAGGCCCCAGGTTGTCCACCCAGGTTGTGATCCTTGAAGGTCCTAGATATCATTTCTGGTGAACAACCTTTTACAACAGCCCATGTCCAAAAAATCACTTTGCCCCCTAGGTAAAGAGAATAGTTTACACAAAACGTTTATGTTGATACATAGCCGGTTGTTCATATTTTTTTATTTGGGCTAATGGACCTGAATTTGTTTATTTTGCATTTTGCAGACTTCCAGGTGACGTTTAGTGAAATAGTCCTTTAAACGTGCTACGCGCATCCTTAGGCCTTACCAGCCAATCAGATTCCAGCTTCGCAATCGAGAGAAAAAAAAAGTTAACTCCGCCACCGTAGGTGGCAGTCGGACGGATCCGTCCGTCACATTTGCAACATTCGCTTTAGAATTTTAGCCGTTGTGTTTTTACCTTTCCGTTTACGGATAAATGATCCCTGGTCGAGATTTTTGGTTTTAGTGGAGAAATTAGGCGTTGTTCACTGACTTACTTCGACTGAGACTGCTCCTTTCATCTCACGTATTGCTGTTTTGCTAGCAGTAGCTTAAGTAGCTGCACATAGTAGAAACGGAGATTACCTGGAGTTTGTGAGTCGAGGATTTTCAAAGCATGGAGATTGTGTTTAACATTGAACTTTCTGGTAAGTGAAATTAAATGTTTTTGTTATGTAGTAAATGATCTAGTTGTATCCTACATGGATTTATTAGGACTTCCTAAATGTTTTTCTGGTATGCCAAAAAATATAGGAGTAGGCCTATAGGCATTGGAATGCACCCTCTGTCTCCAGTGAAGCAGCAGCAGCAGCAGCAACAACCTTTAACGGGCATTTTAAAGTTGCCTTGTCACCTTTAGTTATTCTATTGTCCATACAAGCAGTAACTGGAGACTCAGGAAACTCAACTCCTCTTATAACTATTACTTTTTATTATTACTACCAATGTTTGAATGGGCCTCAGTTGCTTACTGCAAAATGTGACCGGATTTAGTAGGACATTTAGCTATTTTTGGCATACTCTATTGACATGGATGTATTGGGATTTGCTAAATCTTTTTCTGGTATGCCAAAAAGTATCAAAGTATAGGCATTGGAATGCACCCTCTGTCTCAACCTCTGCTGTCTGTCCAGAGAAGTGTAAAAAGCTTACAGCACCTGGTATTCCCAGGCGGTCTCCCATCCAAGTACTAACCAGGCCCGACCCTGCTTAAGGCCGTATCTCACTGGGCTGCGACAAGTTGGAGACTGCATTCGCAAGGGAGTCTCTATACTGTCTTGAAACGTTCGCGTAGGTCTCAATTTCCTTGCATGAGTCGCAGAGCCGCGCAGTCCTGTCGCTTGAATTTTGAACATGTACAAAAACTTGTGCAACAAATCTTCTCTCAAAATAGTTTCAGAGCGGTCACAGGTGTGTCGCACGCGTCGCAAACCCCGCGAAGTCAGAAAGTGCGAGAAGTGTGACAACTTTGCGAGGGTTTGGCGACATATGAAACTAAATTGCGACTGATTTGAGATACAAATGAGTGACATTCCAGGCGCGAAAATTCCCTGGGGGAACGACTCTCGCGTCCATTTCCAGAACAATGGCAGCCTACAACATGCAACCCAAAGCCAAGGCAAGGGGGGCTGCTGCCCCTTCCCCACGGACCCCTACAAAGGAACCGGTCCCAGTCATGGTCCCAGTTAATGATGAGGAGGAGTCGGATGCTTCCTCAGTCTCCCAGCCTCCCCCCACCAATAGAACCAAAACAGTGGCCGCTGAGGGGGACAGGCAGTATAACTGGAAGGAAGGGCACCAGGACACAATGGCATAGTTTTGGCTCAACAACACCATTTTCCTAGCCTGGTCCAACCAGACCATCGTACTTCATTTCGTGTACAGAAGGTCTGGAAGTGCTGTAATTGGCAAACGTTCACTCACTTGGAGGCGGGTGTCTGTCGAAGTTTAAAACTATTGGATCTGCCCAGTGCCACTCTGGATTAGCCAACCAATCGCATCACGTTTGGTCGTCACGTGTGTCATGAGCCGGCTTTTGACGGTGCGTTCCAGTTGGACAGGGAACTCGGAAATTTCCGACTTCACTACATATTGTAGTCTATGAATCTACCGGTACCTGGCAACAGTAACTTGTTAGAGCCTAACGTTTAGTTATTTGGACGAGAAAGGTTTTAGGCGTCCATACTTTCGCGAGCAGATGCACTGGAACACAGACAGGTCAGAACTACCAAGTCGGAAATCTCCTTCTTCCGAGTATAAAGGAACGCAGCATTCAACTGAAACTGGAGCGCGACTTCGACGTCATCGTTCTCGGCCACTCGCTCTGTTCGTTGATTGGACGATTGTAGATTCTCCGGCGAACTGGGAAAATGAACTGTACACCCAGACTGACTACTGAAGGGAAAATGCAATTTGGCCGGAAGTACGCGGGCGGGCGGAGCCAGGCTACCATTTTCCACGACAAAACCGAAAATAATTATAAAAACAAACAAATGAAAATTGAATTGATGAGGGAATTAATTAATCGGAGGATTACCGGCGGAGGACCGCTAGGATTGGGAGAACATTCAGAGCCCCCTGCCAACCGGTGAGTAGAAATTTTGCATTTTTTATAGTAGAATTTTAGTTTGAAATAACAACCCTCCGAGCCTTTAGTTTACGACAATCAATGTGCACTTCAATGGATTATCATTTTCTATCAGATAGCCCACCGTCTTCGGCCTCTGAAGCCGTCTTTTACGTGAGAAAAGCTTTTCTAGCTAGCCTGGAACGTGTGCTTATTTCGGGGACAGGTTAGCAATAAACCCATACGCATACATCCACATTTTGATGGTCTTAAGTCCATATTTATTGATACTTGTATCCATTGTTGTGGTTAGTGTTGATGTAAAATGCGATATTGGTTTCCCATGATGCTCTCTGTAGCGTTTTTGGCCAATCAGTTTCTTTGCACCTTTTCAGAGCTGTTGAATGGCTCTCTATGCCTGTCAATCAAAGTTAGGCGGGTCAATGAATATACTCAAGGGTCCACAAAAAATCACTAAAGCTGAAATATTCTTATAGGACAGTCTCTCCTGAAAAAAATTATGTTCATAGCTTGATCATTTTGAAAAAAAAGTTAAAAAAAAAATCCATACATAATATTGTATTCTTTGTATGTTACAGTTAAAGTGACTCTTACCTTTGTTGCATTTTTACACTTTTTTTGGATTAGGTTAAAATGGTATTAATAAGGTAATTACACTCTAAAACAGGGGTGGCCACTGTTTTTCAGCTTGTGAGCTACTTTTAAAATGACCAAGTCAAAGTGAGCTACCACCTACTATAAGGGGTCAAAAGTCACGGTTCGGTACGTGCCTCGGTTTTTAAGTCACAGTTCTGTTCTGTACGGTACGGTTCTCAGTTAAGAGGAAACATGTCTGCAGAATTGCCACGCTAGTGCCTCCAATGTCCTGCTGGAGGAAAATAGTAGCCAGCAGAGAACCAGACCTTCCTAGGGTGGTCCGGGGGCATGCCCCCCCGTGAGATTTTTTTTCATCTTTTTAAAGTGAAATGCATGAATCTGGTGCACTTTGAGAGGAAAATTAAGAGGCTAAATATAAGGAATTTTGTGTGAACAAATAATTTGGAGACACTGGGTCTGATGAATTAGAAGCAATTGAAGAAGGACACATGGATTTTCCATAAAAATATTAATTACAAATAAAAAAAATGTATGCAGGGTCCTCTGGGTTGGGCTTGGAGCTCTTTTTCTTTAACAAGACCTATTTCTCTGTAATATACTGAATGCATTTACATGCAGTCAGAGCAACAAAGCAGAAGAACTCTTGTCCAGCTATGCCGTGATCTTAATATAAAAAACACAAACTCACATATTCATCCGCGCCCCCCCTGCCATAACCAAACTGTGTATAACCAAAACTGCCATAACCAAACAGTGGGGCCCCACAGTTTGAAAACCACTGGCTTAAGCAATTCTAATTTAAAAGAGCAAGAAATATACACAAATGCATAGGTTTATCTTAAAGGCAGACTTATAGAGTCATACAAAAAAAATCCTTCTCAATGATCACTTCTGCCCCACTAGAATATGTGGTGGTGTGTTTGTCTGCACAGTCTTCCTCTCTCTGGCTGTATTTTACATAGTAGAATTTGTCACAGTGCAGAAGCCTCTCCACTTCCTTGACTTGGATTAGCTTTGGTTAGCTCACTGCCTAACAAACTGATACTGTATGTCAAATTAGAAAGTGGTGTCCTCTCTCCCTCCACCGAACGTCGGCGCATGCTCGCACGGCTCGTTCGCTCTTTCATAGTAAAAAAAAAAAATATATATATTATTATAATTTTTTTTTTCTTTTTTTTCTTTTCTTTTTTTAAGAATGCCACGCGAGTCGATCGCGATCGACCTAGTGGCCACCCCTGCTCTAAAATATAAGACAGACCCACCAGGAGTAAAAACAAACAATGATTTCAATCTCATAATATTATGAAAAATATATATAAAATTCAGCCTGTATTGCGCATTCTCAACTAGAGGGTTTGTTTTGATTCCACGGCAGACAGTAGCGAGTAGCGACCATTGTAGAAAAGGCCCCAACGTTCATAAGTTACAGTGTTGTTATTTCTTACAGTGTGTTAAAATGTGTTTTGTTCAGTGTGGATAGCAGTCAGTTAGGGCCGTGACGTCAGTCGGACAGAGAGCCTGTTTAGTTTCCGTTCTCTTCTCCCTCGGTCAGATGTGTGAGCGTTGCGGCAGTAAGCGATCATTCCACATGGAAACGTGTTTCTCTGAGTTTAAATGTAAATCACCCGTGTGTGAGTATGTACATGCAGTCCCGATCGCTGTTATAATATAGTTTGCATGCGATTCGCGGGTCGCAACAGCTGGGAGTTTAAACATTTGTTCTTTTCCCGCGATCTATATGCGACTGTGCCTGTGAAAGAAGGAAAATAAAGAGCGGATAAAACCCTACTCCTCCTCTCCTAGTCTCATGCTTATAGTCTGACGCCTTTGGCCATAAGTGGTATTATGGCCGACAACTCTGAAGTGAAACCAGTGATACAAGCATGGAATGAGGGTGTGGGGGCATTGGAGGGAGGCGGGATGGTATGATAGTGCTGTAATTCTCAATTGCAGGATCGGTAAGATTCCCTTTTACCAAGTTGAGGCACATTTGTGCAACATACGCACAAGATTTGTAAAGTTGCTGAAGCGGAAGTCTGGTGCCCCTGCAAAAAAAAAACTCTCCTACACAGATCAGATGATCTACTATAAGCGTTACAAATTTCTACGTCCACATATACAAAAGAACAGGACCACAGCAGCACACACTGTAAGTAGGAATATAAATCTAGTCCATTGCTTCAATACATGTGTTTAAAACATTTCATCCAATTTTCATCCCTTCATCTTGTTATATTCTTTTTTGCAATGGCTTCAACTTTTCTTTTGTACTTGGCAGTTTCCTGGTGTGCAGGCTGAAGGCGAAGTGGATGACGGAGAGGGAGGTGAGGATGGGGATTACAACCAGAGCCAGCAGTGGAATCAGCAGCCCTCCACCTCCCATAAGAAGGCTGCACAAGACAGTGAGATGGAGGTAACACACATTCTACATAATATGGATTTATCCTCAAGTTGAAAAGCTTGTAAACATGAGAACAGATTCATGTCTTTATTGCTCTTACCAATCTTTTTGCAGCAGGCCAAAAACCTGATTTCAAGCATCAGGGACCTCATTTATCAACGCTGCGTACGCACATCAGTGGACGTACGCCACCCAGTACGCAACCTTTGTGATTTATCAAAAGCAAACTTGACGGGAAGATGTGCCACGCAAACTCTGACCCATTCGTACGCACAGAAAGCGGAGAAAGGAGAAACGGTGACTCCGTCGGCAGTTGTATGAAGTGCGAGAACGAATGTGGATGTGAATCCAGATAGGCCTATTATAAGCCATGTAGGTCTATCATGTACTGGGAGTTCCTTTGCAAAACGGATATAGCCATTCTTACAACTAATAAACAAATGCCTCCTTGTTGGAATATGTTCTTTAGTTATTAAAGAATATCCTACCTGCATGTTATTGAATTCATTCTGATTATATTGAGGTGGAATCCATATTACTTTTACACTGACGCTGTTCTCGATGCCTCAGTCAGGCAGACAGCAGTGCACAGTGTCATACATACATTAATCATAGCCTACTGTACATATTGTGCACACTTTCATGGCTTTTAGTCAGTTTTATCTATGTGTTTTTCTTTATGTTCGAGCACGTTGTAACTTGTAACTGTGTTTTGAAAGGGGCTGTGAAGTTTATTATTAACCCTCCGCCGCCATCACTGCCCCGGAAGGTATTCCCCGAATCAGTTTCTCATTGGTGGTCTCAGTGTCCGCCGCTCGTGGCACAAACACTGATGTGTGAGGATGCAGCTTTTAGCGTCTACTTTTATGTCGGATCGCTTCTTTTTTATTTCCACCACAGTCGGACATTCTGAGGCTGCAGCGTTAACAGAGATCGCCACACGCTGAAACTCTGACGCCTTTACGCACACACTGTGTCACCAAACTATATTTTGCCTGGTCGCAATCTCCCCAACGGGAACGTCGACCTGGCCGCAGTGATCCACACCGTGTGGAGTCTATTTTTCCGTTTCCCTTTCAGTCGGCGTCGCCGAAACCGCCTCTATGCAGTCAGTAGGGATGGGAATTGAGACCCGGTTCCTCTTCAGAACCGGTGCCGAGTCAACCAATTCCTTGGAATCGTTAACATGCCTGCTTAACGATTCCGCTTATGGGTTCCGCTCGTTGTAAATGCGTCATGACTTGACACTCACACTGCGTTGTTTTGGTTCAGAACGCAGCAAACATGGCGTTGAGACAGAATCTCTCTAAATGTTAGTTGTTTTTCACTTGAAAAGACGACAATACGGCCACTTGCAACAATTGTAAAGTTTCCATTTCGTCAAATGACACGCGCACGAGCGCAAGCGAGCAGACGGCGATCGTGACGGTTAAACGCTTAAATGTCCGCTGCCTGTCTAATCGACACCAGAATTGCCCATTGGACTTACAATGTGTGAGAATTAAAGTGTGTGTAGGCATATGTGTGGGCTAATAAAAGAAGGAGAGAGATAAAAAGGTGAGAGCAGCATAAAGCAAAGCAAAAAGGTTTTCTTGATCGCTGCCTTAAACCCCGCAGTGTTTACTCACGTTCGTCAGCTGGTTTGTTTCTTTTTCCTCCAGTCAGCTGTTATAATGCTGCCTTTACGCACGGCGGGTGGAGACAAACCCAAAACAACATACAGCGGAACTCGGCGGTGATAAGGAAACAATAGTCTACACTTAAGTTTAACAATAACCATAAACCATAAAATACAATTTAGTTAATTTTAAACACATCAGAAATTGTCTCTCTCTGGATGCAGCCAAGATATTTATGCACGCCATGATTTTGTCCCGCATGTCATATTGTATCACCTGCTGGGGGCAGGCTGGTGAATCTACTTTGAGACCTCTGGAGTCTTTATACAAACAAACCTTAAAAACACTGGACAAAAAGCCAATTGTTATCATCATTGTAGGATACTTGACAAACATGAGTTATTGAGCTTTGAGAATTTTAGGTTATTCGTCAATTTGTGTATGGTCTATAAAATTTTAAATGGTTTGGCCCCACAGTCATTATGTGTTTTTGTCCACGCTCGCTCGTCAAATTCCATCAGATCCACTAGAATATCCTCCATACGAGATTGTACCATACCATTTCGCCGCACTGTAGCGGGGCAATCTGCTTTTTCTGTAAGAGCCACAAACCAGTGGAATACCTTACCTGACGCCGTAAGGGGCAGTAGCTCTCTCAGAGTCTTCAAATCTAACCTAAAAAATCTGTTAAAAGCTGCTCAGCTCTGCAACCACTAATTTGGTCCTTAGACTTGTTTTTGTGTGTGTGGGCGTGGGTGGGATGAGGAAGGTGGGGGGAGTTGCACGCAGACGTGTGTAGCCATGTTGTTGTGGTGTTTTATCCCTGTATACTAATAATCTGTCTTGTTACTGTGTTGTATTTTTGTGACCTGCCAAGGGACTACAGATGCAAATTAGCTTAAAGCTATAATCTGGTATAGTGCATCAAATGGCAACATTTATGTTCTAACTGTACATTGTCCCTTTTAAATAAATTAAATAATAATAATAATAACAATAAACTTCATAAAGACACACTTAAAATAACGATCTCTGCCCATACAAAAAGCACTGACTTGGATAACTTGATGGAGCGATCGATGTGCAAAAACCATCCGGCACATGTGTCTGATGACGCCGACGGGCCGTTATATTAATTATAAACAGCGGGTGGGCTTATAAAAACGGAAGAGAGACAAAAAGGCGAGAGCCTTTTTCTTTTTCCTCCCGTCAGCTGTTCTAATGCACCTTTTACGCACGGTGGTTGAGACGAACCCTACACTGAAGTTAAACATGAAACTTTGTAACTACACAATTAAAATAACGATCTCTGCCCATACAAAAAAAAGACTTGGATTACTTGAGGAGCGACCAATGTGCAAATGTGTCTGATGACGGGCCGTTATATTAATAATAAACAGCGCGCTGTACATTAGAACAGCATGTACATAAAAAGATCTCGTATCCTTCCTGAGAGGGCTTACATGATATTTTTTCTGCAAACAAATGGTTAATTTGCCAAAGTTGATAGTTGGTCTCATCTTTACAGAAGACTTCTTTGTATTTTTTATGTCAGTTGAATTTTGTTTCAAGTTGAATGCAAATGAGCACAGTTAATATTCCAAAAGGCACAAGCTCTTCCTTGACTGTTTTCAGTCTGTGTTTTTAGTTTTGAGGGAACATAATGGCATTTGGGCTTGAAAAGGCAAATCTTTTTTTTTGTCCGGACCAATTAATGTGAAAATTGACAATTTCCTAATCCTAAAGTACTCTTGATAATCTTTGCACACACTAGACACACTTCAGATCAGATATTTAAGCAGGGCAATACAAATAAACAAATTTGTACTTATTTTCTGACACAATGAGAATCGATAAGAGAATCGATAAGGAATCGGATCGATAAGCAGAATCGGAATGAGAATCGTTAAATTCTTATAAATTCCCATCCCTAGCAGTCAGTAAATTATATTAATTTCGGGCGTTTCTATTTATGGGTAAATATGGGCGTTACGTGAGCCCGCAAAAGGCTCCTCCACATTTAGGATTGATTGTGATTTACAAAAGGAAACAGGCGTAGGACGTGCGTGGGCACTTTTTCATAAATCCAAACCTCTCTGTGCGCACGCATTGCCAGAATCCTACGAAAGCAACCTTCCAACGCAAATCCTATGCAAAGTTTGATAAATGAGGCCCCAGGTCCCCAACAAGGACTGAGCACCAGCAAAGGGTCAGAGACTTAAAGAGATACCTGGAGATTGAGATGCAACAAATTCCTGAAGAGTCATGGGATGACTGCTCCTTCACATTGATAAATGTGATAAGGGGGTTCACTACTGGTCAGCAACACCATGGTCAACAGCAGCAATTATACCAGCAGGTGGGTCAAAGACGAATAAGGATTTCAAATTAGAAAAAAATTAAAGTATAAGGGGCACTTTACATAACAACACGCAGTGAACGTGCGCCGCCACTATAAAAATCCTTCTCCGCATTTTAAATTTTTTTTTGTACGTAGCTCCTTTTACAAAATGGGCAGCGCTTAACGGAAATTACGCAACACGCGGCACATCATCACGTAGCCAACATCAAAGAAGAAGAATAACCTAACAGCGAGTGTGGCAGTTGTTGGCAGTAGTAGCCTACACGGTTGCAAAGTTACTACATTGATTCCAGCAGCGAGTGAAGCGGAAGAGCAAAGAAAGAGAGAGAGAGAGAGAGAGAGAGAGTAAGTTGCTAAAATGTGTCGCTACATGACCTCCAGTGTTAAAAACCCTCTGAGCCCTATCGTAATTTTATTTTATTTAATCTAGATGTTTTTCTTTATTGCCATATAAAATCCGTTTTCATCGCGTATTTTAGTTAGGGATTTATGCTAATCGCCTGTAAACATGTGGTTATTAGCATAAATGCAGGGGAAAAGCCTATGGACTTTTTAAAAGAGCATGAATAGTTTCTAGTATAACTTATATTTATTTTACAATTTTCTCATCACTTTTTGACTCCCAAGACTTAAGTTTTAGGCAATAACAAGCTTAATCAATGTGCCTTTTTGTGTCATATCAATAAATAATTGTGAGATATTTTTGGCTTTTTTACTGTCTAATTGATAATTTCCTACATTCAAACGACATCACTGCAGCACACATATTCTGATAGTCCAGGTTGTGACCCAAATAAATGATAGCTTGACAGCTATGCATTATAGGGGTGATGAATGCAATCTTAAGAGAATAAATCCAGGCGAACCAAAACATCTCAAAAATGGCTTAGGGCTCAGAGGTTAAAAGGCTGGTACAAGCTCTTAAGGGATGCACTGTGCACAATGTATACATAGTTAAATAATATATATTACATTTGCAGATGAGTCTAAAAAGCTGGGTGAAAAAGAAAGGCAGACGGGACAATGGAGGAGCTGAGGTTAGTAAAGCAAATTAGGGAAGCAAACTTTCAAGATAATGAGAATTTTCTTTTGGATTTGAATGCATAATGCTAGGTGATAGTATTTGAACATTACAAATACATGTATATAGGGTAATTTGAACGAAACAAATAATATTTCTAGCATTTCTTACTTGTTGTTTAAGTGCTCAAGTTTATTACAGAAAATACAGGTAGACCAAGTAAGGGAGGACAGAGAAGTGACAGAGAAGCAAGGAGAACAAGAGAGAGGGTGCAGTGGTAGATCCTGAGAGGTGTTTTGCCCATGCTTGCAGGAGATTTAATTTTTGAACAATGTGTCTTGTGTAAAAAAACAGTGTGTAGTGTTTTGAAAGAAGTGTGTTGGAGAATTTCAAACACAGTGCAAAGCACTTATTGTGTTTGTAGGGTTGGTGCTTTTGTTTAGGGCATGGTTACAAAAGTCAGAGGTTGTGATGATTTGGGCATAGCAAACACTTTTAGTATTTAAGCATTAGGCAAAAATCTGTAAATTGTGCAAAATAATTTTTGAGTTGTGGCATTTTGTTTAAATATTAATTTCTATACAAAAATGTCAAAATCTGTAAATGAAGACACAAAAGGCAAAGTTACAACACCAATAATCCTATCTACAGTAATACACAGGACTGTGTGAATAGGATTTAAGTGCATATTCTCCTCTCAAAATGCACCAGATTCATGGATTCCAATGTACAGGGTACAAAAAAATTTGACCGGGGGGGAAAAAATCCTGCAGGAAACACTGATAACACTAGCCAATTTAGTCTAAGCGATTAGTAAGTTATTGAGACCACCCAACACTTTTTCTGGGGAAAGATTTGTGCTCTGCCGGTTTTTCTAGCAAAATAAATGTGTGTTGCTTCTATATGCCAGGGACACGGCTCTCTCTCTAAATTAAAAAAACACTATCCATAGTTCATCGCGCAGCGGTTAAGTTACTGTTCAACAAAAGGAGCATTATGGCTACGGCTTCACAGTAAAAGCATTTCACTGGCTAAACATTAACAGCATTTCACTGGACAAACGTGAGTCGACTTTTATTTTGAAGTACGCCTAACAGGAAAGTAGCCGCTCACATAGCCCCTTCACTATAAGCATGTCTTCTGTTTTCACGAGTTCAATGCGGTGAAATAAGAGGACAGAAAGCTTGTAATTTACAATACTTGTAACCCCAAGCTTACACCAACCGCTTTATGAATGTTAATGGCATTACTTTTCGGTTACAGTAAGGTTGTATGCATCAAATTGTACCAGAAGAGCTATCTACTAGGCTGTGTCACCGCTGACTATTGAGCTTGGCAATTCGGTTCCAATTCCGATTCTGACTATCGATTCCGGTTCTTAACGGTTCCCAATTCCGATTCCCATAAGATAGAAGAAAGGGGTCAAGTGTTTATGTAAAAAACATCTATTTATATTTTTTTCTCTCTCAATCTTGTTCTTATAAACAGGCTACATAAAATAAATGAAACCCACAATCACAACTCCTCTCAGAGCTTTTGGAAACATAACCAAATGGGAAATATTGTCTTTAATCAGGCTCTTTAATAAGTCATATTTTAGATAATCAGAAAGGGAATCTCTGATATATTCTACCTGAAATCAACATAGTGGCTTCGTTTCTTCTTTCTATTATTCTATAACTATTCACGTAGCCTGCTATATTTACAAACTGAGGCATCTCACGGGGCAATGATCACGGTGAGTTCTGTCTAAGCAGTAACTGGAGACTGTCAGGAAACTCAACTCCTCTTATCACTATTACTTTATATTATTACTACCAATGTATGAATGAGCCTCAGTTGCATACTGCAAAATGTGACCGGATTTAGCAGGACATTTGGCTATTTTTGGCATACTGTATTGACATGGATGTATTGGGACTTGCTAAATCTTTTTCTGGTATGCTAAAAAGTATAAGAAGGCATTGGAACGCACCCTCTGTCTCCAGTGAAGCAGCAGCAGCAGCAACCTCTGCTGTCTGTGCAGAGAAGTGTAAAAAGCTTACAGCACCTGGTATTCCCAGGCGGTCTCCCATCCAAGTACTAACCAGGCCCGACCCTGCTTAGCTTCCGAGATCGGACGAGATCGGGCGTGTTCAGGGTGGTATGGCCGTAAGCGAAGGCTGAGGCTACAAACTGGCCTTTTAAAGGTGCCTTAATGTCACCTTTAGTTAATCTCGTGTCCATACAAGCAGTAACTGGAGACTGTCAGGAAACTCAACTCCTTATCACTATTACTTTATATTATTACTACCAATGTATGAATGAGCCTCAGTTGCATACTGCAAAATGTGACCGGATTTAGTAGGACATTTGGCTATTTTTGGCATACTGTATTGACATGGATGTATTGGGACTTGCTAAATCTTTTTCTGGTATGCTAAAAAGTATAAGAAGGCATTGGAACGCACCCTCTGTCTCCAGTGAAGCAGCAGCAGCAGCAACCTCTGCTGTCTGTGCAGAGAAGTGTAAAAAGCTTACAGCACCTGGTATTCCCAGGCGGTCTCCCATCCAAGTACTAACCAGGCCCGACCCTGCTTAGCTTCCGAGATCGGACGAGATCGGGCGTGTTCAGGGTGGTATGGCCGTAAGCGAAGGCTGAGGCTACAAACTGGCCTTTTAAAGGTGCCTTAATGTCACCTTTAGTTAATCTCGTGTCCATACAAGCAGTAACTGGAGACTGTCAGGAAACTCAACTCCTCTTATCACTATTACTTTATATTATTACTACCAATGTATGAATGAGCCTCAGTTGCATACTGCAAAATGTGACCGGATTTAGTAGGACATTTGGCTATTTTTGGCATACTGTATTGACATGGATGTATTGGGACTTGCTAAATCTTTTTCTGGTATGCTAAAAAGTATAAGAAGGCATTGGAACGCACCCTCTGTCTCCAGTGAAGCAGCAGCAGCAGCAACCTCTGCTGTCTGTGCAGAGAAGTGTAAAAAGCTTACAGCACCTGGTATTCCCAGGCGGTCTCCCATCCAAGTACTAACCAGGCCCGACCCTGCTTAGCTTCCGAGATCGGACGAGATCGGGCGTGTTCAGGGTGGTATGGCCGTAAGCGAAGGCTGAGGCTACAAACTGGCCTTTTAAAGGTGCCTTAATGTCACCTTTAGTTAATCTCGTGTCCATACAAGCAGTAACTGGAGACTGTCAGGAAACTCAACTCCTCTTATCACTATTACTTTATATTATTACTACCAATGTATGAATGAGCCTCAGTTGCATACTGCAAAATGTGACCGGATTTAGTAGGACATTTGGCTATTTTTGGCATACTGTATTGACATGGATGTATTGGGACTTGCTAAATCTTTTTCTGGTATGCTAAAAAGTATAAGAAGGCATTGGAACGCACCCTCTGTCTCCAGTGAAGCAGCAGCAGCAGCAACCTCTGCTGTCTGTGCAGAGAAGTGTAAAAAGCTTACAGCACCTGGTATTCCCAGGCGGTCTCCCATCCAAGTACTAACCAGGCCCGACCCTGCTTAGCTTCCGAGATCGGACGAGATCGGGCGTGTTCAGGGTGGTATGGCCGTAAGCGAAGGCTGAGGCTACAAACTGGCCTTTTAAAGGTGCCTTAATGTCACCTTTAGTTAATCTCGTGTCCATACAAGCAGTAACTGGAGACTGTCAGGAAACTCAACTCCTTATCACTATTACTTTATATTATTACTACCAATGTATGAATGAGCCTCAGTTGCATACTGCAAAATGTGACCGGATTTAGTAGGACATTTGGCTATTTTTGGCATACTGTATTGACATGGATGTATTGGGACTTGCTAAATCTTTTTCTGGTATGCTAAAAAGTATAAGAAGGCATTGGAACGCACCCTCTGTCTCCAGTGAAGCAGCAGCAGCAGCAACCTCTGCTGTCTGTGCAGAGAAGTGTAAAAAGCTTACAGCACCTGGTATTCCCAGGCGGTCTCCCATCCAAGTACTAACCAGGCCCGACCCTGCTTAGCTTCCGAGATCGGACGAGGAAAACTTTTTTTTGCATGGGAAATTTCCTTTCCTATCGAGATGACCCGGAAGTGCTCGGCAGATAGGTGATCCGAATAACCAAAATGCTTAGGAAAGGCATAGGAAAGGAGCCTCGATTCATCCTTTAACCCTCCTTTAGCATAGGTTACTCCTGGCTAACCTATGCTAAAGGAAAGGAGATAGTGGTATCCCATAATCCTTTACGGCGGCAAGATTTAAAGCAACAGGCCACCGCCGGAGTTTACCGACTCTACACGAATACGAACGAGAGGCAAAACAGAAGAGAGGTGAGGAGACGAGAGGAAGATTTAACTCAGCTAAAACAAAATACCCCCCCCCCCCCCCATTAAGATAATAAAGAACTCATAAAAGACCAACATCATAATTTAGTTATTTTCGTAGCACATCATTTACACCATAAGAAAATAAAATACCAACTTTACATTTAATGAAGTTACTGGGGGCAGTTAATTTCAACATCAACATAGGCTAAGTGTAGCCTCTTTTTATTCCACATGTGAATTGGGATATATGGGAGTGATTCTCACTCTGTTGGCGACAACCTGATTAAAATCAATATGAAAAGAACGCATGGATCAAACGAGCGCTTGTTGTAGTCAATTTTCGGAGAATAGTGTAGTTTCACGCGACTCACGTCAGCAATACTCGCCGTCGCGCAATGACGTCGGTTAGGAAAGGTGGAGTCGAATTCATTTGAAACAACGCTGTCCTTTCCTATGTTCGATAGGAAGCACCTTTCATCTCTCCTTAACCCCGATGACGTTTTGGGGTTAAGGCATAGGAAAGGAGGCTTATAGGTAAGGAGATTGGACTTTTCGGATAGGCCCCTGGTATTCCCAGGCGAATTCTCCTCCAAGTCCCTAAGCTCCCGCCAGCCGACCAATGGTTGTACAATGCTGTACAGAGTTGTACAGCGATCAGCCAATGGTTGTATAATGTTGTACAGAGATCGGCGCTCGACAGACCAATCACTGAGCGAGGATCGGAATACTTCATCAAATGTATTCATATATATGAACAAGCCCGGCACTGGCGGCGGCAGTTGTGGACGTTGATTTCTATCAGGTAAATTTTCATATTCTTCATCCTAACGCTGTTTTGTCTGTGAGCAACCATATTACTCGTGGATGGTCGCATTTTAATCGTGGCAATCTAAGCTTTCTAACGGTGTTGAAATATAAGATGATTAATTTGTGTAGTGTAACGATAGCTCGCCAGACTGTTTACATTGAAACTTAACGGAGTTAACCGCTAACACTATTATTGCTGTGAGCAACCATATTACTCGTGGATGGTCTCGTTTTAATCATGACAATCTAAGCTTTCTAACGGTGTGTGGCATGACTATATTCACCCAAGAGTCGTTGAAATATAAGATGATTAATGTGTGTAGTGTAACGATAGCTCGCCAGACTGTTTACATTGAAACGTAACGGAGTTAACCGCTAACACTATTATTGCTGTGAGCAACCATATTACTCGTGGATGGTCTCGTTTTAATCATGACAATCTAAGCTTTCTAACGGTGAGTGGCATGACTATATTCACCCAAGAGTCGTTGAAATATAAGATGATTAATGTGTGTAGTGTAACGATAGCTTGCCAGACTGTTTACATTGAAACCTAACGGAGTTAACCGCTAACACTATTATTGCTGTGAACAACCATATTACTCGTGGATGGTCTTGTTTTAATCATGACAATCTAAGCTTTCTAACGGTGTGTGGCATGACTATATTCACCCAAGAGTCGTTGAAATATAAGATGATTAAGGTGTGTTGTGCTTTCTGGTGACAATCAACATTTTCTTGGTCACTTTGATGTGGATATGTGTTAACATGGGTAAATGTGACTGTTAAGACAACAACAACATAGATAACAATATAGCAAGCGTGTTGTCCTAGGCTAATACACCAACAGCACATTTCTGTATAATATAGGGCTACATATTGTCAATCTAAATGATCTGCTTCTAGTTTTACTAATTTATTCATGTTTTACTGTACCAGATGAAACATGGAGAAGGCTACACACAGGTGCAGCGTGTGCGACAAGTCATTCAAAGAGAAATCCAACCTCACGAGGCATCTGAGAATCCATGACATCGCCAGGGAGACTTTTAATTGTGATGTCTGTGGTAAAATTATGACCACAAAATCATCTCTGGTCAGCCATGAACAAATACACCAGTACCCAAACATAATTTTGTACAGGCAAAAAGAGGCCAGGCTGCGCTGCACAGAGGCTGCAAAGTCTGTGGCAGAGGCCCCCAGCAGCACTGTGGTTGACCCTAAATGGCTGGATTGTAAGACGGCAGAGGCGGCTGCCAAGAGGTCCGGTGGAGAGATGTGGAAAGGTCAGCTGGTCATCGTGTTCGGGAAGTACGCCGGTCAGACCTTCAAGTGGCTTCTCGAAAATGATGTTGGCTGGCTGGTGTGGTTGCTGTTACAGTACTGCCAGCAGGGAGAGCAGGGCGAGCTGCTGAAGTGGCAGAAGGAGCGACTGCTGGAGTACGCCAGAGAGTTCCCTCCTGTCACATGGCACCTTGACAGGAGGTTAAAGGTAAGATAAACTCGCCTTTACCTATTAGACCTGAGTAATTGATGTGAAGCACTAACCAGTATTAGTAAAAGTCTTATTTTATGAGATTATTCTATGGTTGTGTTTTATTTTCTGCCGAACGCGCGTTCAGCGACAGTCCAGGCTCCTCCGACCGTCCCCAGCCTCTCTCAGCAGGACCCCAACTACGCCAGCAATGCAAAGTTGTTGGCTGCTGCAGGTATAGTAGTGTTATGCAGAAATGAACATGAAATTACTTTGTAGTTTGTGACACGTGAAATTTATCAGTATGTATCGAGCGATGCAGTTGATACTTTTTTTTTTGTATCTGTATTGTTTTGGTGTTTTCCTCTTCAGAGAGTGTCCTGGACATGACCGAGCCGTCGGTCAGCACACAGCTGACCACCTGGGGAGACCTCGCCAGCTCTGTGTGCCAGGACGACAGGCCCGCCGGACCCTCGTCCCTCCTAGAGACCTCGGAACCCGGTGCCGTCAAGCTGGAGGGCTGGCAGAAGTTTTGGGAGCAGCCGCCTGAATCCGCCCAAGCCACTGGCATTTCCCCTGCAAATATCAAGTGGCTGAAGACCAATGAGACCTACGGGCTGTTTGAGAGGGCTTCCAGGAGACTTCCGGGTTACAGAGCATGGGGTAGGCACGATCGCTCTATAGCTCCCACAAAATATTTCAGACCTAACTGATTAAACCCTATTCTCGTCGATTTTTTTTGTGCTTGTGTTGCCGGTAACACTGATACTGTTTTGGAGAAATGCCTAGAAGCAAGAAAAACGCAAAAAGAGATTCGGCAGAGTCAGATATGTCCTCGGACAGCGTGGTTAGCATGGACGTTGGTGCTAGCTCAGTGGCTTCCATTCCGGGTCTGCTTGAACAGCACAGAGCAGCGATAGGTGCCGAGTTTAAATCAGCTTTCGCCAGCATGGACGCTAAACTGGACAGCATCCAGGCCGTGGTCTCAAGCCAGGGGAAACGTATAACCGATCTCGAGGATAATGCAGAAACTGTTTGCGGACGCCTGGAGCAACTTGAGGCTACGTGCTCCTCACTGCAGGAAGATAATACGCTGTTGAAAGCTAAACTGTCGGATTTGGAAGGGAGGAGCAGGAGACAGAACGTTCGTATCGTGGGTTTACCAGAATCACTGGAGGGTGCGCGCCCCACTGCCTTTTCTCTGAGCTCCTCGTTGAGGTGTTTGGTGGTCAAGTACTCCCTTCTCCCCCGGAGCTGGACAGGGCTCACAGCACTCTGGCACCCAAACCGGGCCCGCATGAGAGGCCGAGATCCGTCGTTATCCGCTTTCACCGATACCAGACTAAAGACCTGATCATGACGGAGGCACGTAAACAGGGCGAGCTGGAGTACCACGGCCACAAGCTCCGGTTCTACGAGGACTACAGCGCGGAGGTCGTGAAGCAGCGGGCTGAATACAAACGGGTCATGGCTGAGCTTTATCAGCGCGGTCTCCGCCCCTCTCTCCTCTTCCCTGCGAGGCTTCGCATTACTCTCCAGAGCGGCGAGAGAAAGTGGCTGCGGTCTGTTTCTGAAGCATCTAACTACTTATCTACACTGGGTGTGAGTCCGTAGTAAATACGATTGCCTGCTGTGAGTATACAATGTGGACAAATGCTCTTTTCATATCCCCAGCCAAACTCTCAGACTGATGGTACTATACGCAATTGTATTTTTATTTTTAATGAGTAAAGTAGCTGGGTGAACGTGACATTTTTGTTGCTTGTCATTTTGACGTATTGTCTAGCTCACTCGCTTTTTTTTATTTTTTATTTTGTATCTCTATTTCAAAACGGCTAGATAAGCGTGTCTGTTCTTTATTTTTTATTTATTTTTTTGCCATTTGGACAGATTGTCTAACTCACGCCTTGTTCTTTTTTTTGTATTTCGAATTTGTTGGTTGAGCACGGTATGCTTGTTTAGTGTGTTGTCATTTTGACAGTTTGCTAGATTGTTCATAGTGTTACTAGCAGTTATGGGGTGAATTGTACAAGACTTATGTGGGAAGCTAGCATAGGCTAGAAAGTTAAGGCTTGGAATGTTTGTTGTGAGACTAGTAAGGGTCTTTCGGGGTTTGCTGTTGAGAGCAATATATGGGGTGGGTTCTGGGTGGGATGGGGTTGTGTCAACTGGGGGTTTAGCTGATGGGTTATCACCTGCTGTGTTTTCAGTTATCTGTGTTTTCCTTTTTTGTGTTTTTTTTTCCTCTGTATTTTGCTACTCTTTTTGTTATCGGAGCAACTCTTTTTACTCTCACTATAACTGAGCTAGATGAAGGGCAATCTTAATTTAATTAGTTGGAATGTCAAGGGGCTTAATCACCAAGTGAAAAGGGGTAAGGTCTTAACCCACCTAAAACGGCTCAGGGCTGGAATAGTTTTCCTTCAAGAAACCCACTTACACGACTCTGACCATGGGCGACTAAGTAAATGCTGGCGTGGACAATTTTTTCATTCTAATTTCAGGGCTAAGGCCAGGGGCACAGCTATCCTTATTGATAGTAATATTCCTTTTGAGTCCTCAAACATTATATCAGACAAAAATGGACTTTTTATTATTGTTTCAGGCAAACTTCACAATAAGTCAGTCATCTTGGCCAACGTCTACGCGCCTAACGTCGATGATGTAGAATTCTTTAAGAGATTTTTTTCTCAACTCCCCGATCTCAATTCCCATTCTCTTATTCTTGGTGGGGATTTTAATTGTTATCTGGGTCAATGACGTGACGCCCATTTTTTTGTGTCCGTAAGGTTAAATTAAATTTGAAAATGTGGAAACAAAAAAAAAGCTTACACATTACTTTAACACATTCATTTCTAGAGACCCTATTCGAAAGTTTTTGGTTTTATTCAATTTTGAGAGAATATTTTGAGATAAAAGGCAAAAATGTCTAAGTGGTGTAACCGTCAAAACTTCGTACCACAAAATGTAACTTGCTTAAATACAGTCAATTTCTCAATATAACATCCTATAAACTATTTTGGCATTATCCTAAAATGGAGGTCATTATGAGTATATAAATTATATTTTTATACAACATTCATATTTGTTCTAATAATTTGGGGAATCTCATCAGACGAGCGAATGTCCTGAATTGTCAAGTGGTGTAACCATCATTCAAGGTGCCATTTTGTTCAAATCTTTAAGAACAGTAAAGGACCCCCTGATGAACATGACTGCTGCATTCTAAAGTTAAGAGTTCTCCAAGAAATATAAGATATTTGCACTTTTAGGGTATGTCAAGTATCATTTGGGTTACATGTCAAATGGTGTAACCCAAATAAAACGTTGAAATTTTTTTTTTTTCATAAATAGTATTATTTGTTTTAAGAATTATATTTGATTTATTCACACCAAGACCATGTCCTTAGATATGAGTCCATGATAATGCCTGTCAAAATAGATTTTTAGTCGAAATGTCAAATGGTGTAACCGGTTACACCATTTGACTAATTTGACAAACATCTCAGTTTTTGTCAAATTTTTTCAGAATGCACTAGTTTTAGATACTGGTTTAAAATGAAATATGAGCTCCGTTACTTTTTAAACCAGTTTTAGGTTATTATTGTTTGTATCTTCTAAAATAGTTGGTATTTCCACAACTTTATCACCAAAGCTAGGTACGGCTAGGATAAAATCATTTAGTGGCATGATTTTGTGATTTTTTTAATTCATGCTTAGCTTCAATGCATATTTTTATATCATTCCTTTTCATTTTAATGTCACATAATTTCATAATACATGAATAAATTATATAAATGAAGCATATGAACAGTGACACCTAATGTGGAAGGATGAACAGCAGCTTTAAATACCTAGATCTCCAACAATTTGTGAATAGTAGAAAATGTTAATCAAATTTAGGCTGCAGAATTGAGCCACTTTCTCTACAATAGATGCCACATTCAAAAGAGGAAACAAGCCAATTACCTTGCAAAAAGAGGACAGGAAAGGTAGTTTTCATGAACAGAAACAAGCGTGCACTCACACTCACTTTTTTTCTTAAATGTAATCAGATCACAAGGCATAACGTCAACCAAATAATATCTTGCTTTCAGATAGACATAACTAGATATGAATTCACTGTTTAAAAGGGCATGCAGGAGCAGGACCCTTAACAGACATGAATCTCCTTGTCTCTTCTACCCATCCACCTAGCTCTTTCTCACAAACAAACATAGACACACTTAAACGCACAAATACACAATTTGTTAAGACTTTTTGTTGTTGATTGAATTTTTTCCATAAATACAATCAAATGAGTTTGACCCTAGAACATTTTTGTCATCCATGGAGATCTTTATTTAAGAGTGTTTTCTCTAGGTTTAAGAGCATATAATTACAAAATCTGAATGTTAAAACAGTAAGTCATGCTCTTGAACCAGAAGACCACACTCGTGAATAAAGATAGAATAATTACTCCATAATCACCTTAATGGTATTTGTTGACCAATGTTTTAAGTACATGAAAACAAAATCCAATGGTAAGTCCAAACACAGTAACTATCTTGACTGTAGTGCCTGATTTCAGTGTTGTTTATTAAACTTTTTGGCTGTAGAAGCAACACTGTCAAGTGGTGTAACTGGTTTGTGTCCAATGGTGTAACCAGTATTTTTCCTAAAAAAATCAAAATGTACCTGTAAATTAATGTAGGCCAGAATTGATTACTCTTCTTAAATGTATTAAATAATTTTTAACACTTTTAACACGATTGGTCAACAACTATTTAGAAAGCAAGATGTTTCCAGCTAACGTCCCGCTCAAAATTGCAAAAACGCATAAAATTTAGATTTAGGGGTTATCCAAATAAAATCTTTTTTCATGTGATATTTTGAAATGGAAGTTATTATTTTTATGAGTTACACTCATATTACACTATGGTGGACAAAATAATGAATATTTCTTAATCTTTTGTGGTTACACCATTTGACATTGTCAGGTCCATTTGGGCCTACTTTTAGTAGAAAAGTGTGTAAATCCCATTTCCCATGAAATAAAACTAACAGAAACACGAAATTTATATTTTAAATTGATTCAAGGATGCTTTTAAAATATATTTTTGAAAGATTTTCAAAAAACCATCATGACAACCCTTATTCGTCATTGACCCATCTAGATCCAGTCTTAGATCGCTCGTCCCCCAAACCTGCCACTCTTAACAGATCTGCAGGTTATATCAAATCATTTCTTGCTGATTATAGCCTTTCTGATCCATACAGGTTTTTATACCCCACAGGAAGAGAATATTCATTCTTTTCACATGTCCACCACACTTACACCCGAATTGATTATTTTTTTGTTGATAATTCATTGATGTCAGACCTAAAGTCATGTAGTTATGAAAGTATTGTGATCTCAGATCACGCTCCTCTGCTCCTTCAACTGGCTTTCTCTGACGTTGAGTATACTAGAAGGCAGTGGAGACTGGATCCATTGTTGCTCACAGATGCGAGTTTTCTTTCACACATCTCTACACATATTAAAACTTTTTTGAGTATAAATAGAACACCAGATGTGTCTAATGCAACAATTTGGGAAGCCCTGAAAGCCTATTTGAGAGGTGAAATTATATCATTTGCAGCATACAAAAATAAGTGTACAAAACAGAAACAAACTGAAATAGCTGATCAGATTCTGAACATAGACAGACTATATGCTACCTCACCTTCATCTGAACTTTACAAAGAACGTTTAAAACTTCAGACAGAATTCAACCTTCTTTCCTCTCGTCAGGTTGCTGACCAGTTGCTTAGGAGCAGAAGTACTTTTTACGAGCATGGTGACAAAATTGGCAAACTCCTGGCCAATCAACTGCGCGGATTTAGAGCAAAGCAACTCATCCCTGGAATACGGACAGACAGTGGGTGTACAACATCAGATCAGAAATTGATAAACGAAAAGTTCAAAACATTCTATTCAAATTTGTATAGTTCTGATTGTACAGTAGACGCAGCGGTGATGGACACCTTTTTCAGTAACCTAAACATGCCTTCCCTTTCTCAAGATCTGAGACATAGCCTTGAGGCACCTATTACTCAGAGGGAAATTATTGCAGCAATAACATCTATGCAATCAGGCAAATCTCCTGGTCCAGACGGACTTCCATCTGACTTTTTTAAGAAATTTTCAGCCGAATTATCGCCTTTTTTATGTTCAGTATTCTCAGACTCATTTGACTCAGGTAAACTCCCGTCTTCGTTCTACCAGGCCTGTATTTCCCTGTTGTTAAAAAAGGATAAAGATCCTAGAGTCTAGATTGTGCATCATACCGACCAATTTCACTATTAAATACGGATGTGAAGATACTTGCTAAAATTCTCGCCCACAGATTGGAGGATGTTCTCCCCTCTATTATATCCCCCGACCAAACTGGGTTTATAAAGGGACGCCAATCATTTTATAACATCCGCCGGCTAATGAACATTTTATATTCCCCCAGAAATATTGAATCAGAATGCCTTGCTTCTATGGATGCTGAAAAAGCATTTGATAGAGTAGAATGGAATTATTTGTTTTTCACCCTTGAGAAATTCGGTCTGGGTCCCGTTTTCACTTCTTGGGTTAAATTGTTATATGCATGCCCTTCTGCCTCAGTATTAACAAACAGCCGTTACTCAAGTAGTTTTGATCTGCATCGTGGGACCCGGCAGGGTTGTCCTTTGAGCCCACTCCTTTTTGCTATTGCAATCGAACCACTTGCGATTGCCATTCGCGGTAACAAACAGATTCAGGGGATATGGAGAGGAGGAATTGAACATAAGGTATCATTATACGCCGATGACTTACTTTTGTTTGTCGCCAAGCCAGCCACCTCTTTACCGGAGGCACTTTCTGTGTTGGAGGTCTTTAGTCAGTTTTCTGGCTATAAACTTAACCTGAGTAAGAGCGAACTCTTTCCGATTAATAAAGAAGCTCTTAAACTTGATTATACAGCTCTCCCACTCAAAGTGGTGACAGACCATCTGAGTTACCTTGGGGTATGTTTCACCAGAAATTTTAAAAACCTATTTAAATCGAACTTCCTCAAATTATTGGATCAGGCGAAGCAAATATTATCGAAGTGGTCTCCTCTGGCTTTCTCTCTCATAGGTAGAATAAATTCAATTAAAATGACATTACTCCCAAAGTTCCTATATCTATTCCAATGTCTCCCCATCTTTCTCCCCAAATCATTTTTTCAGGCCCTTGACTCATTAATGATAAATTATATTTGGAATGGTAAACACCCTCGGTTAAGGAAAGCATTTCTTCAAAGACCAAAACAAACAGGCGGAATGGCCCTCCCTAATTTCCAATACTATTACTGGGCTGCTAATATCCGTTCTTTAGTGTATTGGGTGCATTTTCACCTTGACGACTCAGCCCCAGTCTGGGTAACAATGGAGTCCAGCGCTGTTAGCCCATTGTCTCTATCTGCCCTCTTAAGCGCCGCACTTCCACTCTCTTCGGCTATTCCCAACAGTAATCCCGTGATTAAGCACTCCCTTCGAATTTGGACCCAATTTAGGAAGAATTTTGGAATGCAGAATTTTTCACTTTTCAGCCCAATTGCAGCTAATCATTTGTTTACTCCTCGACGGTGGATGGTGCATTCAAGATCTGGCATAAAAAAGGCTTAAAATGCATTGGTGATTTATTTATTAATGATCTATTTGCTAGTTTTTCCCAATTGACAAAACATTTTGGTATCGAAAAGACAAATTTTTTTCCGATTTCTGCAAATCAGGCATTTTACACAGAAGTTAATTCCCCAATTCCCTTATAAACCGCCAGCCAATCATGTCGATTTGTTTCTTTCTGTAAACCCCACATTAAAAGGCTCAATTTCTGTGTTTTTCAACCTTATTTCAAAGTTGCATAGCCCCTCATTAGCAGCTATAAAAACCCTGTGGGAGCAGGACCTAGGTTCTGCCTTCACAGATCACATGTGGGATTCAGTCCTGGATCGAATACACTCTACCTCCATGTGCGCCCGACATGCTCTTGTGCAATTTAAAGTAGTACATCGTATCCACATATCTAAAACTAAATTAGCTCGTATGTTCCCCGATGTAGACCCGACCTGTGATAGCTGTAAGAGCGCACCGGCATCACTCTTTCACATGTACTGCTTGTGTCCCACTTTGACTGGGTTCTGGACATCAGTTTTTAAAACAATTTCTGAAGTACTTCAGCATCAAATTGAGCCGAACCCTTTCACTGCAATTTTTGGCATCGCCCCCAATTCAGGCTTGCCTAAAGTGAAGCTAAAGGTACTGGCCTTCACCTCTTTACTTGCTCGTAGGGCTATTTTACTTAAATGGAAAGATCCTGCTCCTCCTTCCCACTCACATTGGATTAGAGACATTATGTCATGTATGAATCTGGAAAAAATTTGTTGCACTACCCAGGGATCTGAGACTAAATTTCATAAAATATGGCGCCCCTTCCTAGATTATTTTAACAAACCGACCACATTAATTGAAGAGTAGCTACCCCCTCCCCTTTTTTATTTGATTCAATTTTATTTCTGTTTTTTTTTTCTTTCATATTGATTGTTTGTTTTTGTTTCTTGTGGTGTGTGTTTTGTGTTGTTGGGTATGAGGGTGGGATGTGGGTGGGGTGTGTTCGGGAGAAAAAGGGGAAAAAAATGTTGTACTTGATGTGCTACAATTTTGTAGTTATTAACATTTAATAAAAAAACCTTTGAAAGAGAGGGCTTCCAAATACAAGAGCAATAGGGGTGAGATGGCCGAGAGGAAGGTCTTGAAGGAGAAGATGGAGTTCCATCCGCACCCTCCTCCTATGTCCGTCAATGGAGCTGTGCCAAACATGCTGTCCTTCTTCACCACCCCTGCCTTCTTCTGGCGCCCGGTCGGCGTGATGAAGGCATTAATCCGCTGCCCCAACACCAACTGCCCCGCACCGCCAGAGTACTACCTGGAGAAGAAAGGGTACGGCAGCTACGCCAGGCAAGTGTGCAGCACCAACTTCTACTACACCCTACTTACCGAGAGGTTGATGTGCAAGCACTGTCGCAAGCTGAGGGAGGGGCTGAGCCAGGCGCACGCAGACGACAGCGAAGACGATGAGGAGGATGGCGACGACCAGAAGCAGCAGCAGCAGCAGCAGCAGTACTTGTGGCTGGCCCACAGCCCCAGATTACTGATGAGCCTCGCCCCGGCCGTCAGAAGGATGTTCCCCGCCGTTCTCTATGGCAAGCGTGCCGTGGACAGGAGTGTGATCACCCTGATGAGTGACCGACTCAATGCGGTGTCCATGGCCAAGGTGCAGAGGCTGCTGCAGCAGGGCCACGACGAGTGGTACGTGGAGCGTCGGGACCTGAACCAGACCCTCCTGTACGACGCCCACACGTCAGCGGCTGAATCCTCTTCCTCTCAGCAAAGCATCCTGTCTTTTGCCAGAGCGGCTGGTACTTACACCCCTCCCATCGCCCCGTCTCTTCTTCCGTCTGCTCGGGTCCTGAGGCGCGCGCACCTGATCCTAGAGATGGAGAAGCTGCCCGTGTACAGGGGCCAGATCTTCAGCACCACTGGGGAGATCTTGTGCATCGACGGCACAAGGAAGGTATGTACAGCATAGAGTACTTGTTTATCAACAGTCAGCCTGTTCCATATGATCATTCCACACAATGAATGTTCTGCTTTGTTTTTATAGATTCTCAAGAAGATCTACGGCGACGGCCAGGGCACCATGCAGTACCTGACCAGCGTGCTGAATGAGTGGGGTCAGTTCTTGACCACGGTGGTGGTTGCGTCCGAGTCGGAGGGGTGCTACGCACGCATGGCCAGAGGTCTGGTCGCCCGCTTTCGACGCGCCAACGCTCCTGCTCCGAAGGTGTTGTACGCGGACAACAACTGCTGTCGGTGAGTTCAATAGCAGTTGAAACCTATGATGAAATGGATAATCCAACATGTAACACACCTACACAAAATGTCATGATATCATTTTCAGTGCCAGCGGTTCGTTGTTCTTGGAGAACCTGTTTGGTGACTGGGTGGAGAGGGGTACCGTCATCAGGCTGGACATCCGCCACTGGCTGCACCGCTGGGACGCCGTCGTGATCAAGCAGAGCCACGCCAAGTACGGGGCTTTCATGAGTGCCATGGCGGGTGCTGTGCTCGCTTACAACAAGGCGGACATGATGCTGCTGGTCCAGGCGGTCAGGTTGGGTAACACAGAGCTCTACGACAGGTACACTGATAAGGAAATGATGGCTTTCCTCAAGCCTTATCAGGTCAGGTCGTATGTCAGGCGTGTTAACCGTGGGGTTGCGGTAAGTGTGGTCTTCATATTCATACACGGATTTATGGATTGAACTGTATATAAACTGTAATAAATGTATGTGTAAATGTATGAATGTAATGTGATTAAACACTTGACGCTGACAATATATCATATGTGTTACAGGAGTCTGCTATGGTGATGGAGTCCATCCTTGCAGAGTTCCGGGGACCAGCCGGCCTTGACATTGATGGGATCCACCTCTTCAAGTCGCCCGAGGCAGTCGACGCGCACTGGGCAGTTGCGAGCAAGCACCTCAGTTGCATGCAGGTGGGTTAATGTCTCTGCAGTCATCGTGTGTCAAAACCATTCAAACTTCTATATTGTAACATTTCAAAATGACACCAGAATAAACAAGGACCTTGCAATATGTTGTGTGTTACAGGATCCCCCTGGCTTACAGCTGTATGTCTCTGTGAAGGTGGTTGTGATGAACGGCATCCGGCTGAACAAGTACAAGTGCCGGAGAGGCAGCAACTCTCTCGAGGGGTTGCACGCCCACCTGGTCAACGCCGTCCCTTCACAGCGATGTGGGATCATGCCGTTCCAAGTAAGTGATTAAAATACACATATATATATATATATATATATATAAAGCTTTATTGCAGACACATGTTCATACAGTAGTAGTTAATGAGGATTAAATAAAAAGAAAAGTGTCAATGATACATTTTATTTCACAGCTGCAGTCATCACTTGTAAGCATTGTACACAATAATAGTCAAATGGAAATGTGTGTTTCAGGTATACTTGGTGTCCTTTGCCGTGCAGTGGAACCACCGCATGGCATCGCTCCGTGTCGCTGGTTGTCATGGCCTGCAGATGTCTTGCTTGGACCCGCGTCAGATCCAGCGCATTAACCAGCAGGCCGAGGTTCTTTTCGGCAAGAAGCACATCCTGGAGCCCAACTTTACTGCACCGATGCCAGTCCCCGACGCGTACGAGCATCCCAACGAGGAGGAGCTCCTTGGTGTGGAGTACGCCATGTGCCAGTCCACCAGCTTCACTGCCAGGGACTACTACGTGCAGAAAGGTACAGTAGTTAAACACTTAAACAATGACAAACCTGCTGCAAAAAAAATATTGTTGTGTAGACATGTTTGTGATTAGTACAATTATATATTTTGCAGTTGAGGAAGAGCAGTCGCGTGAGGAGGAGGAGGAGAAGGAGAAGGAGTCGACTGAGCAGGGCGACGATGACGAGACGGCGGACGAGGGTCTTGGCATGTCTTCCGATGCAGAGGAGGACCCGATAGACCGCGTCGGTGAGAAGCACGTTGTCCTCACTCAGGCAGAACAGGCGGAAGAGGAGGACAGTCCTGCCCTGCAGGACGTGTTCATGACTAACCGTCACCTGCATCTGCCGGGTATAGAGGAAGTGGAGGCCCTGGCCGTGCTCCTCCTAGAACTGGCCGACGACAGCGACCTCCTCCTAGTGCCAGCCGACCTCCGGCAGAAGATCAGCGCCACAGCCAACGCTCTCCTTGACCACGACAAGACCGCCGCCCGCTTTGTCAAGCGGTATGAGTCAAGGTGGGGCTACACCTTGTTCGGTCGGTGTCTTGGAGCGGATTCTGCGGAGAACAGAGCAGCCCAGAAGACCAAGTTTGGCTGGCTGAGGTATGCTCAGGCGGCACAGGTGACCGAGGACAGTCGCCTGCTCTACCTCCTCCTCAAGATGCTGAAGCACCGTGCGCCGGCCAACCACCTCACCTCCCCTAGCAAGGTCACGGCTTCTTTGAAGGGACAGTACAAGAGGATTGCTGACCGTGTCCGAGACGACCCCATCCTCGGCGGTCTCGCCATTCCACTGCCCAACATTAACGCCAAGTCGATCTCGACCTTCACCGCTAGGGAGGAGAAGAAGGCCAACTACGGAGCGACAGTACTGCCGAAGGTGACTCCGCACCTGAAAGTGCTGTCTGACGCACCGTTCCCGGAGGCTCCTGCGCTTCCAACATCCCTCCCTCTGCCAGACCGGCCTCAGGTCCAGTACCAGCACATCCAACACGAGGCTGGAAAGAGACATGGTGAGAAGCGGAGGTAAGTTGTCATAAGCACTTTGTGTCCCCTGTTGGCTGTGGAGGCAAATAGCACACGTCATATCAATACTGATCACATGTGTATTTTATATTTCCAGATTATTTGTTGATGAGCTCACTGTGTTGTCGTCCTCCACCCGGCCGAAGCCTGCTGCGCTCACCCACCTCCAGCCGAGGCCTCCTGCGCTCACCCACCTCCAGCCGAGGCCTGCTGCTGCGGTCACCCATGGCCCACCCCCTGTGTCGGCAGCACCCATACTGCTGGTCCTCCCCGCACAGCCACAGGCCCCCTCCGTCCTGTTTCGTGGGCCATCCTGCAGCCAGAGCTTTGTCCCTCCTGCACCAACAGTGAAGGCATTCATGCCCAACAAGTCATCACGGCCATGTGGGGCTTGCTATGTGCCAAACTGTGGTGGACAGCAGAAGAAGTACATCCCTTCCAAGGACAAAGTGGCTGGAAGCATTCAAAAAAGGTTTTCCTACTGTCCATCCACTAGGAAGTCCACTACCCCTGGCTACAACACTGTGGTGTATGACAGTTTTGAACACTTTAAGAGTGTTGTGGATGCAGAGTTGGAAAGGAGGACTGTGTAAATACTTGTAAATGTGTGTGTGTGTGTGTGTGTTTGTGAGAGAGAGAATAACTTACCTCTGTGATGTCACTGTTCCTGTGCCATAAGAGGCGAGTTTAAGTGCTTCAGCAAGCACTATCTATTTAAATAGTTCAAAAAAATGCACTTTGCAGTTCTACTTGAAGTTCTTTTGTTTGTTTTTTTATTTATTATTATTTATATTGCTGTTAAAATGCACCTTGTAGTATCTGTTCTGGTCTATGTTCAATATCAAGGCCAATCTTTTTAACCTTAATCAGTTCCAATCTAACACAATCAGTTTACATACCCTTTAGTGGTTGTTCATGTTCAGATAATCTGTGTTTTTGTCATGTGTTGTTTGTTTGTCTTTGTCAGCTTCATGTCTTTGTGATGTTTGTATGTATTTGTCTGCTTCATGTTTAACTAAAGTTTGCTAAAGAAAACGGAAAGGGAGGGGAGGGGCGGGGGGGTTTTTGTTTGTTGGGTTGAGTGGGTTTTTTTTTTTTTTTTTTTTTTTTTTTTTTTGGGCCGCGCCGGGGGGCCCCCTAACACAAATGATTTTTTTTTTTTTTTTACAACCATCACAACGGGTGGAGTATTTGTATTTTCTTCCCCCCCTAGGTGCACCCCAAAAAAAAAAAAAAGAAAAAAAAAAATTGAGTATAGGTTAAAATTTTGCCCAAAGAATAGGGTGTGGGGGGGGGGCGGGGGGGGCCCCCCCTTCTTTTGGTTTTCCCCTGGGGGCGCAGAAAGGGGCCCCCCCCCCCCAAACCACACCCGCCCCCGACCCTGCCCGGCCGCGGAGAAGGGGGAGAGGGGGGGGGGGTAGGGGGGGGTGGGGGGGGGGGGGGGGCTGAGGCTACAAACTGGCCTTTTAAAGGTGCCTTAATGTCACCTTTAGTTAATCTCGTGTCCATACAAGCAGTAACTGGAGACTCAACTCCTTATCACTATTACTTTATATTATTACTACCAATGTATGAATGAGCCTCAGTTGCATACTGCAAAATGTGACCGGATTTAGTAGGACATTTGGCTATTTTTGGCATACTGTATTGACATGGATGTATTGGGACTTGCTAAATCTTTTTCTGGTATGCTAAAAAGTATAAGAAGGCATTGGAACGCACCCTCTGTCTCCAGTGAAGCAGCAGCAGCAGCAACCTCTGCTGTCTGTGCAGAGAAGTGTAAAAAGCTTACAGCACCTGGTATTCCCAGGCGGTCTCCCATCCAAGTACTAACCAGGCCCGACCCTGCTTAGCTTCCGAGATCGGACGAGATCGGGCGTGTTCAGGGTGGTATGGCCGTAAGCGAAGGCTGAGGCTACAAACTGGCCTTTTAAAGGTGCCTTAATGTCACCTTTAGTTATTCTAGTGTCCATACAAGCAGTAACTGGAGACTGTCAGGAAACTCAACTCCTCTTATCACTATTACTTTCTATTATTACTACCAATGTATGAATGAGCCTCAGTTGCATACTGCAAAATGTGACCGAATTTAGTAGGACATTTGGCTATTTTTGGCATACTGTATTGATATGTATGTATTGGGACTTGCTAAATCTTTTTCTGGTATGCTAAAAAGTATAAGTGTATAGGCATTGGAACGCACCCTCTGTCTCCAGTGAAGCAGCAGCAGCAGCAACCTCTGCTGTCTGTCCAGAGGAGTGTAAAAAGCTTACAGCACCTGGTATTCCCAAGCAAATTCCCCTCCAAGTCCCTAAGCTCCCGTCAGCCGACCAATCGTTGAGAAATTTTGAGCAGAGTTGAGCAGCGATCAGCCAATGGTTGAGCAATGTTGAGCAGAGATCAGCGCCCAACAGACCAATCATTGAGCGAGGATCTGAAAACGTCATCTGATTTATTTATATATGCACGATCTCGGCACTGGCGGCCACTATCGGTGAGTCGGCCACTGTCGACGTTGATTTCTCTCAGGAAAAGTTTTATATTCTTCATCCTAGCGCCGTTTTGTCTGTGAGAACCATATTACTCGTGGATGGTCTCGTTTTAATCGTGGCAATCTAAGCTTGTCCAACAGTGTTTGGCATGACTGTATTCACCAAAGGGTTGTTGAAATAATAAGCTGATTACCGTGATGCACCGAACATTCGGCCACCGAAAAAGTTTGGCCGAAAATGGCAAAATAATAAGTAATAAGTAAGTAAATAAATAAGTAATTTTCGGTTTCGCCCCGAAACAGTTAAAAAGCCGAATAACATTACCGAAAATTGGTGAACTAAATGACACTAAGAAAATGTGTTTTTAAAAGAGCTGCGCGCTTGTAAACCAGGAAATGGCAGTAAAGAGAGACGTAACCGTGTATGATAGTCCACGTCTCTTTGTGAGCGCGCAGCAGGAGCAGTTTGGTGCGTGCATGAAAATGTCAGAGTCCAGTGTGGGAGCATTTTTTGAAAATGAATGAAACACGGCGCAGACAGTGCAATGCTTTATGCAGCATAAAGTTAAAACGCTCGTCCAAGACTGATGTTTAATCACCATTAGAAACACAAAAGCCTTGCGCGAGCGAAGCAGCGATTCACCCAGTGAAACTCTGTGACAGTGTGACAGTTTGTAACGGTGTCATTCACAGTGACACCTCGCCGGTGAGGGCCGCCTCGCAAAATTTTTTTAGTTTGACAGCTAAAATGATAACCGGAGATATCCTGTCCTTTAGCGCTGTTGGGGGAAAAGGCTCCTACGATCTGATTGCATTTCTCGAGCCTGAATACACAGAGCCATGTCGGCAAACTGACAGCGCGACTAAATATAGGCTATGTCCAGCGAGCCGCCTCCCCCCGTTAGTTTCAATCTACAGACGAAAAAGTTACAATCACCTCCTAAGCATGGACATCGTTTAAAGCCTCTCATTGTTATGATCAGGGCTTTGATGCAAATTCTGAAGTCTGAACATTACGGTGGGAGCTGTGGTGCAGTTTTTTTTAGAGTAACTCAACCTGCACTGCACTGCAAAAATGAAAAAAGGCAATAACTCGACTTTTTGTAAATTCATCCTCATATAAGTCAAGGTAAAAATCAGTGAGTGGTTCACAAATTAATTCCTAGTAAAATATTAATTTTACTCTTAGATTTGAATTTTCATTTTGGTGCATCCCTAGTTTATATGGGTAAATGTGACTGTTTAGACAACAGCTGATGCGAGAGTAAGTGTAACATAAAGCAATTTGGCGACCGTGTTAATCTCTTGTTGCATGGGATGTGCTGCATACCTGGTTAACAGTCATTTCTAACAACATAGATAACGATCTGGCGAGCGTGTTGTCCTAGGCTAATACACCAACAGCAAATTTCTGTTTGATAAAGGGCTACATATTGTCAATCTAAATGATCTGCTTTTAGTTTTACTAATTTATTCATGTTTTACTGTACCAGGTGAAACATGGAGAAGCCTACACATGGTGCAGCGTGTGTGAGAAGACTCTCACTGAAAAGTCCAACCTGACGAGGCATCTGAAGATCCATGCCATCGCCAGGGAGACCTTTGACTGTGATGTCTGCAGGAAGAGCTTGACCACCAAATCATCTCTGGTCAGCCATCAACAGCTACACCAGTACCCCAACATCGTTTTGTACCGGCAAGGAGAGGCCAGACTGCACTGTACAGAGGCAGCAAAGTCTGTTGTTGACCCTAAATGGCTGGATCTCAAGAAAGCAGAGGCAGCTGCCAAGAGGTCCGGGGGTGAGCTGTGGAAAGGTCAGCTGGTCATCGTGTTCGGGAAGTAGACCGTCAAGTGGCTTCTAGCAAACGATGTCAGCTGGCTGGTGTGGTTGCTGTTCCAGTACTGCCAGCAGGGAGAGCAGAACGAGCTGCTGAAGTGGCAGAAGGAGCGACTGCTCGAGTACGCCAGAGAGTTCCCTCCTGTCACATGGCACCTTGACAGGAGGTTGAAGGTAAAATAAACTCACCTTTACCTTTTAGACCTGAGTAATTGATGTTAAGCAGTAACCAGTATTAATAAAAGTCTTATTTTATGAGATTATTATTTGGTTGTGTTTTATTTTCTGCAGAAAGCGCATTCGAAGAAAGACCGGGCTCCTCCGACCGTCCCCAACCTCTCTCAGCAGGACCCCAACTACGCCAGCGATGCCGAGTTGTTGGCTGCAGGTTAAAACGGCATAACCCCCTGATTTTCGGATTTCTATTCTATTTTTAAATTCAACTTGAGCGTAAATGGAAAACCGGTCATTCGTCGACACATTCACATCCCTAATGCATATAGAATAAGTAATAAAAACAGCCTACCACACCACAAAGACTGATCAGACCTTCATCTCTTATTTTTCCCTATGTTTGATCATGACTTCTGCAGTTGAACTATTCATTAAACTGCCCAAATTCAAGAATAAAAACAATTCAACAACCAAATTACTGGACTTTAAAATACTGGCCCACCCCTTCCACGTAGGCTTCAAATTCAATATGTTTGCCTGGTTTTATATTATGTGTATGAGCAATCTCAACATTTCATATAATTAACTAAAAGAAAAATAACCAAATCTAAAGGGAATATCTATACTGTTACAGTATAGATATTCCCTTTAGATTTGGTTATTTTTCTTTATTTTTCTAATACATATTATAATTATTTACACTAAATTATGAAGAAAAAAAAGTTGTGTTGAACTCTGAGTTATAGTAGTGTTATGCAGAAATTAACATGAAATTACTTTGTAGTATGCTTTGGAGCTGCTAGGACTTGTGTTTTTGCCACGTGAAATTCATCAGTATGTATCGAGCAATGCAGTTGATACGTTTTTGTGATGTTCTTCCTCTTCAGAGAGTGTCCTGGACAAGTCCGAGGCGTCGGTCAGCACACAGCTGACCGCCTGGGGAGACCTCGCCAGCTCTGTGTGCCAGGATAACAGGCCCGCCGGACCCTAGTCCCTCCGAGAGACCTCAGAACTCGGTGCCGTCAAGCTGGAGGGCTGGCAGAAGTTCTGGGAGCAGCCGCCTGAATCCGCCCAAGCCACTGAGTATTTCCCCTGCGAACATCAAGTGGCTGAAGACCAACGAGACCTACGGGCTGTTCGAGACCAACGAGACCTACGGGCTGTTCGAGAGGGCTTCCAAGTGCAAGAACAAGAGGGGTGTGATGGCCGAAAGGAAGGTGTTGAAGGAGAAGATGGAGTTCCATCCGCCCTCTCCTCCTATGGCCGTCAAGGGAGCTGTGCCAAACAGCTCTCGTTCTTCACCACCCCTGCCTTCATCCAAGTACTAACCAGGCCAGACCCTGCTTAGCTTCCGAGATCAGGCGTGTTCAGGGTGGTATGGCCGTAAGCAAAGGCTGAGGCTACAAACGGGCCTTTTAAAGGTGCCTTAATGTCACCTTTAGTTATTCTAGGGTCCATACAAGCAGTTACTGGAGACTCTGTCAGGAAACTCAACTCCTTTTATCACTATTACTTTCTATTATTACTACCAATGTATGAATGAGCCTCAGTTGCATACTGCAAAATGTGACCGGATTTAGTAGGACATTTGGCTATTTTTGGCATACTGTATTGACACGTATGTATTGGGACTTGCTCAATCTTTTTCTGGTATTACTTGCTATTATTACTACCAGGGGAGATGAGGCACCAAGTGTAGTTAAAATGCGGATGTATGATGTGTGCTGGAAAATGTTTGTGAGATGTGAATATACCGCCACAGAGGTGTGCAGCCAAATTAAGTGATCGGCTTGACTCCTTCCTATAACTCCTACACTTTTTTCTTATTTCTTGTTCAGAATTGATAGACTTTCAATTATAATTCCACTCACAATGAGTCAATGTCTTATTTGTATGAATTATAAAGTGATATGAAAACTGTTTTGTACTTTCTGAGGTATAATAATAATTAACTCACTTCATTTTCAGCGGTGCAGTTGTATGTTGCTTGAAGCTGCATGGTCAGCAGAGGTCGCTTGATCTCCATTTTGAAAGTAGCATCCTTGCACTGAGCAGTCATCTCTGCTAAAAGCTTGTAAAAAGTCAACGAGCCAGCCACACTGGTAACCAGCCAGTAAAAACACTTAGTCAAACTCACATATTGATTATAAACTAAGGAAGAAACATTTTCTGAAGGCTGTGATAAATGGCTATTGTACATGTCAAAAAAGAGGCAGAAATGTAAAATATTGTTTATGTGTAATGTAGATTGTCCCCTACAGGCACTTTTCCTCTTTAATCTCCTTACTTTACATCTTTCTATCTTTAACTTTTTCTGTCTTGTACTATACAGAGTGTAAAAGAGGGTTGGTAGACAACAGAATGAGAGAGAGAGCAATATAAATGTATGGAGGACTAAGAGAGCCATATTGAGTTTTGTGCGTACATCCATGACGCAAAAGTTGATCCGTTTATTTATTAATTTACTTATAGCCTATACAAAAAATATAACACATTTTTTTTTAACATATTTGTTCAATTTCTAATTACTAATCTATTTATCTAGAGATGTTTTTTTTTCTTGACTTTATGTATTGTGCTTTGCAAGTTTTTACCCACTGTTGAACTGATGTATGTGTGGTAGGCTATATTGTGTTGTGTTGCTGGGTAGCCTTTATGAGCTACAGGCCCTGATGTTTTGCACAAATGAAGTTCCACATGGATAAATGCATAAGTGCATTGAATTGACCGATTTTAAAGGTGCTGTAAGCGGAATGGTTCTTTTAGCTAACTTCCTGTCAGTCGGGGCCGGCGGTCGCCAGAGGCCAGGGTGGTCCGTGCCCACCCAATCAAAATTGAAGATTTTTATTTTTTTGGAAGTCCAGACCCACTATCGTACGGAAATGTTTGTTCGCTGTCCAAGAAAATGTCAAATAAAATTCAGCCAATTAATGAATACTATACCATCACCATGCAGGACAGCCTGCCTCCACCCACCCGCTTATAGTGGTCAGTGGTCAGCGTTGCCAGGTCCTCTTTTTATAAGCGACTTTGGGCTTGTTTCTCAAGAGCAGTCACTGACATGGGGCTTTAAACAGCAAGGTTTAAGGGAGGGCTCCGGTGTCGGGGAAATATTCCAATGGCTTCCAATCTCACCTTGCAACTCAGTGGCTAATGCTGTTGGTGTAGGCCACTCACAATTTCAAGAACCCAGTTCCGCCGTTGTAAACAGACGGAATATGGCTCTGACCCGCTCTGACTACGGCGATAGGAGGTGATGACATACATTTTTTACATACCGCCGGCCCCGATTGCCAATGAAAACAGACGGTCAAAACAGTGTCCAAATTAGCTAAAATCCTATATACAATAAACGGTAACATAGCACACTTATTTCTAGGTAAACTCTAATTGATTATTAATTAATTTTTTTACACACGTGTACATGTTTTGAGGCGGAGGATCCCTCTGACATTCTCTGCCCGGAGGGCAGTCAGATGAGCCGGTGTGTGGAACACAGCGATCAGTTCTGTGTCCCCACTATCAGACTCGCCATCACTCATTTCACATAGTAACTCTAATGTTGTACAGCATTTATCTTCATATCTTATCTATTGTAAGTGTTTATCATGGTGTTTATGAATGACTGCACATGCCGTTGCCTAGCAACTTGTTCGAAAATATTTCCCTTTCCGGTTTTGCCTGTTTTTTTAATCCAGATTAATTGTGACTTCATTTAACCATAAGGAGGACATCACAATATATCTATATAGGCTAGTGTGTATAGTAATATATAGCTCTGGACTACCACCATCCAGGTTTCCCAGTCCCAAAGCTTTCTCTTCTATCAGCTCAGGCTGCCTAATACTGCGATTAAAATAAAAAGATACATTATGTTGTATATAATGTATATTATGTTATTCATAAACATTTTGGAAAAAAAACATGCAAGAATCAAATCTCCCACACAGCAACACTCAAAGTGTATTTGCATATAGTTCTTTTCCACTGGTCCACATAGTAACTTGGAGTTTAGTTTTATCCTCAGACAGTTGATATGCTATATGATATCCTATTGGAAATGTAAGCTTGTGTTTTTTAAATGAAATGTTGTGTTTTAAATGAAACAACTTATAAATTAGAAGAAGAGGTGTTCATGAATTTTTCTTGTTTTTTCAAATTATTTATGTGAAATGTAACAAAATCCAGTAGAAAATATTGTGGGCGGGTTCGGAAGAGGACTGGTAATGAGGTTAATCTGTTGCACCCTTCCTTTGAAAAATAAAAGTGATACTTTTTTATCATTGTTACTGTTTTTCTGCTTCAATTTGATGAGTTTTATTTGTCCCAAGATGACAATAACAGTGTCCCAAAATGCCAGTATTGCCTTAAAAAAAATTGTTTTGGTCAACTTGTGTTTGAGGAAGAGTCATCCATCCTGAGTTTATTTTTTTTAAATGTTTTCTTTTCTGTAGTATAGAAGGGGTTTTAAGCTGTTTAAAATTGTATCATATGATGGGCAAATACATTTAAATCCTACTTCAAAATGACGTAAAGCATATATTTTCAGAAAGTGTCCCAAGATGCCTGAATTTACCCTATAACAGGGTGCCAGACACCCCTTAAATTCTGATCCTAGAATCGTCCCTGGTAGGGTGAGGGAAAGGACGCAGGAGGAGAGAGGGATGGAGGAAAATGATGGTAGGAGGAGGAGGAGGAAGAGGAGGAGCAGAGGGGAGGCTGGCGTTCAGTCTGTTCGCTCGCAGGAGGAATCAGCAAGCAGCAGGACAATGGACTGTCTCCACCACGGATCCTAACGGGCTGTTCCCTCACACACTGGAATAAAAGGTAGGCCCAGGCTACGCTTGGTGGCGAGCGGTGTCTCGGGCGATCTCGGTGTAAACAGCGTTGAACCTGCGCTATATTCTACCAACAGACTGCCGTTTGTGTGTGAAAAGAGCATAGGTTGCAGGAAGGAAGCGACGCAGCGTAGCAGACAGACAGCCTGCATAGGCCTGCCGTCAGACCGCCTCGGGGTCCGTAAGTCGTCCAGCGACACGAAATAACACTGACTCAAGCTTGGATGTTCACTGTTAGTGTCTCTGTGTGGCTCTATTTTAAATACGTACTAAATCACGACTGAAAAGCACATCCGGATTGCCCGATTCGCGATAGGAGAGAACGCCACACAGAACTCCCTTGTCACAAATGTCGTTTTTAATATTCCCGTGCTTAGGCGCCAAAGTAAACACCTCTATGGATGTTAACTGAGGTTGTCGATTATTGCTTGATGTCTTCAGATGAATTCGGCTCGCGATAGATTTTATGAAACGTTGTTCAACTCGAATTAGAAGGCCGATCTTGATGATGTGCGAGCACAGCGCACGACGCCTTCCTTCCGCTAAACCAAGGTGTGTTTTTGACGGAAGGGGGACAGCACGAGTAGCAAGAATAATAATTTGGCCTTTTTACCTGTAGTAAACGCGTAAATGTGTATTACATACACGCCGAATTCACGAGGGAGTCATAGTGATTCGCAGTTAGATTTTACTTGGTTGCCATACATTTAGGATATGACCCAAAAGCTACGCCACGATAAAGTCTGCTTTTAGGAATGGGAGTTCGGAACTAGCTGCATATGTCGGGTAATAGCGTATGCCAACAAAGCCCCTCTCTAGCCAGCAGCAGCACGCAGTGTCTGCCAGAATGAACCGTTGCACTCGGCCAGGCCCGGGTGTCTTCCTCGACAGATGCAGGGATTGTGGTCCGAATAGATGGAGTCATTGTGGCTTCCATAATGTGCCTTCTGTTGTGGAGTTGGACACCACTGTGTGCGTCACGCACGTAGATGCTTTGCAGGCATGGAGACTTAAGGACTCATTATTGTGAATGTCTGAAAGGGCCGCATATTACCATGACATTTTGGGAACATCTAGCATCAGTGGCTGCAGTGTTTGACTCATGGACTGTGTTGACCATGTTGAAAACACACACACACACACACACACACACACACACACACACACCACACACACACACACACACACACACACACACACACACACAAGCGCACAAACAGATGTAGTGTGCGTGCTGAAGGCTGTATTTAGTTGTATTGAGGGAGAGATGGCTCAGGAGACCTCTCATCAATAGATTAGAAGCCAATAGTCCTTAACCTCCACATGGCTGAGGAGTATTGGTGTAGGCAGGCAGTGGTTGTGCTGTGATGTTTTCTTTTATTTGAGATGGTATTGATGGGACTGAGACAAAGTGTGTAACAGTGGTGGGAGGAGGAAAGGCAGCTCTGGGTAAACAACACAGCACTTTGGAATCTACTCACAAAGAAAGATAGGTCAGTATGCACAGATGTGACCGGGGAGACGGAGGCAGATAGGAGGAACAGAGGCAAATCAATGACAGGAAGGTTCTCCATCAAGAGCTCCACATATAGCCTACCGTCTGTTTTGGTAAATCTCTGTCTCTTTAATTGCACGTTGATTAAGACTGGATAAGAATAGTTTATGTATGAGCCAGAATATAATAAACCAAAAAAAAACTGTGTCCTGTCTTAGTTCAGTTGTTTAGTTGATGTTGTTATTTGTTTTCGTCAGCCAGCCAAGTGACAGTGATGCAACTCACCAAATAACAGCACCAAGATGCTCCAGAAAGCCTCCATCCTTTTTATCAGGACAGTGCACTTATTAGACCAAATGACAGGATGCAAACCCCCTAAACTGCAAGGGATGAGGGGTAGCAGGAGACGGATAAAGTTGTTCACGGACAGGTTTCGGAGTCTTAAATGAAATGTATGATGCCCGTGCTTGTAACCAGCTACTTTTTTCATAACTGATTGGAACACTAACAAAGAGGAGATGCTAGATTAGGGGCCAATCTGAATTCTCTTTTTAGCATAGGAAAGTTCCTTTCCTATCGAGATGACCTGGAAGTACTCGGCGGATAGGTGATTCGAATTCTCAAAATGCTTAGGTAAGGCATAGGAAAGGAGCCTCGATGCATCCTTTAACCCTCCTTTAGCATAGGTTACTCCGGACCAACCTATGCGAAAGGAAAGGAGATAGTGGTATCCCATAATCCTTTACGGCGGCAAGATTTAAAGCAACAGGCCACCACCGAGAGGAGAAGAGAGGAAGATTTAACTCGGCTAAAACAAAATACCCTCCCCCATAAAGATAATAAAGAACTCATAAAAGACCAACATCATAATAGTTATTTTCGTAGCACATAATTTACACCATAAGAAAATAAAATACCAACTTCACATTTAATGAGGTTAGGCCTACTGGGGGCAGTTCATTTCAACATCAACATAAGTTTAGCCTCTTTTTATTCCACATGTGAATTGGGATATATGCGAGTGATTCTCACTCTGTTGGCGACAACCTGATTAAAATCAATATGAAAAGAACACATGGATCAAACGAGCGCTTGTAGTCAATTTTCGGAGAATAGGCTGTAGTTTCACGCTAGTGACTCACGTCAGCAATAGGCTACTCGCCGTCGCTCAATGACATCGGTTAGGAAAAGTGGAGTTGAATTAATTTTAAACAGTGCTGTCTTTTCCTATGCTTGATAGGAAGCACCTTTCATATCGTTTAGGGGTTAAGGTAGAGGAAAGGAGGCTTATAGGTTAGGAGATTGGACTATTCGGATTGGCCCTAGGTCTAATGGAGTGAGAGAGGCCGGAGTCCCATTTGCCTGGAGTTTGTCTTTGTTGTGCATTTTAGGTTTGTGCACGTTGGGAGGGGCCATCCAATCTCTGTACGCTCAAAGCGAGAGCTGTGTACGGGTTCTCGGTAGTAAGTCAGACTCGTTTCCGGTGGGGGTTGGCCTCCGCCAGGGCTGCGCTTTATCACCAATCCTGTTTGTGATATTTATGGACAGGATATCAAGGCGTAGTCGTGGTGGGGAGGGGTTGCAGTTTGGTGGTCTGAAGATCTCATCTCTGCTGTTTGCGGATGATGTGGTTCTGATGGCATCATCGGCCTGTGACCTTCAGCTCTCATTGGATCGGTTTGCAGCCGAGTGTGAAGCGGTTGGGATGAGGATCAGCACCTCTAAATCGGAGGCCTTGGTGCTCAGCAGGAAACCGATGGACTGTCTACTACAGGTAGGGAATGAGTCCTTACCCCAAGTGAAGGAGTTCAAGTACCTCGGGGTCTTGTTTGCGAGTGAGGGAACAATGGAGCGTGAGATTGGCCGTAGAATCGGAGCAGCAGGGGCGGTTTTGCACTCGCTTTACCGCACTGTTGTGACGAAAAGAGAGCTGAGTCGTAAGGCAAAGCTTTCGATCTACCGGGCGATCTTTGTTCCTACCCTCACCTATGGTCATGAAGGCTGGATAATGATCGAAAGAACGAGGTCGCGGGTACAAGCGGCCGAAATGGGTTTTCTCAGGAGGGTGGCTGGCGTCTCCCTTAGAGATAGGGTGAGAAGCTCAGTCATTCGTGAGGAACTCGGGGCAGAGCCGCTACTCCTTTGCGTTGAAAGGAGCCAGTTGAGGTGGTTCGGGCATCTGGTAAGGATGCCCCCAGGGCGCCTCCCTAGGGAGGTGTTCCAGGAGCGTCCAGCTGGGAGGAGGCCTCGGGGAAGACCCAGGACTAGGTGGAGAGATTATATTTCCACGCTGGCCTGGGAACGCCTCGGGATCCCCCAGTCAGAGCTGGTTGAAGTGGCCCGGGAAAGAGAAGTTTGGGGTTCCCTGCTCAAGCTGCTGCCCCCGCGACCCGATTTCGGATAAGCGGTTGAAGATGATGATGATGACGTTGGGAAGGGGTGTGTTTATCAGTTAGACCAGGAGCCACCAGATTTGTCTCGACAATAACAGGAAAAAGGACAGGAGGTGTGTTTGTGTATGTGTGTGTGAGAGCGTGTTTCTGGAGGCATCTGCAATGGTTATTTGCTTTACATCATCAGATTTGCTCACTAAAGTTCACATGATCTGTTCAGTGTGTGATAATCTACTATTTATCGAGAAAGTCTCACATGATGTACTGTGGTCGCAGCTTGTGTGTGTGTGTCTGGCTTAAGTCACTTTTAGGGACTCTAACTTCAAACCAGGTAATCGGGGACAGTCTTTGCAATTGGGGACAAAAGCCATGTAGGATTTTTTATTTATTTTTTTTTTACATTTGGACAGATCCAGTTTAGCCATTTCCCTGTTAAGCTAACTGTTGCAGGCTGCATCTTATTTTGTACAGTACTTAGGCTACACCGTTTTGTTGATCCTCTCTGTAAGAAATAAAAGACGCTCATTCCTCAAAATGTAGACCTATTTGTTTTCATGTGTTTTGACCACAAAGTTTGCTTCCTTGAGTTTTGCAAGCTTGTCGCAATTTTTTTAAACGTGACCTTCAATAATTGAACGCTAGGAAGCCAGCAAAGAAAATGAATGTTTTCTATTATTAGTCACAAACTGTGTGGTCACATTTTCATACCAACCTGTTAAAATATAGTCTTAATGTCCTTTCTTTCATTTGACTTTTTTTGTCTGTAAACTAATACTAATTTGAGTAGGCCAATCTAATGTTTGTTTAATCATCATATGGCTTTAATACTGTGTGTGTGTGTGTGTGTGTGTGTGTGTGTGTGTGTGTGTGTGTGTGTGTGTGTGTGTGTGTGTGTGTGTGTGTGTGTGTGTGTGTGTGTGTGTGTGTGTGTGTGTGTGTGTGTGTGTGTGTGTGTGTGTGTGTGTGTGTGTGTGTGTGTGTGTGTGTGTGTGTGTGTGTGTGTCACAACTTAGGTCTCACTGCTGTTGTTGTCATATGATGCAGAACTAGAAATTAAACCTGATGAAGACATCAGTCTTTGCTTATGCACAGATCTGACAGTCCAAACTGAAGATGCAATCAGCCAATACATTAGATAGTGATCATTGGGCAAACAGTTTGATAAACTATGGGACCATGGGAGGGCTCTGAAGGCTATTCATGAGCCGACTGCCGACGTCAGTAAGTTTGGCATTGAGAGCCACAACATAAAGACAGACATGACATGTGAGGTCACACTGCGTAACAGTTTAATCTGATTATTTTGACAGCTCCTGGAGCGCCACAAGGGTGTGGAGCAGTTCTTGTGATATTTGATGTATCTGGAAATAGGTTTTGACATTTTCTACTTCAGAGGTAGAGATAGACTGAGTGACTTTAATTAATTAATTAATTAAAGTCACTCAGTGTCTTTCAGGAATGAATTAATTAATTCCTGAAAGACACTGGATCCTACTTTTCCAATAGGCCTAATGCAACTCTATATGGTCTTTTGTTAGTGCTGTGGTACAGACTATGTCACAAGCAAAATTCATGAATATTTTCCAAAAAATTATTCATCACAAATATAGTCAATTGATTTGTTGGTGTCTTTGTCTTTGTGATTCAGGAGGTGGATGTTAAACAGCTCCAGGATGCTGCCGTCCTCATCCCTGCTAACCGGCTGTTCACCAGGGGGCATTTGATTGACCAAACATGATGAAGACTGAGCCCCCGACTGCCACGGGGGGCAATGGGGCCTCTGGCGGGGGAAGCGGGAACTCAAACCTCCGGAGTCCTTCGCCCCACCGCAACGCCTACGAGGCAGGGCTGGCTGCCCTCAAGAAGGCCACTGACCACCTCAACAATGCCGCCAACGGAGGCTCTAACCCAGGCTCAAAACCCGCAATCTTGCCCCGGCCGACCGGCAGGGGGCGGAGCTATGGATCAAATGTTCATCGCATCAAGAATATGTTCATGCAGATGCAGTCTCCTGGTGATGAAGAAGATGGAGCCAAAGTGATTGGTAATTAAATTTTCCAATTTCAATTGAATTGATTTGGGTAAAATGTGCATGCATCAAACCAGAGTCAAACTCGTTACCCGAGATAATACTAGTAGGTATCGCTACACCGAAACCCAACAGGGAAACACAAGACAATCAGACAGTAAACAAGTAAACTCTTAAGCCAGGGAACAGGTTTGGTGATATTTTTACAGTTCTGTAAACCTGTCAGATCATCTGGCTACTCATTGTTTGTTGTTCTGATGACATTGCTCACACTGTTACCAGATTTTGTCAAATAACTTGGTGAATACAATGTAAGCATAACCTTTGCAGACAATGCTTGAAACACTGCCAATGAGACCCCAGTTGCATGAAACAGCTCTCTTTTCCATTTTGCTCCGAACAATCTCAACGATTAACTTTCCCTGCCATTATCAGGTAAAGACCAGGAGGTGAAACTGTCCCTACCGAGGGCCTCCAGTCTCAACGAGAATGTGGACCACAGTGCCCTGCTCAAACATGGGGCCGTGGTCTCAGAGAGGGTCAACCGCTTTGACTCTAGAGGAGGCAGGGAGGGCGGGGGATCCTCTGCAGGCCTCTCCAAGCTCCAGGAGACCAGGAGGATCTTTGAACAGCGGACTCTCCAGGTCAGAGGGCTCTTTGTTTGACCCATTTCTGTGTTCCGATTTCAAGTCCATCTGTTTGACCGACTATTGTGTCTCCTCTAGGAGAAGCAAGCGGCCACCAACCGTATCTTGTTGAAGAAGGAGCGGGCATCGGGCTTCCAAGACAGCCGTCTGGATGTTGTGGCTCGCTTTAACGGCTCCACAGAGGCTTTGGACCGACTGGACGATCCCCCTGCTCCGGCTCCCGTTCCGTTTCCGGCTCCCGCTGCCGTATCGGCTGCTGTGGCTTCAGTGGGGCCCGATGACGCCGTCAGCCCCACCGTGAGCCAGCTCAGCGCCGTGTTTGAGAAGACGGAACCACAAAACGATGTCTCTGTCCCCAAGCGTCGGTCAGGCCCTGCCCTAGCCCCCAAACCCAAACCCCCAACCAGATCTGAGACTACCGGAAGGAAGGTGAGAATAACATGCAGGAGAAAAAGGTGGTAGAAATTAAAGGAAGCTTGTTGAAGGAAAGCGTATCATACAAAAACTATTAATTGATCTAACTGGCAGTTAGATTCAAACCCGCAGTTAGATTTAGGGGCCAATCAAAGCAGATTGGGCTTTATTAAAGAGACAGGGTCTAAAGCGGAACTTTCAGACGGAGGCAGAAAAAGGGGATTCAGAACTTTGAGAAAAATAAAGGGTATTTTGGACATTACACCATTCAAAAAGTGTCTAGTAGAAACCCACTTTTTTTTTAACCAGAAAACTTGCATTATATGTGACCTATAAATGCTTCAATCGACTGTTCTTGTCTCCCTCCGTCAGGCGAAGGTGTTGCCTCCGGGTAAAGAAGACAGCAAGGAGCTGGCAGCAGAGCAACCAGATGCTACAGACTCTCTGCAGAGGAGCAGCGAGGGGACGGATGGACTCGGAGGACAGTCAGGAGACCAGCTCTCCAACTCCTCACCGTCCTCGGTTGCTGTCTCGTCCTCTTCGCAGATCAAGCCAGAGTCGGAGGCCCAGCCCACAGCCACTGAGGCCAGGGGCTCCAGTACGGTGGCCCAACCAGAGTGGGAGGCACAGGCTGAGGGGCAGAACGGCTCCACTGGGGAGTCCGAGGCCGGAGCAAGGCTGGTGCAGGCCGAGGTTCATGCCTCACTGGAAAATGGAGAGAATGAGCCTCCAAGTTCCTCTCCTTCGTCAGAGGAGAAAGAAGAGGAGAGGAGGGGCGAGGAGGAGGAGAAAGATGAGGATGGCTCGAGGAAGGAGGATTACTCTGAGGGGGACCTGGTGGATATCAGTGCGTACAGTGGGATTGGGGAGGAGGACTCTGGGGGCAGCCAGCTAGACGATGATGATGATGAGGAGGAGGAAGAGGAGGAGCCGTATGAACCGGAGAGCAGCTGCTCTGAGATCACAGGCCTCCCCGAGGAAGAGGAGCCGCCGCCGCCCAACAGGAAGATTCAATTCAGCGTCCAGCCAATCAAGGTGAGGGAATTGTTTTTTTGTTAGATAATTACTTAAATACTTGGGTAGGATCCTTAACATCTCCTCAGTAAAGCGGTAGTTTTAAAAATGGTGACCAACACACACACACACACACACACACACACACACACACACACACGGAAGTGATAACAACTGCGTGGTCCCAACCCATTGTGGAAAAAAATCACTTTTTGTCAAAATCAGGGAATATCTTCTACCAATATGCTACCTGTCTGTACTCGTAAGCGCTGAAAGAAAATCAAGTGTTAATACACAGCCTAGGCTCTGGAAACGGGCATGTTGCAAGCTATGGTGTGCCCCTTTGTTCACATACCCTTGGTTTACATGCCTGTTTGCAGAGCCTACGCTTTGTAATAACACCAGTGCAGACTTTGTACGGAGAGCAGGTAGCGGATCGTGCGAAGATATTCACTGATTTTGACAAAAAGCGATAGTGCGTGAGTGCGTGTGCGTGAGATCTGCAACATACCAGACCATGGAAACTTAAAGAGAAGGAATGAAGAGAGTAAGGAAATGATCGAAAAGACTCACTGATGTCTTCTTACACACGCGCGCCCGCACGCACGCACGCACGCACGCACGCAAGCACGCACACACACACACACACACACACACACACACACACACACACACAGAGCCAGGTTGCTAGGGAGATTTTCCATTTTATGATTTCGCCACAGTATTTCCTGCTGACTCTAACTCAAACTGAGAGAGTGTGTGTTTGAACATAGATCTCAATTCAACTAAAGCTCTGTTCTATACCGGAGTGCTGGTTTCTTCTGCACCCCTCCCCTCTCACTGCGGCAGACAGCTGGTTGAGCTCTGAGGATTGTGAAAACGTGTCTCAACGCGCCATGATGAGGCCGTCACATTAAAAAAACACACTTGTGAGGAGGACATTGCAGTTGCATACCGTAGAGTTTAACAGGATGATATAGTATGCAACAGAAGAGATAACAACAGAAAGTGAGATTGAAACACAGGATGTCTTAGACCGCATAATGGATATTGACTGTGTTCACTGAGGCTCAGTCATGTTCACTCATGCAGGCGGTGGTAATCATGAGGAGAAACCTGTTTTATTTCAGGTCAGGCGTCGGGTCAAAAAGGAATTCTTTTCATTTCTTCGGACCTTAAAACGCTTAACCACTGACCTCCCTTGGCCACAGCACAGCTAAAAGTGCAGTTGTGGCCTTAGGCAGCTTTTTCTGCTACTAAGGTAACTGCTACGGTTAGCTGCCTATAGCAAATCATGTCAAACCAGCGTCTGCTCCTGATGTGCGACCAACTGTTGCTGCTCAGATAATTATTCAATATCATCAAACAAACGCAGACAAAGCATCACATTCTAATGCTTTCAGTGTCACTAATGCACTGACCGCATATGTCATCTGATGATTAGACACAGCAGCTACCAACTCCAACAAAAAGATTATTATATGCTTTATGAAACATATAAAATGTGCTTAATTTCAACTTTTACAAAACATAACAAGACAATAAATAAAGTGTTAGAATTGGTTGCAAGACATTTCAGTCATAAGGATTCAGTGTCTAACCTTTGCTTTGATACAAGCTTGCCAATTGCACACTTCCTTTTAGCTGCTAGCCTCAGCTCTGTGTCTGAAGAGGGGTGCTGTCACCATGAACAACTGCCAATAAGAGTCCAAGATATGACATGTGGTGTGAAGGAACAAGTTTTCATAGTTCAAGCAAGAATTTTTTTTTACAGTTTTTCCAAAACAATCAATGTACGTGCGTGTTATGGGGGCAGAATACTCATGTGCCATATAGATGATTAATGGCCTTTTCACGATTTAACCATAAATCTTTTTGTTAATTTTTTATCACCAGACAAAATTTGATATCTTGTCATCTTGTGGCAATGGCTACCTAACATGACGCATGAAATTCCTATGACTGTGAGAAATGGAGAAAGTTAGCGTTAGCTCTAGCAGGTATTAAAAAAAATATGTGTGTCCAAAAAACAAAACACAACACAACAAGCAGCACAGTTTAAAAGCTCAAGTCCACTCATAACGTTGTCATATAAAAGTAATGATTTAAAAAAAAGATACCTTGGCACATGCTCTCTCAAATAAATTGTTATAATACAACTAGTAGGCTAGTTATCATACTGGAGTACCTTTCATTAATTTGGTTCAGAAAGGTCACTTTAACCAAAGGGGGCAAGGGGAAAGCAGCTTGAACCAATATGGCTTCTGTGCTCAGCGGGTTCTTGTGATTTCCTGTAGCTTATATGCTAGCACCACCAGAAACACCACTTCCTACTTGCGAGCGTGTCATTATGGCAGGGATATGAAATAAACAAACCGAATTGGAATAGCAAGAAGTACATATTTTGGTATTCTCTCAGAGCACTGTGTTTGACCGCTGTTTGAGAGCATCAATGAATTCTCAGTTCAAACCAAAAGAATCGGTCTTGGACTCATAAAAACAGTCAGAACAGTCTTATATAAATGGAACATGCATCCATTAAGGATTCAACATGTGGTGTAATAGAAGCCCTAGGTGGGAAAGTGATATTGTGACGGTCCTGCCTTGTTTGGATATGAACTACTAGTACCTTTGTCTCATATTGAGAGGTGTTCTGCTAAAGGGATCAAATACTTGCAGCCTGGGCATGTCGGGTGTTGTTGCACTCAATTTTCAAAACAAGTTGGTAATTGTCCTTCTCTGACATCACAAGTTACTTCATCAAGTAAAAGTCAGCCAGGAGATTTGATCTTCCAACAAAAACACCATGTGATTAACTTACAACACTGCTTAGGAGCTGTATTTCAAAGTTGTGGAAGATGTGCTCAGCTTAAAATTAAAGAGTAAGTAATGCATCATTTATAATGGGCTGTAGACAACCTGTTTAGATAGATGACTTGACCTGCATCTGACTTTTACACTGACACATACTGGATTTGTGTTGTGTACAAAGCTACCTCTGTAAGGCTATAAAAAGCAGTTGGAATGTAGCAGGGTGTGTTTGTTTTCCTTGAAAATGAATGTGGACACACACTGACACACACATAAAGACACACAGCGACGCGTACTAAGATCGATAGCAATCACAAAGTGGAGCTTTGTTGTTTGAAAAAAAGGACACCTGGTGTGTCTATTTATGTGAGGTGAAAAGACAAGTAAAAAGCCAGCATTTTTACAGAGATAAATGTAATCAACTGATCCCAATTGAAATCATTAACACAATGTAGGGAACCGAGGAGTGTGTTTGTGGATAATGTTGTGTCCGATCATTAAATTGTAGAATGGAACAATTGAGAAATCGCTTTAGGTCTCTACATTATTAAGTGTAAGCATGACTTACATCCCATGATGTAATGTTTACGATTTATCTTGGTATAACTTGATATTTTGTGAAAAAGGATTATTCAATTTCTTGCCAAAATGTAGATGAGAAGATTGATAGCACTGTGCACTGTCATACTGGTTTTATGTGTCTGACTATTCTTGTGGGGGCAGATTTATTTACCTTTGGAAAGAGCCACGCTAGCTAGTTTCCAGTATGTATGCTAAGCTAGGTTTACAGCTGCCAACTCCAACTATAATTAGCTTATGTGATGTCATGGTATCGATTATCTTATGTAACTTTGGTCAATAAAACAAATTAGCACATTGTTGAACTATATTTTGTTATATTATTATTTATTATATGTGCAATGTAGAACTACAGTAACGTATTGCATTTAGCTTGCATTTATATTGACTAAAATGTCCCCACTTTGTACTGTTGTGGTGCATGCCAGTATGCCTTTAGTAGTGCCGTTGCCCGATCCAGTTACCTGTCTGCCACCCAGGTGTTTTTAGCTTCAGACAGAGTGTTTATTTCTTCTTTGTTGTTTTTTAAGTAATTGTTAAGTGTAATGTGCTGGTGTTTGGTTGCTGTTATTGTTCATAGCCATACTGTGTGGATTCATCCCTCAGTTAAGATTGAAGTCATGCGATACCAAATGCTAAACCATCCTTATGGACAAAACCATTACTTCTGGTCCCACATCCCAACTATTATTGTGGTGTCCCGAATTTTGTTGGTCGGAATTTATTGTACAAGACACAACCCATGGCAACAAACTAAGAACCACAAGGGCAGAGAGAGGTTCACTCTTGCTCCTGTGTGACTTCTCCATGGTTTGTCTTTCATCCAGTATAGTAGCAGGTTGGTTGTGATGGGTCAGATAAATACATTGTTCAAGAGGCAGCGTTTGATCCAGACCATCCCATGACCAGTGCCACGCCATATCTGTTTTAAAAGGTAATCTGTGAGCAGTGTTGGGAAAGTTCTTTTTCTACGTGAACTAGTTCAAAGTTCAGTTCACACACTTTAAAATGAACTAGTTCAGTTCATAGTTCATAATTCAAAATTCTGAACTAAGTTCACAGTTAAAAAATTAACTAGTTCATAGTTCTTTTTTTTCAATATGTTGCTGCAGGCTGCTATTTTTCTAAATAATTGCCACATACCATATAGAACCACAGACAGAAATTATTTCAATAACATTCAGTCCACACTAGAAGCCAGCTGCAATTTTTACCCCTACAGTATATTCTCAAAAACACGAGGAAAAAGTTGCTGTTTGATGGTCTTTTTAATGAAGAATTATTCAAACAAAAACGGTTAAGGTGCAAAAGTTTTTCCATTTTTATAATTTTCCAAACCTGGAAACAATTCACATGAAATTTCATTCAAAGAAAGCAATACTGAAAAATATACCAGGCAGGTTCTACTGTACAAACAAATTAGCCTACAATTTAAAATAGTAAAACCCTCAAGGAGACCATTCTAAACTGCAGTATAGGGCCTACTGTTAACAACAAAGTCCAGAAGATGTCTTGACATACTTATTAACACAAACACAATCTGAGGTAGGTAACAATCATACGAAGAAGAGGTAGAACCTGAGGCTAGGTCCATGGTCTGAGTCATGGGTCTGAGTAAGCTCTGCTGCATTAATTTGTTTTTGTTTTTTTCCCGCGGTGTTTCGCATTTTGATGACGCAGCGGCGGTGCGACGCTGTGGTGGCATGTGTTGCCAGATTGGGTGTTTTTCTGCTACATATGTAGGGCTGTTTACGATGTCTTTTAGCGGGGGTTTTCTATGGAAATCTGGCACTCGATGAACGATTGAACGACTGTAAGAGCGCCGTTCACAAACGCCAGAATGAGCGCGTTCCTAAAAACGTTCATGAGGCAGAAATACATACATTCAGTTCACGTTCGCCCCCAATATGAACGAGTTCATGAACGATCGTTCATTGAATGTGTTCAGGCACAACACTGTCTGTGAGATTAACCAATCAGCATCCAGCCGCTCAGTTTATTCACTGATTCTGACAAATAAGTTACTTTGACAACAAGCGTTCTACAGAATTGCCGACTCCACCTTTAACAGATCCTATGCTGTTAAAACGTCTCAGAATTGTGTGTTATGCTTACTATGTTGTATTAGTTAATTGCCATAATTTCTGATATTACTGGTAGTCATGTCAAAGACACGTTACATTTAGTTGTTGTTGTTCTATCGTTTGGCTGCTTTTGTGCGTTGTGTTGCAATTTCTGTGGCAAAGCAGAGATCATGTGTTCACCATGGGTATGGGGAACGCTCTGAAGCTTCATACACACACAGGGCTTTAAAATTACTCAACAGGAAGGAAATGTGACTACAGGAAACAGTTTAACAATCACACCCTCTGACCCTGTGTGTGTGTGTGTGTGTGTGTGTGTGTGTGTGTGTGTGTGTGTGTGTGTGTGTGTGTGTGTGTGTGTGTGTGTGTGTGTGTGTGTGTGTGTGTGTGTGTGTGTGTGTGTGTGTGTGTGTGTGTGTGTGTGTGTGTGTGTGTGTGTGTGTGTGTGTGTGTGTGTGTGTGTGTGTGTTCCCCTAGTGCCCAGTCTTCTGCCTTGAGGGGAAATGTAAATAGTACTGTAACAGGCGCCTCCTCCTACACCAAAAGCCCTGTGGCTCTGTCGTTCTCTGTATGTGTTGTCTCTCACACATTAGCATATCCGCCAGACGGGGACACGGAGAGAGAGAGAGAGCAGGCCAGTACCAAACGCATACTGGGCAAGCCGCGGTTGCCATGGAAATGGAGCCACGTGATCACGGACATGGTCACCGGGGAGACAAATGCGGCTGACCTTTAAGGGGGGAGGGGCATGTGGAAGAAAAAGATGGGGAAAGAAATAGGGAGAGCGGGGGGTAAATGAAGCGTGCTCACATACTGTATATTCTGTATGATTTCTGGAAAAAAGGAAAAATGTAGCAGATTTGTCAAAAGTGAAATCCTTGTTTGTTTCCTGTATTCTCCCACATGATCTTCTTTTGTAAGGGGTTGTGGAATATGACTCACCACCACTGGCGCAGTGTGGCCTGGCGATTGGAGATTTTTATCGTCCAATTCTACTTCTCTCAAAGGCTTAGTGGCTAGAGTCAGATTGAGCCGGAGACTTTTAGCCTCTGACTTGTTCCTGTTGGTCCTCTCAAGACATTTACCGAGCTGCTTAACAATAGGTCACTACATCCACTACCATCAGTGTGGGTGACTGTGGCTATTGTTACAAGGAGACCAATTAAAAGGGATCCAACAGAATGCAAATGATCAGGCACCTACATAGAAACAAAGTCATCATTACATTACTTTAACTTATAGGATGTTGATGATGATGCTATGTCTGTCACTGTGGCTAACATATTCACTATCAGCATGTTGAAGTACGTTTTTATCTCAAAGAGTTGGACCTTTTCAAGAAAAAAGTAATTCCTGAGTCCATTTTAGAAAAGCCTTCCTCAGGGACTGTTTTTGTGTAATAGTTAATTAAAGGTGCTTTAAGCGGAATGGTTCTTTTAGCTAACTTCCTGTCAGTTACTGTAGTTAGCAGTCCCCTCGCTCGCCCTACGTCACCACATTAATGCACTGCGGTCTTCAAGCAGCGAGTTATCTAGCATCATCTCAGATCCATAAGTGTGATAAACCATCAAAACAGACATTGGGCAGGATTTTTACCTGCTCCGCCATTGTAGGCGCATAAACATTCACCCATCTGCAGTGAGACCATGAGTGAGACGGGTGTCGGTGTGTAGCGTTCTCTCTTGTGATTGGATAAAAATTTCGGGATCCTCCCTATGAGTTTATTTGCCGATTACATGCAGAGCAGCTGACTGAGAGATCGGCTTTATGAAACGCGCACATTATGTAAGTGATCACTGTATGAATAAAAAGCGATTTAACACTTATATTAACATAAATAAACCGCTTCACCTTTTTAAGAGTGATGTCACACGCAGCCACAGAAGCAGGCTCTCTGACATGACTTTGATGGTTTTGCTCCATGTGCAGGTCTTCACCACCTACTCCAATGAAGACTATGATCGCCGCAACGATGACGTGGACCCCATGGCGGCCTCGGCTGAGTACGAGCTGGAGAAGAGAGTGGAGAAGCTGGACCTGTTTCCTGTAGAGCTGGAGAAAGGTATGTAGGCGCGCACACACGTACGGGTTTTCATGACTTACCAGGACTTGTGACATTAACGTGAAAAATTTAAGACATGCCTTTCCCAAGGACCTAGAGACCTGGTAATCCAAGTATTTCCCTTCCATGCTTCTAGGAATACATCCATCTGTTGATATGTTGTCGTAGGCTACATTTTGGGCAGAGCTTTAATGCTACTTATGAGAACATCTTTGGGTTTATGTGACTTATAAGGCCATAGCAACGAACACTGATTTTTCATGTTTTGGTGAATTGTGAAGCCCATAGAGTTTTCAAGTTTATGTGACTTATAAAGACCCGGTAATACACAAAATAGCGTCTGTATTTTCGGCTTGGCTGCTGTTGCATATGTTTGAAATATAACGCACACACGCACGCACACACACACACACACACACACACACACACACACACACACACACACACACACACACACACACACACACACACACACACACACACACACACACACACACACACACACACACACAAAGGTTCGCTCACATTTGTACATGCGTTTACAATCATTGAGAGTCACTCAGGCATGCTCTTATGTAACTCACACACACAACCACACTCACATCCACATGCACGCACACTACAACTGACAGGATGCTGTAAGCTGGCATTGACTGTCTGCTAACAGCTCCATTATCCCCTTATGGGATTAAAGTTAGCGCGGATTAACCCTAATTTGCAGCTCGTAGTTCTGGAGGTAATGGATTGGAACCATCAACCATTCTGGACAGCCGCTTTCAGCACTGCAATGCTTCGACTATGACTTCATTACTTAAGATCAGCTGATCTAACTGAATGGTTAAACCATAAATGAATACATATTGCCATAAGTGATGATGCTATTAATAACACAAAATATTTAGCTAATATTTACATTCTGTCTGTGTTTGTGTTTCTCAGACAGTGATGGTCTGGGTATCAGTATCATAGGTATGGGTGCAGGCGCTGATATGGGTCTGGAGAAACTGGGGATCTTCGTGAAGACAGTCACCGATGGCGGAGCTGCACAGAGAGACGGCAGGTACCCCTTCCACTTGTCTTTTACCAGTTTTTTTGTAAGAGACATTGCTCAAGCAGGAGTGAGTAGTGCATTTGATTGGGACTATTTTCAGCCGTGGAATAGTACACACTTAAAGTTCAGCTGTTTTTTTTTTTTATTCTTCATGAGAGAACTGCACAATGATACACACAGCTGTAGCCTTTGCCATGCACCACACACAGAAAAATGTACAGACAAATCCAAGTTGAAAAAGAATAGCTGCCGTTACGTGCGGTGGCACCTCACTTGTCAACCTGCATATAGCGCTGCAGTGTGTGTTAAGGTTAAGAAAATGTGAATTATATTCCTTAAACCCTTTTTAAGATTCAAACAGAACAGTTTAGGTCCAGCTTTTTTTAAACCCACATGCCTGAAGACATCAATTTTACTTTCCTTAATCTCCATTATGATTTAATCCTCATAATTTGATCGTATTATAAGCGGCCTGCTGACAAAAGGCCGCAGAAAGCAAGGAATCCCGAAGTTTGGTGATTTAAATTTGAATGCCTGTGTCACCACTCGTATCCAATAAGTGTTCAGAGAGGCACAAAGGCAGCCTTTTTTTTGTGTATTTAATGTGTTGAGTAGTTGCACTTTGCCATTGTCTCTGTTCATTTTCACCCATCCGGTATGTTCTGTGTGTATGCAGGATCCTGGTAAATGATCTGATAGTGGAGGTTGATGGGACCAGCCTGGTGGGAGTCACTCAGACCCTCGCTGCCTCCGTCCTCCGCAACACCACCGGCACTGTCAGGTCTGAACACACACACGCACACGCACGCACGCACGCACGCACGCACCACACACACACACACACACACAGTCTCGCTTGCACACACTTTATCAAAGCCCAATATTTTTCATAGTTGTGATATCATTTGTGTATTTTCAGGCTTTTGGTTAGTAAGTGCCTAAAATCTCAAGGTTTGTAATGTTTTTACGTTGCAAATGGTGTTGTGGGAATTTCTTTGAGTTTGTGCATTTTACCTTTTAATGTTTGCCATTGCTGTGTGCTTTTCATGTCTGAGATTTACTGTTGGGTTTTTGTGTTTTCGGCACTTTAACTTTACTGACAGATTTTTATCCTTTCTCTAGATTCGTGATCGGTCGGGAGAAGCCGGGGGAGCAGAGTGAAGTGGCTCAGCTGATCCAGCAGACTCTGGAGCAGGAGCGGTGGCAGAGAGAGATGATGGAGCAGAGATACAAACAGTACATGGACGAAGATGAAGAGGTGTGTGTGTGCTACACGTACTACAGGCAGCACAAACATGCACAAGAGTATTCTCTTTTGCAGCCTTCACCCTGCAGCAGTTTTGTCTTTAGGAACATTATTCTTTTGACAAAAGGTACTACACTGAGTGTCGCATCGATGTGTGTGTGTGTGTTCAGTTTTATGTCAGAGGGTTAAGAGTTAGGTTTAGGATAGGATTACATCACGTAGTGTACTGGTTAGGGTTAGCGTAAGTCTTCAGGAAATAAATATTAGTCTATGTAAAGACCCCAAAGTAACCTAAGTCCGTCAATGTATGTTTTTTCTGACTTAAGTTACTTTCGGGGGACACACGCATAAGAAGTTTATTGGGGACAGCTTGTTCAATTGGGAGCTAAAGCAGGCTCCCCAATTGGTAAATAGCATTTTCTTTTCATTGGTGAAGTTTAAGGTTAGGGGGTGTGTGTGTGTGTGTGTGTGTGTGTGTGTGTGTGTGTGTGTGTGTGTGTGTGTGTGTGTGTGTGTGTGTGTGTGTGTGTGTGTGTGTGTGTGTGTGTGTGTGTGTGTGTGTGTGTGTGTGTGTGTGTGTGTGTGTGTTACAAAATGTCATCTTTGTGTGCCACTGTGGCCTGTAGTTTCATACCCAATCCACCTTCTCCCCCTTGTGGTCAGAGAGGGTAACATACAGCTCAGTACTATAACAATTTCAATTTCACTAGTGTTGAAAAACCATTTGTCATAATTGAAAATGATTTCCCTGGCGCACTCCGTTCTCAAACGATTCGATCGGTGGGCCCACTCATCACTCATTCAAATGGGGATTTCCCGCACGCACACACACACACTTATGCCATGGAAAATAACCCACCAAGACCCACCTAGAATATTTCACTGTATGATTGAGCCTAATAATACATTGTAGCTTGTCAAGAGAGTGTAACCAGAGCTGAAGATGCTGTGCGATCAAAACGGGGATATATGATCGTCAAGGCTACTGACCACTTGAGTTAATGCATTTTGTGAGCAATAAAGTTGCTATCAGGCTTTGAAAGACACACTGGTCAGGAGTTAAAGCGGCTACGAGTAACATTTAAATATCTTTTAAACAGCCTCATGTTTCCTCTCATAATCATAAATTACCTTTAACAGCAAACGAGACCATCAGTGCAAAGAAAGACGTTTTTATATAGTTTTTATTACTGCATTTGATCTGGTCGTACACCCAGTCCGATTTTCGGTTCACGCGTGCATGCTCTATGGTCCCACATCCGTATTGGTCGCAGATTTCAGTGTGGCGCAGGAACGTGAATTGAGAAGCCTATCCCTCCAGGTGAGGGAAGGGGAGCGGGAGCCTTGTTTGAGACAGTTATTTGTCGTCATAATGACTTATAACGGGGCTGAACCATCAAAGAAAGAAAAGAAAATGCAATGAAGAAAAGCTAAAAGGGAGAGTGATAGTCGGGCGGGAGGGCGTTGCCAAGCAACGTATACACAATTTCACGCAGCGAAACTAGACTGCAGTGTTTACTCCTAAATGAATGAGCGGTAGCCTACTAAAACAAAGTTTACTTTGCCTCACCAGCATCATCAGATGACCATTATTCATCTGAAATAGTCATTATTTACAACAACACATTACCTCATCGTGATCCATACTAACTAACTGCCATCTCTCGTTCATTCGCTTTGTGTGAGGACACGGGGACTCGTTCAGCTCCGTGAGAGGTGACAATGCATCAACTCATTGCAATCAGGTGTGTTTAGCACTTACTGGCATTAGTTGATGCTGTGTCACCCATAGACTCACGGAGCCAAAAAGAGTCCGGTGCCCTCACACTTTCAACACACGGACACGCCACGCACCATATTGCTTCCTGATTATTTGACTCTTGCACTCCCTGGACGAGCTACAAAACAGCTTCACGACAGCTGGCGTCGTAATAATACTACCGCTTTTGTTCAAAGGTGTCGCCAACGTGCCGACTTACTCGTAGTAGCTTTAATTTACTTTGTAATGTAGAAGAGGGGAAGAAGGCATATGGTTAGCAGCCACTCTAACACAAATGCACACATACTATATAAAGTATTGTCATTATTAACAGATGTCATATTTTTCATTGTGTCTTTTTCTGTTCAACTGCAGACAGGTGAATATGCAACCGACGAGGAGGAAGAGATGAGCCCAGTGTTTCCAAACTCCATTGAGGTTTTCGACCTGGCCGAGAACCAGGAAGACATGTCTCCCGTGGAGCTGGACCCCGAGAAGCTGGCCCACAAATTTAAGGAGGTATATATGGGATTTTGATCATATACAGTAGATCTGGAATGTTATTCTCTTTATTAATTTATTAATTTCACTCATAGTCTCTCTGTCTCTAAATGTTATCAGGCTTTTTTTTGTTTGGTTTTAAATGGTGTCCGTCTCTGTCTGTATAGCTCCAGATTAAACATGCTGTAACCCAGGCGGAGATCCAGCTGCTAAAGAGGAAGGTGAGGCCACTCAACTTTCAGTCTATTCTTATCATGGGGAAACGAAAAGGCACTGCAATATCCAGCTTACACTGCAAAGTCCAATTTACACAAGCAGCATTGCATTCGTTTCTATTTGCTGGCTGAACGATGACTAAACCCTGGCTCTGCCTCCCACATATCACCTCCTCCTGCCACACTCCTCCCACCCTCTTCACCTGCAGCTGGCTCACGCGGAGCAGGATAAACTGCGTTGGCGGATGGAACGTGCTCAGTTGGAGCAAAACATACGGGACAGTAAAGAGAGAATGGAGAAGCTGGAGGGCTATTGGATGGAGGCTCAGTCCCTGTGTAAGGTAATGCATGAAGAGAATAACCTTTAAAAAGCAAGGAGGCGACTATGAGTCAAGAATAAATGAAGTATGTTCTTCTCATCATTCAGCATTGCAATGGATTAATGGGCTTATAATATCCCCCCAAAACTAGTTGCTTTCATATACTGACCAGTGTTTGTGTGTGTTTCAGGCAGTGGATGAACACCTTAAGGAAACCCAGGGTCAGTACCAAACCCTAGAGAGGAAATACAGCAAAGCCAAGAGACTGATTAAAGAGTACCAGCAAAAGTAAGGAAGGAAGGAGGGACACATCAGAGGTTTGAGAGGAGGAGTGAATGACAGCAGATCTTTAATGTGTGTTTGTGTCTGTGTAGGGAGATCGAGCACCTGAAGAAGGAGACGGCTCAGCGTAGAGAAGAAGAAGAGAGTGAGGCAACACACAAAGAGGAGGCGGACAACCTGCAGGAAAAGGTTAGTAACGTAAACACCTCAGCCACACTGGTCTAAAGTACTATGTAAAAGCACCAAACTGCAATTTCTTCACATTTGGAAACGGATCCCCTGTCCTAAAGGGTTGTCCTGTTTTTTTTTTTTTTTTCTTTGAAGAGGGTTGATTGATCCAAATGACAAATAAACATAAAACATTATTATCTCTTTCATTTAAACAATGAGCTGATTTTGGCCCTTGTGACACGTGGTGTTCCCCAGGGCTCCATCCTCGATCCTCTTTTGTTCCTGTTATTCTCTATGCATCGCATATATTTTTACACGTTTCAAATCCTCCGTGCAGAGCAAATCAATGTGTAGGAAAATATCGTTGGTCAAGTAGAACTCGGGGCCTTCTGTTTCCCCCCCTTGTGTCTTCATTCAAAACAATGTCTAACTGGGGCTGTGATGAGCAACATGATGTGGGAGAGATTGCTTAGGTTAGTTTTAAGAAAGTTTGAAAATAATTTCAGGAATAGAGGAAATTCTAAATACAACGCTCAATACCAAAACGTTTTTTATTTTGCCTGTCTTTATTTTTATCAGTAGCGATAGGTTGTTATTTGTTATTTAGTAATTGTATGGATGACTTTCATGAAAAATAAAAGTATGCACTTTTGCGCAGGGAAAACATGCTCATGTTCGGGTCTTCAACTGAATATCCAGGCACACCTATAATATATGATTATAATGTATTTCTTCCGATCCCATTTTCTCTCCAGGTGCGCCAAAGGTGTCAAGTGATTTTCAAAAAAGCATATATGACTGTGATACACGCTGTGCCCTTGATTGTGAAACTGGTACCTTTTCTTTCAGTTCAAGTATACTTAGTTTTCCTCCACTGTGCTGTTTTATTCCGCAGATTACCGACTTGGAGACCAAAGTGGATGCCCTGAAGACATCCAAACCCTCCTAGACTGCTGCTTGGTACTGCTACTTCCTACCTCCCGTCTGTGACTGGAAGAGGAGGAGCTCTGCCTTTTAATTCTGACCCCAGGCTGTATTTTATTCCAATCAAACCATTTACTGCACCGACAGGTAGCGGGGGAAGGGGGGAAAGAAAGAAAGAAATATAAGGATGACAATTGTAAAAAGTGAGGATGAGGGGTGTTTGTGACATACAAAGAGGAAAGAAGGAAGCAGACCTCTCATCTGACACCTGCACCGTGGCGTAGAACTCCGTCAAAATACAATAACCAATCCCAGAATGTTCCTCCTGCAATACCCAGACTCCTCCTTTTGTGTCTTCCTGGCAAACCGGCTTGGCAATCAACAGCAGCAGCAGCAACCACATTCAACGTCCCCATGCTTTATTTGTGACGTTCTGTTTTTGCAGTCACTTCTCTTCGACATTAGCAGTATGTTGCCGGGATTCGATTATCGATTCATGTTTATTTTTTAAAAGGCGCTTTTATTAAACAGGCTCGTCACAAAGTGCTTTATAGAGTGACAGAGGGCATACATGCAGAGTAAAGCAGAACAAACGAGGAAGTACTTTTTGAAATAGACAGTTGCTGAACCATTCCATTTTTTTTTTGTTTCTTTGTTGTGGGACTGGACTGGATTCTCATGAATAGGACTAATGTGTGTTTCTGTCGCATGGCATCGGCCATTCGAATGAATAACTACAAGGCGAAATGGCCACCCTCATTTTTTCACATGTCTGAAATGGAACCTCGGTGGTCACACACAACAAAAACAAACTTTAAATGTGAAACAGCCTCTACATGCTGACATATATAAAGATACAACAACATGGCTGATACATTTCTGATCAGTGACACAAACTGTGAACTCCCCCACCCTTGCCTTTGGTTTCTCTTTTTTTTTATCCCTAACTCTCTGCAGGCAATGGGAGGAATCAGACAGAGGCGTGCATTTCACATGTGAACTGTGGTGGCACACTGTTTGTACATATTCTATATGTGTATTTAAAAGTGTTTGAAGTGGCTTAAGCGCATAGGGGGTCTGAAATCCCAGTGTAGGCCAGTGTTGCGAGCAAATGGAGACGTCTCGCTGCAGAGGGCGAAATGGTTCAGTAGTCCAGATTCAGTCTGTTTCATCTCTTTTCTACCAACATCATTGGCAAACAGGGTCGGAATTAGTCCTCACATGAGCTGATGGAGCGTCTAACGCTATTTATTTGCGGGTGTTACAGTATCCGTGGGTTTACATGTGCACCCAACATCCTTTTGTTCAGGATATTCGTGTGCTATAGTATTGGGTTGATGCTGGCTTTTAGGGAATCTACTTGTTTCCAGGGTCCAAAAATAAGTGAATATTCTACTTTTGAGTATGCTGAGGCCATTTGGTGTACAGCTTCCACTTAAACTCAGTTCACAGCTCCATGAGCTAAGGCTCGGAAACCAAGAATATTTCATTAATCGCTATATTCAGAAACAGCTAACAGGTATTTTTAGTGTCAGTTCAAAAATGTTCCAGAGGCAGAACTACTCAAGAAAAAATCCCTCAAGTTGAAGTAAATCGAAGTGGGAGGAGCCAAAATAATATATAATTAAATAATATAGTTATTATATAAGTCTTGAAAAATAAATCAAAATATGAAAAAAATATTATTATTTTTTAAAACAAATGCACTGAAATGAGTATTGATATTTAGGAAGCTTACATTTGGGTATTAAAGGTTATGACCCAAGATATGTAACAAACATTTGAAAAAGAAAAATTGAACATGAAAAATGTATATGTGTGAGCACTCTCTGGTGGACAATCTAAGCAATCCTAACACTGTTACCAACAAAACCTCAAACATATGTTTTGGCCTATCGTGAACCATTTCCACTTCCCTTGCTAAAATCCACTGATAGTATCGGCTTTGACAGAAACAAAAAAAAAAGGCCATAATAAGTAGATTTATACTTATAAGTAGATTTACAAGTTACTTTATATCTAATTGTGAAATGTAACTACTACTGAATATTTAATTAAAAAACCATTTATAGCCTTGAGTTTGTCTAAATTACCCTATTTTTTTTTTCAAGTGGTGCAAATTAAGTCTTTTTTAGGGGTGGGATCACAAATTAAACAAGATATTCCAAGTTTCCAATCAATCATCTGAGCTTTTCTTAATTAAATTTCGATAATCATGTGACTGGAAGGATATGACTCTACAGGCCATATGCTGGTTGATTAGCCTCAGGCTTGACTGGTTATTATTGGTATCCTGAATTGAATTATCTGAATGTAACTGATCTAAAAGAAAACAATCAGACTTTTGATCTCTTGAATTTTTAAAATCCAAATTTGACTAAATTTTATTGTGTGAATTTTGGATGCTTGACTTTTCTATCGGATGTTTTTCAAAGTAAAATATGTCAGTGCTATGAATTGGGTGGTATTTAACTTTTCAACATGAAATTATCTGCTGCTTTTTAAAATGGAAATTATTTTGTCCTTTCTTTACTTCCATTTTGCCCTGCTTATATATTGATCATGCTCTAACAGCTGCTTATCTAGACTGTATGATATATTAAAAGTCCTGTAGCTATTCATATATGGTTATTAAAGCTACTGACTTCCTAAAAGTTCCATTAAGTACAATTGTAATAAATGTTTTTTTTTCAAGTCAGCAGGTTCTTGCTAATAATATTTTTTATTGATATTTTGATCAGTATTTTTGTTTACTCAGCTAATGAAGCTTTGATATGTTAACGTAGCAGGATAGTTTTGCCTCTGAGAAATGTTTGTGAAAATACCCCTTCACAATGTAAATGAGCAACAGTGTTGCTCATAAAACTGTGTGCATGTAAACACGCTGCACATCCCGCATTAGGAGAGAAGAGTAGAAGATCCCAGTGCCAGTATTATGACTTTAGAAAGTCAACTTAAGTTACTGATACATGCCTGATTTTGTACATAAATGTGTTACAAAAGTTTCGCTGTGGTCAGTAAAGGTCAGTTATTTTTCAGGAACTCAACAACCACCAGAGGGGTGCATCTGGCTCAATTAGAATTTTCCATTGGTCATATAAATCAGAAAAAGTTGAAAAGTCCTTGCCATTGCTTGTGAAATAATGAGTACTCTTTGGTTCAGCCCTTACAAATATATTCTAACAGAGATAGGAATTTAATTCGCTAACTGTAGATTTTCCTTAAGAGTTCTCAAATAGCTAGTAACAAATTCTGCATCATTTCGAAGTTGATCAAGAACGTTTGATGGTCATCAGCAAATTGTGCATTTTGCTCCTCTTAGGTTGTCATTTAACATGGTGATTATTATGAGTTCATGTACGCGTTAATCAAGATCATACAGCTTGCTGGCAAGCTCTGATTAGGTTGTATTAATTGAAAATCCAGTATTCAATTTCTTTTAAGCATTGGTGGATTTTAATGAGATGTCTGTTAGATGGATAGCCCTCAGAATGAATGAATTGTTATAACCTGATAGTAGGTAACTGACCAGCTGTCTTTCCTCTGCACATGCTCTGCTCAATAATGTACAACACTTTGTAAACAGTGGTTATTAGCAAATGTTAGCATGCTAATGGGCTAAACTGAAATGGTCAACATGGTGAACATCTTACCTGCTAGCATGTTAACATGCCATTGGGATCATGTTAGTATTTAACTCAAGTGTGGCCTAAGTACTGCCTTAATGAGGTTTAGTCTTGTAAAAATGAATTGAATATTAAAAGTTGTTTGATAGACATCTCGCAAACACAGAATAACTTTCACAAATATGTAGATAGAGCAGTTCCGCGTGTAATGAAAAAAACTTCCAAAATTGCTAATGTTTGTAGCAGAAGGTCACAGCAGCCCATTGACAGTCCAGTGTTTTACCCTTTATGTGTAATGACATGCCTTTTTAAAAAATATATAAAACTAAGGTATTGTTTTATATTCCCTGTTCTGTGACCAATCCTTCCCCTGTATACATTCCCACCCACTCAAATGGAATTCAATTGGCTAGCCAGCTCCCGACCTTGACCTTTGACCTATGGGAAATCAATTGTATGAGCTGTACTGGTGTGCCCTGGACATGTAGTTATGTACATATGTCATATTGTGCTATGGCATTATAAAGTTACACACAGAGGAGGCACTCCAAACTCACAGTAAGATTGTTGATGTTGATCTTTTCACCAAGTAGTGTGCAGAACTTTCAGTTTCTTTACTTTGCAGTCCTGTAGGACGGGAACAGTGGTCCTCGCATTTTGTTTAAAGGAATGAAAATCAGCCATAAGCTACTCACTTGATTGTTTTTATTACAGTTTCATCTCCTCGTTAAACCAATGTGACCTGTACAATTGCTGTTTTATCACCAAAACCAGTTCCTGGATGCGATCACTTTGCCTTGTTGTTAAATCTTTCATATCTGTTGACAGACACGCTGCTTTTGCCTTTACGTAGCCTTCGGGTGTGTGCTAGCTGTAGGTGACTATCGGAGTTCTTGTTACCCACCCCTCACTCATGCTTCTGTTAAGAGAAACATACGAAGCGGGCATCTATCCATGTTCTAAGAGTGTTTGCCAGTTGAGTACAGTACACACAAAAGAAAACAAATTGATGCAGGTCTGACAGATTGTAGCGGTACAGCATTTAGATATTGTTGCAGATTGTAGACAGATTGATGGCTTTTCTCCATGACACTTCTCTAGTGTTTTGTCATTACTCCTCATATTTGAGATGGTATTCAAACTCAGCTCTTTCTCCTGCTTCACATTGTGGGAGCCCTCCAAACCTCCAAAGCCATTGTCCCTCTGCTGGCACCCCGAGCAGCTCTGCTGGAGCAGGTGGTAGGGGTTTAGTGCCTTGCTTAAAGGGTTTAGGGTAATAGTTTGAAGCTTACTTAAACATTGGTCAAGGACACACACACACAGTGCTTTTCAGTGAATGTGGATAGAGAAAACTCTTCAGGCCGCATTAAAAAAAAAACCTGTGACAGTATCGTTTCTCGTGAATGATAAATGATTCATTGAGAATGGTGTTGGCCGCCGTTTCCATGCTCAACCTGGAGAAACCGGCAAGTTCTGCCATGGCAAACACTGGCAATCAATCTTTAAGCATTCGAAAGCAGAGCCCATAGAACCGGTAGAACAGATACTTTGATGTAGTGCGAGCTTTTGCACATTTAAGTTTCATTTTCCGCATCAGCATTTGAGAAACTGGAAAAATGTATTTTCAAATGCCAACAAAATCACTACACGAAAATCTTAAAAGTATTTTGTTTGTTTAATTTCTCATCTGCTTTGTTCTATTATAATCTTAAAACCCCAAATCTCATGGCATTACAGTGGAATTTCAGTCCTTAATATAAAAAGTAATTATATCCACCATTGGCTTGACTTCTTCGAATACAATGATGAAATGACAGAGAGTCGTGTTATGGTATGCTGGGTGATTGACCATGGACGGAAGGGTTCCAAAAGGTGAGCAGGACAATGTGACAGAGTATGATGACCTCGCAGTGTGTGTGTCTCGGGTCCCAAACAGCTTTTTCCTTCTCTGCCTGGTTCTGTTCTTCAGTCGATGCCACCATGTTTGTCTGAACCAATACCTGTCTGTCAGCATTACTAAATAAACATGAAATATGTCGAACAAGAAATAAGAGGTGGAACTGTCTTCAAGTTTCTACTGTCTGTGTTTAAGGGGCAGCCGTACATGCAGTGGTGGACCAAGTATTCAGATATTTTACTCAATTGCCATACATTCAACTCAATATCAAAATACTCCGGTAAAGTTCAATCTTAAGAGTCGTAAGAGGATTAATGGGAGGATAGATAAAAGTTCTGCTACATCAATCTGTATTAATTTCTTTCTTTACTCACAATTTTTTTTAAATATTGGATTTCACCCCTTTGAACAGTTTTATATAATAACGGACACATAATCAGGGCCACAAACTGAAGCATGCTGGGAACAAATCATTTTTAGTTTTATTGAATGAAAAATCTAGACTCAAAAGTAACTCAAGCTGTCAGAAAAATTTTAAAATCACAATATTAAGGAAGAAAAGGAATACAGGAAGTTCTGTGGAGCTGATCGGCTTAATCAACTTTGTCAACTCAATTGGCAATGGCTTGAAAGTAACCAACATTCATTCATGTGAAAAAGTTACACATCATAGCTTTAAGTTTAGTAAAATATATTCACTGATTGAATAGATTGCCATGAAACATCAAACACTGAAATGATGTTATATATATCCCCTCAAAATGCATTTTAATTGACTGGCCATCTCAGACTTCTCGTCAAGGTCGAACTCTTTGGTTTAAACCAGATACCTGCCAAACTAATGGCATTCACTACTCATTTGCTGTATTTGTGTGTTATGTTAATTAGTATGGCAAACATGCAACATTAAGATTATGATTATACAATAGTTAACAATTCCCCTTCTAAAACCTACATTATATGACATTAGTACGTTATTATTGTCAGAAGCAAAACAACACAAAACAAGCTGTTCTTTATAGTCATATTTATTCATTTTAATTGCTGAAAATAAATACAAAACATTTTTGGAACATATCTAGTGACAAAGACCTGCTTCAGTCAAGTTTAGCTCGTATGAAAAAGGTCAAATTGACTTTTCAGCTAAAGCTGCAGTTTGGAATCATATATATATACATATATGTTTTCAACTCGTAGAATGTGTTGAAGCAATCTTCATCTGGTCTCTTTCATAATAACAGGATTCATTGACCCATTTTACAATTTACTGAGCACAACCTTCTGACAGTAGAACTGCAGTGTCTTGGTAACTTCAGAAACAGGTTGTTAGTGAGTTTATTTTATTATCTGAAGCCCTCCAGCTGGATGTGGGAGTGCTTATTTGTGGCATGGACTAATAAGATTAAAAATAATATGAGCAGGCAATAAAACGATGGCAGGCAACATTAGAACGGATGACTTCGCCAACACGTATTTCTCAAGTGCACTGCCATAAAATGTTTGTAACGCCCAATTGACCGGACTGAGATAAAGATGTGTTAATTCCAGTTCAACGTTAAAAAATTAGTAGATTTGACACCAGATGAGCATCTACGTGCTATGGCAACCACACAGACATATGGCTAGCTAAGTAAGAGTCTAAAGCTAACTATATTAGTAGCACATTCAAACATCACATAAATTAACAAAACTGACAGAGGGTTAGCCATGCACTCTATTCAGATGGGAACCCGCATATTCCTGGATTAAATACAAGGGGCCTGTGATGAATTAGCTCTGTTAGCCGAGACACTGTCGGTGCAACGGAGAAGTGAAGACCCACATGTCCTGTAGAAGGCACTGGCACTCTTTCTGATACAAATAATCAAAAGGTGATTGTACAAACGAGCCCCAAAACAATGTCACCCTCATGATTTGACGTAGACATATGGAGAGGCGACTAAAGACGATACTCAGAAGGAGGAATGGAGTTAACAAAGAGAATGAGTGGATTTAAAAAAAACAAAGGGTGTTTTGTTTGACAAGAGGTAAGCTGTTGGAGAGAGATGAGCAGTTCACTAAAAAGGACACAGATCAGTGAGTTCAGTCACAGCTACGGGACAAAACTAGTTCAAGGAAGTGTGTGTTCAGTCATCTATGTGCACAAGTACAAGTAGGGAAAATGGATATTTGGGTGTAACAATTTTGAGTGTTTGAACATTCACCCCTATGTTTCTGGATCTAGATCTGAAAAGGCAGAGTGTGTGTGTGTGTGTGTGTGTGTGTGTGTGTGTGTGTGTGTGTGTGTGTGTGTGTGTGTGTGTGTGTGTGTGTGTGTGTGTGTGTGTGTGTGTGTGTGTGTGTGTGTGTGTGTGTGTGTGTGTGTGTGTGTGTGTGTGAGAGATTCAGTCGTCCACCCCTATGTTGCGGAACAGGTAGGACATGGACTCTCCATTGTGGATGCGGCGGATGGCCTCCGACAGTATCATACTGATGTCCACTGTCTTGATCTTTGGACACTGGAGCTTCTGGAGCTCGTGGGGGATCGTGTTGGTCACCACCACCTGTGTGAGCGGAAAGGAAAGGCAGAGCCACAGAAACATGAAAAGGTATAAGTGTGATATCAGCATATTGTTCATGTTGAAAAATAAAAGAAGGCAAACCGAGTGCACACTAGGAATGTGCCGGTATGCTAACCTTTAGCAAAAATGTCAAAGGATCACAGTATCGAGATTACAGCTCTCAAATGTGTTATTTTGAAATGTCTGGGTGAAAACAATTGTTTTTCCCAGCTGGACATAATCTTTTTATTTTTTAAACCACATATAGAATATTCTGAATATGAACAAACATGTATGATAACATAATACTATAAATAATTGACATATTCTTAACAAAGCAGTCCTTTAAGTGAGCAGCTCAACAGTTTTTAAGAGACATGCTCACTTTCTAAACATTTCTCTTCTAGTCAAAGTGGTTAATGATACAGGAATATTCTGAACACTAATAAACTTGCTTGTTAACATCCTGTGTGTTCTAGTACCTTAGAACGGTATGACAGAGACAATGGCGGTATTGAAATCTTGACTTTTTCATACCTCGGCATACCTTGAAAGCAGTTATCGTCCCATGCCTTGTGCACACTCACCTCGTCAATGGCCGACTCCTCTATGAAGCGGGGGGCATCGGAGGACAGGATGCCGTGTGTTGCCATGACGTAGATCTTGTAGGCCCCTCTTTCCTTCAGCGTCTCAGCCGCCGCCACAAAACTGTCCACGTCGTCGATGATGTCATCCTGTGGGACAAAACAGACCCGACCAATTCAAAACAAGCCCTGCGTTCCAAATGGCATACTTTTTACTTTTTTCCTATTCTACATACTATAATCTGACCGTAAAAAGAATCTAGTTGGCATGCAGTATGCTACAATTGGGACATACTTTTTACTTATTTATTTCATCATAACATTGCACCTTGATATTTTATGAAAGATCTTCAAACAGTGAGCAACATTGAGTTGAATGGTCTGTATTCTGATCATTTCAACATTTCTTTGGGCCACTTAAAACAAAAATAAAGAAGGACAAAATTATCATTGAAACTTTAATTTAACCCAACCAAAATGAAAGCAGTGTGTATGTGATTAATATACAACACTGATCCATCATCTTTACAGGGAGCCTACATAAACGCACAGATAAATGTAGTCAATGCCTTTGTATGTCTCATAATGGATGGTTGGATCTCTGGTCAATCATTGTGTGTGTGTGTGTGTGTGTGTGTGTGTGTGCGTGTGCGTGTGTGTGCGTGTGCGTGTGTGTGTGTGTGTGTGTGCGTGCATGTGAACTTTAAGGCCACGCCCACCACTTCACAGTGCAGCTGCTCATCTAGTTACACTCTGCTGAAACTAATTTAAGCTACAGTAAAAACAAACATGGCATGCAGCTGCTGATTTGGCAGCAATACATGACAACACACTAATTCTCGTATAGGCCACATATTAATGTTCAGACTGTATTCTCTCACCACTATGATGGCGATGCGTCCCCCCACGTCTCCTACCACAGTGATGGGAGGCTTCTCTTTAGGGATCAACACTGGGAACAGAAACGGTGAACAACTTAACACACTATATTCAGAATTTTGTGTGTGCGCTTGTGCGTGCGTGCCTGTGTGTGTGTGTGTGAGAACCCATTTGAGTTAAGACCTTAATAGTAAGGACATTTTGGCTGGTTCTCACTTCGGGATAGGCCTTTAAAGGGCTGTTTGAGGGTTAACACTAGGTTTAAGGTTCAAGTATGAATTAGGTTAGTGGTAGGCTTGGGGTTAGGCATTTAGGTTTGATTTTTGGGTTAAGGTAAGGAGCTAGGAAACGCATTGTCAATGGATGTCCTCACAAGTATAGCCATACAAACGTGTGTGTGTGTGTGTGTGCTTGCGTGCATTACGTGGTATGTCCATGCTGGGGTGAATGGCTCCGGTGGACTTGACGGCAGGTGGGGAGTGTCGTCCGTCTACCTGGTCTGACTCTGCGTCCTGAGCCTCACCGTGGATCACAGCTATACCCAGACGCAGACGCTCAGCAAATGACTGAGCCCTGCACAGTACACACACAGGACAGGTCACATACCAGTACCACAACACGAAATGAAACCAATGTTTGAAACCAAACTTTTATTCCATTGAAGTTTAACAGTCAAAGAGCTTTTTATTTGGACCTTAACTTCCACAGTGAGGGAAATAAAGAGTTTTGGCTCATTAAATAGTTACAGCTCAGCACGGTTGAAGGTGATTTGACGAATGCAGCGTGTGACGAGAGCCTACCTTTTGGCAGAAGCAGGAGATTTGGCAACAATCACAGCATTTCTATAGTCAGGGATCTGTAGGTGAAGATACAAATTGAATGTCAGATTTGCATACAATTTAAAAAGGTGCACTAAAACCCCCGACACAGTGAGAGTCGGACTGTAGCTTAGCAACTGTAACTGGGCGGATCCAGTTTTAGAAGAATTTTATGTCTTTATCTGCTATTTTACCTCAGCGCCCAAAAAAAATAAAAAATAAGCTTGCATTCATGGCTAACACATCCACTGTGGAACATGGTTTAGGCTAACATTAGCAAACCCCAGCCAAATGTGTTACCCAGGTTATATGGCAAACTAACTTGTTAAAGGTGGAGTCAGCAATTCTGGAGAATGCTTGTTGTCAAATTCACTTTTTGCCAAAATCAGTGAATACCTCCTCACTATCCGCTACCTGTCCGTACTGTGTGTGTGCTAAAAAAGAAAATCCACTGTGGAATGATGCTAGCTATGGTGGGCCACTTTGTTTACATACTATTTACAGCCCGTGTATTAACACCAGATTTATTTTAAGCACACACAAAGTACAGACAGGTATTGGATGGTGAGGAGATATTCACTGATTTTGACAAAAAAAGGGATTTTGAACAAGTATTCTCCAGAGTCTCTCCACCTCTTATACTCATCCCAAAGAGACTGTTCTCTTGTACCTTGTAAAATCTAAAACATGCAGCTTGTAAAGTAGCTTAGTAGTTAAAACAAATAGATTCAACCTTTTTCTTGGCTAGAGCTGAATAACACTGAACTTTTATTATCTACTCATCAAACTTAATATCTATTAGCTCAACAAACACAAAATGCTGTTTCTTTATTCTAATGTCATCAAGTGGTGAGGAGGTTGACGTCTGCCGTGGACAGCTGACACAGTCACCCTTATCACCTGCTAAACAAAAGAAACCTGCCTCTGTCTCTACCTCCATTTTAAATCCAGGATCCCTTGTTTCAGAATCCACTATGAATTGCAACAGTAAATCTGCCACCGGTTATCACTGTAAACTGCATCTATAGCACGTGAGGTGAATCAACAGTACAAAATAAGCTAATATGTTTAAGAAGAAAAGGGATAAATGAACAGTAGTTTGATTGACACCATTAAAAACAGTGTGGGCTTCTAAAGGGTTGTGAGGAAACAAATAGAAGAGGTGTGTTAATATGACTTTTTTGGGGGGTTTTCTTTGGTTACCTCTTCCTGTATGTACTGCAGCAGGAAAGGCGAAGCTCTGAGATTGTCCACCGGGATGTTGAAGAAGCCTTGAATCTCTTTCTGATGGAGGTCCATGGTGATGAGGTGAGTGAGACCTGCACAGACACGGTCAGTTTGACAGTGTTAATGCTCCATAGCTGTGGATGGATAAACACACAATGTCCTATTTGACCAATTCCGTGTATGTCAAACCTTCTGTTAAAGGTCACATATTACGCCGTTGAAATTTACGTGCGCATGTGAACACACCACAGAAGCAACTGTCTCTAGCGGTGCCGTCTTTTCAGTCCGTCGAACAACAAAAGCAGCAGCCAAACTTTCTGTGCCGTGAGTAGCCTTCCTTGTGAGAGTATTCCGTTTAAATTTTTCCATCAACACTGATGCAATGATCCGCAATAAAATGAGGAAAAATACGCCATCAGTAGGTCAGATAATAAAATAGTAAATATGATCAAAGTTTAAATTACAATGATATACTGATCAAACCCGAACATATAGTGAACTGCAGTCAGCCTTAACTGACGAGGTTCGAAATACTGAATATTAGGTTGCAAAATGTAGATACATTTATGTATTCAGTACCTTTTTTATTGGCCATCAACCTGGCGTTTACATGCATATCGTCATAAATTGGATAAAAGCGTAAAAAAAAATGCTTCAGGTCGCGTGCATGAAGAGCAGCTAACACTCACACCCCATGGGGCTGGTGGAGGCAACGGCATAGTTTAACGCGTTTTTCACGCGCGTAAAAACGCCTCAAACACTATCGGTTGAGATAAGGGTTACTCTCTTGCGCTCGTTTGGTGCCATATAACACAGAAAGCCTGTCTCCTGCTTTACCGGCTTTGCACATCATGGAAGCGATAAGCTTGGTGACGATGGAGCCCCTCTTCCTCATCTTGCACTGCTTGCTGTAGGGGAAGTAAGGCAGGACGCCCGTGATGCTCCGGGCACAGGACGTCCGGCACGCGTACACCAAAATCAACATCTCCATGATGGTGGTGTTCACATCTCTGACAGGGCAAAGACAGGGAGCAAGAGGAGTGAGAAAACATTTGATGCGTGTCAGATGTCCTCGGAGGGGAAAACGACATTGAAATGTTCTATTGTGTGAGTCTGTGTGTGTGTGTGTGTGTTTTTCTTACTTTGACACTGTCTGAATGACAAACACGTCTTTGCCTCGCACTGACTCCTGCACCTGTACCCGTGTTTCTATGGAAACAAACAAGAGCGTGAGAATGAGGGAGCAGGGAGAGAGAGAGAGTGAGTGAGAGAGCACGTCAACACACATCCCCGCGCACACTCCTACCTCATAAAGCCCTGCGAGGCCTGCCAGCTTCATTAGAGGCCTTTCTCAGCCCTATGTGCTCTCACCCACCCCCACCCACGGTGTTAGACCATAGATACTAGAAGCCAAAAAGAACAACCCCCCAACAGAAAAGAGATAAGAAAACAAAATGCTTCCCAGGCAGAGCTAGATGTCCAGCAGAACTGCCATCAAGCCAGCATGTGTTCCCTTTGGTGGAGTATTCTTTTTTCTGCCTCAACTAATACTGATCATTTGGATCATTTGATACCGACTGTAGCACAGGCTCATTAAAAGGATCGTAGTAGTCTTTTTTAATTTCTCGTCTTGCTCGTTTTAGAAGATAACCGCTTGAGGTATGTAATCTACCACGCTACATATTTTCTCTTTGTTTTGTTTGACTCGCATCTGCTACGTGTGATAAAGCAGGTGCAATCAGTGGCTGTTTGAAAAGTCTTTACTGAGAACCGATAGTGTGTAAGAGAATCGAGTACACAAAACGATTGGTGTTGCTGGTGTGTGCAGGTTTTTCTTGCTTCTATGTTGCATTTCTTCTGCTGTATCTTGTTCTCAATGAGACTAACTGATTTTACAAAATAAAAATAAAACATGCATACAAGCTGTATGCACAAGGAGTCGTTCCCTGTCCGACTTGGTCTCACCTCTGTTAGCTTCCTGGTACACCTGCACTTTGCCAAGCTCCACACCTAGCCGCCTAAGAAAGTGAGTGATGGAGAAAGAAAGTAGACAGGAAGAATAAGAAGAGATGTGAAAAAAAAACATTAACAATGAAAAAGAGTCAAGCATAGACATTTGTTTTTATGGCTACCGTTTGGACAAGCTGACGTGCTCACTGTGCAGCTCCTCCCTGTAAAGCCTCAAATCTTCTCAAACACACATAGTGTTGTCTGGCTCAGGAAAACTCTAATTTGTTTTAAAAACATGCAAAGACTCCAGTGTAATTGTGCAGAGCAGGATTGCATTGAGTGCAATTTGAGTACATTTGACAGATCATGAATGTTTTTTTTCCACATTAAACCACGACACATAGAGGATGTAACAGCCCATTGTGCAACCACAACTGATGACACTATTTCACTACTCTTGGGCAAAGACATTACTTTTTCAACTTCCGGGTCCTCTATACACTTAAAACATTTTTTATTTTTTTATAAACAGACTTTGAAAAGGTTGGACAAATGACTCTATAAACAGATGATATTCTGTGTTATTGTCCTATATTGAGTCACTTATAGGGTTGGGTTTGAAAAACCAGTTCTAAGTTGGAACCAGTTCAATATTTCCATGAGCACACCTGTTCCTGAAGGACTCATATGGGTTGTTTATTTAAAATAAGATGTTTTGCCTGCATAGCTGTGTGTGTGTGTGTGTGTGTGTGATGTCACCCATGATGCCTCCTGTACTCACTCTGAAATCCTCTTGCCCATCTCGCGGCTGGCTGGGTGGGAGTTGGCTGTGAAGATGACCAGGCCTCCCTTGGTGTGGTTCATGTCTCCGGGGTCTCTGCCACCGCTGCTCTCTCTACAGTCAGGATCCCTGGGCACCCACACTGCGCTGAGCCCTTCCTGCAGTGCAGAGGGTGGGGGGTGGGAGACTTCCTATAAAAATCAATGTGTCAAAAGCTTGTTACTCAGGGTTAACTACAGAACCGATATCTTTAAATGATACTATCGGGTTTCTGCATGGAGTAGCGCTGGAAGAGAAGTGTCTCTCATTTCCTGTTCTATGGCTAGCCATGATGGGGTCGTATCTTTAAGCCCATCAGGATTATGCAATGTAGTTTTCTATCCGATATAAATGTGTATTCATTTCCATCCATTCTTCCTCTTATTCTTGGCTTTGTTAAAGTTACAAAACGACCAAAAACTGCTGTGCAACATTATTTGAAACGGACTTCACCATCTTAAAATCTTATTTATGAACTTCCCAGTAAGAACAGCAAGGACGAGTTGTCCTTTTACACTGAATGATAGCGTCATTTCAAGCCACACAAGTGCAGCCGCTGTATCTCCTCACTTTTCAATGGAGAGCAAACCCTCTTCCCTTTCAGTCTTTGAAGAGGCTTTTTGCCTCGTTTTAATAACGACAGTCATGGAATTTCTATATTTCCATAAACATATGCATTGGGTGTTTCTCCAGAATCCCGGAGAGGTTTTTATTTTTTAAAGCCAGCTCATAAAATGCTACAACTCCTAAAAGTCTAAAAGCAGGACCAAGTGTGCAGAATGTGCAATAGCTACTAGCATCAATTTCCTCTGATGAGATGTTTGATATTGTATACGACCAATCAAAACTAATTTAGGAGGGTTAATGAGATTTACTGTGAATCAGTATCTCCCACACTCCACATTCACATGTCTATACTTAAAGAGGACCTATGATACTTTTCGACTTCTATGACCTATAAACGTTGTTATAATGATTTATAGTCATGTTTAACCATACTAGAGTATCAAATAATTACGTACATGCATTTCGACGTATTCCCTGCTGACCGTCTGGGGTGGCTATGCAGAGCACTAAAAACTATGGCAGCCGGTCGAGCCGAACTTGTTCAAATTTCCGGGTTGTGTCTGTCACGCTGGGGTTGTTTCTGTGATGTTTCAATAGAAGGTAATGCTGCCGCTCAGGCAAGCTCCGGCTGCATGCCCCCACCTTCCTTAAAATTTCCCGCTGCTGGAAGGAAGGTTACCAATCACAACGGAGTGGGTTTTGCAGGGGGGGTGGGGGGGGGGGGGGGCGGAGAAGCTCAAAGCAGTGTGTAGAGAGAGACTGCAGTGCTCGCTAGGGTAAGAGGAAGAGTGTCCCGAAAATCTACATAGTTTTTTGTGATGTGATTGGTGTCAGGTTGCTCTACAGCAGTTTTTAACAAGAAATGAATACCAGAAAAGTAGTATAATTGGATCTCTTTAAATCAATCTTGACAGTGTTCTATCATTCAAAGGTTACAGTATCCAATTGTACAGTCCGATTGGCTTTCCGAGGCTGTGTGTTGATCATGGACCTATTTATCTATTTATTATCTTAAAAGAGGTGTGTGTGTGTGTGTGTGTGTGTGTGTGTGTGTGTGTGTGTGTGTGTGTGTGTGCGCCTGATAGCACATGTAGAACTACAGTCAGGAGTGTGTAGGGGGAGGGGGCTCTCCCAAGCTCACGAGGAGGGGGACCATCATCACACAGAAAATACAAAGGCAGGGCTGCAGCCAGAATGCCATATGCAACCATGTGCAACTTCAAAATAGCAGACTGGGACATTATTATTTTCCAAGCGTATTTAAGCTTTGCGAGTTTTAGTAGAAATCGTTCATCCCAACTATCAACAGTCGCAACATTAGCGCCCTCATGTTGCTAAGCTAGCAGGACAACACACATCCGTATGTGAAGGCTGTGTTGGGACGTTAAAGCCCTGTGCTGACATATTGGTTACACTGGCTATTGTGTAAAAGCAGTTGGACTAATATGAGTCAAATTAACGTCAGCTAATATTAAATGAAAGGCTGTAAAGGGATGAAATAGCGGGAGCTACCGTTAACACACTAGTACTAACGCGATAGCTCGCATGAATTAATCTTGCACAGTCTATAAATGCGCGAGGTGATTTTTCGTGAATCCCAAAGTATTTCTACGTAGCGAAGACAAGGGTGGAAAGATAACAAATATTGAATAAAAACAGAGCAGAATAATACGCCTTACCAGCTTGCGTGTAGGTCCGGTTACAATCTGCAACCGACAGTATTTGAATATAGAATACAAGCCTCCTGCTCCCTACAACCTGTTCCCTTCACTCAGACTGCCTGCGATGGACGCGCAAGCTGGACCAATCACAGACAAGGAAATGGATAAGAGGCGGATTTAAGATGCATTCAGGTACTCTTTGTTAACCTAACCCGTATCTGGCATGCTTTTTGTAGAGAACTGATTCTACTCCATAATTTATGTCGACACTTAAGTTTAAATGCAAACGATAAGTCTTTCGTATGCAGTTGTCTAACATGTGAGTGCAGTCGCTGAATTTAATTTTAAATTACTTTTTTTCCAAACACCGTTTCATTGAGGTCTTCCAGTATCCCTAATTTCCAAAGACATTGAACTTAACCTTCTGATGTTTCAAAGTGAAAGGAAAAGGCAACAACAACATTGGAAATCAGAGTATCCTATCTTGTTCATTAGGTGTCTCTTTTTATCATCTATTTTTTTCATCTGTTATATATTTAAGACTGACTCACTGACAGTGTAGGCCTGGGCTTATAATAGGCTATACAACAACACACAATTGTAGCCACTGGTTTATATTAAAATGAGCACAGACATACAGGACACATGTTTTTTTTTTACTCCTCATACATTGCTCATTCTCGAAGTGACTCAAGCACTCAAACTAGTGATCACTCTAGTTACTAGACTGAACCGTGAGAGCCCTTCTGGGATGTGTATGCTTTGTGTCAGGCCACTTGAGGGCAGTGTGTCTGTCTGGATTCTTCACACAATATCCCTACTTCAGTTCTTGTTAGGCCTAAGTGGAGTGACTTTCAAGTTTGAAATACACTGTTTTTATTTATTTATTCATGTAGCAATAAACAATACATTTTATATTTTTATTTTTAACTGCTACACACTGTTCATGATCAGCTTTTAAAATGAGTCTGTGTCTTTTTCTTGTCCCAGTTAAATCCCAGCATTGCAGCCAGGGTGAGTCGGTTCAGAAAGGCATAAGAAAAAGGAATTATATATATATATAATATAGGCCAATAATATAATATAATTTTGTTCTGAGAATGTTCCATTCAATGAGCAAAATCTTAGTTGTAATACCATGAAATAGTTTTCATGTACCACCACTATACCATCTATTTAATATGAATCCAAGCAGTTTCTCTCTCTCAAAAACACACACACATGTACTTACACACACTCACACACACACACACACACACACACACACACACACACACACACACACACACACACACACACAGATGAGGACTCCCTTTGAATGTTTACAAGTGGCTAATGAATCTCGAAGAAGAACGAAAGAGACACTTAAAGGGAGAGAGATAGGATGGGGTAAGGTAGTGCAGGTAAACTCTTAATGAAAATGAAGCATCAGGCATTTGTGTTAACACACACTGCTTTCACATTAATGTGAGACAGATTATATATACTCTCACTACCATATGGGCTACTCTTCAGTGTTCTCACATAACTAACTGGATATGTGGAGGAGGCAGAGAGCAGCATCAAGCACTGCACACTGCCCACGCACACATAGCCTACACACACACACACACACACACACACACACACACACACACACACACACACACACACACACACACACACACACAACAATAGAGAGGAGAGTAGAGTTAAAAATCAGGAGGAGGTTGGACAGAGAAAGTTACATGCTGCAGCTAGAAAACGGCTGTTTTGTCTTTATGGCCACAGCATTGTGTGCATTCGCTGTAGTAGGCCCATATGTTACAAGCTATGTCTACAGGTTCAAGGAAAGACTGAAATCCTAAAAAAGTAATGAATTGTTCCAAATATAAAAATTCAGAGCACTATGATATGTAGGCACTCCTAGGCCTACTTCGAAGTAGAATGTCTGTGGACACATAGAGAAGGTGCGTTATAGCCAGCACACCGTTAGCTTAGCTCACACTGTGTAAACGACTGTGTGTGTGTGTGTGTGTGTGTGTGTGTGTGCAATTTGACATGCAGCTTTTTTGCAAAGCTAAGCGAACCTGCCGGCAGTAAATATATGGAATAGTGACATACATGAAACACTGTTTTGTTTTTATATGGAGCATACAAATGAGAAATAAAGCAAAACATATTGAATCTTTTTTCAGGGTAACCAATTCCCACACCCCTGCTGAGGCAGGTGTGTGATGTATCAAAGGTGATAGAAGAGGACCATGTGTTTGTAGACAAACCTCAAATCTCTTGTCTCAGACAAGGTGCAGTGTGCACTAACTGTGATCTGACTCTGACATCACTGGAGAAATCTGTGATGCATGTGGACATAATAATAAAACTATAGCCTATGGAGCTAATAAGAAGCAGAGAGATGAACACATTGGTTGTTAACTTTGTCTGCGCCTTCTTTCTCAGCGGAATAAATCTCTGCAGCCTCTCCGTAAAGCAAAGAGAGAGAGGGGCCATAGAAACAGAGATGAAAAGGGAGGCGGGAGAGCATCGCGCTCCTGGTCCGCCCCCAAGTTGCAGCACGAGCCATTTAGCGGCGCTAGAAGGGCCAGCTGTAGCGCGCGCGAGCGCGTGCACGTGCCCCCTCTCACTACCCCTGCCCCCCTCACGCGGAGAAATCATTACCAAATACAGAGGTCGGGCGCACGCGGAGCGATGGCAGCAGCAGCAGCGCTGGATTGTGTTTACGACGCAGAGCACGAGAGCGCCACAACCTCTGGAGAAAAATACATCGCGCGTGCCCGATTTTTAAAGGCACAATCATTTACACGCACTGTCTACGAGTGAACCCGCTTTGACGCCTCCTTCCTTCGGCGAGGATCGTCCGCTAGGTTATTTGGTGGTTGCGGAGCGCAGCTGCAAGAGAAGGAGCGACCAGCCTCCAGATGAGGAGCGCGAGCTGTGGAAACGACACCATTCATCTCCGCCGTCAAAATATCACGCACACGACGCCAGCGCGCTGATACAGGAATCTCGAGCGGCCCAGAAGCCCCCACTCCCGTTCCCATCCAGTGGTGCTGCACTTAGCGGGGGGAACCCGAGAGCATCCCCTCATCCCAGCCAGCCTATCCCTCTCTCTCTGTCTCTATCTATCTCTCCCCATCATATGCTAGAGCTCTAGGGGCTCTAATCCAGCCAGAGACCAGAGGGGAGGCGGGCGGGAGGCAGTTCGTGGCCGCGGTAGACGCACCCTCCGCGGGGTGAGGCTGGACTGAAGTGCCGCTGAGTCGGAGGATGCTGCGGGAGTAGAGAGCGGCTCAGAGCGGAAGATGGGGAAGGACCAGGAACTGCTGCAGGCGGTGAAGACCGAGGACCTGCTCACCGTGCAGAAGCTGCTGCAAAGGCCCCGGCCAGGGAAAGCAAGTAAGACTCTATTTTATGCTATTGCAAGCGGTAGGCTAACTCATATAGCCTATAATAGCAAAGCGATTGGCCTATTATAAACATATTTAAAACCTAACCATTGATGGCTTTGTTAGAACAATGGTTGGAAGGCTATTTCTCGCATTTCATTGCTGTCTGTTAATAGGCCTAACTGAAGATGATGTCTATGTGTGATGTGTGTGTGTGTGTGTGTGTGTGTGTGTGTGTGTGTGTGTGTGTGTGTGTGTGTGTGGGGAGAGAGAGAGAGAGTGATGGGCAGGGGAGGGGAGGGAAGGGGCTGCACGCATCGGGGTGTATCAGGGAGGATTAGCAGTGTGATTGGAGACTGACAGCCCATCTTGAGACCCCTTTCTGAGTGCACTGCAGCAGCGAGGGGGAGGGAGTGTGTGTTTGGGGGGGTGGGGGTGGGGTGAGAGATGATACCATTGGCCTTGTGATTTGATAAGGCTCAACATCACCTTCAGTGGCAAACATTACAGTGATTCCACACGTATAAAAGGATTCCAGGACATGGGGTGGACAAACCCTGTTGACTCGTTTATCCTGGTTTTTCCCCTGGTCTGTAGGCTATCACTCTGCTCTTCTAATGGTGTGTTTTCTGCTGGCAACGTAGCACTACTACGACATCCAGCAATGTTTCGCATCCACAGCCCACTCTAATGTGTGGGCAACAACGCCGAGCGAAGCCAGAGAGAGCTGCAGATAGATCTAGGCTGTTGTATGTATATGTTCCACACTGACACTTTGGCTCCTTTAACTGAGCTGATACAGTTGTCAGCAGATGAGGCAAGGATGATGCGCGTGGCCCGGTCGCATGGACTGCAATTGATATGATTTCAAATATTTAAGCTTAGATAACAGTGAGTCATTCAGAAAAAAAAGGGGGAAAAAAAAGAAACTAAACCATCCATTTTTTACAGCTATGGTTAGCTCCAGCCCACGCATGCAGCATCTATACCTGGTGTGCTGTTCACACACTGGCACGGATCAAAGCAGCAGGTGGGCCTGATTTGAATAAAAGGAACCGGGGTTGATGACACATAATGGGGCGAAATGATGGCTTTCATTGTGCCTGTGTGACTTCAGTGTTTAAAGGACCAATCCAAATCGGCCGCATTCTTCTTCTTCTTCTAGATCGGGCCTTTAGTTTAAACTGTTATGCATCCACAAAAGACTCACTGCAGGTTCATTCTTCAACTGCTGGTTTCATGGTCTTTCTGGGGGTAAAAAATAAGAAAAAAATTCAAGATAACGACTTAAGAAGAAACAACCAGATAAATAAATATAATTTCCGATCAACCTGTAGGAGACAATGTAGGCCTATTTTATGACTTGTTATATATATTGATCTAGCTTGAGTCCGACATAATGTGGCATAAGGGTATTCAGGCGTACATAAAACACCGCTTATGATTTGGACTAGTGTGCTCGCTGCTACAACACAGATGGCAGAGTTCAATCGGCAGGTCAGCGCATGGCCTCAGAACAGTTTGTAGGAATCAGCGGGGCGCACCACATAGTCTGGAGTGGAGAACGTACGGAGAGAAAAAAAAACCTTGGGATTAAAAAAAGGGTCTGGCTAACATGGGTAGTGGCCAAACTAGTGTCTGTTGAACTTGGTGGAGCATATTATGAACAATAGTGCATCAAAAAAGTGATCAGTGCATCACATACAGAGGACAGGTTAAAGCCTCTGGGGCCAATCCTCAGTGGACTGCATTGCAAACACAAGGCAACTAAAGCAATTCGCAAGCAAAAGAGTCAGCAGGAGAAGACTGAGAAAACAAGCTGCTTATTATGAGCAGTACTTTTATTATATATGTTCTAATTGTCCCATTCAGTATGATATTATTCGCTGCTGCAATAAGAAAATCCCTTAGTGAAACATTCATGCGTCTAACTGATGAAGAAATATTGTTCCAAAAGCTCTAAGAACTTCAATCACTCTGCATCAGGGGCGGACAGAATTACAGGAACTTCTTTTTAGAATATCACGCAACTACAGCCTCAAAAAATGACAGTACAGGTGAGTCAGCACATTTTGCAACACCCACCCCCCACCCCACCCCACCCTAACCCCCCAAAATTAATTTTTATTTTTTCAATTTTCGATTTATGCTTATCAATAAGGCTGACTTCAGCACCGATTCAGACTATATACACATGCTCCATCAGGCTTAATACGATAAGTTGTTGATATCAGGAGGAATTTCCTTTTAAAGAGCTGCTGTCTTTTAAGTAGGACTAGCATCAAGTACAATACAGCAACAAATCCAACTGCACACATGAAGATGAAAAATCCAACTCAAGTAATATTGATGGCAGGGGTGGCTGTATTCCACTGTCAGGTATTACTGTCGCTGGGTCTGCTCCCTGTGTGTGTAGCCATCATGTTTATCATAGCCCTGTGCATAGGCAGACGTGTCGGACAGTCAATAACTGGTCTGGCATCTAATGGCACACAGGCCGCCATCCTTCCTCCATAAACACTGAATCACTTGTTGTCATCATCCTCACAGCAACATTTTATCATTACATCCTGGAGTGTGCCCTTCTATGACTCCTACACCTCTCTAACCGAAGGCGCTCAAATTGGAGGATCAAGGTCTGTACCTGTCCAAAAACAGCTTTACATGCTTTGTGAAAATTCAATTTGTGGAATAAACCATGTCTCTCTCAGTTCCTGACAAGCTGATTGCTTTGGGGAAGGAGAAAGAGAGAGAGGGAGGGAAAGAGGGAGAGGGAGAGAGAGCGAGAGAGGGAGAAAGAGAGGGGCGCCTGCAAAGTGTCTGCATGACGCCTCTGTTACATGAGGCGGACCTTGAGCCGTTCTTTCCCCCCCCAAAAAAACAAACAAACAGCCAGGCCATAATGACAGAGCAGAGCCCAGAGAGTCCCAGACAAACAGCAGCAGGAGAGTGTAGCACCGGGCTGATGTTAACACAGACCTGTTTGTCATCTAGCATTAAACACAGAGCTCACAGGACAGCGTGTGTGTGTGTGTGTGTGTGTGTGTGTGTGTGTGTGTGTGTGTGTGTGTGTGTGTGTGTGTGTGTGTGTGTGTGTGTGTGTGTGTGCAGTTATTAGACAAATGTGCGTGTGGCTTGTGGTGTTAATGGGTGGAAGTGTGGTTGCATTGTGTGAGCACAGAGGTGTGTATGTACGTGAAGGTAAGATGTGGTTTGGTGTTTGTGTGTGTGTGTGTGTGTGTAATGGGTCTGGCAAAGGCTCTGCCCTGCTGCAACTCATTTACTCCTACTCAGGCCAGACATCCAGTCTGCACAGATTCACCTGCATCACAGATACACACTTGAAACGGACACACACACACACACACACACACACACACACACACACACACACACACACACACACACACACACACACACACACACACACACACACACCACACGCTCACACCACACGCTCATGCAGACACATCTGGCACCATCTGGAGGGTCATCATCAGTTTGCTGTCAACATCCCTTCTGCACATGGCACTGAGGTCGTTTGTGCATGTGTGTGTGCTTGCGTGTGTGTGTGTGCTTGTGTGTGTGTGAGCAGACCTTGAGCGTGACCTGAGGTCTGTGTTTGTTAATGGGCTGTTTCAATGTTTGTGTGTCAAGGCGGGTGGCATAATCTGTATTGATGGTTGTTTATTGTGTCATTAAAGGCTGTGTGTGTGTGTGTGTGTGTGTGTGTGTGTGTGTGTGTGTGTGTGTGTGTGTGTGTGTGTGTGTGTGTGTGTTGCGTCAGACCCCCCGCACCCCTCTCTTTCTCTGTTTACTGCCACCAGAGACTGACACATGCTTCCATGGCCACACACACACACACACACACACACACAAAACACTATCGGCCTATTTTCCTTTTTTCTGTCTCTCCAAAGCCAGGAGAGAGAGATGCTCATGTAATGCTGCTCACAGACCCATCTAGGTATCACCCTCCCCCCTCCCCCCATCACAATCTTTCTGTTTTGATGTGCGAGGTTGGCAAAGAGAGAGAGAGAGAGAGGAGCAGAGCAGACGATTGCATCCACACTACTGCACATTCACAAAGGAGCGGGCAGGCAGAGAGGAAGCTTCCACATTCCGTCAGTCAAGAGTCTTCATATTGATTAACGGTGCTCCGAAAAAGCAGTTATTTTTCTGCCTGTGTACTTAAATTATATTTTGCACATTATTGGATTATACTGTATATGCCACATTGACCAGGACTATTGCCTTGCAGTACACTTGTATTATAAACTTCTGGAATGTAACAATATAATAACATCTTATCACATCCGTTTTCATCTTCAATTCAAGGATTACACATTTATACTGTATGTGCAGTTGAGAAACTTTAGAACCAAATGGACACTAGTGTAAACACAAAGTGCTGGTTACATGCAGGCGTTATACTTACTTATTGAAGAGGAAGAACTCAGATCTGGAACTATTGCCAATTTTAAGTATGAGTCTATAGCCCCCAAAAATGCTGTCCTACATTTCCCACATTGCAACTCTCAATAAACCTTGCATGCCTTTAAAATCCCCCACACATCATTTTTTTTTCCGAAGGACAGTAGGAAGATTATTCAAATGATCAAAGTTAAAGCACCCAGTATCTAGTCTGTATTCTGACCTGTAACGTTATTGTTTCCCTGTGGATGCAGAAACAGATACACACCATTTTAATGTTGTTGCAGATGTACATGGAGCTATAATTTGTTGTACTTTATATCAGAGTAAGTCATTTGGTTTATTGTTAAGTAAGAAAGAAGGACTATAGCCTCGATGTGATTCGGAGTGCATTCCAAAAACATAAACAAAGAAGACAGGTACAAGAAGAGCAATAATAGATTTTACATAATAGAAATGTACAATAAAAGCACATCATAAAAAAGGAAATATTTTCAATTGAAATGTAAGAGCCCTATACAAGTATGCAGAAACAGTTGCAAATTATACAGATTGTGATTTAAATGTTAATGTGGGCATAATACAGAGTGTATGTTAATTGAACTTGTAGTGTGTGTGGGAGGAAATAAAGCACTGTTAGTGGATGATGAGGCCCGCCGCTAACAGGATGAAACGGTGGCGGTGGCAGGAGGTTTTGGTCCCGATGGGCCACAGTGTCTCTACCGGGGTGAGAGGAGTCAGCCACAATATTACACTGTTAGGTTTAAAACTATAATAATCATAATTTCTAAATTGACAATTGGATCATATGTAGGCCTATTACTTTTTGAAATAGTAGATATTAGATAGATAGATAGATAGATAGATAGATAGATAGATAGATAGATGATAGACAGATAGACAGATAGATAGATAGATAGATAGATAGATAGATAGATATCGCTTTAAAGACAGGGACACTGTCACAAAACGCGGAGAGGCAAGATTCCCTCTCTGACTCCAACTTTCCATTCACTCCATCGGTTTGTCTGCATGTGTAGGTGATAATGAGACAAGATGAGCGGCAAAAAGGTGGCACAGATTTATCGCATGAATATCTATGTATATGAAAAGTAACTAACCTAAGCCGTCAAACAAATGCAGTGCCGTAAAAATCAAATTTTCTCCCCTGAAATGTTTATTAGAAGTATGATTAATGCTAAATGGAAAATACTCATGTTACACGCGTACAACCTAAAGTACTTCAATACAGTACTTGAGTCAAGGTCAACCCTAACCTTGGTTAACCAGGGTTACTAGGGTTACCAGTAGAATCACAATCAGAATAAACTGTGGCTCATACTAAGAAATATGGTTAATAATCCAACATGAAACATTATACATCATTTATACTTCTCTGCATACAATATACACAATCAATTTAGGTCAGATTACCCGCACTGATTTAGCAGTACATGGTATTCCTATCTTAACAGTACAAATTGGTCCCTCAAATGAGAGGCCATGGGGGTCGTTGCCGTCATATTATCTCATAATAATTATCTTAGTTTATTCAGATTAATTCAGCCTGCATTTGAGACAACAGGCCTCCTGTTTGTTTTGCATTTGTAGAGAAAAAAATAATAAAGTGCTTCATCATATATAAATAAAGGGCCTTGGGGCGAGACAGTCAAGTGCACCTAAACATTTGAATACATTATGACATCACAAAGCATTAAAAGAAGAAAGCAGAAAAAAACAAATATGCATCAGAATTTTATTGATATTTTTTTTTTTATTATCTTGACCATGGAATTAGAAATGATAATATTGATATAATGGAGGACTGGCTGCCAGGGCCCCACTGCATTTTCCTCCAAAATGTTATCACTCACGTCTTTGCTGACTGCCTCCATGATCGAATTACAGACTAGACAGGAGAGGAGGCACAGAGAGAGAGAGAGAGAGAGAGAGAGAGTTGTGGATGGATATTTTGGCTTGGCGAGGGAAAGTTGTTTTCCAATAGAGACAAGAGTTAGAAATAGGGAGAGAGCGAAAGATATCTGGCAGTCAAAAGAGGCGGGGGAGTTGAGCTTGCCTTGATGAGCAAGTGATGACAGGCTGGGGGGGATGATGAAACAGAGGGCTAGCTGCACGGCACTGTCACTTCCAGCCCAATTTGTTTGCTGACTGCAGAGCACACACATCGAAGCCTCGCTGTATCACACACACACACACACACACACACACACACACACACACACACACACACACACACACACAGGGTTATTCATCTGCACGCTGTACTGCACCAAAAATAACATCCACACCACGTAGTTTTTAATGGGTCAGTGGCGAGTTCAGGGAGGATTGGGAGAGCACAGGTGAGGAGACGGGAGGAAGGGAAGGGAAGGAAAGGAAAGGAAAGGAAAGCACAGAAAAGATAGATAGATAGATAGATAGATAGATAGATAGATAGATAGATAGATAGATAGATAGATACATGGGCACATAGATAGATACCTAGATAGAAAGAAAATGAGTATAGGAAGTGGGAATAAGAAAAATGGTTGGAAAAAGATAGAGAAGGGATCATGCAGATAAGCAGGTGTAGGTGACAATGAGACAAGATGAGAAGCAAAAAGGTGGCACAGATATATATATATATATATATATATATATATATATATATATATATATATATATATATATATATATATATATATATAATATAAATAAAAAGGAAACTGTGAAAACCAGGATGTCTAGTGTGTTCGGCTACAGTGCAGATTAACAGGGTGAGAGTGGAAGGCGAGTAAGTGGTTTAGTTTGATATGAAGACCACCCACGACATGAGAAGGGCATTAGCCACCTACTGTACCGGCTAATAACACACACACACACACACACACACACACACACACACACACACACACACACACACACACACACACACACACACACACACTTACAAAAACAATTGTCCCCAGCTATCACAGGACTGGCACAGGGGGGTACAGACTGTTGGAATTTACATAACAAATGTGTGTGTGTGTGTGTGTGTGTGTGTGTGTGTGTGTGTGTGTGTGTGTGTGTGTGTGTGTGTTAAAATTGTTAGGGTGGAAGTTAGGATTTGTAGACCTGTGACAAAAATGTGTCTCTCACACACACACACACACACACACACACACACACACACACACACACACACACACACACACACACACACACACACACACACATGCATACAGCTTTATATGCAAAAATGAACTGAGCCATGTCATTTTAGCCTAATGTAGAAGCTGAATGCACGTGCATGCGTGTGTGTCTCCTCCACAGCTGCTGCAGAGTGTGACAGTGCTTCCCCAATTTTTCCACTCACACCCCCAAATTCATTAGCCTGGCTCCGCCCGCCCGCCTACTTCCGGCCAAATTTCATTTTCCTTTCAGTAGTCAGTCTGGGTTTACAGTGCATTTCCCAGTTTTACCGGAGAATCTACAATCGTCCAATCAGCGAACAGAGCGAGTGGCTGAGAACGATGACGTCGAAGTCGCGCTCCAGTTTCAGTTGAATGCTGCGTTCCTTTATACTCGGAAGAAGGAGATTTCCGACTTGGTAGTTCCGAGTTCCGACCTGTCTGTGTTCCAGTGCATCTGCTCGCGAAAGTATGGACGCCTACAACCTTTCTCGTCCAAATAACTAAATGTTAGGCTCCAGCAAGTTACTGTTGCCAGGTACCGGTAGATTCATAGACTACAATATGTAGTGAAATCGGAAATTTCTGAGTTCCCTGTCCAACTGGAACGCACCGCCAGAAGCCGGCTCATGACACACGTGACGACCAAACGTGATGCGATTGGTTGGATAATCCAGAGTGGCACTGGGCAGATCCAATAGTTTTAAACTTCGACAGACACCCGCCTCCAAGTGAATGAACGTTTGCCAATTACAGCACTTCCAGACCTTCTGTACAAATGAAATGAAGTACGATGGTCTGGTTGGACCAGGCTACAAATTCATAACATGGAGGAGCGTATTTTTGCTGCTTCACATGGACGTGTGAGCTGCTAATAAAGGCAGGAAATTATGCATTTTTTCAGCCTCGACTCCTAAACTTAAACCAACACTGGCCGGGGACAAGCTTTTTACTGTGCCCTATACATGAGAAATGTTCCGCTCTCACTCACATAGTGAATACATTTAGCAGCGCCTTGGGACTTTTTTCTGAATGAATGCTGGTGCTCTTTGTTTGCGAGCGGGCCGATGAAAACCAAACAGGGCCTTGACACAGTGTGTGTTCATGACTTGTCGAAAACGTGTCGTACACTGATACACCATAACTCGGTATGTGTGACACTAATTGTGGGGGGGAGGGGGGAGGGGTGTTACGAGTTTTTAATGTGATATATTGTGTAGTATTGTAGTGTTAATGAATCCATATTGTACAGAGTTGGAGACTAGCGGACCGTTTTCACATTCATCTGCCGAAATCCAAGTTTAACATGCAGTGTGATGTGGAAACTTAGAACATGCAAAGAGAATGCTTTTGGAAAAGAGAAAGTATCCCCCCCTCTAAACTCTTTAAATGCCCAATAGCAGTTTTAGGCGGCTTGTCCAAAGACGTGTTGGTTTTGTAGGATTTGGAAATGTCTTTGAAGAGCTAAATGTGTGCTAAAGCTACTGTATGCAGTAATGTCACCATGTGATGTAACAACATGCAGTGACCAGAGTCCAGAAGGGACTGGCCAGCAGGACAGCTGTTGAGTCTGGCCTTGCGTGTGTGTGTGTGTGTGTGTGTGTGTGTGTGTGTGTGTGTGTGTGTGTGTGTGTGTGTGTGTGTGTGTGTGTGTCCCCAAACGTAGCCGTCCATGTATGATCCAGTGGTTGAGCAGATGTTTAGTGTTGGATCGCCGCCCACGCAGCTGTAGCAAAAGATTCCATATAATGCACCTGACCTCTCACAGTGATGTGTGTGTGCTACTTATATCCAATTCCAGCTCCTACTTATAGAAGGCCATTAGACAGTATTTAAAACCCAGATATGATTCAGTTTGTCACAATGCCTCAGGATGATGCTTTCCATCTGGGGAAAGTCAGCCTTGTGAAATCACTCTCTCCCCATCTTCTTCAGTCCATACGTCTCGTTCTGGAACTGGGGAAAGATCCATTTTTAGTCTCTGCAGTGCAATGTTAAAATGTCCTTTACATAACATTGACATGCACTACCTTATTTTTCACATGCTTATGATTTGCCAATGGAATCTGGTCAGTGTTTTTCTGTTGACGAGTGAGCAGCTCTACAGGGTTGAAAGGGAAAACTCAGTGTGGGAAAGGACAACTGATAACTGTGTCATCATTTATATATTGCTGCGCAGTTATGCTGAAGCATTCGAGACTTGGATGATGTCAGTCCTTCAGTTGATGTCAACACATTGTCACCAGATCTTCACTAATTAACTACAATATTAGGCTCTTAATGCAAGTCCATGACTCCCAGTGGATGCCGAGTCTCTCTCAACTCTTATGTGAATAAGGTTCATTTAGTCAAATTTTAACGGGAAACCTTCTTTCCTGCAAAAATATAGAAATTAAATTAAAAACTAAATGTTTTTGGCAAAGAATGAAAAAAGCACTTCCAAGCACTGCCAATGCCTTGGACAGGTGGCCCATTAAACCCAGTTGGCATTGGGTCCTCCGGTTGGAAGCCAGTGTGGGATTAGGTCCTTGTTGCCGCGCTGTTTATTCTAATCAGCTGCTTTAGGGAGGAAGAGGCTGCTGCACGATACCAGAGATGCAATCATTCCTCACTAAATCGATAGATGAAAAAATTAATCTTCAGCTATTTTGATGATTTACTTATTGTTTTTTGAAGCAACCATGCCTCACATTTTAGGGCCCTTTAAATAATAAATAAATAAACGTTTGCATCTATTCTTAATTGTATATTGTTGGGTTTTTTTGCACTCTGGTCGGACAAAACAAGAGATGAAGACCTCACATGAAATTGTAATAGTGAAAACCTGTTGTTTTTGTCTATCTTTCTTCCATCATATAGCACAAATCTTAACCCCGAATTTCAGTAAAAAGAATGTGTTTAGGACCACAGTTACATCATGGATAACATGAACTTCTTTGTATACTGTTGCTTTTGAAATTGCTCAATCCTCTGCTGTTGTGCTTGTGCATGTCGCTTGCTTGTTATTCCGGTATTCCCATTTCCCTTGTAAAATATTGCTGGGTTTCACTGTAAATCTTGCAAAATCTTAAGGGTTGCAGAATTCAATTGCATGTGTTCTATTGTGGTTGTCGAGGTAGCAGAGACATGTCCCTGCCTCCTGTTCTTACTTACCCACTTTGGAGAAAAGATTCAACAACCAGAAGCTGACTATTCTATTTGTGTGTATCAGCTCTGTTGTTTACAATAGGTTGTGAATTATTCGAAGGGTATAGGATTAGACTCTTCCCCACACCACACTGTTGTCTTAATGTTAGCTCAACCTGTCATCTGTATACTGTTAAAAGGTCACGTTATCAGATCTTGCATGGCACGTGAGCGTCTGTTGTTGGTAGTAATATTTTAAGTGACGTTCAAAGTGGGATGTGTAGCTGGCGATGGCAGCCTCTCCCCCTTTCACCTAACCCATAAATATTTCAGCCTTCCAGTGTGTGTATCTCTTTGGCTGTGAGGAGGAGGCCTCTCCTGCCGATAAGGAGGCTGAGAGGCAGATATCTGGGTCAGATTTATTTTCCAGGAACTCTTTTGCGGAAAAACGTGCGCACAGGCCGACGGTTTTGAGGTGATGGGTTAACATGTGACTGGAGGACTTTCAGACCATCTGAGCCCCATCACTCAGAGCACAGATGGCAAAATTTGAGGCTTATTGAGTGAGTGTGACACCCCCCCCCCTCCTCATTCTCATGAAAGACAAGAAAGACAGGGGGAAAGAGAGAAAAAGAAGAAGGAGAAACAAATCAACTAGTGGGAAGACAAACCGATGCAGAGTGAATGGAAAGTTGGAGTCAGAGAGGGAATCTTGCCTCTCCGCGTTTTGTGACAGTGTCCCTGTCTTTAACCAACCGACTATCTATCTATATCTTCTTCTTCTTCCCCACACGTGGGGTGGTGGGGGTACTATCTATCTATCTATCTATCTATCTATCTATCTATCTATCTATCTATCTATCTATCTATCTATCTATCTATCTATCTATCTATCTATCTATCTATCTATCTATCTATCTATCTATCTATTATATCTTCTCTCAGCTTAGGTTGGCATGCTAACAATTCTGATTGGTGACATTTGTAAATGAAAGACCTGCAGCATGTTAGCATTGCTGCTGTGAGTATGTGTGCAGTCTGACTCAAAGCACCACTGTGCCTAAGAGTAAAGCCTCACAAAGCTGCTAGCATGGCTTATTCAGTGTGTCTATTATGTGGGTACATTAGCTAATTAGCACAGTACATCTGAGGCTGGTATGAATGTCATTAGTTTGTCCCAAAGTAGCGTATTTGAGAAATGAAAATGTTGAGCAGCTGGTGGCTGTGGATGGAGGGATTATAACGAGATCCCCGATCTGATGGGTCATTTGAAGCCTCCCAAAATAAAACAAAACAAATCAAAACACAATTAAAAAATAATTAAAAACAGAAATGCGAAGACAGGCCCATATGATGAATGCTATTTGAAAACGTGCATGTCGCCACATATGTCAACAGGAACCGGTTTCATCTGCATTTGTTAGTGTGGCTGCACAGATCATAAATTCCTGGAGGGGTCTGTCGATTGCACTCCCTATACCTCCATCTTTTTTTTCTCTCCCTACATCTCTGTTTCCTTCTTTCCCCCCCGCTCTCCTCCCCCGTTCATCTCTGCCTGCCCAATGAATCAGTCTGGCTGGCAGTGTGTTGCTGTCATGG